>OX438818.1:7120393-7792874 GCA_949316475.1 Hypomecis punctinalis | reverse complement strand
GACATTAGGAATAGGTTAAGTTATTAGTGATATTAATATAAATCATATTATATTGTGTATGACATGTGATGGCGTGATGTTAAAGAAAAGGTACCAGATGCTAAAGAAAGGATACACCTACTAAAATGGAACTGTGCAGGTCATAGGTATCTGTAGACTTGCGAACTCAAGATGGATAAAAAGAGTTACGGAATGGACTCCACGGGACGGAAAAAGAAAGCAAGGAAGACAGAGGAAAAGATGGAGAGATGTTTTCACAGATAGAGTTGGACCTGACTGGATGACAAAGGCGAAAGTCTTTTGACGAAAGTACGAAGTTTTGACGAAAGTCGTAGAACAAAAGTTGTTAGTTTTGATCTACAGAATAAGCCCCAAGAAGGATGTTAATTGATTAGAAATAACCCTGTATAAAACGAAATGATTTGATAGTAATTGATTAGAAATAACCCTGTATAGCTACTACTATGTACGTATAGCTGATAATACAAGAACTTTAGTACTTAGTACCCTTCAGCTTAAATCTATTGTATTTATAATATTTAATACTACATTTTTTTATGGCAGATAGCATATTTAGGTAAATATTTGTTGCTTTTTGATAGCTTCAAACTTTGCTCTACTTACAATTTACGTTTAAACCTGTCTTATTATGTTAATTAATTGATACTTGGACGATAAACTTAGATATACATTTATTCGTTTTATACTTAATCTATGACTTAAGTTACCTATATTTCATTAACTGGTTATTACTATTAAGTTGATATATATCTGAAACGGTAGTTTTCTTTCCGCAGAGATATCCAAAAGCTCTGTTTTTCCGTAACTGGACCAATAGGTAGTTACTCTTCACGCTCGGTAATTATTTTTGCAAAAAATAGCATGACCGAGTTCAACCGCGTACAGAATTCGCGAACATTTCGCACGGATTGATGTAGCATTTTTCAAATTATTGTTGATTTATCAAAAGTGGCCCAGCCGATTTCGATAAAATTTAAATGGGACCAACTTCGAAGTATATTCTTTCCAATAAAAAAAGAATTAACGAAATCGGACTACTATGTAAAAATAAGTTATGCGTGGTGGTTATACATAAAAAAATATACATATATACACGTCGAATTGAGTACCAACCTCTTCCGTTTCGTCGGTCAATGGACTACTCTGTACATACCTATAGACCTATAGTAAGTGTAGTACTATATGCTTTTTTTATAGGAAAACAAAAAAGATACCAGCAGGGTATGACGAAGAGAAACTATGGGCGGCCAAATATTTATACGACAGCGCGTTCCACCCCGACACAGGAGAGAAAATGTTCGTGCTCGGCCGCATGGCTGCGCAGGCGCCTATGAATACGCTCATCACTGGCTGTAAGTCATCTTTTCACCCATCTATCAGCCGTAGGATGTCCATTGCTGGACATAGGTCTGAATGAAATTCCAATAAGCCGTAATCCAGCGCGTTCCTGCGATCTTAATTCTATCGTCAGGCCACGTAATCGGTGGAGGTCCTACGCTGCACTTGCTGGTGGTACGTGGTCTCCATTCGAGAACTTACCGGCTCCATCGGCTTTCCGTTCTTGAAACTATGTGCCCTGCCCACTTCTATTTTAACTTGCTAATCCGCTGGGCTGGGCTTTGGTTCGTTTGCGGGTCTCCTCATATCTGATTCGATCTCGCAGTGAGACTCCGAGCATAGCACGCTGGCATTTTTTTTTCATAAAAATCATTAATTACATGTAGGTATCATGTATGCCCGCCATAAATGACAAAGATTCAAGAAAGTTAAAATTTCGATCAGTTATCGAAGGCATATTAAAGCATCTCTAACGAAAAAACATTTAAAACAAAAAAATATATAAATACGAATAATTATGCGTGACCTTTCGTCGAAAACTAGATTCTGCTTGCAAGAGTAGATATTAAATGTTACAGCTGTGTAAATATCAACATCGGCGCCTACATACAATCATACATCTATTTTTTTAACAATAATGACGCTTTTTATTCCATTAAACAAGTAAGGGTTCACGTTATTATACATAGCTCAATTAATACCTACGTTCATACAAAAGACTCCTTCTACATAAGTCTGTATCGGAGATCTACATTGCGCCAGTGAAATTAGCTACAAGCTGCTCCTGCGCAACCACTCGTTGCATGTCCACAGACGCCAAGAAGTTTTATTCGGCCTATAAACTCTGGAAGCCTAGGCTATTGTAGAGTTGGCGCGATGATATCAAAAAAACACTGGCAACACTTGGATGATGCTGGTGCAAGACTCACTCTGTCAGAGCAGAGTCCAACTCTACCTAACTAAGAGTCCTAGGCACTCAAACATTTATATGGTGGAAATTACAACTGAGGGCTACCGTGGCTCGGATGATACGTTAAATTGTACTTAGATCCTGGTTGTATTAACTAGCCATGTTAGCCGTTCAGCATTTAGGCGGCTTAAAACTTCTGACACCAGAGCTAGCCACTCGGCCTAGATTATACTCTTGCAGCGCCCTAACGGGGTCTATATTTTTGCACTTCAATTAGTTTAAAGAACTGTTGTAATGTACACAAATAAAGAATGAATAAATAAACTTTCTTACTTATACTAAAGAAAACACCGGTTTTTACTCACGTATGATATCGCGGCCGGGCTGCTGGGAACCCAACCGGTTTCGGAGTAATTAGTACTCCTTCGTCTGGGAATACGCGCGCTCCCGTCGACTGGCGCACGCGCACGCGCGCGCAATTGTGCGCGTGCGCCAGTATGATGAATTCTCACGCGAGTTTTAATGAAATGCTTTCTTACTTAACCAAACATCGCTTGAATTTTGATTACGGAATGCAATGTCTTCCACCTTGTTTCATTTCGGCCGGGTGGCTAGCCCTGGTGTCAGTTTTTAAGCCGTCTGAAGGCCTCTGACATGGTAAAACGGTTAAAACAACCGGGACCTACAATTTAACGTGTCATCCGAGCCACAGTAGCGCTCAGATGGAAATGGCACCCGCGGTTACCCATGCAAAGACTGACCGTACTGAACGTTACTTAACTTCCGTACAAATATAAAAAATAACTCGCTGCTTCCGTATGTATGACTGACGATGATGATAAATATGAAGTTTGCTATGGCAGGCATGATAACGTTCTACAAGACGAATGCAGCGACGGTGTTCTGGCAGTGGATCAACCAGACCTTCAACGCGGTCGTCAACTACACCAACAGATCTGGCACTGCACCGCTTTCTATGAAGTAAGTTCTTTCATTTTTCAACGTCAACCTTTTCGTACCCATTTTTACTGTGCAAATTTTTCAATATATGTGCCTTTATTTTCTTCAAATTATTTTGTACTAGTTTTTACCCGCGGCTTCGCCCGCATGTTATTTTGATTTTTGACGCAATATCATTATAATTTATAGCCTATGTGTTATTCTGATATATAAGCTATATTACTGCAAAGTTTCATCTCAATCCGTTCCCTAGTTTTTGCGTGAAAGAGTAACAAACATCCATACATCCATCCATCCTCACAAACTTTCACGTTTATAATATTAGTAGGATTTATTTTTTTACAACCTCTGCATTTTCCAACTTTTGTCATGTGCATTTTTCAGTCGTTTTCCAGCTATTGCCTCTGATGTGGATACATACATCTTTTATCAGCTGCCTGCTGTGTGCATTTTCCAATATCTGCATAAAGTACATTTTCCAATTTATACTGTATGCATTTCCTATACTCTACTGCAAATACTTACTCGTATTTTCCAACATCTATAGCGCATATTTTCAACCTTTACTATGTGCATTGTTCAACCTCTACCTACTAGACGCATCTTCCAACCTCTGCAACATGCATTTTCCAAGATCTACTGTGTAGGTACATTTTCCAACCTCTGCAGTGTATATTTTCCAACCTTTATTATGTACTAGTTTTTACCCGCGGCTTCGCCCGCGTGAAATTTTGATTTTTGACGCAATATCATTATAATTTATAGCCTATGTGTTATTCTGATATATAAGCTATATTATTGCAAAGTTTCATCTCAATACGTTCAGTATTTTTTGCGTTAAAGAGTAACAAACATCCATCCATCCTCACAAACTTTCGCGTTTATAATATTACTAGTTTTTACCCGCGACTTCGCCCGCATACGCAATATATCATTATAATTTATAGCCTATGTGTTATTCTGACATATAAGCTATATTATTGCAAAGTTTCATCTCAATCTGTTCCGTAGTTTTTGCGTGAAAGAGTAACAAACAAACATCCATCCATCCATCTATCCTCACAAACTTTCGCGTTTATAATATTATAGTAGGATATAGTAGGAAGTAGGATTGTGTACCATTTTGCAACCTTTATTGAATCCATTTCCCTAACCCCACGGTGTATGTTTTTTACTGCGGTGCACATTTTCCAACGTCGAAGTATTTTTGTGATTTTTTTTTCGGGCATCGAGTATTCATAAACAGAAAGGGTCTCTGCCTCCCTAAACTCTGATCTGATGTAGCTGTATGTTTGCAGGCAGCTCGGGGCATCTTACGTTTGCGCGTGCGGCGGCGCGTTAGGCACAGCCCTCTACCTCAACAACAAAGTCAAGGTAAATGTCAACATGTTGGCGAAAGTTTGAAAAATACTGAAAGAAGAAATCTGTTGTATAATTATTTATGAACAACTTTTGCAATAGGGCTAACCCTGAAATTGTGTAAAACATCAGTTGTAAAGAAAACTGATGTTTTATTTACGCATTTTTCTTTACAACTGATATGTTTCGAAACAAAAAATTATAGATTCGACCAAATGCCTTTGAAGTAAGGTCCCAAAGAGTACTTTAAAGTAGAGTAGTTTGTAGCCTCAGACCAAATAAAAAAATCAAGACGGAACGAACAAGTGAGGCCGGTTTTTTGTACCTACATGACGTAGCCAAGGCGTAGATTCGTTGTACGTGTTTGTGTGTGTAATTGTGTCGGTACACGGCGAGGCGTAGTTTTGCCGGCTTCACTTGTTTGTTTGTTTCTTCACAACATTCTGTATTGATTTTTTTATTTGCTCTGAGTTTGTAGCGTTCTCTCGCTTTTTTCGAACCGGAGTCAAAAAAAGTGTTGATCGTCAACGTTTCAAAATAGCACATATCATTCAAATGCATGTAGACAGTCCTTCTGGTTTCTTCCATGTTCGATGGGGATATGGTTCTATAGTAAACGTTTCCGATGTATGGTTTCAGTTTCATTCACCTTTCGTGATTATACCTAGTAACCTACTTACTTCCCAAGTCAACACATTTCTGCAATTAAGAAGTCAATTGAATAAAAATATTAAAATAAGGTAGAGTGAAATTGATTGATTGATGAAGTCTATTCTGTTGGTAGGTATAGGCTCGAAAACCACGTAAGTTTCCATTAACAAAATATTTGATACCACCATGAATCTCGATCAATCAAAATCATTAGATCTATTTTCGTTCAGGAAAAAGTTATGGAAAAGTCGCAGTGACACGGAACAAAATATTTACACACGCGCTTATTGTTATTCATGTAATTATCTGACACGTCACCCAGCTGGTAGGAATACTATCTACTTATTCAGATAATAATGAATAGCGCAGTGGGTTTAGTTAAATGTCAATATTTTCTATGGTCTTGCTCAATGAAAGCATTCGCTTAAAGATTCAAAATGCTTTATTTAAGATTTATTTCATTTCCTCATCATACTTACAGCAACGCCAAAGCGCATGACGAGTCATTGGGTACCTATTTTACAATTTTCATTTAGTACAGAGATAATATACATGTCAAAATAATCTAATTAAATGTCAAAATAATATAAATAAATGTCAAATAATATAAAAAAATGTCAAAATAAATATTAAATAATTTCAATAAAATGTCACAAAGAATAATAAGGCAAAAATGGACACAAACAAACAAAAACAGTCAAACTAATGTCAGTAACGTTAATACAATAATATATATTTTTTTTAATCCTTGTAGGTTTGTGTTTGACTACATACTGCCTGATGTTGAGCAGATATGCGGTCTAGGATGTAGCACGCTCACCTAGAAGATACCTATTTACTCAGGATTTGAAGACACCCACGCTGTACTTAAGCGGGAAGACAGATCAAGGCAAAGCGTTCCACATTCTGGCTGTTCGTATGAGGAATGAGGATTCGAAACGCTTAGTTCTAACGCGCGGAATGTCCACCATAAAAGGGTGGCGCTTTGGTCGCGTCTGCTCTAATAATTAATTAAAACTTTAAAAATGCATAACAAATTCTTACATACGAGTATGAGTTATATTTTATGTCAAAGATGTCTAGATCAGAGTGGTGAGCAAGAAAGCCGTTTTTAAGCCGAAAGATGTTTATGATCGTGCTTACCATCCATCCATCAGCCATAGGGCGTCCTCTACTGGACATAGGCCTCCCCTAAGGATCTCCAATAAGACCGGTTGTTGATGGCTTGAATCCAGCGTGATCCTGCGGTCTTAATGAGGTTATCCTTCCACCTTGTGGGTGGACGTCCTTCGCTGCGCTTGCTGGTACGTGGTCTCCACTCGAAAACTTTTCGACCCCATCGGTCATCAGTCCTCCGCGCTTTGTACCCTGACCAATGCCCTTTCAAGTTGCCAATTCGATGGGCTATGTCGGTAACTCTGGTTCTTCTAGGGATCTCCTCATTCCTGATTCTTCAGACTTCGAGTATAGCCCTCTCTATAGCTCGTTGTGCTACTTGGAGCTTATTTTTGGATTTTTACTTGGATCAGGCTTACTTATGACTATAACTATAGATAAAGTAAGTAAGTTCGTATAGACCGAGTGGCTAGCCCTGGTGTCAGAGTTTTAGGCCGCCTGAAGGCCTCTGACGTGGCTAAACGGTTAAAACAACCGGGACCTACAATTTAACGTGTCATCCGAGCCACGGTAGCGCTCAGTTAGAAAATGCCAAATAACTATAGATACTAACTTTTTACTCCACGTTTCAAGGAGTAAAAAGGGATGGGTAAGTACCTACCTAGTTAGGTATGACACTTTCCTATGTAGGTAGGTTTATCCATGCAAAACAACAAGTCGATCTCTCCGATGCTGCGTGAAAGAGTAACAAACTAACAAACTAATCGGCATTTTCGAATTCATAATAATTATTAGAGAGTATTCTGCTAATTTAAATAAATAACTTCGTTTGTCTTAATAAGTACTTCATAACAATAAACACTTGTCTAGTATAGTCCTATAGGATTTACGTAGGTTTTTGCTAGAGTAAACAATGATGAAATGAAAACTCGCGTCAGGACGCGTGACCTGATCGAAAATTCGTAAGACGATCAAGTTTTCACTTCTGCCGGCACTTCCGGAGTGCAACTTGTTTTTTTTCTAGATTTTTATAGGTGGCGTAAAGTCGCGGGATCCTTTCAGATTAATCAGAACAAGTTTATTCAGGTAGTCAAGCATGCGACCACGAAAAGCCACGAAAACTCATTTCGACGTGTGAAAAAGTGACAGATATATACTTTGCCATAACGATGTCTCCATCTGACACTGTACCAGCCTTTTTAATAGTCCACTGCGGGACGTAGGCCTACCCACGCAGGGTGTTTGGGCAATATCCACCACGCTGGCCCAGTGCGGGTTGGTGGATTCACATACGCCATCGAATTTCTTCTACGGACGTATGCAGGTTGCCTCACGATGTTTTCCTTCACCGAAAAGCCAGTGGTGTGAAATTCCGTACCTAAATTCCAAAGAACTCATTGGTACGAGACCGGGGATTTGAACCCACGACCTCACGATTGTAAGGCGGGTGTCACTACCTCTAGACCACCACGGCTTACATCATAGACCATCTGACACTACGAACGAAATAATATGTGCACAGACTAATAGATACTACGTATAATTCGTGGCGCGCATACTAGTAGATGATAGAAAGGCTTGGGAGTAGCTCTGCTATTTCCTAGCTGGCTAAAAATAGAGTATAACAAGCACATGTGCTTTTTCTTTTTTAAACTTTCGCGATTTGAACACATTATTATTATATACTACGGGAGTAATCGCGCACTAAAATTACGAGATAAATAAATACCTCCTCATCCTGACGTTTCCGCCGAGTTGCATCGACCGTGGTCACGGGTAGACATATAGCTTGACAGTGTACCCGTGACCACGGTCGATGCAACTCGGCGGAAACGTCAGGATGAGGAGGTTTTCTTTTCTGTTGTTGCTGCGCCCGACGGGGTCCATATGCCACTTTGTGCCATTTATATTTTTTACCATCATGTACTTTATGGAAGCAGAATAAATGAATAATGAATTATGAATTTATTTATCTCGTAATTTTAGTGCGCGATTACTCCCGTAGTATATAATAATAATACTTTTTATTTGTCTAATTTTAACTTATTGTTACAACTTGACGTGCTTAAGCGCATTTTCGATAATGCCAAAATGCTGAAAAAGCAAATACAATACAATTGAAATATATGAATTTTGCATCAGTAAGTAGCGTGCCTTTCAACTGAATAATACCCAAAAGAAACGTATTCAGTGGAATTGAAAACCTTTTCAGTTGTAAATCAGCTGATGATTTTAATCTAACACGTGACGTAACTAGTGTATCTGATAAGTGATAACGCGACGGGTGTGGGGTTATCGTGCGCGATTCTTATCGCATATTTTCGGTCGACAACGTGAATTTGATTTGTTGACACGTTCTGAGGAGGTGTGTCGGTCTGTTTACTTTGGTTTTATATGTTAGTCACGGAATTAAGTTTGCGTCAGTTATAGGTAACATCTCTATACCTATTACTTACACTCTTGGCGGAGATATTATCATTGTGCCGACTCATCATTATGATCAAATTTTAAAGATCAACCCTGAAATCCCGAAATAAAACAGCTGGTCCATACAATTGAAAAGTAGACTTTAGGACAAAAAATGTTCGGATCAGCTGCTTTAATTTTGTGATATTGATTGATAGATAAAACTACCGTTATGATTATGACCAACGTCATTAACATAACGATGAGTACCTACTACGTATGTATGATTCAAATTTATTTATTTACAATAAATATAGCTTGACAGACTTACATCCAATACGCTATACGTTTATAGAGTTGAAATACTATACCTATATACAATTATGCTAAAACAGAAGCAAGGAAATTAAACGAAACATAATACATCTTAAATCATAATTAGGTACAACGAATTAATGTATGCTATCCTAAAGATCGTTTCAGGCGCCATAGTATCAGCGTAATTTTTCATATGAGCGGGTGAAGACCAATACGCCCCCGGTTTCGCCCGATTTTTGCATTGAAAAATCAATATAAAATTTATATTAAGTACCACTTTTTCCTAAATTTTATGGATGAAAACCATAGTTCAATTCATGTGAATAAATAACAGATTCAAATGAAAATTGTAAACGTGTAGAAAAGTGGCCAAAAATGCAATAAACTTTCTTAGAAATCATGAATTTGTTCTAAAAAGCGGTATCTTCGCATTTAATTTCCATAGAGCGAAGTTTTTTGAATTGTGTTTCGAGTTAATGATTCCCCTACCGTATAGTTTTTAGAATATTGTGTATTTTATTTTTAATCGACAACTTGGAGGTTTGATGGAGTAAAGTCAGTTTAACTAGGGCTCTGTACAGGTATTTTGAGATTGGATGGCGGCTTAAAGCACCGCGTTTAAAAGTAAATATGGCGCCCAACAAGTGGTATCATAGGATTCTCAGCTTTCTGAACTCAACGAGAGATTGCAACATTTCTTGCCTACATAGTACCTCTGATCTTCAAAATCCAAGTTACTAAGTGCGACAGCATTTCAAAATCTACATAAATTGCGCCAACTTTTGTTATAACTTGCCATTAGTAATTACACACATTTTTTTACAGTGTGACGGCTCAAACTTGGCATTTAAAAAATGTTATCTTTGTAAATCAGGCAAAAAAAAAAATTTTTTTTTAGAAAAACTATGCAGCTTCCGGTTCTATTTTTAATTGTCACTGGTAGCAAATTTATCTAGCTTTGCAATTTTAACATTAAAAAAATAATGTTCAAAACTCATGGCACGGCTTGAACTGGAGTGCTGCAAGGTGGGATTTTTGGTCACATTCCTAAAATTGACCATATCTCAAGAACCAAGAGGGTGGGAAATCTGTCCGGTTTTAGAGCCCATAAATACAGGGTGTTCCAGCATTTCCGCTTTGATGTTCAGTTCAGAGACATCCTGTATAAGAATAACAAATACCCATAACGAATAACAAACATCTTCGCCAATAAACCATAAATAGTTGACCTAAGTCAATATTATGTCCATGATGGAACACATTGACTCGTCCAGACGACATTCAAGGGTCCGTCATGTGTTACAGATTTAGTCCACGCTAACTGAACATGAATGAATCATTAGCAGTGTTTAGCAGTCAACGAGATTGGAAAAGCAAACATACGTCTATGGCAGGTGACGTCGGTGACATGCCCTCTTGGAAAACACGATGTTTGCAGTGAAACGTCAAGATTATTTCGTATTTACAGTGTTTACCACTGATTTACAATATGTACTTAGATCTCAGGTCATATCTCACAGCATCGCATATTTCGTAGAATTCATGCTGTCTTCGTCGTGTTGATTTTATTTAGCAGTGTTCAGAAAGAACAGAAGTGATCCAAGTAACGTGTTCGATAGCACTTGGATCACTTTTTCGTCTACTTTAGGTGTGTGAAGTCGAAAACTGATTTAGCTCAATAACCCCAAAAATGCTACTTAACTCTAGGTAGCCTCCAGGGTCCATATGAGCCTAATTCGATCACGATTCGCGACGTGTTTTGTGTCTATTTCCTATTCTACCTGGGGTGGGTCCTGTAAGAACAGTGGGAGTGGTGTTTGTTTTTGTTTTTAATCTCTTAATAGATACTGTCATTGAACAAGATTATTTTTTGCAAAAATTAGCATGACCGACTTCACCCGTGTACAGAATTCGCACGAATCGATGTAGCATTTTTCACATTATTGTTGATTTATCAAAAATGGCTCAGCCGATTTCAATAAAATTTAAATGGGACCAATTTCGAAGTATACTCTTTTCAATAAAAAAAAAGAATTATCGAAATCTACTACGAAAAAAGTTATGCGTGGTTATAAATTAAAAAAAAATATACGCGTCGAATTGTATACCTCCTCCGGTGGTTCGTCGGTCAAAGAAATAGTTTAGTTAAAAATAAATATAATATATAATCCCTGAGTACAGTGTAGAGTAATTTCCGTTTTATAAAGAATATATTTTATTTCTTTGTGTTATTACATATATTTTATGCTTTACATATTTTATGTATGTCTATCTATATTTATGTAATAGTATTATTATGTGTAAGGTATTGTATGTAGAATTAGTATTTAGGTCTATAGTGTAATTTTTAGTATTTATTGTACTCCCCGTTTGACATTTTTAGACATTCCTTTCCGTTCATGGGTTGCCTGGATGAGATCACTTCCAGCGATAAGGCCGCCTAGTGTTGCACTATCTTTAGAATTTCAGTAATGTATTTATTGTAAGTTTTATTTAGTGTGTACAATAGAGGGTTATTTGTTTATCTTGTTCCAGTCAATGAAGAACCCGCTGTACGCGCGGTTGGTGCCTTTCGCGGCCGTCTGCGGCGCTAACTTCATCAATATCCCTATGATGAGGAGCAAGTAAGTTAGAAATGAAGCCTCCATTTCACGGTCCGCCTTTTGGGCTAGCCCTTTGAGCTTTGGACCACAGAAGTTCAAAAATTGTTCAGCATTTATCATGTCATATATTTTCTACAGTCTGTATTGAGCGTCTAATGAATAAAATATTGTTACGAGATGGGTTCTTGGACAATCAGTTAGAATGTCGATTAGTCACTTTTTGTACTTTATTGCAGACAATCACTTAATAAAATCATAAAACACACGACACAATTATTAGAACGCACAAAAAAACTTCACACTTGCACTGAAATTAACTCAAATTGGTCATTCACACACTTCACAATCACTGATACTGCGATAATTTCGCTTCGACGATAAACGAAATACTGTTGATAGGTAGCGGCGTCGCTCTATTTATATCCGACATCCCAGTCCCACCCAGAATTCACTGGAATATTTGACGCTATTGTCTTAAGTCTTGACAAAAGTAAACAATGCGAAAGTTTTCGAACCCTGTTGTTCTTCAATACAAAAACACCAAAAATTAGTTTTTTGGTGTTTTTACAAAGGACGACCCAATAATGTAAACAAGTTACCGGGTAAAGAACACAGATTACATCATAGTTTCTAAGCGGGCCTACCGCGTGACCGTATAATTATAGATTTTAAACTTCGAGCAAATATCTACAGAGCCACAGCCCCTAAGTGAAAGTAGTAAAAAAAATGTCCAAGCGCCGTCATACATACCAACTTAGTTTATATTTAACTAATAGGTACATTAAATAATTCACAATGACCCATTTTCTCGAATCTCGACGTTTTGTCACCTAATTCATGCTTGTCGAACCGAGCCATGGTGGAGACTGGAGAGCGCATGGGCCCCGTTTTTGTTGAAACAATAGGTCACCGATTTTAAGCGGGGGAGAGGTAAGCACCTCTGGCTGTAATTGGCTGACGCTAAAATGACGCAATGACAACTGTTCTTGTAGTGGTGCCAAAAATGTTACTAGCAAATTATCGATATCGATATTTTTAACTTGGTTCTACTTTGAATAAAATATCGTATCGCAATAACACATCTTTTTAACTATTGACACGATATTGGATCAAATATCGTATCGTAACCGCACAATCGTATCGTCTCAACAAAGAGCGGCTTTAGAAAATATTATTTCTGTGTACTTTGCCACTTACAGGTTGGCCGATGTAAATAAGTATTGTTTATCTACCTAAAACAATAAACTTTGATGGAATAAAAGACAATATTTTTAATAATTCTATTTTTCAAAATACGATACTGGATTGATCCAAAATATCGTATCGAAACAAGCGGATCGATACACTGCGATGCGATCCATTGCAATCCAAAGTATCGATATAAAGCACCTGGATCGAGCATCCCTAGTCGGTTGTCAACTAAAGCGCCTCTCGATGGTGAGCGAGGCCGCCCCGCGCACTTTCTCCACTGGTTAATATGCTCCTTGAACCGAGCACTTTGGCATCACGCGGCGTTGTCGGCATGCAATCGCCTTACGACTAACTAAAAAGCCTACCCAGAGCTTAGGCAAGGTTTTAGCTCGGACACTTTTTTTGTACGATTGTGACTCTATAGATACTAGCTTAATGATTATAAACTCTGTTCCAGTGAGATAATGAACGGCACGCCAGTGTATGCGCCGTCATCGGGCGAGCTGGTGGGAGACTCGGCGCACGCGGCGCGCACCGGGATCTCGCTCGTCTGCGTCTCCAGGGTCCTCATGGCCACGCCCGGGATGAGTGAGTATCATGAGGGGGTGTGGAGAGCCACGTTTACAGAAAAGATTCATAGACAAAGGACTCCTTCCGGGCTAGTTGTTGATCCTAGGGGTAGCTATACGACATTGTATAGTTGGAATTTGTACCGATTCATTCGGCACAGCGAATATCGTTTGCGCGATGCAGAACTTGGCTTGTGATTGGCTGACCGGAGGCGTTGGTTTTGCTAATAAACGCCGCGTAGGTTTCACACCAAGCTAAGTATCATTCAACCTGTGAGATTCAGGAGTATATAAATTAGAGAGATAATTTATCACGGGCAACAGCAGCCTGCGTCTTCTACTCTTTGGGGTAAAACTGCACGGATCATACTTAATTAAACTATTCAAATGGACCCCTGCCTGAAATCCACCATTTAAAAATAAGGGTATCTCCATTAAGGAGGGAATCACGCTGCTCGTTATTACATTTGAAGCCGCCAATGCTCTACTCATTATTACTTTGCCGTACTTGAACAAAATCAGTCATTTAAAACACTGTTGTGCTACGTTGGGCGCCAAGAAATACTCGTAAATATTCCGAGACGTTTTTCATGATTACAGGTTTTTCAATCGCGTCAGAGGTATATACTCACGCTGAGCTCAGAGCTACACGTAAACGTGGCATATTAAATACTTCGTTAAAGTTCCTTCACACAAATCAGGTGAAACGTTTGATACTACTTGTCTTGTTCCAGTCTTAACCCCAATGATCACGAACTGGGCGACCCGTCGCGGCTGGTTCTGCCGTTTCCCGATGCTAGTGGTACCCTTCCAACTGTCGCTGGTGGGCCTATGTGTGACGTTCGCCACGCCACTCGCGTGCGCGCTCTTCGACCAGCGAGCTACGTACTCGGTGGACAGTTTGGAGCCACATTTGCAGGTAAATACTGTTTCTGAAGGCACATTTGCAGGTAAACTGTGTTTCTGAAGTCAAATTTGCAGGTAAACACTGTTTCTGGAGTCACATTTGCAGGTGAACTCTGTTTTTGGACTCATATTTGCAGGTAAATACAGTTTCTGAAGTGGCAGTTACAGGGAATCCCTGATTCTGGGGTCATGTTTGCAGTTAAATACTACGGAGCCGCATTTGCAGGAAACTCTAATTTATGGCGCAATACTTACGGGTAATAACTGTTTATGTAATCAAGTTTGTAGGTAAACAGTTTATGGAGCCATACAGCCATATTACAGCCATATTTGCAGATAATCCACAATTTAGAGGTATACTTGCAGGTAGCTTAAACCCCAATGATCACTGATGGCAGTGATTCCCTTGCATTTGTCTTAAATGGGCAGTCCGGATTTACATTTACCTGCAAGTGTAACTCCAGACTGCGAACTTGGAGAATCAACGAGCAGGTAACCACAATTTATAGAGCCACATTGGTTCGTTAGTTTGAGCCATAGGCCTGCTGTTACACCGTTTGGGAGCGGCTTACATCCAGCGCGATCCTGCGGTCTTGATGAGCTCATTCGTCTATCCTGTGCGCTGTGGGTGGACGTCCTACGTTGCGCTTGCGACCCCATCGATCACTAGTTCTCCGTGTTATGATTGCCACTGACATTTAAACTTGCCAATCCGTCAATCCACGCAATGGCTATGTCGGTCACTTTGGTTCTTCTACGGATCTCCTCATTTCTAATTCGATCTCGCAGAGAAACCCCGAGCATAGCCCTCTCCATAGCGCGTTACCACACTTGCAGGTAGTATTTATGGGGCACAGTATTTATAAAGCCACACTTGCTGGTAGCCATTTTATTTATAAGTAAAAAGTAAGTTCGTAAAGGCCGGGAGGCTAGCTCTGGCTTTTTATTTAAGAATATCTTTTACTTTTCAGGAAATTATGAAGAAAAAGCACCCAAAGGACACGCATGTGTATTACAACAAGGGGCTTTAAATTGACCTTTTGCTAACGTAATAATGTGGTTATATAGTAACAATATGGTGTGTTTGGGAATTTAAAAGGTTGCTTTTCAATTAATTTGTAAGAAGAATAAAATATCCACATTTTGATTGTAAAATAATGGTATTCATAAAGTACTAATCTGAACGTCACATTCCATGAAAGACTTTGTTTCGCTCATTTTTCAATATTTTATTTATTAGTAATTTTTACTGTTATTTATTATATACATTCCTTGATGTGTTATCTTCATCAATTGTTAATAATTTTATTTTTGTAGCTAGGTTAGTTTAACTTTGTTTTTGGATCATGGTATATTTTTTTTATTATTGGTGGAAAAAAAAACGTAAAATAAAGTTCCGACACAGTATGTTATACTGTGGTTCCGAGAAAACTTTCGATACATTGTGTGGCAATTTATGTCAATTTTATGCTACCTTTCTGATACTAATTTAACAGTTTTAAAATTGTTACTTTTATATATTTAAATTTTAATTAATTTTAATTGTTACTATGATATATTAGCAGCTATGATATTTCATTGAATATATGCAGTTAGCTATAAAGCTGTTAGATTAATACAACATGGGTTATATTTTAAAACGCTCAGAATTATTTTCCTGCCTTTTTGACGGAAAATATCATAAGTGTAATAAATAAATATCATGAGTTTCTCGGCGTTGGTTCCAATGGATATCTGATAGAATTATTATATAATGGCGATAACCTTGTCCTATTTATAATCATTCGATAACCAAATCTAATCAACACCATACAATTGCCGTATCAATCCAAGGTTTAAACTACCTCCATACATTGCTGCTCATTGGTGTTCATATAATTGCCCTTATTCAATATTTTTTAATTTTCAAGAAATAAAACATTTGAGCCATGTATTCACTGAGCAAAAATTGTTTATAAACTCAAACATATATCAGAAAAAATACCTGCGTGTTTCTGAATAAAAAAAACATATGTTTCAGAGACACTTATTTTGTTTTTGTTAACACTATGTGTACTTGTATCATTAGTGCTCTTATAATTGCCCTTATTCAATAATTTTTAACGTTCAAAAAATTAAATTTTAGTGCCATGTTACAGAGCAGAAATTGTTTTTAAACTTAAACATGGCTGGCACATGTGTCACACTCGTGATCGGGTGCTGCTTGCAGGTCGCCGGTCTGCTCGTGGCATTCACGCATTGCACCAACTAACTAACTTAGGCTAAAATTTCAAGTACCTACTAACTCTCTTTGTACAGTATCATCTAACAATTGTAATTTTAGTTAACAAAGGGCACAGAACCTGGAGTCTGTGGTTTGTAAAAAATTTCAAAAAAACTTAAACATATATCAGAAACAAAACCTGCGTGTTTCTGAATCAAAGAAATGTTTCAGTGACAATCATTTTATTTTTTGAAAGCACTACGTGTTTATCGGTATGTTTCGGTAAACAAATAAGTGATTTTTCAGAAACTGTGTATCCGAAACACTGTTGCTCAGTGAATACATAGCTTAAAAGAGTTCAGGGAGGTTCTCAAACCGATACGACTTAGAAATCTTAGAATATCATACTGTTCTTTCGCACTAATATAAATTTTCAATGCTTGCTCCTGCTCTCACTCGTTTTCGAGAGTTGTGATCGATTAAAAGCGAGTATTTAAAAAAAACTAAATTAGTGCAAACGGTATAGGATCTGATCTAAATCTGAGTCAATCGTTTCAAAAGTTGAATTCTAGATCTTTGGGCCTTTAGTTTGATTGTAGAGAAAAATTATAAGTTACAAGCTTACAAGAAAATGTTAATTTAAGAACTAACGCTCAATAACATTCGGTTGTGATACTGATTCTTTATCGCGTTTGAGATTCGATATTATTTTTAATCTAATCTATGTTACGTTATCGATGTATTCATTTTAAAATTTTACGAACGAAGTTAAGTTAATTGAATAGATCTTTGTTTTGAATAAATATTTAGTGTATTTCCGCTATCTTGTTGTAGGCAAATAAGTTTAGATAATTTTACTATGGAAATTAACGTGGTTTTCACACATTTTATACTATATATAACGGGAATGAACTCACGTGTGGGGATAGTCGTAACGACTATAGTTTCGGTCGCATTCGGCGACCTTTCTCAAGTTGGCGAGTGCTAGCACGCGGAGCCGTCTCGCAATGCACTGCGGGCTGCGGCGCGTAGCGCTCGCGATGACCACCGCAACCGCTGTCATCGCGAGCGCTACGCGCCGCAGCCCGCAGTGCATTGCGAGACGGCTCCGCGTGCTAGCACTCGCCAACTTGAGAAAGGTCGCCGAATGCGACCGAAACTATAGTCGTTACGACTATCCCCACACGTGAGTTCATTCCCGTTATATATAGTATAAAAAGTTTAGATAAGGGTATTGAAAAAACAATTTTTTCACAAAATAATATAGATAAATAAATATCAATTATTTTCACTGCTCTCTATTTTAACAAATAAATATTATAAAAAAATTATTTAAAAATAATATGACAAAATATTGAAAACACTTCACTAATAAATAACACCCTTATTCTCACTACACTACACTCTGTTCGACACGTGGTTCGCCTCTCGACGAGGCATCTTCAGGACGTGTTGACTCTTCGAGGTCGCTCGCGAGAGCTTTTGTGCGAAAAAAAAAAATATATATATATATATATAAAATAGAGTGCAGTGAAAATAAGTGATATTTATTATCTATATTATTTGTATAAATTTAGTTTTTTAAATAATGTATAATTATTGTAATATTAATAATAGTGTTTTTAAATACCCTTTAACTTATTTGCCTACAACAAGATAGCGGAAATACACTAAATATTTATTCAAAACAAAGATTTGAAAATAAATTTCCGCAAAGTAACGCCTGATTCAATCAACTAATTGAATAGAGTTCATGGACAGTAAAAACCAATATATTGGAATATAAACTTAAAAGCAGCTACAGGCCCCCTACCGCCTAAAGCAATAGCAATCGTAATAGCAATCGTTTATAACTTCATTTTAGTCATTTGGCGTTGCCTGTGTGACGTTAGCCATCAAAGTTGTTCATTCAACGATTGCTTTCGCAATCCGCGCAAAGCAATTGATGGCTAACGTCACATAGGCGGTGCCAAATGACTAAAATGAAGTCATAAACGATTTCTATTACGATTGCTATTGCTTAGGCGGTAGGGGGGCAGGTCTAATCGAACTTGTTGGCCGCAGCGAAGTTAGCTCCAAGCTGCGCGAAACCCAATCCAGACTCGAGCTCGCATAACAACTTCGCGAGGATTGGGTTAAGGTTGTAGCGTCTGAGCGTCTGGTGGACGCGACGCGTGACCAAAATGCTGGTGTTTATTTGGCTCAACGTATAAGCATTGCCATTCAGCGTGGCAATGCTGCCAGCATGCTGGGCACGCTGCCAACTGGCAGTGGGCTTTTGAGCATTTGGATCATCTTTAGACTTTAAAGGGTCTGTGGATGATCCAATTGCTTTCTATGTAGTAGTAGTGTAGGTAGTTTTAGCATATAAAGTAGTATTGTGTCATATTGTAGTTAATAAAGGCACTTTTGCTAGTTAAAAATAAAAAAAATGATTGTAGCTAACTTCACAGCTGCCAACATGATAACATAGTTTATGAGAACAAAGTAATAGCACGCCACAGAAAAGAATATTATAATAACACGGAAATGTCTACATAAAAAATGCATAAATATAAAACTGTTTCCAGGGATAAAAATGGCAGGCTTTTATTTATGAAAAAAAAGTTCCCAATCATTTTAGGCGCACCATATTTCTTGCCTGATTTCAAAATCGATTCTAAATAAAGACTTTGGTATCAAATTGCAATTATAATCTTATTCTAATTATTTTAATATTAGGTCCTCGTTTAAGAGACTGCAACGTAAACGATATTTTATTTAAAGTTATTATAAAATTATATAGTGAAAATATGTATATATGAGCCTATATTTTATAGATAGATGTTTTGCTAATATTTCAGGAACTTTTCTTCTAATCGTGACTTCTCCTATTAAATAGGAATATATAATCTTGTTTTGTTCAAAAAATATATATTATATAGACTAACTTTGGACATAGACGTGGATAAGGGCGGTGGACTTGACCCACCCGAGAAAATGTTATGCACACCCTACAGACATTGTAACATAATTTCTATTTTTGTAGGGTGGGCAAAAGTGACCACCCTAAAGTAAATATTATACATATTAAGACAGATCTGACCGTCAAAAACGGAAAATGTGATGTTATAAAAAATGTTATTATGACAAAATGAGTTTGACAAATGGATAAATGTAAAATCTATACAAACGTAACTTAGGTAGGTATACGCTACATAAATTATTAAATGTACATGGTGCAATCATTCCAAAGATGTTTTGTTATTCATTAGCTTTTTAGGTAAATATTGTTATACTATGTAGTGGTTGTAAAAATGTAGACAAAAAAAGGAAAAAAAAAACAAATTTGCAGCACAAAATTTTGCATTAAGTAACACACGTCACTATAAAATTGTAAAATAAGTTTATTATAAATATAATATTATACATTGTACGAGTAACTCTGTTTTGTTAACAATTTCTCGACGTTTTACAAGCTGTCTGGATTTGAAAATTACTTTTACAATTTTACGGTGACACGTAACGGTAGAGTTGAATTATTTTATTAAAAGCTTTTAAATATACTTTAGTTTCGGCACTTTATAAAGGGTTAATGTACGATAACTAAGCTTATTAGAGGTATATGTTCTTATAAATAAAAAAATATCTTTTACTTGATAAAATATGAAAAACAATCTTACTGAAAAAGAAACATTGAAATTGAAATAACGGTCTACACCATTTATTAAGGTGTTCCCTCGAATTATTTTTAATTACCATGTTTAATGTTGAGTTGTTTGTTATCAAATAAAATTACTGTAACAATGGACGACCTAACTGCGAGAACTGGTCCTTTGAGGCATAAATTATTTATTCAACTTTCAAACAACAAATTAACAAAACCAATTAAATTGTATTTTACGCGATATCTTGGTTACACTCTGTAAAGTTGTTTATTCAACTTTCAAACAACAAATTAACAAAACCAATTAAATTGTATTTTACGCGATATCTTGGTTACATTCTGTAAAGGTTGTTTTTATTTATAAATCATGTACCTACTTACATACAGGTCGAACCAAACTTCTTGGCGGCTGTGAAGTGAGCTACAAGCTGCGGGTATCCCAATCCTGACTGAAGCTTACATAACATCTGCGCCAGGAGTAGGGTTGCATTCCGTCTGGGTTTCCCCGGATTTGTCCTAGTTTAGAGGGCGTCCAAGCGGTGTTTCATTTATAGTCCAGGTTCCGATTCGCAAAATCCGCTATACAACAGTTTTTCCACGGTTAAAATATAAAAATCTGTTAATCTGAACACTTTCTGGACTCTAAAATCTGGGGTTTTGTCCTGGTTGCCGAACTTTAGAGATGGCAACCCTAGCCAGCGGGCTTAGCATACGGACCATAAAATATTGCTACGTGTCAGAACGTGACAGAGTTATGATGAAGCATATATCTGTCACCTTTGCACACTTCGGTAAACTCTTGTCGTGGTCTTGTATGCTAAGCAGGTTGGAGTGGGGTTTTGCTCAGCTTGTAGGCTTCTTGACGGCTGTGAAATTATTCACAGCCGTTAAGAAGTTTTATTCGGCCTTTTCTTAAATAGGCTTTGATTTCCACGTCATTTCTCCCTTTATAAGTCAAAATCTTTTTCAAAAATGGCTTTAAAGTAAATTGTAATCAAATTAATTTCCCTATTAAAATCAGTAAATTTGCTATTGTATTAAGTAAGTAAATAAGTTCAATGACAATAATTTCCTGTGAATTGTGTGTTGAATTAAACATGACTTGTAACTGTTGTCGCGTATTGTCGGATTTTGAACGAAATAAATTATGTATGAATGTTGAATGTGTTTAAATTGCTTTCACCTCAAGGACGCATCTGATAAATGGCCAATCATTTTACGTCGGTAAGTGACGTACTCGTAGGTATGTAAAGCAGGGGCCACATACATACATATTGGCTATGTTATTGATTGCGGCTATACCTACCGAGCTATCCCCCCTGGTAGGGATAAGTGCACTTTTTGTATTTAGTTCTACCGGTAGGGATATACTGAGCGCCACACAAATTGAAAGATGGTAAGTTAGCCGCAGAGAGCTGCGCAAACGCCAAAATATAGACGTTAGCGGGTGCCAGAGAGACGAGACGCCAGCGCACACCCGCCAGCCAACCTCGTGCCTCCCGCGCGCTCCCTACGCCCGAGCTCACTACTTCGCCATTTGTAAAGGCATTGTGCACACATGTGCAATAATTAGCGAATCACGGCGAAGTGTCATCTGCGGCTAACTTCCCATCTTTCAATTTGTGTGGCGCTCAGTATACCTAAGTGCACTAACCATTTCTGTAGTGCAGTTATCCCTACCGAGCTATCTCCTCTGGGAGGGATAGGTGCACTGCCTAATCTATTTCTATCTAATTCTAATCGAATACAATACTAGGGAACGTGGGTTTCATTAGTTTTATTGAAAAACTAGCGGACCCGGCGAACTTCGTTTCGCTTTCCGTAAGAACCTTGTACAGAGTATTAGAAAACTACAAAAAAAAAATAAGCCAAATCGGTCAAGCCGTTTTCATGTTATGTCGTGTCAACGGAAAACGGGTTTCATTTTTATATATAGATTAATTTTACAGTCTTGGTTCCAACACACCCATGTGTGGATCAAGTCTTGGTTTGATGTTGGACGATCAATATCAGTCTAAGACCGATCGACACATTGGCGTATTGGATCCAAAACTATAATTTGTAGCGAACATACCCAGTGTGCGGTATGTGGTGAATAAGGGTGGGGCCGGTCAAGTTACAAGCAGATTAAAATATCATTTTAATACCGCCGAGCCAAAAAAAGAAGTCGTTGGCGTTTATCTGGGAAGCTCATGTAGTTACACTCTACCAGGCACAATGACTTCGAAAATATAAATAATTAGTCCGTGAGATGAGTATAAAAAAATATAAGACACGTATTTTTGCTTTTGTAATTTAAACAAAAAAGTGAAGAAACTCCACGTGACGTCACGAGTAGACTATAAATGACTTTTGGCAAAGAAGTGACGTCACAATTATCACAAGCCCCACTCCCGAACTTTAACAAAGTTTATCTTTGTCATTTATTGTTTGATTGACATAAGAAAAAATACGTGCCTAAAATTTTTTGATAATCTAACTGACGAACTTACTATACTCTATAAAATTAGTAGAAGATTGACATTTTTAGAGTTGGGATAGTGGTGGAAAAAATCGATTTTCAACCAATGTTGTAATTAAATCGAATGAGTAGTTGTAGGTGAGAAATTGGATTTCATTTACTTACTATTATTTAAGATCAAGTATGTACACATGTAAATAATGTTATGATATTAATTATATACTAATAATAATGTAACGATAGTATTTATCGACGTTTTTCACAATTATCGATGCTAATGTAACATATAATTGGGTTTACTTTAATTACACATGTAAAAAATGTTATAATATTACAATATACAATAAAATTAATGATAAATCAAGTTTTATTGAAAATATCGTCAGTATAAACTATCGATATTTTAATTAAAACTCTATCTAAAACTCTGTGGTCACGATCATTCGTCGCCTTACTAATCAGCATGCCCACAAAGTATGATATTGACAGGTACTGTCTGTACTTTTAAGAAATTCAGGACTTCATAGGCGTGATTTTTCTGACAGCTGTCGCAGAGATCAAGTTAAATATAATAGAGTATAACATAGCTCCGCAAGCGGAGAAGACCAATCCTTCATCTATGCCTATTAATTTTTTTTTACCCCGGTCATCAAGCCTATTGAGCAGCTCTCAATTTTACCATTGCGCGTGGACAAATTATAGTTCCTACTTAAAGAGAGGGTTTATAAGTAAACCCTCTCTGATTTACTTATAAACCCTTTCTTTAAGAAGGTACTCTAAATTATGATTATTTTGATTGGCAAAGTTTCTGCGATGACTCGGTATATTTTAATATGTCTGGACGTTTGCCTACTTAATGTTAAAAAAAAGAAAAAGCAAAGATAAAATTCATTTTGCGTGTATTAAAAATATTCAGATTACATTAGTCTTATTAATACAAATTGATTATTTTATTTATTATTTTAGCTATAGGCATATCTTAACATTTAAGGGTGTAAACTGAGCATTCAATTTTCACAAAATTTTGACATAATTGCAAGAGAGCGAGTATTTTTCTAACGCTTTGGATTTAAGCCGCTTCCAATCGGTATTATTAGAAATTCATGAAAAAATACGACAAAGCAGGTCTTACGACTAATATGATGATAGCAATACATATATATAAATACAAAGAACACATAACATATTATATGCATATACAAAAGTCAATGATTTGTGAAAATTCGATACTGTGTTTAACCCTTAAGAAAAAAGCGTATAAATTTCAATTAACTTATGTACCTACTATTTACAATTTATTCATTAGTTCATTGTCTTGCCATGCGAATGTTTACATACTACCTACATTATTATTATGTACAGAATTCGAAATAAGCGTGTACGCGAAAATACTGCTATACAGGGTTACAGGCTATGTCGACCTATTCCCGTTAAGTGTGTATAGTTACTACGTTTCTGACTGATTTGATTATGAAACACCATATCCTAAATCTCAGTTTTCGAGATATTAGAATTCAAATACTTTTTATAAAAGGTTAATTTTACGGACAATATTGAGTAGTGAGGTCATGAAACATTATTTTACATATAAAAATGAAATAAAAATAATAATCACGACTTAAACATTTCAATATATCTGAGCTGATAGCCGAAAATTGGGAGTTTTATAAATACCAATTTCAAATATCTGTTTTTTTTTTTTTAAATTTAGGATAGTGTATTTCATAGTCAAATTAGCTAGAAACAAAGTAAACTACACGCCCTTAACGGGAATAGGTCGACTTACCCTGTAACCCTGTATATGTACATAGAATCTACAATTATTTACTATCATTCTTCTTCACTTGATTTCATCATGTCTATACAAAAGTATAGCTTAAAAAATTTGAAATTGAATTAAACAAGTAAAATTGCTTTCAGATCACATCCAACAGTACAACAAATAAAATAAAAAGGCCTGTCAAAATATAAGATATATACAGGATTATTTCTAATCAATTAGCATCCTTCTAGGAGCTTTTTCTGTACATCAAACCAACAACTTTTGTTCTATGACTTTCGTCAAAACTAAAAAAAAAATGGTTCCATAGGAAAATATCGTTCACCCGCGACAAAATGTATGGAACAGCTGTTTTTTTTTTTTAACATTCGAATTATTAAACTTTTTCTTGCTGAGAGATTTGTAAGTTTTTTTTTTAATAAAGCCGGTTATTTTACAAAATTTTGTCCGGTTCATTAAATTTTTCAAGATTTTCCCTTCTCTATGATATTTTTTAAATTTGAATCAATATCAGTAGTCCTCTCACAACGCGCATTCAAAAGTACTCGTTTTCGGTTTCTCGGCCCGATGCCTCGTCTTAAAGTTCCGCGTGATAGTGACGTCACGCGGTCACCGCTATGTAATGTACCGGCTAGTGGCGTCACGAGCCCCCACTCTCAAACTTTGACAAGGTTTATCTTAGTCACTAATTGTTTGATTGTCAAAAGAAAAAATACGTGTCCAATATTTTTTAATAATCTAACTGATGGACTAATTATAATAATGATTTTCATACCCAGTAAACATCCCTATTGGAACACCTCGGGAGTATATCCTTTCTAATTAAAAAATATTTTTTTTAAATCGGTTCACTAATGGCGAAAATATCGATGAACATACATTCATTCATCTCGTGTCAATGGCTAGACAATTAACATACATAAAAAAGTGTTACAAAATTTAAAAAATATTTACAGACGAACATAGAACCACCTCCATTTTGGAAGTCGGTTAAAACTGAGTGATGGTTGTGATAATAACTTGTCACTTCCAAGTACGCTTAAAAGCTGCGACATAGAATAATTCCAACATTTTATTTAATTTCATAACATTGATTACATTTGATTAACTGTATCAGTCTTTAAATACCCCACTGCTGGACATATGCCTATCCTTATAAGGCTATAGAGTCATAATCACCAGTAATATACAACATGTATGAAAAGTGTAGTAATACTGTAAACCACACATGAGTTTGCATCATTATGAAAAATAACCCAAGAGGGAATTTGAGAAAAAGAACTGTTTCACACATTTATCGATTCCGACTTGCAATCTTGTATGTAGAGCTGATTTTTTTTTTAAATTCCGAGTTGGTCCCATATTAACGCCCATATGTGGAACGCTTTGCCTAAGTCTGTCTTTCCGTTAAAGTACAATGTAGGTGTCTTCAAATCTGGAGTAAATAGGTATCTTCTAGGTAAGCGTGCTACATCCTAGACCGCATATCTGCTTAACATCAGGCAGAGTGTAATCAAACGCAAACCTATTTGAGATAAAAAAAAAATAAAAAAATTAACAGTTGTTCACTATTATGTACGTCATGTGTGGCTACAGTATTACTACATCTTTTGTTAACACAATAGACCCAATTTTAAAGGCGCCTTCGTAAATTTAATAGTTACGTAAAATAGTATTTAATTACGATGGCGCCTCTGAAATTGGGCCTATTGTATACCTATGTCGTTTGATAAATAGATTTTTTTCGAGATGAATTTCAATATAGGGTAACCGGTATATTTGCTCACTTAGTTTCCACTGTGATGTTCATGAGTGTAGACGTAAGTGACGAATTCTCCCTGCGGATCGATGAGTAGTTTGTGCTGCGACACTGGCGCCACCGCTGCATTTTCTACCACCGGCGCTTCTGTCACCTCCGTACCTGAAAAACAAATACATCAAGTCAATTTATTCTCACATAAGTAGAAAAATGCACAATTATAAAAGACGAAAAGCATTTAAAAAAATTAGCTGTCTGTAAAGTCGGTTTACGGACTATAATTTTACGTGATAACGTCATAAGATTTAAAAATGCTGTGATAGGTAGCTTTACTTAAAATGAAATACTTGGTTTATATTTGTTTAAATATGGTATAATTACTTTCAAAATTATTTCTGAAATATATTTATGTATGTAATTAGAAAATCACGCCAGCAAAGACACTTGCTATTTAGTAAATGGTGGATAAGGTGGCTCATTTATTAATGTATTTGGTTAATTGTTTTCTTGTAATGTAAATTGTGCTATTGTTTGTTATCCCAAATAAATAAAATAAAATAAGAAAACATTGTTGAATCAACAACTGAAATAAGCCGAAAGCTTAGACCGATCGTGCTCGACTCTATCGCTGTTCCGCGCTCTCCCTTGCACACTCGGCTAGAGCGGAACGTGACACATTTTCGTGGGTGCAGTCGGTGTTTAATAATTATAAAACTAAGTATGAATAAGTAATAAAATATTAGGAGCTACAAGCTGCTTATCCTCCTGAGACCCAGAGTATAAAAAATCATACGACTTGTCTGATTTTTAGGTGCTAGGTGTTTAGGTGCTATTGTGAGTATCAGGATTATGGAAAAAACAGTTAAAAAAATCCTCCCCTACCCAAATCGCCAAAATAGGAGGTATCACCGGTGATACCTTGGGTCTCAATCAGATCACTACCGGTAGAATTTTTTTTTTCTCAATAGTATTTCTAGTGGATAAAAACCATAGAAACAGTTGAAGATAACATATAAATATGGAAATATATAACATTGAAGCTGATGAAGCTTAGCTAGATAACACTAAGTGATCACCATCACAAAATTAGTACATATTTTAGTACATTTTGTAAGGGGCGTAATTTATGAATTATACTCTATGCTTTTATAGATGAAAGTATTAGATAACTACTGATTGTGAAACATCAAGTGGGCAAAAGCTAACGAAAATAAAAATATTTCCTATCATTCACGGGTATGTCACTGTTTTCAAAAAACTTAATTTTCAGTACAAAGATCTCTGTATGAAATAGCTAAAAATTAATTCTTTTCCATATTTAAATGAAAGACAATATCATTAAGTATCTAAATTAATCCATAGTTCAGACTTAAATCTTTTGAAAAAGCAGAAATATTTTTTTTTGCAAGGTATCGCCGGTGATACCGTGGGTCTCAGGAGGTTAAAACTTGATCCTGACTGGAACTCACTTATTGGATTATCCGCAGCTTCTAGCTAACATCACAGCTGCCAAGAAGTTTAATTCGGCCTATAAATAATTTTCATGTATTGTATAGTTAACATACCAGCGGTGAGCTGTCGCGCCTCCTTCCGTCGTTTTCTGTTCTTCTTGTCCCAGGGTTTGTACGGTATCTTCATGTGGACAGTCTGTATGTGTAGTTTGACGGCCGTACTTTGGGTGAACCGCCGGCTGCAGTGTTGGCACTCGAATCGCTTCTCTCCTGTGTGAACCTAACAAATAAACAATGTATTTACTATACTCTATAAAATTTAACTTGATCTCTGCGACAGCTGTCAGAAAAATCACGCATATGAAGTCCTGAATTTCTTAAAAGTACAGACAGTACCTGTCAATGTCATACTTTGTGGGCATGCCGATTAGTGATGGGCGACGAATGATCGTGACCACAGAGTTTTAGATAGAGTTGTAATTAAAATATCGATAGTTTATACTGACGATATTTTAAATAAAACTTGATTAATCATTAATTTTATTGTATATTGTAATATTATAACATTTTTTACATGTGTAATTAAGGTAAACCCAATTGTATGTTACATTAGCATCGATAATAGTGAAAAACGTCGATAAATACTATCGTTACATTATTATGAGTATATTATTAATATCATACCATTATTTACATGTGTACATACTTGATCTTAAATAATAGTAAGTAAATGAAATCCAATTTCTCACCTTCAACTACTCATTCGATTTCATTACAACATTGTTTGAAAATCGATTTTTTCCACCACTATCCCAACTCTAAAAATGTCAATCTTCTAATGTCGCAGAGATCAAGTTAAATTTTATAGAGTATAGTAGGTCTCCGAAAAAGATCGGTTGATAAATAGCGCAACAGCAATTCTCAAAGTTTTGAGGTAACACAGATAAGTCAGTTGGACTGAAAACGTTTTCTTGTTTAAGAAAGTCAATTAGTTTTTTATTAATTATACTTTTAAAAAATACAATAAGCCCGATTACAGAGGCGCCAGCGTAACTATATTAGCTAAATAGCATAGTTCTGTTTCTTTTTCACTTTAGACATTCGATAGAGAGAACGCTTATTACGTTGCTATTTAATTTACGCTGGCGCCTCTGTAATCGGGCTTAATGTCTGTTTTACTAATTTTCCGTATACTTACAACAAGATGTCGGTCCCGGTTACTGGTCATACTAAACCGACGGTCGCAGTACGGACACGAGTACGGTTTTTCACGCGTGTGGGTTCGCATGTGGACTAGCAGGTTCGCAAATTGCTGCAAACACAAAATACACATTCAAGTCAAGGAAATATTTTTCTTGTGTTTGTAAAGCTAAAGTATAATTATACTCATCGACAGCATACAATAATCACAATATACAATATTCATCGATTGAAAGTTGAATTTGACTCTGATTTGGATATTTAAAAATGATTAACAAAGGAAATAAGTTTTTTTTTTTGGGGTTATCAAATCGAAATTTCATTGTTGAGGTAAAAATGATACAAATTGTTAGTTAGGGTATTTAAGGATTGTGCAATGGGGATAAAATCCATTTTAGAAGTTTAACGGATAATTGAGCAACTGGTAGTACCTTAGTAGTGTGTCCACAGACATCGCACATGTATCGTTTAAGGTACTCGGTCCCGGGGTGCTCGGCTTCGTAATGTCGCCGCGCCATCACATCACTGCCCAGGTACATCCCACACTAATATGAATAAACATACAAAACAGAATAGGTACATTCGCGTTTTAAACGCAAAACACAATATTGAACATTAATAAAATAGATAGTTGAAAAAAATGTCGTTGAACTATATTAGCCTGAAAATCAAGGCATTTAGAAACAGTTTGTAAAACAGTTATCTGCCTGTGTACAGTATATACAACCGTTGTACTGTAACATTCAATATAGTTAATCTTAGATAGCCGATTGTGTGTGTGGTACATGTCGGCGCCGGGCGTTACAGCTTCCACGGCCATCCCAGGCTCTAGCCGGGAAGCTTTAGATCTGTTTTTTTTTATAAAAGTGTAAGGTATTATTAAAAGCAATTTTTCATGTATATCGTGTGCAGTTAGAATTGAAATCAGAATTAGAAGTGGAGACATAGAACTATCTTTTAAAACTGAGTGTAAGTGTGGGACTACACAATTGTAGGATGGCCGAATGTAACTCACGACATTGCAGTGCGTAGCGGTACTGACGCCCGTATTGAGCACTTGCGAGTCAGCCGTGCGCCGCCGCCGGGGTAAAACCGCGTTGACGTCGGGCGTTATGGCTTCAACGTCCATGCCGGGCTCTAGCCGGGACGCTTTCGACTTGATTTTCATCACAGATTGCCTGCAAATATAGCGAAACCGCTGTCATTAATAACGCTGATAATTTTACAATGATACTGGGGCATAGAGCTTAGTTAAGAAACCAGTTAAGAGTCATTATACTAGGCATATACACTGCACATAGGCTGGTACACACATAAGCGCGCCGGTAAAAACATGTGTAGATGAATGTTCGGGAAAATTGCCGATTGGCTTTCTCTAGGCCGGGCGGCCTTTAGAGGGCAGTATTCAGCAAAGCCTGACAGTAAAACCGAATGTATGTAGATGCATTTTCGGGATTGCCACGACAGAGAGGCGTGACGGCCGAACGAAAGCCGAATAGTGCCGACTGGACCCGAAGTAACAACCCGACAGCTGTTTAAGGTGGATTCACGAGGTCAGCGCGCGAATTTCAATTAATTTTGTGTTTTTACCTCGGAGAAATGACAAGACTGGAGCTCTCGTATTCAAATGAACGATAAAACATAGTCGCTACTGCTTTATCTTACAAAAGTTTGTCATTAGATAGAAAGAGACGTAATCATACAGCAATTGTCGTCTTGAACGACGTGAAGCCGCATTTTACTTGTAAAAGTGACCAGCGGTGACTCGCTGTTTTCGAATTTTGTGATAGCTTATGGCTGTAACAGCCATAGTTCAAAGAAACGTGAAGAAAATAGAAGTGTAGCATTTCACAGATAAGACGGTTTTGGATATTATACTTGGCTTCATTGAGATTTCTAGATCGGGCAGATCGCGTACCTCTTTCTCTGTCTCTCTCGTTGTGTAGTAATTAAGAAGAACACGATCAGACATATTGTAATTGTTCATATAATACGAGAGCTCCACACTTGTCATTTCTCCAACGTTCTGTAAGTTTATAAAAAACTGACTGGCCGGTTTAGACACGAAAGAGCATCAACTAAAAACTAAGATAATGTGACGCAGTAGGTATGCCGCGCGGTAATGACGGCGAGTTGTTTACACCTAAGTGCGAGATTTATGGTTTTATGACTCGAGCGGGATCAGTCTTTGTCTGCCGTCTATTGTTTAGTTTTTTGGGTGTTTACACATATTTGAGAACAATAGGGAAGTCTCGAACTCTCAAGCTGTTTACTTGTTAACACAATAGCGTTTCTTAGATCGAGTAATATCGTGAATTATCTCGTAGGTTCGAGATTGTAGGTAATAACGGGAATAAATACGCCGGCCGACCCTTGAGGACCAGTTCTTCGTTTACCGTCGAAGCGAAAACATCTCGTGTTCAAGTGCGGTACCAGTGATAGTGAAGTGACTAGTTTGTGTGAATATCAGTGCCAGTATGAAGTGTTTGTGCGAACAGTTGTGTCGTGTTTATGGTGATTTTGTGCAATAAAGTGCAAAGTGAATAATCAGCGTTTTAACTGATCATCCAAGAACCCATCTCGTAACAATAAAAATCAGTTGATGCATTTTACTACATAGACTGGACACTATTTTGGATTTCAGATAAGTGTACGTCGTAAACAATACCAGAGGGGTTAGTCCAGGTTTACACGTTAATTGATACTACAGCTGTTTCCGTTTGGCTCTATAGTTTTGTACAGCGCCCCTGGCGGAAACGAGGAAGAACTAACCAAAATATATGGAGCCACACGCGAACGCGAAAGTTTAAGTAAACTACGCAAAACCTGAACTACAGTCATGGCCACAAAATGTTTTTTGACCGACGAACCACGGGAGGAGGTATATACAATTTGACGCGTATTTTTTTATGTATAACCACGCATAACTTTTTTCATAGTAGTCCGATTTTAATCATTCTTTTTTTTTATTGGAAAGAGTATACTTCGAAATTGGTTCCATTTAAATTTTATCGAAATCTGCTGAGCCATTTTTGATAAATCAACAATAATGTGAAAAATGCTACATCGATCCGTGCGAAATAGTCGCGAATTCTGTACACGGGTGAAGTCGGTTATGCTATTTTTGGCAAAAAATAATTATAGACTTAGATTGAGTACTGTACTGTACCAGCCTTTTTTAATAGTCCACTGCAGGACGTAAGCCTACCCACGAAGGGTGTTTGGGCCATATCCACCACGCTGACCCAGTGCGGGTTGGTGGATTCACATACGCCATCGAATTTCTTCTACCGACGTATGCAGGTTGCCTCACGATGTTTTCCTTCACCGAAAAGCCAGTGGTGTGAAATTCCGTACATAAATTACAAAAAATTCATTGATACGGGACCGGGGATTTGAACCCCAGAAAATAGTGACTTTCGCTTATGTTCCGCTACAAAATCAAATACACCAAAATTAGTTATTTTTTTTTTTTTTTTTAATTTCAGATAAGTTTGCGTTTGACTACACACTGCTTGATGTTAAGCAGATATGCGGTCTAGGATGTAGCACGCTTACCTAGAAGATACCTATTTACTCGAGATTTGAAGACACCTACATTGTACTTTAGCGGAAAGACAGACTCAGGCAAAGCGTTCCACATTCTGGCAGTTCGTATGAGGAATGTGGACTCAAAACGCTTGGTTCTAACGCGCGGAATGTCCACCATAAAAGTGGTGGCGCTTTGGTCGCGTCTGTCTAGCCGTACGATAGAAGAAAGGGGCAGGTGGGACCAGGGGCCTTATTTTGTAAGCGCTCTGACGTTCGGCTTCGCTTTTTCTCCTGCTCGCGCCAGTTATTCACGCCGCGAGAGCGAGCGGGAGGAAAGGCGAAGCCGAACGCCAGAGCGCTTACAAAATAAGGCCCCAGATCGTGCAACTCCTGGGCGCACTCACCGAAGTGTATCCGATAGTAGGCCGACAGACACGCCACCCTACGTCGATGCTCGAGACTTTGCAGCTTCGACTCAGTCAAGGTTTCGTTGCCTATCAGCCTCCTGGCTCGCCTTTCAATGGACTCCAAAGCCTCCAACTGGTTGGCAGAACCATCCCATAGGTAATAAATAATAATAAATAAATATTTTGGGACATCTTACACACGGCCTCTGACCCCAAACTAAGCAAAGCTTGTGATATGGCTGCCAGAGACTGATATACTACATATACTTATTTTTTTAAATACATACTTATATAGATAGTAACTAAATAACACCCAGACACAGAGCAAACATTTATGTTCATCACATAAATATTTGCCCTAGAGGGGATCGAACCCACGCCTCTTTGATCCAGAAGTTAGGGTCACTAACCACTGAGCCACCGAGGCAGTCAAAGGTGAGAGTAGTTTACGCAATAGAGCATACTCACGAAGAGACGTTGGTTTCGACGTGTTTCTTGGAGCTCCCTAGATGTGTGACATAGGCCTGCTCACTGAGGAATTGCATCCGACACTCGAGGCAATGGAACGGACTTGTAGTGTCTGGGTCTACCGCCATCGCTTCACTTATCTCTATCTCCTGAAACCAAACATTACCATAGTTATTTGAGACATGCTTTTAGCATCAAGGAGAAAGGACATGCCCACAAAATGTATGGAGGCTGGTATAATAATAATCAAAAATTCTAACCACAACACTCGTTACATTTCGAGAAAGTTCATATTTTTCTGAGTCTATTGCATCAGTTAAAACCAAAAAAGTGCCCTAAATTAAAAAAAAAAAATTGAATCTATTAGGATAAATAAATATACTTTGCTCAATAGGTAGTTTATCTCTAGCAATCCTGGTTAAGTAACCTCCATTATTGTTAAATGGAAGCATTTTTACCAATTAGACACAGTTTTTAAGTGTTTTTGTCATATTGTACCTACTAACTGGTCACACTGGTAGGTTATAATTTTTAATTTTAGCAAATTAAGAGGGCTACGAATGCAAGTAAAATAACGATAGAAGCACTTTATTATTGCTAAACTAGAAAAAATACAAAGCTGTATTATTATTTTTCATACAATTTATTTTTCACATTTAAAAAAAAATGGAGTGATAAAAAAATCAAAATTAAATATTTTTGAGAAGCTCTTATATCAAGCTTTCAAATGATGCATATATCAAATTGGTTCGATTTTTTTTCTGAATAATATACCACTTGTGGACGTCACCTTTCCATAAGGATTTTTTCAATTTTATTATGTTTTTGTCTGTGTATGATGTCCTATGAGCTTAGATCAAATATTTATAGTCACAATAGTGCAAAAAAGTGTCCGAGGCAAAACTCTGCCCAAGCTACGTAGTGGGCAGGCTTATTAGTTAGTCGTAAGACGAATGCAAGCAGACTACAACGCCGCGCGATGCCCGGTGCTCGGTTACAAGGACTAGTTAGGTGACATAACGTCGAGATTCGAAAAAACGGGTCATTTTGAATTAATTAATGTGAATATCTAAGTCGGTATGTATGACGGCGCTCGGACATTTTTTTACTTCTTCCACTTAGGGACTGTGGCTCTATAGATTTTTGCTCGAAGCCCATGCGAATCTCCGCCTTTTATGGATCGTTTAAATCTCATAAACAAAATGTAAATAAAATCAGTCAAGTGCGAGTCGGACTCGTTCACGAAGGGTTCCGTACCATTATCTATTCGCGGTATGGGAATTACCTTTCATTTATTTTATTTTTATTCAAGTCACAAAAACAAAAATTTCTGTGAATATTTCAAGCATAGCTACCATTAATAATATCGAACATAAAACGACAAAAAAATCCCATTTGTTGCATTTTATTTTGTTTTTAGTATCTTTTGCTATATCAGCAACAAAAATACATGATCTGTGAAAATTTCAACGGTTGAATCCATCGAAGACAGAGGAACTGCGAACTGCGCCAGGAACCCTGCTGAGATCTCAGAGTGTGGCTTTATGTGAGCTTCATTCAGGATTGGATATTGCGCAACTTGTAGCTAACTTCACAGCTGCCAACTTGTGTGGCGCGGCCTATAATTTGTGTGATCATTAAAGCGTTTCTATCCATCTATCTATATAATAATATTTCGATAAATCTTGTAAAATCATCGCTAATACAAACCAAAACAAAGTATAAAATCGTGTATACTAAGCGCCATACAAACACGAAATGGGAAGTTATGCGCAGAACTCTGCGCAAAAGCCGAAATATAGGTATACGCGGGAGCAAGAGAGATTAGACGCCGGGGCACACCCGCCCGCCAACCTCATGCCCTTCGCGCGGACCTACGCACTACGACACGCGGCGTCGGAATTGTACACACATGCGCAATAATTAGCCAATCACAGCGAAGTGTCATTTGCGGCTAACTTCTCATCCGCCGATTTGTGTGGCGCTCAGTACACCATACCGTTTTACTATGCGACACTAGCTTGTGGAAGTTGAGTCCGCTGGAGCTGATGAAGCTGTGTCCGCAAATGTTACAGAGATCCGTGCCGGGGTGCTTGAACCTTATGTGCGTCATTTGAGTCGTAATTTTGCTGAAAATCGCATGGCAAAATGTTAACAGGCTAAAAATTTAATTATGAAATGGTTTATTTGCTAGAATGTAGTACATAGGTGTTATAATAATTTAGAAATTTCCTTACATCCTGTCATTTCATTTCTGACTAATTAATAACAACATTTGATTTGATCATTTGATTTCTTCAATTCTGACCAAAGATAATTGAATTCAATAAAACTTAAGACCTATTAGGCCCAATTATGAAGGCGCCATCGTAACTATAATAGCTAATTAGAATATTTCTGTTTCTTTTTCACTTTAGGCATTCAATAGAGAGAACACTTTTTACGTTGCTATTAAATTTACGATGGCGCCTTCATAATTGGGCCTATTGCCATGGTAAAACTAATATGTACTTTTGAACCTTTTTAGCGCTTATTGTTCAAAGGTACCGAGATATTTATATATTTTTTCTGGACTAAAATTTTTGATCACTTTGAATACTTACTTAAACTTTTTATCACAGTGTGGGCAGTCGTACGTGACATTCTTATGCCATCTATAGTGGTATATCGCTTGACCTCTGCAAAAACAATACAATTATTAAGTAATAAATAAATAACACATAACACTTAAGACATTCTTCCTTGCGTCTGGAAGGCCACAGATAATTTACACACATAGCTGCAAAATTTAGAGTAAGTCTTGAGTCTAAAGGAAACAAACAAACTCAATAGAGATAATTGGACTAGTCACAAATTAATTTTTAGTGGTAATTTTATGGTATTTTGTATTATTATTATTAAAACATCGAAAATCATATTATTATAATTTAATAAATTTATTAAATATTATTATTTATAACCTACTGTTGTCACGTGAATGCAAACACCGATATCAGCGTATCACGTCACTAACCGCAAAATAAGCTGTCATAGACTATTTACTTCTCTGCATTTTCTAATATAGTTTGCCATAGAGAAACTTATGTTATGTGCCTAGAATTAAAATTACTTTAGTTCTAAACCTGGAAACATACTATCGGACGCTGCTTACGGACGCGACTGACAGCCGCGACTTAGCAGTGTGCACAGTCTTTCAACATCCGGCGCGCCAGATCGCTCTCGGACGTCCGAACGCTCAAGGTCAGCCCAATTTGACCTCCGCGACTTATGTCCGATAGTGTGCACGGCTCAGTGTACATTCATTATCTAGATATCTATCAATCGCGGCTGTCAGTCGCTTCTGTAAGCCGCGTCTGATAGTATGTGTCCAGCTTTATTCTATGGTTTTGTGGTTAGTGACGTCATTTCAGTTACGTGACATTTGTTAGTGTATTAGTGGTAAAATTAAGGTGTGACTGTGGAGAAGTGCAAACAATGAATCACCATTTGTCCTGCCCCCAGTGTCCAACCACCTGCACACTGGGTGACCTCATGGAAGCCTCCCCTTCTGGGGTGGCAGTGGCTACCTACTGGGCAAAACTTGTATAGTTGGAAACTATTAGAACCATCGACACGACGAAGAAGAAGAGTGGTAAAATTTAAAATTATTCTCATTCTCATTCGAAGTAGTGGCGATAAGCCCCGCACTGACATTCCGCATGGGGTATTTCGTGCATTTTCCCCTCCAGCTCCTTAAAAAATATTCTATTTTTGTATATTTTCTCATCGAAACTTCTAATATTTTTTATGGTAACCAAGTCAATCGCCAAATTAAAAGCAATTCCGAATAATTGTTAACATCCCTAGGTCGTCGAGCTTGCTGGAGAAATGTTGATTTATGATTATGGCGGCGCTCGGAGCGGGACGTCGTAGCATTATTCGAATATTTTAGTACATTGGTTCTTACCGCTCGCCGCCCCGCGCCCGCTACCGCTCGGCGACAATAAAATAATAGCGACAAGCTCGTGGCCGAGCGGTTAGTTAGGGCATCGATGTAAGGTAAACCTTTACTCACTTTTTTTTTGTTGACGGGGGGGAAATCTTTAACAGATACCCGGTTATGTTGAAGTGCAACCGGGTTATGTGGACTTTTCCACTAAAACCCCCTCGGTGGCCTCCCTCTGTGCTTATCAGAGGAAACTGGGATCTCCGTGGGAACGCACCAGTGCTTTCCAGCATGTATCTTCACACTCCGCAAGCTTGTAATAACAGCTTTCCTGTGTACAGCGATGCTGGCCACACAGCGCCGTTGTCTTCTCGTTTGGATGGATCGTTTGATACCCAAATACAACCTTCGTCGAGCTCCTAGGGTCCCTTTTAGTCGGCTCTTACGACAGGTAGGGGATACCGAAACCGTATTCTAAGACCCCGGTTCCAGGGTTCAAACCTACTCACTTGTTGGTGGTAACAAACTCGCAGAGCTGGCAGGAGTATTTGAACAGGTGGTACATGTTCATATGCTTGTAGAGGCGCCGCGTGTCGCGGAAGTAATGCTTGCACATGTCGCACTGGTGGCTGCCCGATATCGACTGCAAATTAATAGTAACAAACTATAAGTTTAGGGTCGTGAATATGTTGTGGTGGCATTTTGGAACAATGGCGGAGCAGGACCAAAATTTCATATGCGCAACAGATATTTTACGTAGCCCTCTGGTACCAGCAATAGATGGGGTTAGTAAAAAAATTCGCTGATTATTCCAAAATGAATAGACATCATGTTAAAGCGTCAAGTGGTCACCCGCTCCAATCCCGTCTAAAGTTGTTTGGCAAACTGAGGTCTGACTTTCTGTGTTTCAATTACAAAAAAACCAGCAATAGTTTATACAGGGTTATGGTAATCAATTAGCATCAGGGGCTTATTCTGTACATCAAAACTAACAACTTTTGTTCTGCGACTTTTGTCAAAGCTACAAAAAATAGCTGTTACATTTTGTCCATTTGGAGGTAATAAGAACCTACTTACCGAACATGAGAGATGTAAAAAATATTAGACACCTATTTTTTCTTTAGTCAATCAAACAAATATTGATGAAGATTATAGCCAGTCAAAGTTCCGCGTGACGTCACAAGTGCCATTCATATGTATATACTTCTGTAAGAGAGGTGACGTCACGACCCCCACTCCCAAACTTTGACAAGGTTTATCTTTGTCATTTGTTATTTGATTGACAAAAGAAAAAATACCTGTCCAATATTTTTTGATTATCTAACTTACGGACTAATTATTTCATTGATTTTTTACCCAGTCATCATGCATATTGTAGTTTATAATATAGTTTTCAATAGAAAAACACGACCTACAGAAGCGCCTGAGAAAGTCAGTAAACGACCAGTCATAACATTAATATCTTTAGAGCCATTTAGGAGTGAAATCCATTCTTAACATACTTGCCTTTTCAATGATTATTTTGTCCAAATAGGTGTTAACTTGTAAAGATAGGATATACTCGTATATAATAGGTATAATACTAAAAATACTCAAGGAATCGTGCTTAACCATATGTTTATTATAGGTGCTAGTGAGCCGGTAGCCCCGATAGCACAGCTCGCACTTGAACTTGGCTTCCAGATAGTTCTTGAAGTCCTTCCTCCGCCGCACCATGTCGTACTGCTCCTCGGGGCTCTGGGGGGAGTAGATCGGGAAGTTTTACGCAGACTACTGTGGCGAACCTTCGTAGCTTCCTGCGCTACCGACCTCAAAGTTGCGCTACCGACCTCAAAGTTGCGCTACTGACCTCAAAGTTGCGCTACCGACCTCAAAGTTGCGCTACTGACCTCAAAGTTGAGCTACCGACCTCAAAGTTGAGCTACCGACCTCAAAGTTGCGCTACCGACCTCAAAGTTGCGCTACCGACCTTAAAGTTACGCTACCGACCTCAAAGTTGCGCTACCGACTTTAAAGTTGCGCTTACCGACTAAAGTTGCGCTACTGACCTCAAAGTTGCGCTACAGACCTCAAAGTTGCGCTACCGACCTCAAAGTTGCGCTACTGACCTCAAAGTTGCGCTACCGACCTCAAAGTTGCGCTACCGACCTAAAATAAGTAGTGGAAAGAATTAAATATTCACCGAATCGTGTTTAGCCATATGTTTATTATAGGTGCTAGTGAGCCGGTAGCCCCGATAGCACAGCTCGCACTTGAACTTGGCTTCCAGATAGTTCCTGGAGTCCTTTCTCCGCCGCACCATGTCGTACTGTTCCTCGGGGCTCTGGGGGGAGTAGATCGGGAAGTCTTTGGGCGGCTTCTTTGTGACTTTCTTTGGCTTCACTTTGCACACACCCTGAAATTGAAAAATGTTTTTAAAGTTAGCGTATCTAAATTGAATTACGTTGAAATCAAGAATAGGGTAGATGACTACAAAAATATAATTAGTACGTCAGATAGATAAACAAATATTAGATACGTATTTTTAGGGTTCCGTACCATAAAAGGAAAAAACGGAACCCTTATAGGATTACTTTGTTGTCCATCTGTCCGTCTGTGTGTATGTCAGGACTCTTTATCTCGAGAACGCGTAAGATATCGAGTTGAAATTTAAACTATATACGTAGGTCTCTTGCAGTTGTATAAAAGAAAAACTTCTCAGTTACCGTATAAAAAACTTAGAGCCGTTTATGTCGTAAAAAACCGCATATTTCGACACTCACTAAAATCAAAACCTACAGGGTACTTCCCGTTGACATAGAACTATGAAATTTGGCAAGAAGCATTGTCTCAGAGTACACATATAGGAATAAATCTGAAAACTGTCCAGTTTTATTTAAATCACAAAAAAATGGGGCCTAGATTCACAAAATATGGGTTGAAAATTCAAAGAAAGTAAATCGTACCATGTAAGGTATCATATAAAAGAGCTTCATTAGCACATGCTAAAACAGATTTTTTACTATTTTAACAATGTGTAATGTTAAATGTATGACGAGAAAAGTGAAAAAGAAAAAAAAACTTTTTTGTCGATGATATAGGTAGTATAGAGATTTCAACAACTTACTTCCCAATTTTGTGAAATTTTCTGGATTTGTATGGAACCACCGGTGTGCGAGCCTGACTCGCACTTATCCGGTTTTTTATTTTGTAAAAGTAACAAAAGTTGACGAAGATAAAGTTCCATCACTAGAGACGTCACGAGCCCCCACTCCCAAACTGTGACAAGGTTTATCTTTCTCATTTGTTTGATTGACAAAACAAGAAATACGTGTCCAATAATTTTTAATAATGTAACGGACTAATTATAATAATGTCATTTTTACCCAGTCATCATGTCTATAGTCTTACAGATATATTGATACTGTTTTCTGTTACTTATTTTCCATCTACCTATATAGGTACTTTACCTTGAAGAAATCGCTCTGAGCGATAAGGTCGCCCTTGTACTCCTTTGTGATACATAATTAATTTTAAGATTGTTTGTAATTTTTTTTCTTTGGTGTACAATAAAGTATGTATTATTATTATTATACTTTTAAAACGCTATTTCTGACATGTGATTTTTCATGATGAGATGATGTTTTTTCAGTTATTTTAAAAGATTATTTTTGACGATGCTGTTGCAGATAATTTAGAGTACTATTACGTTATTTTCGACATGTAACTGCTATTGTGTTTTTTAGTTGTTTTAAACTGTTATTTTTGACGAACTATTGCAGATATTTCTGTTACAGTATTTCTGACATTTTAATTTTTTTGTAATATTGTATTTGACTGCCTCGGTGGCTCAGTGGTTAGTGACCCTAACTTCTGGTTCAAAGAGGTGTGGGTTCGATCCTCACCCAGGGCAAATATTTATGTGATGAACATAAGTGTTTGCTCTGTGTCTGGGTATTATTTATTTATTTTACTATCTATATAAGTATGTAATTAAAAATATGTATAAGTAGTATATCAGTCTCTGGCAGCCATATCACAAGCTTTGCTTAGTTTGGGGTCAGAAGCCGTGTATAAGATGTCCCAAAAAATATTTATTTATTGGTAATTTTATGTAATGTAACGAATTGTAATTAATTTATTGTAATATCGTGCCCAATAATTCAATTCAATTGAGTACATAATTAATAATTGTTATTTTGACAATTCGCAGGGTGTTGCTCCTAGTATATTTTTGTATACCAATGTATGTAATTATCCTTATTGAAAATATATTATTATCTATCTATCTATTCACCCAGTATTCGCTCACTGCTGGGTATAATCCTTTCTTTTCCGCCGTTACCTGGACAGGACCGGAAAGAACGGCAATGGATAAAGCACGTGCTAGCTTACGACATATTTGATGATTTCATCTGGAATGCCATTTGGCTAAACCGGGTCTCAGAGTTTTTAGGCCGCCTGAAGGCCTAAAAACTTGGAGCTTGGCTATTGATATGGTAGATAAGAAATGGACGACGATATAGTAGGGTACCGTTTGGTGACTGCCTTGGTCCTCCTCTTAACGCACTGTCGTCTAGTCAAGTCGCCTGCTTTCCTCCACTTTAGCCTGGCGGTGCATCTTCAACTTGAGTACGATATAAAATGTATATGTTTGGGATACAATCAACCAAGCGGATACCTAGTACCTAGCACCCGTTCCATAGCTTTATTTTGGTTCATAAAATTAGATAATAATCCTTACCTTGATTCTTGATCACCCTTCGTGGGTAGGTGTACGTCCTGCAGTGGACTAATAAAAAAGCTGGTGCAGTACAGTACCTTGATCCTCGCGCCACCCCTGTTAGAGGGAGTCATCCAGGAGGGTTTTTTGAATAGCGTTGTCTTTGTGTTGGACGAGCGATCTGTGACCACGTGCGTTGCGTAGTGCTGCTTCGCTGCCGGCCTGGGAATAGTTTTAGTTTTAACCTTGGAGAATTTAGCTACGGGAGAAGTATTAGGGACGCCAAATTCAGCGCACGAAATTTAAGTTTTTTTTGCAATTGTAGTTGACTAGTATTGCAGTTGTTGTTTTTAAACTTTTGCGATTTGAACACATTATTATTTTATACTACGACCGAGTTGCATCGGCCGAAACGTCGGGATGAGGGGGTATTTATTTATCTCGTAATTTTAGTGCGCGATTAGTCCCGAAGTATAAAATAATAAATAGTATTGCAGTAATTAAAAGTATTAAGATAACTGAATTCTGCAATTAATTATGATTCGTAAACTAAAAAAATAACTGAAATTGGCTAATCCAATTCAGAGATATAACTTGTAAAGATTTTGGTATGGATTAAGAGGGGGTGCTTTGTCCCTTTCCCACAAAGCATAACTTAGTATGGCGAATGTATGACGGACCGTGACATCATATTCCGCCATAGTGCGCTCTTTGTCTAGCAAGAAAATAAAAAGCTTGTAACTTTTTTATTTCTAAGTTGATTTTATGTTTGTTTTAGTTAATCGGCTCTGTTTATGATAAGTTGTTACAAGAGGACATCAAAAAATATTTTTCAACTAGCTTATTGCTGACGTATTGACCATGGATTTGCAAAAAAAAATCATTTTGCGTCAATGTTATTATTTGTGTTAACATGTAGCTTAACTCCAAAAAACAATATAATACTCGGTTTAAATAATAAAGTAGATTTAAAGGGAGCCGTGGTGGCCTAGAGGTTGTGACACCCGACTTACAATCGTGAGGTCTGGATTCAAATCCCGGTCCCGTACCAATGAGTTCTTTGGAATTTATGTACGGAATTTCACACCACTGGCTTTTCGGTGAAGGAAAACATCGTGAGGCAACCTGCATACTTCCGTAGAAGAAATTCGATGGCGTATGCGAATCCACCAACCCGCACTGGGCCAGCGTGGTGGATATGGCCCAATAACCCTTCGTGGGTAGGCCTACGTCCTGCAGTGGACTATTAAAAGGCTAGTACAGTACAGTAATCAAAATTACGATGAGAATCATCACCATATAACAATTTTAGCCAAAATAAAACCAATTTAAGTGATAGTTGTGGGTGTAATAATTTGATAGAAGCTATTTATTCGTAAATCAGCTGAATAATTCAACAATAGCATAAAACCCAAAAAAATATAATTTCACGCGTTTTTCGACTCCATACCGTTTCACCTTAAACTTTAACACGCGTACGCCTCTGTCATGGTATAGTACAGGATCTCCAGTGGAAATGGGACACCAGCGCTTAAATGGCGCTGGTTATAAAAACAGCTTTTAAAAATGCATTATTGTTTTAGGACTTAGAACTTTGAGTCATTGTAAAAAATATTATAATTTATGTAATATATATAAAAGTTCCGAGCAGAAATGTGTATTTTATGTTTTAATTAAATTTTTTCATAGTAGATTGGGGAAAAAATGTACTGTTAGTAACAAAAATCAAATGTCGATAAATATTTAACTGCTGGAAATGCACTGAGAAAATCGTTCCTAATGACCTTTTAATGTACCAATTAATAGAACTAAATATATATAACCTGGTCATTAGATATTTATTTTAAATTAAAATTCAACAATTTGGTCAGTATCGTAACATATTGTCCAAATGCAAGATTTATTTTTTGTATAACATTTTTGATCAGTCAATGAATGAAAAATTTTAAATAGAATCTTAATTGTTGTTTATTTATCTTTTTTATAATATATTAATAATAATATTAAGCTTAATATATTTAGTTTTTTTTAAGAAATACGATGAAAACATTTTAGGGACAGTCACTAAATGGACAGGTGAAGTGACGAAACAGAATTAATAAGAATAGTACTCACTATGAGGTTAAAATGTAAGTATGTAAGTAAAAAAAAAAAATACAAATTCGTTTGCTGTTTTTGCGTGAATGAGTAACAAACATACAAACTTTGACATTTATAATATTAAAAGGATCACTTTACAAGCTGTTTTTGTTATCATACCTAATAAATTCCGTTTATTTAAAATGGTCATGAGTAATATGCTTTATATGTCTGTTTCGTAACATTTTTTGTCCATTCTATAGTAACGGTTGCTAACAAGACGTGACGAATGTCGAGATCATTTTAAAAATATCTTAAAATACTCAACAATGCTATCAAAAACTATCTAATTCAACTTCTATATACTTTAGCAGGACTTAAGGTATATACAGCTCAAGAAGAAATAAAAACAAACTTGATATTTATTAAAAAATCCGTTACTGACTTCAATAGATTTTTTTTTGCCCAAAATGTCAGGAACGAGAGCGTGCCGCACCAACCGAACACCTTGCGTGACTAACTTCAAAATGGCGTTTCATACTTTGACATTGTACATGGGGTTGTCATAAAAACCAAATTTGCTCTATTAAATGGGAATCTTAATAGTAAAAAGCGCGTGACTATCCAGACATGTCCGGTAATCGCGAATTCGTGAGACAAGCTTTTTTAATTAATTAAAAAATTATGTTTACTAATTGATGTGAAATACTTAGTTTAAATGCATAAATAACTATCTTACAATGAAAGTAAATCGTCGCTACGTTAGCCGTGGTACAAAAAGCTTCCGAAAAATCAAATGCAAGGAGGCAAACTGTCATTGGGACAGCAAAGTTTTACACATTTTTGAATAGTTTTTAATTAAAATAAAATTGAAAATGTGTTATTTCAGGAGTCAATAAAACAGATTTGTACAGATATAATACAGATTTATAAAATACCTTCAGCTTTTTCTTAAAAAATATGTTTCGAAATATTTTTTTATTGGATTATTACCATGCGACAACCGAAAAACAGCCTGCATCATTTAAAATGAAAATGCCCACGTGCATAACACGTACAAAAAAAAAACTTACTTATATAACTAATGAAAAAAAAAAGTGTCGAAAGGGACTCACCTCAGCTATAAAATGTTGAGTGCTGGAAGGACCCAACACTCAACGCTGGTATTCTGATGAGCCCCTTATTGAAGGGTATGTGTAACTATAAAATATATGAATACTAACAGACAAAAATAACTAACCCGTGACAAAGCGCTTAGATATCAAAAAACATCAATAGAAAATGTATAAAAGCAATAACAAAAAGATCTACAATCAATCAATAATATGTAAAATTATTATAAATGAATAAGTATTATATTTGCACTCATAATAATGGTGGATAACCTTAATATGTTGAATCACTCAGCTTGGCAGCTGCGAGGTTAGCTACAAGCTGCGGACCACCCAATCCTCACGCAACTGTTAAGTGAGCTTCAGTCAGGATTGGGTTATCCGCAACTTATACCTAACATCACAGCTGCCAAGCTGAGTGATTCAACATATTAAGGTTATCCACCATTATTATGAGTGCAAATATAATACTTATTCATTTATAATAATTTTACATATTATTGATTGATTGTAGATCTTTTTGTTATATACCCATATGAGTTCGATGCTAAAAGCTTCTAACATTATGTTTTTGGATATAGGCCGAGGCCTCTGTGAAAGCAAGTTCATGATGTCACTTGATGGGGAGTGGGCATTTGTGGCAGCTCATGGCTAAATTCAAACACGCCATTAAGTTTAATTCGGCGTTTACATTCAATGATCATGTTAATACTATTTGTCAGCAGGTGGATGGCTGCAGCGGAGATCATATAAATGTAAAGTAGCGTGATTTCACAGGAATTAAACAAGTTGCTTCAATATCACTGGTGCTTTATTCAAAAAGCTTAATGATATTCATTTGAATTAATAATGGTTGAATTACATAACAATATATCAGGATTCAATGTGATAAAATAGACGACACAAACACAGGGGCAGGACACAACAAGGGCAAGCTGAATAAGAGAGAATGTACGATGACAGATTGTCATCGTGATATACTGAGCGCCACACAAATTGAAGGATGGGAAGTTATGCTGCGCAAAAGCCGAAATATGGGTACGCGCGGGAGCCATAGAGACGAAACGCCGGGGCACACCCGCCCGCCAACTTCATGCCTCCCGCGCGCTCCCTACGCCCGAGCTCACTACTTCGCCATTTGTGCACACATGCGCAATAATTAGCGAATCATGGCGAAGTGTCATCTGCGGCTAACTTCCCATCCTTCAATTTATGTGGCGCTCAGTATATCTGACATAGACATATCCGGTGCAAGGCATAGACAATACTAATCATTTCCTTCCAAAAATATTTACAAAACTTACTTGGAAAAACTGACTTCTGGGCACATTTTACAGAGGTACTTGTACATATGCTGGTCCGACATGTGACATTGAAGCTGGAAAGCAGTTCTGAAGTAGTAGTCGCATATCTCACAGTGGTATGTGCCGCTTATATGCTGTCAAACATTATAATATTATTAGTAGTATAGTCTATATTACTATATTAATTAAATATACTAATTTGCCTAATTGACTGCCTCGGTGGCTCAGGGGTTAGTGACCCTAAGTTCTGGATCAAAGAGGCGTGGGTTCGATCCCCACCCAGGGCAAATATTTGTGTGATGAACATAAGTGTTTGCTCTGTGTCTGGGTGTTATTTAGTTACTATCTACATAAGTATGTATTTAAAAATAAGTATATGTAGTATATCAGTCTCTGGCAGCCATATCACAAGCTTTGCTTAGTTTGGGGTCAGAGGCCGTGTGTGAGATGTCCCAAAATATTTATTTTTATTTATTTAATATCGACTATGTTGTCTCCCCTTTTTTCTTTTCCTATCTTTAGGATACCATTCAACTACATCTCTATTCCACTTTCCTTTCCTGTGAGGACAGGAGAGTAAAGTGAAATAGAGATGTACCATTCATACCATTCAACTACGTATTTTTTATGTAGAATTTGGCTACATTTGGCCACCAACTCGCCTCTCTATTCCACTTTCCTCTCCTGTGAGGAGGACAGGAAAGGAAAGTGGAATAGAGATGTAGTTGAATGGTATCCTAGATATGGGAAAAGAAAAAGGGGGAGACAACAACTCAAATGAGAAGATGATCTCAAGAAAGATGCTGGTTTCAATTGGAAACAGATGACACAAGATCTAATAAAAACTAATAAAGCTCAGACCAAATAAAACAATAAAGACAGAATGTTGTGAACAAACAAGTGAGGCCGAACAAAACTACGCCTCGCCGTGTACAGACAATTACACAAACATCCACGTACAAGGAAACTACGTCTTGGCTTGTCAGTCGAACTATGGCGGCGCAACAGCAGCGCACAAAAACCGGCCGCACTTGACTGTTCAACGACATTCTCTCTTGATTTTTTTATTTGCTCTGAGCTAATAAGTAAGTGAAAACTAATAATCCTACTAATATTATAAACGCGAAAGTTTGTGAGGATGGATGGATGGATGTATGGATGTTTGTTACTCTTTCACGCAAAAACTACTGAACGGATTGAGATGAAACTTTGCAATAATATAGCTTATATATCATAATAACACATAGGCTATAAATTATAATGATATATAGCGTATGCGGGCGAAGCCGCGGGTAAAAACTAGTATATCATAAATGACAAAAAAATCTGAAATTAAGTACATATGATGTAATAAAAACAAATAAAAAAAATTATGATAAACATAAATGACAATAAAAATGCAATAATTAAACTTGCCATTGCATGATACAATATTAAAAAAATAATTAAAAAATATAGTAATATCTAATATAGGCCAAATCACACAAGTCGGCGGATATGAAGTAGCACAAAATCTAACCAACGCGCAGGTTTACATGAGCAGTGAGTAGCTTGTAGTAAGTTCACATCTGCTGACTTGTATGATCCGGACTATACTAGGCATGTCTTTTTTAGAGTTCAAAATAAGGATGAGGTTCTCAGTTTTCTTTCTTTAGATAAACATATCTAAAAGCTTTAGTTAACAACCAAAAGCTTTTCTTTAGGTGAATCAGGAATGATGACCGGGTAAAAAATCATTGTTATAATAATTATTCTGTGAGTTAGAACATAAAAAAATTTTGGTCAGATATTTTTTTCTTTTGTCAATCAAATTACAATTATAAACCTTATCAAAGTTTGGGAGTGCGGCTTGTGACGTCACTTCTCTTACAGAAGTCTTATACATTTGTGCACGACGGCTGCACCTATTACGATCTTCTTTATTTATTTGGCAAACTGTTTCGGCAAAACATTCCAAATTCAAAATTATTAGTGCGATTCGCGCTTGACGCTGTCTTGTCAAGAAAAACAGTGGCTATAAGTTTGTGAAGAAAATAAAAAGGTTTTGATTTCGGTGATCCTGTAGTTTCTCTTAGACGAAAACACCAAGCTCCACACCAGCATTTGGGTTCCCTCGGACAGACGCGCTCGTGGGGAACAACATTTGTATGGCACTTGTGACGTCACGCGGAACTTTGACGGACTATATCTTCATCAATTTTTGTTTAATTGTCAAAAGAAAAAATACTTGTCTATCTATAATAATATTTTTTGATCTCTCTGACGAACTATAGTACATTGTTCACCGAGAGGAGAAAGTGACCGATTACCGTCGAGGGTGTCGTTTGAAGCCCGAGCCGTAGGCGAGGGCTTTAAAACACCCGAGATCGGGAATCGCACTTTCTCTCGAGTGATACATAGTGCTTTAGAATAGAATAGAATAGAATAGAATAGAATAGAATAGAATAGAATACTTTATTGACCTTATAACTACGTGTGTTACATTAGGTACGTCAAATTTACAATCAAAAGAAAATCATAATTATATAAATTTTAGCAGTCTGGCAGTAATAATAATAAACTATAATGAAAATATAATCCAAAACTGATATTATAAACTAATGATGTCAATGTTAAAAAAATATAAAATGTACTAAAAATATATAAAAGTTTAACGTATGACAAGAAAATAAATGTCAGTGTCAATTAATTATAAAAACGATCAGTAAATTTAAATGAAAACCAATTGCACAGAATAATATAAAAATAAAAATGTCCAGTACATAATAATCAAGTTAAAAAGTCAAATTTCATCAATTATCCATTAATATTACAAGTAATTTCATTTTCTTTTTATTGTTCGCTCTACTTAATTAATATCAGAGTCCTTTTCACACAAGAATGAAGATTCGCTTAGATGCATGCTCATAAATTCATTGATGGAATAAAAAGGATTGATTTCGAAAAATTGCTTTAGTTTCCTTTTAAAATCATTTGCATGTAGTTTAGTTATAGCTTTTGGTAGCTTTTTAAACATAGCAATTTTGTTATAGATGCCTTGTTTTCTAGCTTTGGTAAGCCTTACTTGTGGCATATACCAGTCATCATTGCTTCTGAGATTATAATTGTGCTTTTGTCTCTCTTTTTTTGTAACTACCAGTTTTCCAATTTCATCATACATTTCTATCAGACAGTTGTAAATGTATAGAGATATCACAGTCATAATTTTATTCTTTTCAAACTCTGGTCTAGCAGAAGAACGCTTCTTTAGTCCGAATATTATTCTGATGGCCTTTTTTTGCGCCTTTAGTACTTTTTGGACGTCTGCGCCGTTACCCCACACAGTAATGGCGTATCTAATTCTGGATTGAATATAAGAGTAGTACAAAGCTATTATAGATTTTTTATCTAACAGAGATCTTAATTTCAACAAAGCATAGTTCGCACTTGAAATTTTTTTACATAACTTTTCTATATGGGCAGAATGGCTAATAGTATGATCAATAGTGTAACCTAGAAAAATATTTTCTTGTATACCTGGATTTTTATTTAAGCCCTTACGCGACTGATACTGCATGATCACACTCTTATCAGCATTCAAGGCAATTCCATTGGCAGAAAACCATTCTGTGAGGTCACGCATTGCTTTAGATATTTTGGTATTCAGTAAATTCTCGTCTTTATCCTTTATTCCTACGTGAGTATCGTCTGCAAATAAACTTACGTGAGTCCAATCGGGCATAGCATTTACAAGATCATTGATGTAAATAAGAAATAATAAGGGTCCCAGAATAGATCCCTGCGGCACTCCTACGCTTAAATATTCCTTTGTTGAATTTGCTTCATTGACTGATACTATTTGGTTTCTCCTTTGTAGATAAGTTAGAATCAAATTGTACTCAGAGTCTTCAAATCCGTAATACTGTAACTTGAATAGTAATATGTCATGTCTTAAGCAGTCAAAAGCCTTTGACAAGTCGCAAAAAATGCTTGCACATTTATTTGAACTATCCAAAGACTCGAGAATGAAGTAAATCACTTTTCTAATTGCCATTTCTGTCGAGTGGCCTTTACGAAAGCCAAACTGTGACGCAGTAAAAAGGTTATTTTCTTCAAAGTACTTTAATATTTGGTTTTTAATCACGGTCTCTAAAATTTTTGATATTGTTGGCAATATACAAACAGGTCTGTAATTGCCTAATTCCATGCTATCTCCTTTTTTGTATAACGGAATAACTCTACCGGGTTTAAGACAATCCGGAAATATTCCTTTCTCTAGGCAATCGTTAATTACTATGAGCAACAATTCCATAATGCATTCGTTGTCCAAAATTAAACTTTTCAATGTCTTAGAATTCATATCGTAAATGTCTGGAGTTGTTTTTGATTTCATGTTTTTAACAATCGTCCATAAGTCTTTGAGATCTATCGCGTCAAATTTAATTTTTGTCATAGGTTTTTTCGTTATATTTATATATTTTGCACATTTGTCAGTATTGGTTTGCATATTGCATGTCAAATTATGACCAATATTCTTAAAAAAGTTATTGAAGGCTGATGCTATAAGTCTACAATCTGTGATTTCATCCCCTTCTTCAGTTCTGATGGATTTAATGCCTTGTCTATTACTCGACCTCTTATTATATCTTACTTGCTCGTTTATTATCTTCCAAGTCTCTTTTATCTTGTTTTTAGAAGTTTTAATTCTATGGCTGTATTGCAGTTTCTTAGACGTGACAAAAACTTTCCGTAAGATTTTTCTGTATTTTTTTACTTGTGTTTCTCTCTCCTTATTTGGTTGGACTTCTTGTAACATCTCTGCTTTTGCTAATTTATTTTTTGATATATCTATACCTTTTGTAGTCAATTTTTTCGTTTTATTTCGAGGTATCTGTTTCTTTTTCGGAAACGCAATGTCATAACAAAATTTAATAGCATCTTGTAAAATATTCATCCTTGTGTTTGGGTCGTCACATGACATGATTTGAGTTTTCAATGTTATATATTCTTTTCTTAGTAAATAATGAAAGTAGTTACAATTATTGGCTGACATATGTCTGGTGAAAATATAAGATTTAAAGTTATCGTTAGGACTGATGTCATCGGAAATTGTGAGCTTAATTACTTTATGGTCAGATATTTTTTCTGCCAATACATATCCTTTGCAATCATCAAAATTAACAATAAAGTTGTCGATACATGTAGCGCTCTTCCCTTGTATTCTAGTTGGTGTATTTAATACAAAATTACAGTTGAAATTGTTTAAAATTCCTAACATCTTTTTAATTTTTTTATCCATTTTCAAAACATTAAGGTTATAGTCGCCAGCTAAAACGATTCTTTTCCCTTCGCAACAAAGTTTATTTAGCAATTTTCGAAGTAAATCAAAGAAAAGATCAATGTCCTTATCGGGCCTATAAACTGCAATTACAATAAGTTTAGATGATCTCAACTCTATTGCACAAATTTCAAAATTCATTTCAAAAGAAATTCTGTTAATATCATTTCGTACTTTGAATTCTAGACCATTCCTAACAAAAATTGCAGTACCCCCATGAATGAAAAATTTTCTATTAAAATATGTAGCAAGTTCAAAATTAGGTATGACCATGGTTTGTACCCTATCATCTTGACCCCATGTTTCTGATAAGCATAAAACATCACATTTACATTCGTTAAGGAGATCTTCGATAGCTAAGAATTTATTATTTATACATTGTACATTGGCATGCAATATTATCTGTTCCGGTGTCGTCCGACTTCTGTTTGAAAATTTCTGTAACTCTTCGGTACATCCTGGGTCTGATTCGTATCACACTTGATAAACTGAAGCTTAGAAGAACCCTGAAATTTGTTTGCTTGAGCTGACAGTAGTATTGTTTGAGTAACAAGCTCTTTAGTCTTACTGTAGTTGTAAATTTTTCCTCGATTGTCTTTTATATTAAGGTCCATGAATTTAACATTCTCCGTGATATTTGCTAGGTGCGCTATCTCTTCATTGATACGGTAAATATTCTTGTCATTTATTCCATCATACATTATACTACAGATTACTAAATTGAATGATCTATTTTGTTTACATATTATTTCTTTTAGTCGTTTCAAATACTCTTGCTTTTTGGTTTTATAATTTAATGTTTCTTCATATTTACTTACTAGTATTACTACCATATCATTACTGTATAAATTTTTAGTTTCTTCTGTGAACCTATCTAAAATTTTTTCATTACTCGCTTCTGGTTGACAGTTGTTAAATATTTTTACATCTTCTTGTACCTTATAGGCTAGTTTTGATGCTATTCCTTGTCCTATTCTATCTGAAAATATCAATATTTTTCTCATATTTCCTCCTTTTCTGTCAATTTTTGAATTTTTAGGTCTTGTTATTATTTTCCGGTTTTGCTCTTCTTCATATTTTGGATTTTCATTTTCAGAAATGAGTTTCTGCTTTGTTTCAAACTCTGTAATTCTATGTTGAAGTTGTTCATTTTCTTGCTTTAATTTTAGTGATTCTTTTTGCATTTTATTTATTTTTCTTGAAAACATTTTCAGTTTTTTTCGTAAAAATGGTTTTGGTCTGTGCGTGTTTTTAGTAACCACATGTTTGTTGACCTTCAACAACTTTGTAGTTTTCTTTTGAGTGTCAAAATTCTTATTTTTACTCTTTTCTTCTTCTAACCAACATTCCAGCTGTGATATTTTTTCATTTAATTCATTTATTGTGTCTTGTTGTATGTCATACATAAATGGTTGATACTCTTTTGTTGTCAACATAGTCTTTACTTTTACTGGACTCAAACTATCTTCCACTCCTAAGGATATGCGTGGTCGTTTCCTTTTTCTATTAAGTTTTGGTGAGTTCAGAACGTCTCCACAATTAATTTTCTTGTACATTTCATTAATTTGTAATACCTTATTTAATTCTTGTTTTATTTGGCCATTTTCCAAAATTAGTTCTTCAATTTCTTTGTCTGCAGATGCTACACGGCTTTCTAAATCGCAAATTTTTTGCTTAAACGTAATGTTGAGTTCACTTTGATCTAAAATTCCATCTGGTAAACTAATTCGTGTAGACTCTAAATCTCTTAAGGAGGAGTCAGTCAAATTTCCTAATGAGCTAGCCCTCTGTCTGTGCCGCCAACGAACAGTTACGTTATCGGTATCCATTGTCTCCATATTCATAATAATAATATATCAAAAAAGTGAGATATGATGATCCGATGTCTTGAAAAGTTAAAAATTCTTGAGAAAATTACTAAATCCTGTCTAATTGAAGTGCGGAAAAGCATAAAAGTTGACAAAAAGACAGCGTTGCACTTGGAATCGAACTGGGGTGTCTGGTGCTCAAGCTGAATGGCGCCCCGACTAGGCCACGGCGACTCATACGTGCATTGACGAAATTTGCTTTCTGGTGTGTAATCGGTGCGTTTTGACATGCATGTGAATGAACCGTGTTGTTGTGAGTCCAAAGGTCAACATATTTTCAAATCGACTTGCAGAAAATAAACGGTTCGATTCGTACGCTTTTTGTGAATATCACTAAAAGTACGAAACAGTTTTAAACGAGATTTAACACATTATCACTTATTGTTTAGTTCCACATTATTACACAGTTACTGTAGCCTCTTATTTTGTTTTTAGTCATTTTTACCGGTTCACACACATTCACTAGATTGTTAGTTCATTACTTAATATTTCATCGCAATAACACTGATACTAATGAATCACCTTATTCCGAGACTGAATCGTCAATTATAGCGTAAATAAGCGAGTGGAAACAATTTTTAAAGCTTTTTTTACGCAGAGCTATTGTTTACTTGATGGCAGTGTTGCCATATGTCTTTTGCTTGAATGTTGCCATTGTCTTTATACTACACCTACGAGGAAAATAAAAAACTAAATCTTTACTACTTAATTGAAATTTATATTGAAATTGTTGCAGTTAGTGAAGCTTAATGTAACACTTTTTTCATTAATGTTTGTTTGAGATGTTTGCGACAATGTAGGAGGAATAACTGGCTGTGCTGCTGGCACTGCGCTCGTAGAAGGCTGTGGTGCCAAAGGGGCAAATGGCTGCGGGCCTTTTCCATTGCAAAAAATCGTCATAAGTTTTATTATATTTTTTAATTGATTTCTGTGGTAAAAGGTTATCAATCAGTATTTTTGCTGTTTCCTTCAACTGCGGCGGAGTTAAAAAATCTTCATCATCACTATCACTACTTATCATTTTGATAGTTTTATTTTACTTTTCTACGAAAACTGAATCCTCAAACAACACACAAATTGAAAATGGCGCCAATGGCGTCTGCAATTTTCACATGTTCTTTTTTCAAATTGTTTGACACCATCCAACACACAGCTAGTGGCCAGTGTCATTTTGCGAACTTGGAGATAAAAACTCACTGTAAAAACTTTTTGGCTTTTGATATTTAGGTTACCAGCGCATAGTCTTACCCAAAATTAAAAAAGAAAAACCACGTAAGAAATGGATTTTCATACACTTTTCTCTCCCGCTCAGATGCGTTTTCTCGCCGCATATTTGTTCGATATGCAATGACGTACTTTCTACCGTAAATTTGATAAAGTATCAAGGTACTTTCCGAGCAGGTGTAGTATAAATTATATTTTTAGTCATCATGCCTATATTAGAATTTCTTATTGTATTTTGAAAGCTATGGCTACTCGTGTTATTATGTTATGCTCCATTTAAAATTGAAAAAATTTGAATAGTAGCTTTTTCAAGATGTAGAATCTTGAAAAGGCTACTATTCAAATTTTTCAGCCTATTTCAATATGCAATCAATGTGATCTTATTTTAGAATTTATACATAATATATGGGATAAGAGGGAGGATTGCAGGCATGCCAAAGCTGCTTTCCCAGCCCTGAGCAGAAACATTACTAACGATCTATTGAGGTTGCAGCGACAAGACCTCCGACTTTTGGTAGGGCTCATCACTGGTCACTGCAACTTGAATAGTCACATGTATAAACTGGGAGCCACCGACAGCCCACTCTGTCGTGGTTGCCTGCAGGAGAATGAAACGGTAGAGCATGTTTTGTGGCACTGCAAGGCCACGGCAGAAACTAGAATCGCTTGCGGGTTGCATGACGCTAATATTGATTTGTCGTCAGCATCGATATCTTCATCGTCATCGCCATCTAAAGTACCATCCAAGCCACTGGAGCAGTTATGCCAGCGGCCCAGAGCCACGCTCCGTTATTTTAAGGAGCTGGGCTGGCTCGGGTAGACTCTGGAGGGGGAAATGCACAAAACACCCCATGCGGGACGTCAGTGCAGGACTTATCGCCCCCACTTCGAATTAGAATTAGAATTACATAATATATTTACCAAATCATGCCTCCGACAATGTGTTTTGTAATTCTTTTCCACCACAAAAGCCTTGCCACAGTGACATTGATACGGCCCCACTGAAGTATACTTGTGAACTTCTACGGCTGCCTTCGCCTCCTTCACCGTTATCGGGACTACATCTCCACACTTATCACTATACCTAACCGCCACTGATTCGTTACTCAATTGACACGAATCAGACACAAATGTTTCTTCATTTGCATCAATTTCATCATCAAAATTGTCATCATGGAAATCGTCACCATTTTGATCCATTGCAAACATCATGTCATTCAAATTTGCTACATTGGATTTGTTATTTAGCTGTGTTTGGTTTGCGTTTTGTGGTGTGTTTTCATTTATACCATCAGCTGGTACGATTTCCAGTTTAATGGTCTTTTTTATTTCTTTAAGGGCATTCATTTCTAATTCAAAGGTGTCTTCTGGTGTCAGGGTTGAGCAATGGGCTATAGCGAGTTTGCTGGGTTGCGAAATGCCATTACGTGTGTCATCAACAAGTTCGAATTGAAATTGGGAGTAATTATTTCTATCCAGAGTCATATAGGATAGAGTAGGCATGATTTCCAGCTGTTTCCGATTGAAATGTGTCAAATTGGACTTTTTGATCTGAAAGATAAAATTGGTAGAATTAAATAAATAAATATATCTTTATTGCACACAGAAACACAGTACAGAAACTATACAATTATTTTTTTTCTTATTGAATTATTACACTCCACAGACACCGGGGCCTGTGCTCTTTAAGATTATACATTACTTTTTTATTGATTTGAACAATATTTCTAAAACTAAGGCTTTAGCTAAGGCTAGAGGACTCTACACTAAAATAAATCTAAACCTAATTAAATTTCTAAAATTAAGATTTTTAACTTTTTTTTTAAAAAAGACTACTTATACCACTCAGGGCCTCCGCCACCGCCGCGTCTCGCTCTCTAATGGCCATCTTTAAATTATAGTCAACGATGACCTTAGGTGACGCAGTCGTCGCACGCCGCACGAAGCGGCTGATGGCGTCTTCCTCGTTGTCGGCAAAGTATGTGAAGGACCTGGTATGGCGTGAAACTGCGACGACCGCGTGCGAAACGCTTTCGTGCAATCTAATACAAACTATACAATTTACAATGCTGTACAATGGCGGCCTTATCGCCTTTGGCGATTTCTACCAGGCAACCTTTGGATGGACTGGATTATTCTAAAAATAGGAGTATGGTCAGTGGTGTATAGAATGAAGAACTGTTCTGTTTCCTTGCAGCACTTTTAAATAATAAATAAAACATTGATTGTTCTAAAAAGTACCTTTACGGGGTCCTTGTTGGTACTCCTATTAGATTTTAAAAACGATTTGCATGTATCCTAACTATTGTGTAGGTAAATAAATAACGAAAAAAGTCAAGTCAATTAATTCACCAATAAACAATGAGCCTCATGACCATATGGCCTAATAGCCTATCGTGGTAAGGCCTATGTTCAGCAGAGGACTATTGAAGGCTGGTAAAGGCTGAATCATACAACTTGGCAGCTGTGATGTTAGTTGCAAGCTGCAGATAGCCCAATCCTGAAGCTCACTTAACAGCTAGGCAAGAATTGGGTTATCCACCAAGTTATAGGACTCGGGCTGTTGAGTAAAATATGTCAATTTCACAAAATAAATTACTATGATAGATACCTCTTTATTCTTACTGAGTATTTGGGCCAATGCATAGTGCGCCCTGTGGCACTTGCTACGAAACTTTTTGAACTTAATTACATATGTCGCGCACTCCACACATAAGTGTTCTGGCATCCCGTTCCCTTGTACTACCTGCAATAAAACACAATGTATTGATTATTGTATTTTTATCAAAGTTAATCTTGGGTACAAAAGAATAAGCAACATTTTATTTATCACTGGTATAATAGTCCCGATGGCAGGCAGCAATTTTTCATATTATTGTATTTTAAATGGCAGAAAAGAGACTACTTTTTCTTGTCAAGATCTATTTTTACCAGATATATTTACCATCATCTACAAATACCTATCTTTACTTGTTGGGTGGGCATTTTCCGCAAGATGGGCCTCTTTGGGCCCTTAATTGCGTGATAAAATACCTATCCTAACAGTTTACCTATTGTGATTGTTTATGTTCACTGTGATGGGTAGTGTATTGTTCTTTTTGTCCCAATAAAATAGTATTTTAGCTATCTAATGGATGTTTGATATCAGTTATCAACATATAATTAATACTATTTTATTTGGACAAAAAGAACAATATACACTACCCATCACATTGAACATAAACAATCATAATAGCTAGCGGAAAACTTTAGACTTAGATTAGATTAGTCTCACTAGCATTGTGGTGAAGATTATGGAAAGGATTATAAGTGATAGAGTAGCACAACATGGTTTTATTGAAAAAAGATCAACTGTCCCTAGCTTATTGACATGTGTTCATTCCTGGAGTGTACAAGTTAATAAAAAAGAACCTGTTGATGTTGCATACCTCGATTTTGAATGTGCATTTGACAAAGTACCTCACCAGCGCTTGTTGTTCAAGCCTAAACATTATGGGTTGCGTGGTAAGTTGCTTGGTTGTACCGGAGCTTCCTATCGGGTAGAACATTTCAGGTTCGAGTGGGGAACTCACTATCGGAACGAAAAATGGTTTCCAGTGGTGTCCCGCGAGTTTCTGTGTTTGCTCTTCAGCTGATTGGAATTTTCGTAACGGACCTGATAGAGCTCATAGAATGTCAGTCAGCTTTTTTCGCAGATGATGGGAAGTTTTTTGCTAATGCATTGATAAAGTCTGGAGAGCTTCAAAAAGATCTAGACCGCATTCAGAACTGGACCAGGGACTGGATTATTAAGATGAACACAACCAAATGTAGTGTGTAACATCTTGGTAGAACCAACCCTAGAGAGACCTACACGCTTGATGGAGTTGCCTTAGCATCTGTAGACCAACAAAGGGATTTGGGAGTCATCATTACTGCAGATTTAAAATAAAAGAGCATATATCTATGATAGTCAAACGGGCTAACTCATTTATTTATGTAATACGCAAGTCCTTTCAGACAGTAACAATTGATGTTTTTATTAAGATTTACAAAACTATAGGTTTAGGTTAAGGCCTCTGCTAGAGTATGGGTTCCAGGTGTGGAGTCCTTACTTTAAGAAAGATATTGATTTGCTTGAAAGTGCACAAAGAAAAGCCACCAGGATTCCATATGCTCTGCGCCACAAGACCTATGAAGACAGGTTAAAAGCTCTTCGTCTCACAACCCTTGAAGAACGATGATTGCGTAGAGACTTGATTGAGACCTTCAAAATTCTCAATGGCTTCTATAATCTACCGGATATCCACGACATGTACACCTTGAAAGAAAATATGCGCGATAGCAGACGCCATAGAGTCCTCTTACAGCCTACACCATCACAAACCAACACTGCACACCACATCCTCTGCAATAGAGTTGTCTACAATTGGAATAGGTTGCCTGAGGATGTTATCTGGGCAAGAACTATAAACACATTTAATAATAGACTGGACCTTTGGATAAAGAAGGAAAAAATTTTCTTGACAGATAAATAAGAATTTTAAAAATATAAGAACTAAAATACTGCAATTCACATATGCACTATCAGTTTTAAAAGTTAACACAGATTTAAAATCCGCGAAAACAGCTTACTATGCCTATGCCTACTCTTGGCTCAAATACAGAATCATAATATGGGGAAACAGCACAGACGCAAAAGATCTATTTATAATCCAAAAAAAATGTATCCAAATTTTACTAAATATATAACAGCTACATACTTGTAGACCGCACTTCATAAAGCAAAATATAATTACAGTTACAAGTTTATATATATTAGATTAGAAGCAGCTACTTTTGTAAAAAGACATCCAGACCTATTCCAATACAACACAAACGCTCATAGATAACATTTAATCGTAGCTCCATAACCCAAATATAAAATATGCTGATAAAAATATATAATCATCTATGAAAAGTTTTGCAAGAAGAGACAAGCAACAAAAAGTTCCAAAAGAAGCTTAAATATTTTTTAACAAAAAAATGCTATTACTCAGTTGACGAATATCTAAACGAAAAAGTTTCAACCTCACAAAATATATAAGAATATATAAGACTATAATAATAATTATATATCTGAACCTAATTTAAGAACTAGCTCAAAAATTATTACGTATTTACATTTTTAGTATCTAACTTGTAATGTACATTTACAACACCCTATAAACGGTTATAATGTGTATATAACGTTACATTTTCATAATTATGACTGTAACTAGACATTATAAGGCAATGTATACTTAAATAAATAAATACTTATTTTAATTGACACTGCTTGATATAGGCACATCAGTATACACTGCTTGCCTATAAACAAATAATTAAATAAATTATAAATAAATCGTATTAGGAACTATGTAACACGGTTAATCGTTGTTACCTAAGTAATAACTATGTCTACAATGGACTTCTTATTATGAGCAGGGTATGGATTCTGTACCAGAATTCTTCTATTGTACTGAATCATATGATCTAAATATTAATAAATTTAACGTTCTACAATTGTGAAAACAAAGTTATGTCGAAATATTGTCGATATAATCACGCAATTGTTTAAATTGCGTGATTATTTCGACGATATTGTACGAAAATCATCAAATTACGAAACGTAAACAAGTACCTTAAGCCCGGAAACCAAGTTGAAATCATTTCGTAGTGTTCCGACGTTTAAACTATACAGTTTCACATTAGTGCTGAAACACACGATACACGCTTTTAAGTCCCACATTTTAGGAATCGAATATAGGCTGCATTTCACTCAATTTTAATAATTTTATTCTTTCAATAAATTCGCAAACTACAAGATGTCAAGAATGCACCAAGAATGCAACAGAAAGCTTGCCATATCTGGAATTTTAATAACCCTACTTCCTAGATTTTTATTACAATTTTTTTTTATCTAAGTTACAAAAACGTGTAAATATTTTTAATAATTTATTTCACTGTCCACGCATCAATATAACGAAATGTTATAAAGTTATTTAACACATAATTAACAAATTGACAAAACAGCCATAAAAATGCCGCTGATCGATGAGCAAAAATTCGTCGCCTTTTAAACCAGGTAAAATAATGGTAACATTTTGACGTTTTATTTGACTCTTTCCTCTTATGCATTTTACCGTTTCTTTAAAAATAACCGTGCCCGGTACTATGGTGTGGCGTGAAAATGTATTTTTTAAAAATTGTAAAATTTATCAATTCACTATTGTACTAAACATGGCTATTTGAAAAGAAAACGCAAACTGTAAAGGAAAGCGTCAAGTGAAAAGTCGTCGTCGACTCGGTTTTGAAGTCAATGACTTTTTGCACGTTCATATAGATAAAATATTATTATACGGCGTATTGAAACCAATAATATTACTTCACTAAATCGTGAAATCAGATGTATTAATGGAAAGTCAGTAGTAATAGTTTACTGTAGCATATTGTACAGTTTACTGTTGTATATTGATACGCGTTTTCTTAAAGTTACCTTGAAATCAAGGAACATTTTTCAGTCTAGTAAGCTAGCTCTGTCTAGAAAAAGTGCGTTCGGATTAATCTACTGATGGCAAAATTAACAGTTAAAAACGCTAACAACGATCACATTCAGCGTTCGGTTTGAGAATGTGTGAGCAAAAGTTGCATTTTTATATGTTTTCATTTACCGTTCGGATAGCTAAAAACAGCTAAAAATGACATCGTGAACTGATAATTTTGACCACCTGTGGAGGTGGGTTCTTTATGATTGTTTTACATTTATGAGTTTGAAGTTTTATTGAAGTTTCATTTTAAGTTTTAAAGTAATTTATCAAGTTCAAGCTTTTTAATAATTTGTACGGTGTAAAATTAATAATAAATGGTGTTTAAGGCAGAACAGCGAAACAAAGATAATGTTAATACTACCAAAAAATTGCGTAAGTATTGCTGAAATCGTATAAAATTGTGTAATCTAATGTTTATATTTAATTGTGTAGTGTAATGTTCTGTGATTTGGTGTTTCACAATCTTACTACTGCCACGAGTGACACGTGGGTGTTTGACCGTCAAAAACAGATGTTTAAATCAGAACGAACAGCAAAACAAAGAACATATAAGTTTAAATAAGCAAAACAAAAATCACATCTTGCGAATTTCTGAATTTTCGAAGTGTTGCCGCCATAATTATGTTGTTTGACATTTGACGCACCTCAGTTTGTTACTTTTGCGTTCGTTTTGGGAAGTGAGCAAAAGTAGCATTATTGGCGAAATGGGCAAAATTCCCAAACCGAACGCTTTACATCAACGCTAATTTTGCAAACGCCAAAAACGCCACCGAGCCCAAACCGAACGCACCTCAAGTAGCACAAGTGATGCCGCTTTAGCTTTTTTATGTGATGACAGCTGGGGTGCGTTTACGCACTCCACATAATTTTTATGATAAAAATTATTCTGAGGGACGTCCGTGAATGGCGTCATAGCTCTAGAGACCACTCATAGTGCTCAAATCTACTACAAACCAATCACATTTGTCAGACTCATGAACGAGCTGTCAAATTAGATTCGATAACAACTGGTTGACCAATCACAGATAAGATAAAATTTAACTACCTAAAAACCTCGATAAAACTTAGCCTAGTCAGGAGAAAGATGAATTTTTAGCCGGGAGGTTTTTTCGCCTGACGGTTGCTCTAAACGGGTGACATAGACTTTATCTTAGTCTGGCTGGAGTGCGTAAACGCAAACGATTAAAATTAACCTGGTTAAGTCTATATCACACGTTTAGTGTATCTGTCGGGCGAAAAACCCTCCCGACTAAAAAAATATCTACCCCGTGCACGCACTCCTACTGGTATATTTTTTCTTCTGACTAGGCGAAGTTTTATCGAGGTTTTTTGGTAGATATATAACTTGTCTCGGATTGATCAGCTAGTTGTCATCGAATCGAATTTGACTGCTCGTTCGAGAGTTTGACAGATGTAATTGGTTTGTAATCGATTTGAGGGCTTTGATTGGTCTAGAGCTATGACGCCATCTACGGACGCATCTCAAAATAATTTTTGTCATAAGAATCTGGCGTACACGCACCTCAGAATAGGATGACAACTTAACATTCAGGTTTTTTCTTAATAAGCGTGACACATCGAATGCATTTGCTAATAATTATCAGGTGATGGCAGCAAGGCCATATATAATGGGATTACGGATGTAGCCGCAGGTTCCAGCTGTCTGGGATACGCTGAACAGCTACAGTCAAAGTACGCAGCGCAATTTACATCTCACACTGGTATAAAGTCATGATAAGGAATACAATATAGTAGTTTGGCAACACTGCTGAAATGGCGTTTTAGCGGTGGTTGGGGATTTTTGTATTCTTCAATCTTTCTTGAATTGATTACGTTATCTTTAAAATTGTAATTTGTATTGTAGACCATAGGCATACGAGCATTTGAAGTTTTAGCGACGTTCCTGTGGGATCAGAGATATTTGTTAATTTCTCTCACAACTGTTGTTCGAGACGTCTATTTTGTGTTTTACAGAAGAACGTACTTACATGTAACGTGAGTGAGTAATCTTTTATTCTTCATTTTGTGTTATTTTACGCTAAGTTTACATTGGTAAACAATTCCTGATGCTGAGCAGAGGACAGCGAGACCAATCATTCATGCAAGCGCAGTTTACTTCTATTATTTATTGGTAATTTTTTATAATATCTGATAATATTGTACGTAGGTATGTATTCTAAACAATATCTGGAACTCCAGTAACTTTACTGTATTCAGAATATTCGGTACATATTGTGCAGAATTTTGACACTCAGAAAAATTCTGAGTGTCAGAGAGGCTTAAGTGCTACTTTGTGATCAGCAGTCCTGTCCGAAGTTTGTGCAGTAATTTATCAAGTTCAAACTACTAGGTATACTGTGTTTATGTACTTACATCATTATTTTATTTATTTTGTCATGTTTTATTGATAATTGATTTTTTTGCCTATATTAACTACAATAAGATACAATACTACTTTATATGCAAAAACTACCTACACTACTACTACATAGAAAGCAATTGGATCATCCACAGAGAATTATTATACTGGGCTAAGGTACCCATAGATGCACAAAGAAACCCACTAAACTTAGAAAATCCTAATTTTGCATCGGAGCTTAGAAATTGAGATCATTGAAATAATAAAATAAAAGCATTTAATATACTGCAATTCCACTTTGTACATATTGTCCTTACCTACTAGAGAAGCAGGGCTGAATGTACTGATACTAATCTGTGAAGGGGTGGTTCAATCATAACGAAACAACTATTGCAGGCTGCCTCACACAAGTTGGCATAAATGAAGTTGACTACAAGCTGCACAATATCCAATCAGCTCATGGCTTTGTGTGTAAATAAGTAAATAATCCTAACTGAAGGATTATTTATTTATTTAACACTATTGTATACCATTTGTACAAAAAGAAGACTTGGCGCTAAATAGCATTATCTGCCAGTCAACTTAAACCAAAATGAATAATTAATTATTAATTGGATTAGATATTGCGCAACTTGTAGCTAACTTCATTTCTGCCAACTTGTGTGAAGTTGCCTATACTATAGAAACAATCGGGAAATTAAATAAAAATCTGCTGTTTCATAACTAATGCGATTTTGTATGGAATTAACAGTTGATTTTTATTTCTCAAAAATTGGGTTGGCTCTATACTGAAAGTTCATAATGATGATCTGAATTATGCCCTTTCAGTTTACTATATATCTGAGTAGCCCTATATTTATTTAAGATTTGTACCCTGTGCAAACCAATATTCAAGCAAACTAATTAATGGTGTTTTTGTTTGATAGCTCACCATGGGGTCTAAACTCCAGAAAAATGCCATAATGAGGGGCTACATAAACTCCTACTGCCTGGTCTGCGAGTGCTACTTTGATACAGATGAGGACACCAGTCATCACATCCAAGAAGCAGGTCACACAGACAAGTTACTGGCCTTTCCATATTTGGAGAAATATGGTGACAATCATATTAGGAAGGTATGTGTTTCATTATTCCTAAAATCCGAAAATGTATTTGTTGGTTTATTGGTTGGTTCCTCTTTCACACAGCAACGGATCGACCTTATTTTTGGCATGGACATAGTTTGAAAGACAGAAAATGACATAGGCTACTTTTTATCCTGATGTTCCTATGGGGTAACACAAATACCAAGTATGTAATAAGTAAAAACCAAGCAGGTGAAGCCGCGGGAAAAAGCTAGTCTTTTGAGAGTTCTGTCTATCTTTGTTGGCACAGCAATCTAAAGTGTGTTTTAGGCTCTGATACATACTGCCATCCATCTCTATACTGAGAAAGTTGGTGCCAGTCAAGCATCCCAATATCAAGCAGGTCTTTGAATAATTTATTTTTCTTTAATTTATTAACTCTATACTGCCTCAATGGCTCAGTGGTTAGTGACCCTAACTATGGGATCAAAGTGGTGTGGGTTCGATTCCCACCCAGGGCAAGTATTTATGTGATGAACATAGGTGTTTGCTCTGTGTCTTGGTGTTATTTAAGTATTATTTATATAAGTATGTATTTAAAAATATGTATATGAAATATATCAGTCTCTGGCAGCCATATCACAAGCTTTGCTTAGTTTGGTGTCACATACAGTGTGTAAGATGTCCCCTAATATTTATTTATACTCAGTAATTTTACTCCCTTACTACTTGATAGCCCTTTAATCCACCAACCTGCACTGGGCTGTCATGGTGGATATGGCCCAAAAAAAAAAATATTTAAAAATTTATCCTAGACCGCATGTCTGCTTAACATCAGGCAGTGTGTAGTCAAACGCAAACCTAATATTCAAAATTGGTCGCACCAACTCAGAAACTTTCTTTGGCTCATGCACAACAACTTTGCTAAAGATCATCACACAATCAAATGCATTGTTTACTATTCTACAAAGGACATACAGACAAACATTCATTTTTATACAGATAGAAATAGTGCAAACTCTTCAACTTTAAAGAATTCATTACCATTAGGTTTGTAAGTATTTTACAAACAATATTTAGAAAGTATTCTTAGACACAGATAATGAAATATGTAATTAGTAATTACTGTTGACCTTTGGGATTAGATTTCTATTTTGTTGTGCACACTGGTTATCGAAGCTTCTTGATGTTGTAAACACCCATTAGGGGTATATACCTGTATATCAGAACTGTAATGTATATCTTGAAACAGTTTTTTTCACATAATATACAATGTGTTTGTCTACCGGTGTCGTAGCCTTAAGCGTTGACATATATGGCAAATTTTGAATAACTTTTACTGTGGGGTCAGCTCTGAAAACATAAAAAAAAATAGCTATTCCATACTTTTTGTCGAAATTCTGTAAAAAATCGTATGGAACAGCAGTTATTTTACGTTTTCAGAGTTGGTCTCATAGTAAAAGTTTTTCAAAATTGGCCATAGATGTCACCGCTAAAGGCTCATTTGATTGCTATTGGCATATAGGTTGAATCAAAGTTCTTGGCAGCTGTGATGTTAACTACAAGCTACACAAAAATCAATGCTAACTTCACGGCTGCCAAGAACTTTGATTCAACCTATATGCCAATAGAAATCAAATGAACAGCTCCTAGTAAACTATAGTATAGGCCTCGCCACACATGTTGGCGGATGTGAAGTTAGCTACAAGCTGCACAATAGCCAATCAACGTGCGGCTTTATGTGAGCTTCAGTCAGGATTGGACATTACGTAGCTTGTAGGGGTTGTAGGTAACTTACATCTGCCAACTTGTGTGGCGCGGCCTATAAAACATCTATCTACTTAGTAAATCGTGAGTAATTTCTGTTAAAGGACATGTCCACAAAATGTATGGAGGCTGGTATAATAATAATCAAAAATTCTAACCAAAACACTCGATACATTTCGAGAAAGTTCATATTTTTCTGAGTCTATTACATCAGTTAAAACCAAAAAAGAGCCCTCCAATTTTTCTAAAATTAATTTTGAATCTATTAGGATAATTAAATATATTTGGCTCAATACATAGTTTATATCTAGCAACCCTGGATAAGTAACCTCCATTATTGTTAAATAGAAGCATTTTTACCAATTAGACACAGTTTTTAAGTGTTTTTTTGTCACATTGTACCTACTAACTGGTCACACTGGTAGGTTATAATTTTTAATTTTAGCAAATTAAGAGATGAATGTGTTAGAATCAGCTACAAATGCAAGTAAAATAACGATAGAAGCACTTTATTATTGCTAAACTAGAAATAATACAGAGCTGTATTATTATTTTTCAAACAATTTATTTTTCACATTTAAAAAAAATGGAAAGATAAAAAAAAAATGTTGATCAAAACGAACAAAATGGCGTCAAGTAGTGGTTTTGTGACCCAAGAAAATATTGAAAATACTACGTGTACAAAAGGCTTTTCGCAAAATACTTGTGAATTTAAAGACATTTATTTATAAATTAAAAAAAAGTTACGATTCTTAAACGAAAGCAATAAACACGCCGTGGACAACTTTCAAGGTTTTTCGGTACCTAAAAAATGCTAAGGTGTCCATAGAATCTGGTGTTCCGAGGACTCCTGAAATTTGCAGGAGTCTTCCGATTGTTGCATATCGACCATAGTTAAAAAATGGTCAGAAGATATCAAAGGAGGCTAACCTGACCAATTTGAAGTCGAAATACCTTAGATAAGTGCTTATGTTGGTTAGTTAATGTTAGAGTATTTAACGGAAGGTCCTGAACTCGTAATAAGGACATATTGTTTCTGGCACTTCGCCGGCCGCTACCGCGGCACGCTCGCTTCGCTCGCTCGGCTCGTTGTTGTCACTGTTCAAACCTAACCTAACCTACAAACTTTATATAAGTTTGACCTAAGGTCACTAAGTTTGGTTCACTTATCCTGGCGTAAAAGTCAATGTCAGTATTTCCCCACCCATATACTCCCACATCCCATCGCATTCCGAAGATCGCGGTTTAGGCTGTGCCGCACACACGTTTTCGTTTCGTACTCTCCAACCGTTAAACGAACTATATCTCGAGATTATAATCGATCTGATTGATTTGAATTGTCCAAAATTTTTAACTGTCAATCTGATTTTTCTGAAGTGGGATTTTGTCATCATGGTCACCCTAAAACTACAACCGACGTTGAAATTATTACAATTGAATGAGTTGTCATTTTGCCTTCGGCATTTTACATAACGGCGAGCGTTTTTAAACTGACGACGCCGTATGTAAACGGCGGAATCATACAAATTGCCTGCGACATATATATCATCTTGGTTCGATTTTTCTCAGAATAATATACCACATGTGGATGTCACCTTTAATTAAAACAGGTTCTAGTTCATAAATCTGTCTCCCCAGGTGAACCGAGGCTACTTCTGTGAATTCTGCAGCATGCTCCTAGCCACGGCTGCCAAAGTGTCTCTCCATGTGCAAGAGAAAATGCACTATGAGAAGAAAGGCACGTTCCTGCTGCGACGGCCCAGTGGAGTCTCCGCTGTCATCGCTTTTGATGACCTACTGTTGGGAGAGCGCGCTTGGCACAGGTATTACTTTATTTTCTCGGAATTGTGTACAAATGTTGCTGCAATACCGACTAAAATGCGCAGGGAAGGAACACCCCAGGGTTTTTAGTGCGTACGACTTCCAGGCAGACAGACAGACAGACAAAACTCTTTATTTACAACCACACCATGAAAAATAAACACTATTTACACATATACGACAAAAAACATGATTATTAAGTGGTGGCCTTATCACCCATGGCGATTTCTTCCAGGCAGGATTCCCACATCACCACCCTTCCTCCCCAGGGTGGGTTGGTATCCATAAAGGATTTTCTCTGGGGAAAATAGGTATAATTTTTATATTTATGAATCGAATCAAACTTAACGGCGTCTGTAAACACGAGGCGAGTCGTTGCGCAGTAGCGCAATTTCATGTCAGTCATCGTATATTGAAATGTAAATGAAATATTTTATAATAAATTGGTGACCGAGGCAGATGGTATAGTAGATGACCTGTACCAGCAGGAGGATTAAGAAAGCTGTGGATGATAATGATGATGAATAAATTGGATATGAATCACTCTGATGACGCGATCCCTCTTTATTCTAGCTTTGAACGAAGCTGTCGGGCAGTCGATGAAAGAAGGGGAAGTCCCTATACATTGTTATGTAACTATTTATATAATGGCGCGGCGACCAGATAACCGGCTTATATTATGAGTCATTGTATTTCTAACCATTACAAACTTTCTGGGAAGTCCCACAATAAGCTTATTTTAATCTCTTATAACTGATATAAAAAATATACAGGATGTGTCCAATTCGCAATACTAGGTAGGTATGACTAGTACCTAGTATTGCGAAATTCGATGCTTCCTGTTCATGTACAATTATACACATTAATCAACTGGTGCCCATAGGTTTTAACTGTAAAACATTGTCTATGGTTATAGCTATACCTCGATTTTGTCAGCAATCACCAAAATTAAGCAACGTTCCGCACGGTCAGTTTTTGGATGGGTGACCGCGGGTGGCATTTTCCAACTGAGCGCTACTGAGGCTCGGATAACATGTTAAATTGTAGGTCCCGGTTGTTTTAACCGTTAAGCCATGTCAGAGGCCTACAGGCGGCTTAAATACTGACACCAGGGCTAGCCACCCGGGGCACCCGACCTATACGAACTTACTTTTATTACCAATACTCTATGACAGGGTTTCCCAAACTATGGGTCAGGAGCGGGTATTGAGTGGGCCTTGCCTAGCCAGTAGACCGACACACCAGCAGACTAAATTTCGAAATAAGTTTGACTTCACTGCAATTAAAAATAATACGAGTTAAAGTTGATGTCAAAATTGTAATGGCGAAATATTATTTGAAAAGTCCTTTATTCATATTGTTATACCGTTATCTACCGGTTAATTACCTTGAGGAATTACCGAGTTTGTAAACTTGTATTAGATGGATCGTAGCCCAGACAACTTTGGGAACCACTGTTCTATGATGTCGTTGTATCTACTCGTTATTATGACTAACTTTCACAATAGGACCAAACCCCAAATCACAAAAAAAAACATTAATCCATACGAAAAGTTCGTCGACTTCGACAAAATGAATGGACCTGTTTCCGACCAACTGTTTTTATGAGGCCAACGGCAAAACCGCGAAGGAGTTAGCTGTTTCATATATCTTGATTGATGAAAGTTAACGTAGTTTTTAACCGACTTCAAAAAAAGGAGGTTCTGAATTAGACTGTTTTTTTGTATGATTTCAATAATTCTTTTTTTTATTGGAAAGAGTATACTTCGAAATTAGTCCCATTTAAATTTTATCGAAATCGGCTGAGCCATTTTTGATAAATCAACAATAATGTGAAAAATGCTACATCGATCCGTGCGAAATATTCGCGAATTCTGTACACGGGTGTATTCGGTCATGCTATTTTTTGCAAAAAATAATGATGTAAAGACAGATTGATATTAGGTAATCTTAGTTTTAGAAATTCAACAATAAACAATGGTGTGATTACTACCGAATTAGAAATAGATTCATTTATCGATGTATTGAGCTTAATGCTAAAATTAAATATACAGCAGTTTGCATATTTATAACAAATTATTATATTATTAAATAAATAAAATATGTGTAGTTAGTACCGCAAAATAAATCTCGTCATTTCACAATACATAATCGCAAAAATTAAATTAAAAAATTGACTAAATAAAAAATAAATAACTGTCTACTTCAGGGACAAGATTAAATGCTGTAGAGAGGCAAAATACAAAATATCAAAGTACATACAATGTACGTTACGTTTTATTACGTTTGTATGGAGTGAGGAGTGACTAGTGTACCCTTAACAAACCGTATTGTTCCAGCTTATCAGATGACACGTGTGCGATCTGCAACGAGGAGTTCGACAACGAGAACATTCACAAGACGGATTCCTGGCACCTGCTCAAGCTGGTCCAGAACAAAGTGGAGTTTGGGCCCGGGAACAGCGTTTATCGAAAGGTAATTTACAAACTACAGCTTGGTACATTTGTCATATTTTGTTATCATCGTCGTTATTATACCATAATTCTCAATTAGCGATCCGCCCTGGCTTCGCACAGATGTATTATACCTGTAAACAATCCCCTTGAATCAACCTATCTGTTAAAAAAACGGCATCAAAATCCGTTGCGTAGTTTTAAAGATATAAGCATACATGGGGACAGACAGCGGGAATTAAGCGACTTTGTTTACATTTTAATTTTTCGACATCCTTCGACAGAGGATCCTACAACACGGGCCTAGAGCCTAGTATAGGACCACAGGGTAGTCCTAGAGTGGATTTACTGTAGTAATTATTATACAAAAATAAGAATTTCAGCCGTACGACGTCCACCGTTGGAGATAGACCACACAGACTTTCGATAAAACTAGTAGGTGTCTTACATGTAGCGCAATCCCGCGATCTTAATCTTATTATCTGTCCACCTAACGTATGATTGTCTTACGCTGCGCTTGCCGGTATGTGATCTCTATTCCAGAACCTTACTATCGAGGCGTGGCCGTGGTGGTCAAGAAGTAGTGACACCCACCTTACAATCGTGAGGTCGTGGGTTTAAATCCCCGGTCCCGTACCAATGAGTTCTTTGGAATTTATGTACAGAATTTCACACCACTGGCTTTTCGGTGAAGGAAAACATCGTGAGGCAACCTGCATACGTCCGTAGAAGAAATTCGATGGCGTATGTGAATCCACCAACCCACACTGGGCCAGCGTGGTGGATATGGCCCAATCACCCTTCGTGGGTAGGCCTACGTCCTGTAGTGGACTATTAAAAAAGGCTGGTACAGTACTATCGAGGCGAGGCAGTGATCATACGCGGCCTTACAAAAATAACTTTGCGATTCTATCAGCCATCGGCATTCACATATAAACGTTTTTTTCTTTTTTCTTCTTTATATACGTATACAGATACATTTGTTTACGTATACGGATACCTTTCGTTGTGAACAACTTTTATTATGGGATCAACCCAGAAATGGGTATTTTTTTTACTGAAAAAGTCTTTTCTACCCATTTTATCACAATCGATGAACTTTTTGTACATCTAGGTGGTTATCATCATCATCAAAATTATCATATCATCACTTATCAATATTCTACTATTTCAGACAGACGACAGCTCCTTCCAATGCCTGACCTGTAACGCAGTTTTCGCTCTTAACACGCTCAACGACCATTTCACCGATGCCGAGCACAAAAAACTCTACGCAAAATGCCAGGAAGAATATAAAAAGTACATGGAACAGAGCAAATTAAAAGCTACTGAAAAACCTAAAGATGAAGCCAAAGACAAAAAAGACGTTGTAATTAAAAAAGATGACGTCACAACTAAAAAAGATGACGTCACAACTAAAAAAGATGACGTCTCAACTAAGAAAGATGAAATCAAAGACAAAAAAGACGAAACCAAAGACAAAAAGAACGAAACGAAATCTGTCGACAAAAATCACAACAATGTCACGGCTTCAAGCAAAAGTCAAGACTGCGGCTGCAAAGAAATCGTTCGCAAAACGGTTACAACTGACCCTGAACCAGATGAAGCGACTACATTCGCTAATAGCAATAATTTGACATACAACACTGGCAATACCAACGCTTTCTGCCGAGTTTGCGAAACAAAACTGCCAGCTACCCTCCGCAGCATGAAAGAACATGTAAATGGGAAGGAACACAAAAACAGACTGGGAAGGATCAACTCTGCGTCTCAAGCGGCGAAAGCCAAAGCCAATGTGATAACAAAGAAGCCAATGGAGAAGTTCATAGAATACTGTGTGAATATAGAGAACGTTTTCCATCAGGATGTGGTGCTTAATGAAAAGTATTGCATCCCATTGGCGAGTTTTGTGATGCTGACGAAAGTTGGTGGGAGATATAGGTGAGTTGACTTGCCAGAGTTTATATTCAGATTTCAAAATATTTATTTCGTATCATCATCATCGTCATCATCCTGCCATTATCCCACTAGGTGGGGTCGGTACAATACATTTCCTTTCGTCACTTCACTCTATCATACGTCATCTCATCATCAACTCCTTTCGCTCGCATACAGCTGCCTGGTGCTGCAACGCGGTCGCCTTGGGGTACGCCCTAGTCCTAACGCCATTATTATTATCCTGGTTATAATTATGGTGCTAACGCAGCTGATTTTTTTTTCTCCAATTTCTGTTTGGTCACCAGTACACCAGTTCTGGATAACCCTGTTTAAATGAGTGTTCCATTTCAGATGCCAAGTGTGCGAAGTGACCGTGTTCGACGGAGATTTGGGCGAACATGTAGACTTGCCGCGCCACGAGCGAGCCATGCAGACCACGCCCGTAATCACCTCGCTACCCGACTCGGAGTTTGTCAGAGAGGTATGTTACACGCGTGCCAAGTGAACGTGACGACGGAGGCCCGTAGTCACCTCGCTACCCGACTCGGAGTTCGTCAGAGAGGTACGTTACACGCGTGCCAAGTGAACGTGACGACGGAGGCCCGTAGTCATCTCGCTACCCGACTCGGAGTTCGTCAGAGAGGTACGTTACACGCGTGCCAAGTGAACGTGACGACGGAGGCCCGTAGTCACCTCGCTACCCGACTCGGAGTTCGTCAGAGAGGTACGTTACACGCGTGCCAAGTGAACGTGACGACGGAGGCCCGTAGTCACCTCGCTACCCGACTCGGAGTTCGTCAGAGAGGTACGTTACACGCGTGCCAAGTGAACGTGACGACGGAGGCCCGTAGTCACCTCGCTACCCGACTCGGAGTTCGTCAGAGAGGTACGTTACACGCGTGCCAAGTGAACGTGACGACGGAGGCCCGTAGTCACCTCGCTACCCGACTCGGAGTTCGTCAGAGAGGTACGTTACACGCGTGCCAAGTGAACGTGACGACGGAGGCCCGTAGTCACCTCGCTACCCGACTCGGAGTTCGTCAGAGAGGTACGTTACACGCGTGCCAAGTGAACATGACGACGGAGGCCCGTAGTCACCTCGCTACCCGACTCGGAGTTCGTCAGAGAGGTACGTTACACGTGTGCCAAGTGAACGTGACGACGAGGTCGCTAGTCACCACGCTACCCGACTCGTTCGGTTCGTCAGAGAGGTACTTTACACGTGTGCCAAGGGAACGTGACGACGGAGACCCGTAGTCACCTCGCTACCCGACTCGGAGTTCGTCAAAGAGGTACTTTAAACGTGTGCCAAGGGAACGTGACGACGGAGGCCCTTAGTCACCTCGCTACCCCGCTCGGAGTTCGTCAGGAAGGTACCTTACACGTTTGCCAAGGGAACGTGACGACGGAAGCCCTTAGTCACCTCGCTACCCGACTCGGAGTTCATCAGAGAGGTACTTTACACGTGTGCCAAGTAAACGTGACGACAGAGGCCTGTAGTCACCTCGCTGCTCGACTCGGAGTTCGTCAGAGAGGTACGTTACACGTGTGCCAAGTGAACGTGACGACGAGGTCGCTAGTCACCACGCTACCCGACTCGTTCGGTTCGTCAGAGAGGTACTTTACACGTGTGCCAAGTGAACGTGACGACAGAGACCCTTAGTCACCTCGCTACCCGAATCGGAGTTCGTCAGGAAGGTACCTTACACGTGTGCCAAGGGAACGTGACGACGGAGGCCCGTAGTCACCTCGCTACCCGACTCGGAGTTCGTCAAAGAGGTACTTTACACGTGTGCCAAGGGAACGTGACGACGGAGGCCCTTAGCCACCTCGCTACCCCACTCGGAGTTCGTCAGGAAGGTACCTTACACGTTTGCCAAGGGAACGTGACGACGGAAGCCCTTAGTCACCTCGCTACCCGACTCGGAGTTCATCAGAGAGGTACTTTACACGTGTGCCAAGTAAACGTGACGACAGAGGCCTGTAGTCACCTCGCTGCTCGACTCGGAGTTCGTCAGAGAGGTACTTTACACGTGTGCCAAGGGAACGTGACGACGGAGGCCCTTAGTCACCTCGCTACCCCACTCGGAGTTCGTCAGGAAGGTACCTTACACGTTTGCCAAGGGAACGTGACGACGGAGGCCCGTAGTCACCTCGCTACTCGACTCTGAGTTCGTCAGAGAGGTACTTTACACGTGTGCCAAGGGAACGTGACGACGGAGGCCCTTAGTCACCTCGCTACCCCACTCGGAGTTCGTCAGGAAGGTACCTTACACGTTTGCCAAGGGAACGTGACGACGGAGGCCCGTAGTCACCTCGCTACTCGACTCTGAGTTCGTCAGAGAGGTACTTTACACGTGTGCCAAGGGAACGTGACGACGGAGGCCCTTAGTCACCTCGCTACCCCACTCGGAGTTCGTCAGGAAGGTACCTTACACGTTTGCCAAGGGAACGTGACGACGGAGGCCCTTAGTCACCTCGCTACCCCACTCGGAGTTCGTCAGGAAGGTACCTTACACGTTTGCCAAGCGAACGTGACGACGGAGGCCCGTAGTCACCTCGCTACTCGACTCTGAGTTCGTCAGAGAGGTACTTTACACGTGTGCCAAGGGAACGTGACGACGGAGGCCCTTAGTCACCTCGCTACCCCACTCGGAGTTCGTCAGGAAGGTACCTTACACGTTTGCCAAGGGAACGTGACGACGGAGGCCCGTAGTCACCTCGCTACTCGACTCTGAGTTTGTCAGAGAGGTACTTTACACGTGTGCCAAGGGAACGTAACGACGGAGGCCCTTAGTCACCTCGCTACCCCACTCGGAGTTCGTCAGGAAGGTACCTTACACGTTTGCCAAGGGAACGTGACGACGGAGGCTCGTAGTCACCTCGCTACTCGACTCTGAGTTCGTCAGAGAGGTACTTTACACGTGTGCCAAGGGAACGTGACGACGGAAGCCCGTAGTCACCTCGCTACCCCACTCGGAGTTCGTCAGGAAGGTACCTTACACGTTTGCCAAGGGAACGTGACGACGGAGGCCCGTAGTCACCTCGCTACTCGACTCTGAGTTCGTCAGAGAGGTACTTTACACGTGTGCCAAGGGAACGTGACGACGGAGGCCCTTAGTCACCTCGCTACCCCACTCGGAGTTCGTCAGGAAGGTACCTTACACGTTTGCCAAGCGAACGTGACGACGGAGGCCCGTAGTCACCTCGCTACTCGACTCTGAGTTCGTCAGAGAGGTACTTTACACGTGTGCCAAGGGAACGTGACGACGGAAGCCCATAGTCACCTCGCTACCCGACTCGGAGTTCGTCAGGGAGGTACGTTACACATGTGCTAAGTAAACGAAGTATAAGAGGTCTCCGTCTTATCTCGACGATTTTGCTTTCGTATGTTCGTATGTACAGTTCGCAATTTTAAACGAATCTCGACAAAACTTGGTATACAGATTATCGAAGTATTTCCTTCGAAAAGGGAGAAAACTTGCTACCACGCCATTTATAAGCCGATTTTGATAATATTTGGCAAGATCGTTTAGTATTTAATTCCTAACAAGATTTGCAAGTGTAAAAATCGGTCAAGGGTAAGTCGAGATATCGGCTTATGAAGTTTCAGTTAAAAAGATAAAACAGCGGAAAGTCGCCTACCTCGGTCACGTACTGCGACATGCAGACCTGCAGACTATTATGACGCGCAAAATACCGGGCAAGCGCAAGAGTGGAAGGCGGAAGATGTCATGGCTTCGGAACATCCGGGAATGGACAGGCATTAAGACTGTCGAACAACTGTTTAGGCTTGCCATAGACAAGGAGAATTTCAAAAAGCTGACTGCCAACCTTCACTAATGGAGAGGCACTGGAAGAGTTAAAGAGATGTGTCGCGAGGTCTGCTGTTCGAAGAACTACTAGTTACTGTTGTGATCTAACTGACCGATTAATTATAGTAATACTAGTTTTTGCCCGTGGCATCGCCCGCGTGATATTGATTGATTGATTTTTGTGCTATATAAGAGGAACTTATTATTTTTCGGGATAAAAAGTAGCTTATGTCACTTTCCGTCTTTTAAACTGTGTCCTTGCCAAAAATCAAGTCAATCCGTTGCTCCGTTGCTGCGTGAAAGAGGAACAAACCAATGAACCAACAAATACACTTTTGGATTTATAATATTAGTAACTGACATTCTATTTTGTAACTTTTAGTGGACATTTAAGCATTTACTAACAATTTCATGTTATTTATTTTCATTAAAGATAAATTAATATGACCCAATTATGGTGCCTTCCTCTCTTCTGTTGTTGCTGCGCCCGACGGGGTCCATATGCCACTTTGTACCATTTATATTTTTTTACCATCATGTACTTTTTGGAAGCAGAATAAATGAATTATGAGTTATGGAAGCAAGGATTTCTTTTACCCAGTCTTTATGCGTAATATTGAGATTGAAAAAACCATTCGCAGGTCCGCCCAAGTATCTACCACTGCGGGTTCTGCAACCAGCTCGTACCGTGCTGGGATGACGTCACCAACCATCTCCAATCGCGGGAGCACCGAGACAACAAGGTTGGTCATTTCATTCACTTTAAAACACTGATCTCTTATTTCTCTTAGCGTAGTTTGCCTCGGTGTTTGACAGCGATCACCAAAGTTAAGCAACGTACGCCACGGTCAATCTTCGGATGGGTGACCGCGGCTGGAATTTCCAACTTCCTGTTTCCTGAAGTAAAGGTATATAGCTACGCGTTAACTAGGGCTTTTTAAGATCAGAGTGAATAAGTATTTTCTAAGTCTGCGTGCTCTATCTTCGACCACAACGTCGTTTAGCATCAGGCGAGTTGGTAATCAAGCGCGCACAAATTCGCGTTTAAAAAATGCTACCGTGGCTCGGATGACACGTTAAATTGTAGGTCCCGCTTCTTCTAACTGTTTAGCCATGTCAGAGGCCTTAAGGTGGTTTTAACTGACACCGTAGTTAACGGGCTTATACGAATTTACTTATATCTTATTCAAATACTATCGCGCACTGGAAATATGTACTGTACTGTACCAGCCTTTTTAATAGTCCACTGCAGGACGTAGGCCTACCCACGAAGGGTGATTGGGCCATATCCACCACGCTGGTCCTGGTTGGTGAATTCACATACGCCATCGAATTTCTTCTACGGACGTATGCAGGTTGCCTCACGATGTTTTCCTTCACCGAAAAGCCAATGATGTGAAATTCCGTACATAAGTTCCAAAGAAACTCATTGGTACGGGATCGGGATTTGAACCCACGACCTCACGATTGCAGGTCGGGTGTTACTTCCACTAGACCACCACGGCTCTGACGGACTGGAAATAATTAGGAAATAATAAATCATGCATAACTTGACGTTTCGACAAAGCGATCTCTTCCTGGCAGCTTTGGAATGGAGACGGGAGCTAAAACATCTGGATAAAGGTAGTTTTACAAATATGTAATTTTTCTGTAGGACGAGTGCGCATGGCGGCTGCAACGTCACATGCCGCAGATTCTGGAACATCGGCGGCGCCAGGAGATGGACGTCTTCCGAATGCTCGTCATGGGACACATGTTTCGACACTAGTACAGGGGGCGTATGTGCTCACTCGCTTATGTGGACGTATGTGCCAACATTTATATAAAGAGATATAATTATGCTGCGACAGTACTGCCACACACTCCGCGATGCGACACGAGCACCGCAGCTGTAGCTAACTTCACATCGGATACAAGTATACAAGACGGCGATGTGAAATTAGCTACTGAAGTTTTTTGAGAAGCTTCTGTAGCTTACTTGAGAAGCTACTTCACATCGTAAACTAGTATACAAGTCGGCGATGTGATGTGTTAGCTACTACGAGACGGAGCGGATAAGGAGCTGCTTCTGATGGTCTATGTAGCTTTTTGCCAATCGATTCTATCCTATTGCATTCTTGCTTGGAGTAGCGCTGCAAAATCTTTCATGATAAAGATTGAAAGAGCCCAGAGAGCGGTTCTTAAAGTAATGTTCCGCAAGCCTTATAGATTACCCAACCAGAACTCTCTACGCGGAATCGCAAGTACTAACAGTCCGTCAACTATTTGTTCAAAAAGCGGTACTCACACATCATAAAGTCGCTAGTCAAGCCTCATGGGACAACTCCATAATCAAAAAGCGGAGACCTGATGTAAAAGTGCCCCGTGTTAAGTCCGTGTTTGCAAGACGTTTTAGTAATTTCGTGCTTCCGTTTCTATTTAAACGCGCTATAAAGTTTTGTAATCTAAGCGGTAGTTCATTTTATGGCGCTAAAGAGAAACTAAAGAAATGGCTTCTCACACTTGATTACGATGCTACTGAGTCTCTGTTTATCATACATACTTAATACATACCTAATACTGACTAGCTAAAATAAATGAAATTAAATTCAAATTTAACACACACACACACACACATACACCTTTCGCTGTGTTTCCTTTCGTTGTCTATGAAATTCTAAATTCTAAATAAAATTGAAATCACGCAGTCTAAATAAAATTAATGTACAAGTTCTCTACCATATTTCGGTAATCGGCCTCAGTTTCCCGCGATACAGGCTAGCCCTAGTGCGGGGACTATTGTCAATCTGAATCTGTACATATTTTAAGGAAAATAAATATTTTTGTAAAAAATAAATATTTGTAGCTACAGAAGCTTCTCAAGAAACTTCAGTAGCTAAGAGTTATCTTTGTGATAAGCATTTCAAAAATCTGAAGCGAACGCAGGATTTGAACCTGCCCCTTCGGATCACTAGCCCGACGCTCTAACCAACTGAGCCAGCCCGCCTCCTACGCAAGCGTCAAATTTTTGAAGTGCTTTTTGCGTAGGAAGCGGGCTGGCTCAGTTGGTTAGAGCGTCGGGCTAGTGATCCGAAGGGGCAGGTTCAAATCCTGCATTCGCTTCAAATTTTTGAAATGCTTATCACAAAGATAACTCTTTGAGATAAAATCTAGTGTGGAATGCACTCAAAATAAAATCATAACATTCAGTAGCTAATTTCACATCGCCGTCTTGTATACTTGTATACGATGTGAAGTTAACTGCAGCTGCGGTGCTCGTGTCGCATCGTGGAGTGTGTGGCGGCACCATTAGGAAGGGGACATTTGTCGTTGGTCTAATTAAATTTAATCTCTGAACACGAGGCGAATCGTTGAGCAAGAGCAAGTTCACATATGTCAGGGGTGAGGTGTAGAGTTTTGCGCAACTTGTAGCTAACTTCACAGAGGCCTTTAAGGTTGATTCCACCGATACTGGTGGCATAGGATGTTGCAACACTAACGGAATGTCAAGTCACATTGTGTCACGAGGTATAAATGTTGCGACTCTAGCGTACCTTCAAAGGACTGATATAAATATATCTTGCATTGGTTACATATATACATTGAATTTATTTCAAATTCTTACTTTCGATCTATCGAGCCGCCAGGAGCACTCGTCCTACAGAAAAAAAACATTTTTGTAAGGCTAGCTTTACCAGATTGTTTTTAGCCTCCATCTTCATTTCAAGGCTGCCTGGGAGAAATCGCTTTAAGCGATGAGGCCGCCAGTTTTCGCAATATTTTTTATTTTATTTTACACACCGTAATATGCAGTTTTAAGATGCATCCCTGGTCAGGACCAGACAGTCGTGCTCATGAATCTTAAGACTGGTACGTCCATAGGCTAGACGACTAAAATACATTTACTTGGTCATATAGATAGAAAAAAAAATATTAGACACGTATTTTTTGTCAATTAAACAAAAATGTATGAAGATATAGCCCATTAAAGTTCCGCGTAACGTCACGAGTGCCCTACAAATATATAGAATACGAGTACGTCGCACTAGTGACGTCACGACGTCACCTCTCGAACTTTGACAAGGTTTATCTTTGTCATTTATTGTTTGATTGAGAAAAGAAAAAATACGTGTCCAATATTTTTTAGTAAACTGACTATATATATAAACAAATCCAATCAACGCGTGGCGCGGTGTGAACTTCAATCAGGATTGGATATTGCGCAGCTTGTAGCTAACTTCATTTCCGCCAACTTGTGTGACGCGGCCTATAACGGACTTATTAAAATAATGGTTGTTTTACCCAGTAATGCCTTTTGGTGGCATTACCGTTTAAAGCGATCTCTTCCAGATGACCTTGGAATGGAGATGAGTAAAGAAAACACCGGTTTTTACTCACGTATAATATCGCGGCCGGGCCGCTGGGAACCCGACCGGTTTCAGAGTAATTAGTACTCCTTCGTCAGGGAATACGCGCGCTCCTGTCGACTGGCGCACGCGCACTCTGAGCGCGCGTATTCCCTGACGAAGGAGTACTAATTACTCTGAAACCGGTCGGGTTCCCAGCGGCCCGGCCGCGATATTATACGTGAGTAAAAACCGGTGTCTTCTTTAGTATAATGAATTCTCACGCGAATTTTAATAAAGTGAGATGGGTAAAGTTATGAAAATGTTGTTTCTTGTAGGACGAGTGCTCCTGGCGGCTGCGAGGCCACCTGCCGCAGATCTTGCGTCATCGGCAAATTTTGGAACAACAGCGACGTCAGGAGGAGGAATTTATGCGAATGTTCTTTTTGGGACGCATGTTCCGACGCTAGCCCACAGGGGGCGTATGTGCACATTAACTTATAGACCGAATCTAATTTCTTGGCGTATGTGAGGTTTACTGCAAACTGCGCGAAACCCAATCTTTGCGCAGGATCAGTCAGGAGTGGGTTTTGCGGAGCTTGTACCTAACATTACAGACGTCATGAGGATTGATTCGGCTTATACAGGGTTATCTGCTTGCCCTGTACTAATCCGAATGGGCGTGATGAATACCATACCATCATTATAAACAACTTTTATTATGGGGCATTTGGGAAATGAACAGCTGTTTCATTGCTGCACAGCTGTTCTGGGTAACCTTCCATCAACTTTTAAATTTTTTCGAATTTAATTGTTCGAAGAACCCTGTATAACAATACAAAATGTTACTTAAAATTCGAGGTTCTTTTAGAGGTTATGTGTATATTCTTATCATTAAGAACATTTCCTTCGGAGCTAACCTCTAAATCGGAAAATCTAAATGGTACAATTCCAATGCATTTAGTTGAGAGTAGGTACTATTTGTTGCAAAAAATGCAAAAAAAGTTTCACCATTGCAAGGTATTTTTCACGCCTTTGGTAAAAGTTGTTCATATTTATGAAACACACCTCTGTACATCCTTGCACTTTTCAAACGCTAGTGTTGCAACATTCATACGAATTGCTTGTATATTGCAACACTAGCGTATTAATAGAAGACGTATAATTATAAAGCTGATACGTACTCACAAAAGGCGTATGTGGCCAGTATTAGTTCACTTAAGACATTTTGCAGATATTAGCTTCCAGGCTAAATACTATGTACTGTACTGTAACAGCCTTTTTAATAGTCTACTGCAGGACGTAGGCCTACTCACGAAGGGTGATTGGGCCATATCCACCACGCTGGCCCAGTGCGGGTTGGTGGATTCACATACCTACGCCATCGAATTTGTTCTACGGACGTATGCAGGTTGCCTCACGATGTTTTTCTTCACCGAAAAGCCAGTGGTGTGAAATTCCGTACATAAATTCCAAAGAACTCGTTGGTACGGGACAGGGGATTTGAACCCACGACCTCACGATTGTAAGGCGGGTGTCACTACCTCTTGACCACCACGACTATCTAACTACGAATACTATGTGCCGATACTAAACTGTTTGTATTTTTTTATACTGTATTTCGGGGTATTAATATAGAGACACTAGAGACATACAGGGTTATCCGAAACTGGTGTACCAACCCGAAATTAGGTGATCCAGACCATCATTATAAACAACTTTTACTACTGGGCCAACATGGAATTCGACAAGAAAATCAGCTGCTTCATACATTTCATCCATTCCGAGTTGCAATAGGCATGATGACTAAAATATAATTAGTCCGTCAGATAGACTATCAAAAATTATTAAACACATATTTTTTCTTTTGCCATTCAAACAAAAATTGATAAAGATATAGCCCGTCAAAGTTCTGCGTGACGTCACAAGTGCCATACAAATGTATAGACTTCTGTAAGAGATGTGACGTCATGACCCCCACTCCCAAACTTAGACAAGGTTTATCCTTGACATTAGTTGTTTGATTGACAAAAGAAAAAATACGTGTCTAATATTTTTGGATAATCTATCTCGCGGAATAATTATAACAATGATTTTATTACACAGTCATGATGCCTATTGTGTGGAACAGTCGATTTATTTTTCTTGAATTTTAGATTGGCCCCATAGTAAAAGTTATTTATAGTTATGGTCTTATTCATCCCCTTGCGGCGTATAGGGTAAGCAGTTAACCCTATGCGACAGCTTAGGTAGGTGCTTTGAAAGAACTGATGTAATTCCACCTAAGTGCTTGCCTTGGTGACTTACATAGAATCTCTTTAAAATGTTTTAATTCGATCCATTTTTTGTTAACTACTCGTTATTTGATGATTGAGATTATTGAAGTCGGGCTACCTCCGCCAAAAAAATACGCCAATAGCTATATTTTATAATTAAGTTTTTAAGTGATATTCAAAATTAAGTATTATCAAAATTAGGCTTAAGTTAGTGGCTGGGGCCCTAGACAATGTTACATTTAACGATGCCGTTAATGGAATTGTCTTATGTCGTTCTTTATTTTGATACAAACTCTGACAAATTATACTTTTGACGATCGTCTTCGCTCGCTTATATCCATTTGCAGTGTTAGTTTTCGTCTAAATCACGTAACATCATCATCATCCCATGGGCGTCCAAAGCTGGACATAGGCCTCCCTTAATTATGTCGATGGTCCACCTAGTTAGTGGTAAAAAAATATAGTTAGACCGTCTGTTAAAATATCAAAAAATATAGAGACAAGTATTTTTTTCGTCAAATAAAAATAACGTTGATAGAGCGCGTCAAACTTTGAGTGTGAATTCGTGACGTCACGCCGTAGTAAAAAGTAGCACGGCGTGACGTCACGAAGAACTTTGAGGCTGTACCTTCATAATTGTTTGTTTTATTGACAAGAATAAATTAAAACCCGAGTTCACCAACGCTTGTAAACGTGTTTAAACAATCGTTAAACTGAACGTGACTTGAAACGTGAACTCGGGTCTAAATGTCCAATTTTTTAAATTATTTGATGGACTAATTAAATGTTTTAGTCAACTAGTCTATTCGCGAAATGTGACATTGTCTAGGCCCTGTGGTTAGAAATACTGGAAAGATTGAAGACTGTGAGGAACATGGACTGTGATTAAAGAAGTGCTATCGACTTTAGGTAAGTTTATATTTTTGTACTGGCGCGATTCTGTTATAAAATTATTCCAGTCCTGGATTGGATCCTAGGACAGCGCTAGATTGCAACTGGAATGTGAACCGGCACTGGAATGCACTGGAGTGCTGGTTTACATTGTTCCAGTTTGCAATTTTCATCACCGCAGAAACTCTGTGGTGCTGTTAGTTATTGGACAGTAAGTAAAGCTCGCGCCAAAGAACTGAAACTTGGCGCATTCTACGCATCTGTAGTAAAATGCGAACAGCAGGCTGTTTGTGGTCGCTGCTGCGTAGTGAAACTATCTACCCCACTTCAAAGGATATGTTATAAGATGTCGAAAAATATCGTTCCATTTTTACTTTTATGGCGCGAGCTATCAGGATAAAAGCCATTATTGTTTATACAATTAGTGTGTAAGAAAATATTTAGAATTAAGGCTGTGCGATTTTTTTAAAAGAAATATCAAGTCTTAAAATACATATTTTATAGTTTACACTGACCTTGAAGACTTCCTAGTCTTCAAGGTCAGTGTAAACTCATTGTTCTGAACAATTTTTACTACTCTGTATTATAATGTCGTCACAACAGGGTCAACCCTGAAATAGCAAAATTAGCTGATTCCTTTGAAAAGTACACTTAACAAAATAGAAACACTTTTTTCTTTAGTAAAAATTGATCAAATTAATAAGTAGTATGAGGGGGTACAAGTCGCGGTATATCAGTCTAGCGCTAAGCGAAGTGTGGAGGGGATGGCTGCGCATGGGTTTAGTATTGCGGTCACCATGCGCAGCCACCCCCTCCACAGTACCCTCAGCGCTAGACTTACGTGCCGCTGCCTGTAGCTAACTCTGCACACTTCAGAAAAATAGATTTTTAAAATATTGTATTGATTTTTAAGTTTTCTGGGGCGGACAAAAAAATTGCTAAGGTGGGCAAGGCCCATCCATGCCCTCTCGATAGCTATGAGATCGTGAACTCGTTACTGCATGGTACTTCTAAAAATTGCTGCATGTAGATTAAGTATAATGTGTTATTCTTTGTATTTGTATTAAGTTTTTGTTGTCAAAGTATGTATCTCTAAAATTTTAATTATTATTTCATGATTGATCAATAAATTACTGAATTGGAAATAATCTGTATTTCATTTATAATGAATGATTCCCAACTAGGGTTACCAGATGAAAAAATCAAAAACCGGAGACAAGGCCCGATTTCCATGGAAAAGTCCCGAGATTTTATGCAGTTTGAGAACTTTCTCTTCAAAACGTATTATTATCGTTTATTTATATTTTTATTTTATTATCTTTTACTTGGATAAATAAGTGTTGATTTTAACTATTCAATTGTTTAATGTTTAACTTCAACTAAAGAAATCTTTAAAATGTAACCTGTGATTTATTGAAAATCCTGAGACATCAGGAGATTTGCGAAATCCGGCCGCAATCCTGAGAAAAGTCAAAAAATCCTGAAATCTCAGGACAAATCCTGAGATATGGTAACCCTATTCCCAACGTATGTAAAGGCCGAATCTTACAAGTAGGCGGATGTAAAGATAGCTACAAGTTGCGCGAAACCCAATCGACGCGCAGCTTTGTGCGAGCGTCATTCAGTCCGGATTGGATATTGTAGTAACTTCACATTCGCCGACTTATATGATTCGGAATATTCAGCCCATACACTGATTAGAAATCCATGGTGATTCGTTATTTCTTCTTGCCGATTAATATTTATTATTGATGTTTCTGCTGCTAGATAAGATAGAGTTTATTGTCAAACTGTGTTACATTATAAGGTCTTAGTTCTAAAAAGTGCCAACGGTCCATAATGAACATACAATTTTAAATAGGTTGTTACAAAAAATGTCAATAAAACTTCATTATAAAATGTCGCAAGAATTAACATTATGAAAATCAATAAAATCAACAACTCTTAAGTATGCATAATAATCTAACAATAACTTCCAAAATATAATTACTAAAATGTGTCATCCAAAAACTCTTGCACCTTATAATATGCTTTTGATGCTAGTAAACTAAACAGCTTCCTTTTAAATATAGCCACACTAACAGATTCCAATATGGTTTTTAGTAAATGATTGTATATTACCGGACCCATACCACAAATGCCCCCACCGAAACACGCAGTTCTCCGAATAGGTACGCGTATTTTAGCCTTGTGTCTTTCACTCTTAAGATGTTCATACATCTGTATTGGTCTTGACAAAAACGGCAACCTCGTAAATATAGAATAGAGGCATGGATATGTCAATACATTCAATTTTATAAAGTACGGTTTACAAGAATCCGTGGATTTCAAGCGGCAGACTGACCTCAGACACTTCTTTTGAGCTTTAAAGATATTTTCTCGCTGTAAAATAAAGTTAGATATTATTATTATTTGAAATGCTAAATTCCAGAATATAATGAGTACGACCTAAATATTTAAGAACACAATGGAGGGCTCTGGCGTCTGTAACACAGTTTCGTTACTAGTACGGACGCCAGCCAGTCAAGAATTTGTACCTTACTTATCTCTCATTTTATAAACGTCAAAATATTGTTGTATATCAAATTATTGTGCAGTTTGTAATCTTTTGGTTCTATAAAGCATTTATTTATTCGGCTTATAGAAGCTATTTCGGGTCTGTCGTTCGACAAATTTTGCCGAAGTGACTGTATGTAACGGCCCCGCTTATTAACTCTATTTTTTCCCTATGATAATAGAATGGTTAGTAAAATAAAAAGTCACTTATATTCTTAACGATTGCTTTATTCAATCTTTTATGTTTTACTCCCAAGTACACAGGAGTTTATCAACTAATAGTTTTAACTTAGATATTAAAATTAAAGTACATATAAAAGAAATACAACTAATGACTCCTTACTGAAGAGTCGATCTATGGCCAGCCATTAAAAATTTAATGAAAATGCTAGTGTCTTTTTTGCAGTGAATTTCTATCACAATTTTATACACAATATATTGAAATTGAGATAAACCTTCACTAAAGACCTGTAAACTTGAGATCACATGAATTAGAAAATTGTTTAAAGTGAAGACAGTTTAAATGTATGAAAATGTCGCCTACCCAGTAAAATATTTCTTCAAAATGTTCTTTACATGTTCGTTTAATAAAGCCATGAACTCACTGAGCAACAATTGTTTATAAAGTCTGTTTCAGAAACAAAATCTACGTGTTTCTGAAACAAATCATAATTTTTCGGAGACAATTATTTTGTTTCTGTAAACGCTACGTGTTAATAATCGGTGTTTCGGTGCGGTTCCTGGAAACATCAACGCGATGTTTCAGAAACTGTGTATCCGAAACATTGTTGCTCAGTGAATACAGGCTTTAGGATCACATTGATCACTTATTTTTTTATTTATGCCTACAAGAGGGCGTTGTTTCATTTCCAAACATTACTATAATGAAAAATATGTAACAAAAAGAATTGAAAAGTAAGCCTTTCCATCTTCATACATAATTTATCTGTACTGTTCTTATTTGCGCATCAAACACGCGACAACAAAAACTTAGAGAAATCCAAAACATGCTAAAAGTTACATAAGGTTAGAACGTCTATCTGTTGTACTATTACACCAAAACCACATTCACCGCTTCAATGGAATCTTGTTTCAATAAAGAAAATATTATTTCCTCTTGCTCACACTCATTTACTTGCACAAGCGAGAGAACACGAACCCCCAAATAATTTAGGTGTTATTTTTCACATATATAAGTATGTATTTAAAAATATGTGAATGTAGTGTATCAGTCTGGCAGCCATATGACAAGCTTGCTTAGTTTGGTGACAGTGACCGTGTGTAAGATGTCCCCTAATATTTATTTTCTTTATTGAAACAAGTAATACTTATCCTACTAATATTATAAACGCGAAAGTTTGTGAGGATGGATGGATGTATAGATGTTTGTTACTCTTTCACGCAAAAACTACTGAACGGATTGAGATGAAACTTTGCAATAATATAGCTTATATATCAGAATAACACATAGGCTATAAGTTATAATGATATTGCGTCAAAAATCAAAATATCATGCGGGCGAAGCCGTCGGTAAAAACTAGTTTCAAATATAATTACTTTCTCTCACACATAGAAATTGAAAGCAATGAAGACAACTTTAACAACATGGTTTAGTTAAATGAGTACAACATACAGACGCCATTGCTTTTTGGTCAGCCTTTCTAAAAAATAATTTATAATTATATACATTCGAAATCAACGCTATCTCTGAACCTGTAAATCACAGATCAATCATGATATAAATACTAAAATTAGACTATTTGGCTCGTATCCTAGAGCTAAATAACTATTTACTAGTATAACGCCACCTCTTGATGATAATAATTCTTAATGAATTTCGCTTTTTATGTCAAAATCTCGATGCAAGATTCCACTCAATAACAAAAACCTACAATATATCCCTTCCATTGTATGAGGTGTAAATCCAGAGAACGAAGATACTCGTATATTATATAACTTTTTTCATCAGAGCAACCCTGAAATCCCAAAAATAGCTTTGACATAGAAGAAGTACGCGCGCTGCTCTTTGTAGCAACGTATTATGTACCTACATAGATGAGTGTGTAATCTCAGTAAGTGAATTTTTGTAAATTCTTTTGAGATTAATAAATATTCTTAAACCGTAACTACGATATTCGGAAAAATGTATGGAATTACGCCATTGCAGGGTAGGTGTCATAGTAACATTCGGTCTTGATGATGAGTAAAATGGTATAAAAATATCTTCGTCGTCCATTTTTACACTCCGTATAATGGAGGGCTACCCGGAACGGTTGTACTAACCCGAATGGAGGACTTAGTCAAAATGAATGATTTCTTTATTCAGTTGATGTATATTTTGATCCAATGAAAAACATTACACCTTGTAAAGTATAAGTAAAAAGAAGTAACAGTTCAGAATCGTGCAGGGAGATGTTGATACCTTATTTTTTTTTAACTGTCATGAAATATCAGTAAATAACAAAAACAATACAATAAATAACCAAATACACTCGTACGTTAAAACATTTTTTTATACAATTGAGTAACAGAATATGCTATTTCGATTCGTTTAGAACTTACGCGGCGAAATGAGCATGCCACACAAAATATAGTTGAATGTAACTTTACAAATAAATAGATATTTTTTTTCTATTCGTTTAAAGCGTTCGTTTCGTTTTTCCAGGTTTACGTGTAAATTGGAACTACAGTTGTTTCCGTATGGCTCTATACAGTTTTGTACAGCGCCCCTGGCGGAAACGAGGAAGAACTAACCAAAATGTATGGAGCCACACGCGAACGCGAAGTTTACTTAAACTACGCAAAACCTGGACTAAGGGCTCTGATGAACAACCAATAACAGATCTTGATGGTCAAATCAAGATGATTTGACCATTTCGGCGTCTGTGATTGGCCGAACCCCAGGCCGCAACTTTCTACAGGACGCCTAATAAACGTTATTATTCTAGATTATAAGAACAGCACTTCCTAGAATAACGAAAGGTATTATGTTCTAGAATAACGAAAGATGTTATGTTCTAGAATAACGAAAGGTGTTATGTTCTAGAATCGTTCTCTAATAATTGGCCAAGTGCGAGTCGGACTCGCGCACTTAGGGTTCCGTACCATATGGAAGCACCCCTTAATATATTTTATTTTAATTTAAATATTTATTTTTGAAGGGAATATACAACTTGGCATTCTCTGATTATTTCAAGCATCTTCCTCTTGCCGTTATTAATATCAAGCAAAAAATCACGTTTCTTGTATGGGAAAATTAAATATTTAGTCTATTTTAATTTCATTATTTATTTTAAAAGGCAATATTTAACTAAATATTCTGTGTGTGTAAATATTTCAAGCATCTACCTGTCACCGTTATTAATATCGAGCGGAGAAAGATTAAAAATTCAGGTTTCTTGGTTGCCCCCTTAAATATTTTTTTTTGTTTTTAGTATTTTTAGTATTTGTTGTTACATCATCTGTGAAAATTTCAACGTTCAAGCTATCACCGTTCATGAGATATAGCCTGGAGACAGACAGAAGTAGACGGACGGACAGCGGAGTCTTAATAATACGGTCCCGTTTTTACCCTCTGGGTACGGAACCCTAACAAGTGCCTCGTTGCAAACATACTAACTTTGGAGCATATAAATACAACATTAACTAATCATATCACACTTGCAACACTCGCTAAAAAAACTAGAATATCTTGCTGTAACCTAGAGCAATATTTCGTATTGAATTAACTACAGCATAGTTGTAATCAACAACTAATAAAAAAAAATGACGACTTGTACTATCAAAAAATACAAAATGGGAATTCATACAGGCTAAAAAACTCACAAAAGATTTATACGATAGCTGCAACAAAAAATAAGCTACTGATAAACCTAAGAACTCACTTGCAATAAGGATCTTTAAAAAGTAGAGTAATTTTTTTCGTCTGTTTTTGCTGGAAAATTTTAATGGATACTTTTTGCTGAAAATTATTGCTTTGTTACTTTTTCTCTCGATTGTTCTCTATCTGAAAGAGACATATTTATATCGTTTATATAATACAAGTTGTCTTGTACAAGTAAACCTGGTCCCAAGTGATAAAAATATGTACAAACATAATATCAGTTGGTCGCTCCTTGGTCCCAGTGTAATATCAAACACATTAAAATATAATCTTCAAACATAGCGTAAATACATAGGCTACATAGCTTAATTTGGCCAAACATAAAAAGTTAAAATGAAGTTTATTTCGTTACTTTTTTAAATTTATTTTAAGATCTGTCAGATTATAACATCGTGCTATGTCGCTCCCACGCATGGTATGAGTAAGTTAGTACGAGTGGGATGGCACGACGATTATTAATTACAAATCACAGATGGGTTAGTTCAGGTTTACATAATTGAAAGAGTAGTATACTGAGCGCCACACAAATCGACGGATGAGAAGTTAGCCGCAGATGACACTTCGCCGTGATTCGTTAATTATTGCGCATGTGTGCACAATGCCGCGCGGGAGGCACGAGGTTGGCGGGTGTGTCCCGGCGTCTCGTCTCAATGGCTCCCGCGCATACCTATATATTGGCTTTTGCGCAGCGTCCTGCGCATAACTTCCTTGTGTGGCGCTTAGTGTACGACACTTTTATAATATAGTGGCTCATTTAGATCGAGTAGTGATTTCTCATAATTTACGTAGTTCTTAAAACTAAATCACATGTTTAAAAGAGTTATGTAACTAAGTAAAACTGCGAGTAAGATCTGCGTTCTAAACAACCGATATATTATTATCTACTAGCATATACAAGACACTCTAAATATGATAGTTTAAATTACTTTAGACGCTCGTTACAACATTTTCAATAATATTCTATTTTTCGTCTAAAATTCAACTACGTAAGTCCAGCCATTCTAGATAGCGTATAATATCGTCAATATCCGTTCATACCCACAGTTTCGTCATAAATATAGTATAGGCAGAATTATACAAGTCCGGATGTGAAGTTAACTACTAGCTACGAGATATGCAACCATCGCGCTGCTTTATGTACTCCACTGCATGACGTAGGCCTACCCACGAAGGGTGATTGGGCCATATCCACCACGCTAGCCCAGTGCGGGTTGGTGGACGCCATCGAATTTTTTCTACGGACGTATGCAGGTTGCCTCACGATGTTTTCCTTCACCGAAAAGCCAATGATGTGAAATTCCGTACATAAGTTCCAAAGATACTCTAACTACTAAAGCTACGGGATCGGGCTTTGAACACACGACCTAACGATTGCAGGTCGGGTGTTACTACTACTAGACCACCACGGCTTCTGCTTTATGTCAGCTGCAGTAATTGGATATCGCGCAGCCTGTAGCCAACTTCACATCCGCCAACTTATATGATTCGGCCTATAAAATGACTATTACTATGACTACACATACAGTACAATAAGTATTACAATTGTCATGATAGTGAATCAAACCTTAAAAGTACGAAACAATGTTCGAATATTTTTGGTTTAGATATTCAAACATCATTTCTGTGTAAAGTTTTTTGGCAAATATGTTGAAATAGAAAAGACTACAAAGGGCGTAATCATGAATAGTTATATATGTCAAAAACGAAAAAAAAAAAACAGAATTCCGTAAAACATTTTGTAAAATCCTTCACACAGTTGAAATAGGTGTAAAATATAAACTAAATTAAACTATAATTTGTAACTTATATTATCGTTGTTGTTTTTAAACTTTCGCGATTCGAACACATTATTATTATATACGACGGGACTCATCGCGCACTAAAATTACGAGATAAATAAATAAATTATCATCCCGACGTTTCAACCCGTGACCACGGTCGATGCAACTCGGTCGAGACGTAGGGATGATGTATGTATTTATTTGTATGTATGTATGGATGTATGTATTTATCTGTATTTATCTCGTAATTTTAGTGCGCGATTAGTCCTTTAGTATATAATAATAATTATATTATCATTTTTAATATTCTTGGCTCTCTCGAATAATTGTTGTTCCGTAGCCTATGTTCTTTTTTTCTATAAATATTAAAGACAACTCAGTGGCGCTATATTAAGTCCATATCAAATCTAAGTATATATTATAAATATGTTCACTATAATGAGCAATCATCAGTCACTACTATTTAGTGTTCAGTGTCGACAAAGTGGTCAAACAAAAGTCGACTACGTGGTTTATAAACTTATCACTAAATAATTGTTCACTTTATGAACAACAAGTCCACAATCACTCCCAAATCCCTATCCTAGCTATCACTTAAAATTTTCCACTGTACGAAAAACTTGGTCCTTACAAATCCATATTTTTTTTATTGAGTAATTTTTGTCAACTATAAATCAATAGTCCACTTCCAATCCTTAAATATACATCACTGTATGAACACGGTATTCATAAAGTGATTCGATCTTTCACTGCAAAAACAATGAGTCATCAGTTCACCATCAGATCACTTAGTGATCTCCACTTCCAATCCTTAAATATACATCACTGTATGAACACGGTATTCATAAAGTGATTCGATCTTTCACTGCAAAAACAATGAGTCATCAGTTCACCATCAGATCACTTAGTGATCTCCACTTCCAATCCTTAAATATACATCACTGTATGAACACGGTTTTCATAAAGTGATTCGATCTTTCACTGCAAAAACTATGATTCATCAGTTCACCATCAGATCACTTAGTGATCTCCACTTCCAATCCTTAAATATACATCACTGTATGAACACGGTATTCATAAAGTGATTCGATCTTTCACTGCAAAGACAATGAGTCATCAGTTCACCATCAGATCACTTAGTGATCTCCAATTCCAATCCTTAAATATACATCACTGTATGAACACGGTATTCATAAAGTGATTCGATCTTTCACTGCAAAGACAATGAGTCATCAGTTCACCATCAGATCACTTAGTGATCTCCACTTCCAATCCTTAAATATACATCACTGTATGAACACGGTATTCATAAAGTGATTCGATCTTTCACTGCAAAAACAATGAGTCATCAGTTCACCATCAGATCACTTAGTGATCTCCACTTCCAATCCTTAAATATACATCACTGTATGAACACGGTATTCATAGAGTGATTCAATCTTTCACTGCAAAAACAATGAGTCATCAGTTCACCATCAGATCACTTAGTGATCTTTTCACTGCTACGGCTTTGCAGGGATCTTTTTGTAAAAAAAAAACATGGTACGGCCAAAGTACACTGCGCAGCAATCTTGTAATGTGTTATCTACTAAAACAGGTCTTTATTACCAATCCTTTTTCACTGTATGATCAACTACATAAATCAATGTTTATAAATCACTTGCCGATCACTCAGTGATCTTTTCACTGCTTCGGTTTTTCAGGGATCATTTTGTAAAAAAACATGGTACGGTTAAAGTACACTGCGCAGAAATCCTGTTATGTGTTGTCTACTAAAACAGGTCTTTATTACCAATCCTTTTTCACTGTATGATCAACTACATAAATCAATGTTTATAAATCACTTGCCGATCACTCAGTGATCTTTTCACTGTTTCTGCTTTTAGCAGGTTTATTATCATCCGTAATTTATTGAAAAACCAACAGTACAGTTCGCAGAGCCATCCCGTTGTATGTCGTTGACCGAAGCAGTCCTTTATCACTTAATATATCCCTTTTCACTTTATGGACCAGTACAATCAATGTTTCACTTTCCGATCACTTAAGTCTCACTGTACGAGCGGCGTGTCCATATTAAACTTGTAAACGTTATTGCACACATCGTCTAAGCTCTGTTGGTTGTCGTATGGTGGTAGTATCCTCATTTTGCGTTCCTTGTTTTCTGTGTACATTTCTATGACTCCCCATTGTCGCAGGAGGCGGAGGCAGTTGCGGATAGCGTCTGTTGACACAGCTTCGCCTGTAATAGGCAAGAAATAGTTATTACACAATAGGCTAGAAGACATTTTTTTTATGTCCTCTTGCAACAGTTAACCATAAACATAAAAAGAAATAAAGAAGTTACAAATATTTTATTTTCTTGCTAGACAAAGAGCGCACTATGACAGAATATGACTATGAACGCACTGTGGTAGATACTCATTTATGCCTTTTTCAACCCAAACTAAGACCCTAGTTCATCAACAGATGTTTACCTTATTAACCGTTCGTTTAGTCTTAAACGGCTTGTTAACGACATTTTCAACTCAAGTATAGGCCGCGCCACACAAGTTGGCGGATGTGAAGTTAGCTACAAGCTGCGCAATATCCAATCCTAACTGAAGCTCAGATAAAGCCGCACGTTGATTGGCTATTGCGCAGCTTGTGACTAACTTCACATCCGTCAACTTACATGGCGCGGCCTATAGTTGACGTGGATAACGATGTTAGAGGTATTTCAGTGCCAGTTCATGCTTAGGTGTGGCCTGGTATCCTCATGTTTATTTTGCTTCTGTAGTATGTGCTTAGGCGTGCCGCACAATGTAATAGTTAATTAATGTTAATATTTAATCATGTTTGCTCTATTGTTAATTTTAAAATTTGTTTCATTGAGATTTACTGCTTCAATCATGATGTGTATACTGAGCGCCACACAAATCGGCGGATGAGATGTTAGCCGCAGGTGACACTTCGCCGTGATTGTCTAATTATTGTGCATGTGTGCACAATTCCGACGCCGCGTGTCGTAGTGCGTAGGGAGCGCGCGGGAGACATGAGGTTGGCGGGCGGGTGTGCCCCGGCGTCTCCTTTCTTTGGCTCCCGCGAATGCCTATATTTCGGCTTTTGAACTTCCCATCCGTCGATTTGTGTGGCTCTCAGTATACGCATATTAAGGGATATTTTCCAGTTCTGTACTTTTTCTGTATAAAATTTAGCTCTTAATTATCCTGTTCTGTGTACCTTTATAGTAAAATAAAATTAAAACAATGTTGTGTACAGATAATATACGTACCGAAGACCATCTTGTTGTGTGTATAGTCCTCCGTGAGCTTGTCGAGGGTCCGCTTGACGGCGACCTTCTGCGGCGCGCTCGCCACGCAGCGGCACGTCGCCGCGTACGCCTCCAGCAGGGGCCGGATGGTCAGCACCAGGCGGCGCCTGCAACAAACATTATCCGTCTTACCACAAGGCCGTATATTTTTTGACCGACAAACCACCAGAGGAATTCCACCACCACCGGAACCGGAACCACCGGAGGACAATTCGACGCGTATATATATATATATATATATAGAGTCTCTAAGAGTCTCTAAGGGTGGCTGTGGCTCTTCGGCTCGGATGTTCCGTTTGCGAGCCCCACAATTGTATATGCGGAGCGCGAGTAGAAGCAGACGGACATCATGGCCTTAGTTGCACCCGGTGCGCTGGCCGCAGACCTCGTCATCACGCCATCAATGATATACTGAAGCGTGCTCTCGCGGCAGCTGAAGTCCCGAGTGTTTTGGAGCCCCCGGGACTGTCACGTTCGGATGGCAAGCGACCGGACGGCCTTACGCTGGTTCCATGGCGGAGAGGGCGCTGCCTTGTATGGGATGCCACGTGCGTAAGCACGTTTGCATCCTGCCACCTCCCCGCTACCCAGCAGTCCGCGGGTGCGGGAGCGGAGGCAGCAGCCAAACTCAATCATACTAAGTATGCGTGTCTGGAAACAGCGTATGATTTTGTTCCGTTCGCTGTCGAGACAGCTGGACCATGGAGTGCCGAAGCTAGAAAATTTATAGTGGACCTGGGACGTCGGTTGAAGGAAAGAGGGCATGACCCTCGGTCGGGGTGGTTTTTGGCCCAGCGAATTTTGCTGGCTATACAGCGCGGCAACTCCTCAAGTGTACTAGGGACTTTCGGTCAGGCGCGCGGGGGACCATTTGATTAGGAAACGAAATAGTTAAGTGAATGTAGAATAACAGCACAAGCTTAATTTTAAATGTATCGAGTAGCTGACACTATTGTTATATTAATAATAATCGATCTATTTTATTGTGATTTGAGTGTAATATATTATATATTTATTGTGATTTGAGTGTAATATATTGTATATTATATATATATATTTTATGTATAACCACGCATAACTTTTTTATAGTAGCCCGATTTCAATAATTCTTTTTTTATTGGAAAGAGTATATAATTGGTCCCATTTAAATTATATCGAAATCGGCTGAGTCATTTTTGTTAAATCAACAAAATTGTGAAAAATGTAACAACGATCCGTGCGAAATATTCGCGAATTCTGTACACGGGTGAAGTCTCGGTCATGCTATTTCTTGCAAAAAAAAAGTATATCCGCTATAGGGTTCCCGCATAGGCCGAATCATACAAGTCGGCGGACACATACATCATCTATGAAAATTTCAACTGTTATACTTGAAATGGGGCTAAGCAGCCCTTCGTACGCGATTCTGACTTGCACTTGGCCTATTTTTACTATATTAATACCTAGCAACCAAATTAGATACCTATGGTTAGAACCACGGGTCCAACAAAGACGAGATTGGCACCGAAATGAATGGCGTACTAGAAGAGAGGCCTATATTCAGCAGTGAGCGATTAAAAATAATGACGATGATGAAGGATGTAGATTTTTCCCGTCTCAAGATTTAAATGTTAATGTTAAGAACATTACGTTGTTACATTAAAATCTTGATCATCCTTTCAATCAGCAAAAGTAATACTCAATTAATTCCACTTTGCCGATGTATTTAATGCGAACTGCAGTTTTATTTGAACTTCTTGAAGAAAACATGGTTTTATCTGTTTTAGTAGCACTAATATGATTGTCTCGAATAAAGTTTTAATTCATATTTACCGCTCGGCGCGCGCGTCTTCAGTATCAAGAACGTGGTATTTGATATGCCTGGTGGGGTCCTCGCGCTCCTCGTAGTCTTCCGACTCCATCTCCAGGCGCGCGGCGAACCGGCGCGACCACCGCTCCTCCTCTAGACCTTCGTTACCGGGCTGAGGACAGACAACAAAATAAATTAATTCAATAAATATATTATCATTATCACTACATCACTATCACTACATCACTATCACTACATCACTATCACTAAATCACTATCACTACATCACTATCACTACATCACTATCACTACATCACTATCACTACATCACTATCACTACATCACTATCACTACATCACTATCACTACATCACTATCACTACATCACTATCACTACATCACTATCACTACATCACTATCACTACATCACTATCACTACATAGTATAAAGCATAGTCGCTATTTCTGTGTGTCTGTCTGTGTATTTCCTTATATCTTTCAAACTACACAACAGATTCGAATACGGTTTTCACTATCTTTTAGAGTGTTTCAATAAGAAGGTTTGCATAAATCATAGCAATATATTTTACAAACAGCCAATGGTAGCTGAGCGAAGCCGGGACGGGCAGCTAGTTTATACTACAAGCCGAAATTCGAGCAAATATCTATAGTCTCAATCGTGCAAAAAGTGTACGAACCAAAACCCTGCCCGAGCTACGAAGTGGGCAGGCTTTTTAGTTAGTCGTAAGGCGATTGCAAGTCGATTACAACGCCGTGCGATGCCGAAGTGCTCGGTTACAAGCACTAATTAGGGTGAGTTTCGAGAAAACGCTAATTGTGAATTATTTAAGTCGGTATGTGTGTGACGCCGCACGGACATTTTTTTACTACTTTCACATAGGGACTGTGGCTCTGTAGATATTTGCGCTAAGAAGTCGAATTTAACTTAATGGAGTCTGTAAAGTTAGCGAGGCAGGGAGAGGGGAGGATATAATATAAATACTAATAAGAGGGCTACACTACAACTAACTCCTGAGCGTAGCGATGGACCCTACAGCTAACTCCCGAGCGTAGCGGATGGACCCTACAGATTCCTGAGTGTTGGGAGGGGCCCTACAGCTAACTTCCGAGAGTAAGGAGGGATTTTAAAGTTAATTCCTGAGCGTAGTAAAGAATTTAGAGTTTTAACTGAAACTAACCTCATTTCTAGCAAGTACTTGTCCAGCCACCAGCGAGTCGAGCGCGTCCAGCAGCGTCTCCTCGATCCTCTTGCAGGGCGCGCAGAGAATGAACTCGGAGCTGAGAACTTCACTGAGCTGCAGCGCGGCGCCCATCAGCTCGGAGTGGGACACGATGGTGGCGTCGCCTTGCTGCCGGATTATGCTTTCCAACGCCGTCGCTGTAACCAAACAATACATCATGATTTTTCATCAAAAATGGCACAAGCCACTACAACAGTGTACATAATTGGAATAGTTCGCACGAATCAATGTATCATCGATGTTGTATTTTATATATATATATATATATATATATTTTTTTTTTATTGGTTTGCAAACTGGTTGATACAGTCAAAATTATAAATTAATACAAAACGATAGAACATGTTAGGCTGTCCAACCTTCTAGGTGCAAACACAGCATGCATATAAATGGAGCACTAGAAGTTTGGCAAGTAAAAAAAACTAATTAAAATAAGAAAAAAAAAATAACAACAATAGAGAGTTTAAAAATTTACAGTACATGTTACTTAGGATAAACAAAAAAAATAATTTTTGATTTTGTTGACCGACGACACACAACACACTGTTGTATGTACGACACAAGCGATTTATGGGTGAATTTTGAGCATAATTGGTTCGACAAGTAGGCAGAGAAAAAGTCTTGGTTCCCCGGCGTGAACCTACTTCGCGAGGTACAGAAAAGTTAATATTTTGGATCAAGTCCGGGCTGTCTATTAAACCGTGTATAATTTTATAGAGAAAAACAACATCATCAAAAATCAACAACATTATTGTTGATTTTTCGAATATTTTAAGAGGTCCTTAAATGGGACCACATCTTAAAATTGATCTTCCAAACTATAAAAGAATTGTGGGAATCGGTTCATGATTGGCAGAGTAATCGCGTAATACAAAAAAAAATCAGTCGAATTGAGAACCTCATTTGTTGAAGTTAATAAAAATTGTGTATAGACCGACTCAAACAATTTGGAGACTGTGATATTAGCGACAAGCTATAACCCAATTCTCGCACAGCTGAGTGAGCTTCATTCAAAGCTTGAGTGAAAAAGTATAAAAAAATACTTACCAACTATCGCCGGCGCGGCGTAGTGCGCCACCACTGCATTGGCGTAGTAAGACAATTCTAAAGACGCTGCGATACTGTTCTGAGGCTTCACTATTTGTTTGTCCCCGCTGCCCTCGCGCCGAACTAAGCCGCGGCCCAGCATGTCCAACTGTCAACAGAAAAAAATATTATTGAATTTGTCAAAAAAATTTAGTCATGGCCACACAAGTCGGCGGATGTGAAATTAGCCGCGATGACACTTCGCCGTGATTCGCAAATTATTGCGCATGTGTGCACAATGCTGACGCCGCGTGGCGTAGTGGTGAGCACGGGCGTAGGGAGCGCGCGGGATGCATGAGGTTGGCGGACGGGTGTGCCCCGGCGCGACTCTCTCTGGCTCCCGCGCATACTTATATTTTGCCTTTTGCACAGCGTTCTGCGCCTAACTTCCCATCCGCCGACTTTTGTGGCCAGGATTATACCCACCTACAAAATAAAGGTCGACTCCCTAAAATTTAATTACAATATTAAATATAAAAGCTTACCATAAAAAAATCGTTCATGACATATTTTAAATGTAATAAAAAATAGCCATGTACACTTTTCGATAGACAAGCTATCATAGGCGTGTTTACAAATATATAATAATTTATAAAAAAAAAAAAATACGTCTCATCTGGTTTTTTTTTTTTTTTTTTTTATTTCGAATAGGTTTGCGTTTGACTACACACTGCCTGATGTTAAGCAGATGTGCGGTCTAGGGTGTAGCACGCTTACCTAGAAGATACCTATTTACTCGGGATTTGAAGACACTCACGTTGTACTTTAACGGAAAGACAGACCCAGGCAAAGCATTCCACATTCCGGCTGTTCGTATGAGGAATGAGGATTCGAAACGCTTGGTTCTAACGCGCGGAAAGTCCACTATAAAAGGGTGGCGCTTTGGTCGCGTCCGTCTAGCCGTACGATAGAAGAAAGGGGCAGGGGGGACCAGATTGTGCAACTCCTGGGCGCACTCTCCGAAGTGTATCCGGTAAAAGACCGACAAACACGCTACCTTGCGACGATGCTCAAGACTTTGCAGCTGCGTCTTAGTCAAGGTATCGTTGTCAATCAGCCTCCTGGCTCGCCTCTCAATCGACTCCAGAGCCTCCAGTTGATATTTGGCAGAGCCATCCCAAAGGTGAGAGCAGTATTCCATGCAAGACCTGACTTGTGCTTTATAAAGACTAAGCAGTTGCTCAGGTGTGAAATACCGTCTCACCTTAGAGAGAACACCAAGTTTTTTGGAGGCTAATTGGGCTTTGGATTCTATGTAAGAGCCAAAGTTAAGAGAAGATGAGAGTGAAACGCCTAAAAGTTCCAAGCTGTCAGTTACCGGAACGGAGACACCACGGAAAGCGGGAGACAATTGAAAGGGTCTCTTTTTGGCCGAAAACAGACAGCCCTGAGTCTTTGTGGTATTAAACTTGACCAGGTTAGCATCACCCCAGTCGGATACCGCCTGCAGACTCAAGTTGAGCCGTTCAACCATAGCCTCTCTGTATAACTCGATCTGTGGCCCGCTGGTTCTTGCATCGGATGTGTAGCTCTCCACGACTGTACTGTCATCTGCGTACCCAAAGATCCCGGGCTTAAGCAGATCGTTGATATGCAGTAGGAAGAGTGTCGCAGAGAGCATAGACCCCTGAGGAACACCGGCATTGATAGCCATTTGGTCTGACGAGCAGCCATCAACGACAACTCTTATCGACCGATTCCTCAAGAAATCTGATATCCATGTGCAGAAATCAGCAGGCAGGCCGTAAGATGGAAGCTTGCCAATAAGGCTCTCGTGCCAGACCCTATCAAAAGCTTTGGAAATGTCCAAGGAGGCAGCCAACGCCTCCCCGTGCTTCTCCATGACCTCACTCCAGATGTGTGTGGCGTACGCTAGAAGATCCCCAGTAGACCGGTTTCGGCGAAAGCCGTACTGGCGGTCACTGAGTAAGTCATTCGCTTCCAGGTAGGCCAGGAGCCTGTTATTTAGAACACGTTCCATACTCTTACAGAGTATAGACGTGATCGAAATTGGCCTGTAGTTGGCAGGGTCGGCACGGCTGCCCTTCTTGGGTACAGGTTGCACGTTAGCAAGCTTCCAAGATTTGGGCACTTGACCTGTCTTCAGAGATAGGCGAAAGAGGCGAGTCAGCACAGGCGATAGCTCAGGCGCACAAGTCCTCAATACAATGGCCGGAATACCATCAGGGCCACTGGCTTTGTTCACATCTAGACTGCGGAGAACTTTGAGGACCTCCTTTTGCCGGATGTGTATTTCACTCATTACAGTGTCACAGTTTGGCAAAGTTGGAGGTCTCGCACTACCGGGGTCTAGACGCGAAGACTCAGCAAATTGAGATGCAAATAAATTTGCTTTCTCCACCGCGGTATGGGCCAGTGAACCATTGGGTTTCAGCAACGGAGGCAGTGAGGGGCGGCAGAAGTTCGCTTCAACCGATTTAGCTAGGGACCAGAATGCCTTACTACCCGCAGGGTAAGAAGCAAGCTTGTTTCCTATTCGACTAATGTGGTCAAAGCGAGCCCTCCGCATAACCTTTTTGCAGGACTTAGCAGCCCTATTGTATGCCTTCTTCCTCAGACGAACGTCCCTCAACTTACGGTTTCGAGCATCAACCCAAGCCAGGTATGCCTGATGCTTTTGCGCTTCGGCGCGTCCACATTCAGGCCCAAATCCATGGCGGTACGAAGCACATCTGTCACGGCATCCGCGCACGCAGAAGGATCATCGGAAGAAAAACAAACAGGCTGCCAAGGATAAGAAGCAAAGAAACACCGCATCTCATCCCAATCTGCTGACTTGTACCGCCACACGCGCCGTGACCCTTTGGGACTGGGGTCTGATGGGGAGTAGACGGATACAGATTTCACCAGACAGTGGTCAGATGTACCTAACGGTGGGGAGATCGCCACTGAATAACGGTCTGGATCGGTAGTCAGCAGAAGGTCCAAGCAGTAGGCCGTGTGCGAGTCAACATCAGGTACCCGTGTGGCGCCTTGAACCAGCTGGGTGAGATCAAGTGTCAAGGCAAGCTTGCGCGTCTCAAGCCCAGCATGGTTTGTGTCCAGGTATGGGTGAAGCCACTCTTTATGGTAGCCATTAAAATCCCCCAGGATCACTAATTGGGCCGAAGGGTAGCTGAGCTGAGCAGCATCCGCCGCCTCACTAAGGTATTCGGTGAGTCTGGTCGTCTCCTGGTCTCCGCTATGTGATCGGTATACACAGGCGTAGATAATTTTCTCTACGCCAGTGTCTGCCAAAGCCCAGAGCACGGAAAATGAAGGGTCTTCAAACCTACGAAGACGCAGAAAGCAAATGTCATCCCGGGCGTACACGCATACACCTGCACGTGGTTTAAAACGGTGCTCCAGGGAGTACCCTGGGTAGGAGAGGTACGACACGTCGGATGGACCAGCAATCTGCGTCTCCGTGAGAAACAATAGGTGGGGTCGATCTGTCTCAAGATGATGATGGACAGGCGTGAGATTAGAGTGCAGGCCCCGAATATTGCACAGGTGCACTTTGAGTGAGAGGGAGTGCTGTCGCTGTGTACACGTTTTTTTTCTTCTACTGTTTCTCATGTTTATCTTAAGGAGTAAAGTAGGTAGAAAGTCGGTAGTGGAACGAGACGTCACTCTGCAGATTCAGTGGTACAACACACAAGCCACACACATCCATGGTAGACTAGCCTGGAGACCGCGGGGACGCCCGAGCCCCCCCTAAGGATGTCCATCGGGCCCTCTCGTCCGGTCGCCAACCGGCACGATGGCGCATCCCTGGGATTTTTCGACAGATGGCGGGGCAGCCTTTCATGAGTGGCTAGCTCACTACTTGGGCCCCCTACTATCTGCGGTCGGCCAGCGACAAACCGTGCCTCGGATCCCGCTGCCCTCCACGAATAGTCGGCCGATGTGGTAATCGACGTGTGCACCGTATTCAATCCACCAGAGGACGCTACTGTTCCGACCCGACTCCCAGAATGGCGTCACTAGACTTCGCGCCGGAACACGAGCTCGAGAGAGTCGCTTGGCGGCGCGGCTTAGTCTGGTGGGTGGTCTCTCGCCGCGGCTATAGCCTACCACCAGTATGGTTGCTGCCTGGTTAGCACCACCCAGGACCACGTGTGGGGGACAAAAAATTAAAAGGGTTCCTACCCACGGACGAAGGCAGCTCGGTCCCAAAATGTGAGTGAAGAAGTGTTATCATGTGAGTGAAGGCTCTTCGGCCGATGTTGGTGTAAATGACGTGACGTGTACGGTAGATACTGACCGCATGTCTGGCGGCCTGCGCAGGGCTGCCGGTGTACCCGAGGTCGCGGCCGGCGGCGCGCAGGGCCGACGCGCGCGCCTCCACCGCCGCGGCCAGCGAGCCCGCGCTGGCGCCGCGCCGCCGCTCCGTCAGCAGGATGTACGACACGATGTTGGTGCACATCAGGGCTGTCGCTTGGGCTGCGTCTTTCAAAGTACAACTTTTCTGTTAGCAAGCTTATAGAATCTTACATACGAGTACATATCGTAGTGGAGCGACGAGCGACGTGCGCGGGTCATACTCACAGGCGGGAACACCTAGTTATATTCATGTATTGGAAAAATATGTACTTACATAAATTGTATATAAATACGAAAATTTGTACATAACTACTTTTTACTAGTCGTCAAATGATGGTGGTTCCCGCTAGGGAGTACTACCATACTCGATATCAGTTTTGCACGGATATTAAGCCCGATTACAGAGGCGCCAGCGTAAATTAAATAGCAACGTAAAAAGCGTTCTCTCTATCGAATGCCTAAAGAGAAAAATAAACAGAACTATGCTATTTAGCTAATATAGTTACGCTGGCGCCTCTGTAATCGGGCTTATTATGCATCTAAATAATTGTACAGAAATTGTACTTATAGGACCACCTTCATTAGGCAAATACTATGTATAAATTATGTTAATTTTTTTCCACTAAATATTACATGAATATAATTATACTAGTTTTTACCCGCGGCTTCGCCCGCATGATATTTTAATTTTTGACGCAATATCATTATATAATTTATAGCCTATGTGTTATTCAGATATATAAGCTATATTATTGCAGTTTCATCTCAATCCGTTCAGTTGTTTTTGTGAAAGAGTAACAAACATCCATCCTCACAAACTTTCGCGTTTATAATATTGGTAGGATGTACTAGATGCACTAGATGGTCCCGCCAGGAAGAATGACACACGTGCGCCCGCCTCGAGTCCTATCCCCGTACTGGCGAACGCGGCAAGCTCCGCGTATCCTGCTGACAATTGCATCACTTGCAAAGCTCCTGACTGACAATAAATGAACTTACCATAGACAAGATGTCTGCCGATAGCCTCGACCATCATCTTATAGTCCGAGCTGACGTCGGCCCCGTACAAGCTCGAGTGGCTGTGGTTATACAGGATCTGTTTATCCAAATTGACGGCGAGATTGTTATTGGGCGGCGATAGAGGCTCTTCGATCGGCGCTTTGAAGTGCTGGTACTTTTGGAACGACGTCACTAGTTCCTGGAATATAATATCTTGTATTAGACGCACTATACATTGTTTTAACTCCTCACACGTGTATGATTCATAGGTTGGCATCTAATAGAATATGAAATACAGTTTTAAAGAAATGTTTAAAACTGTAGATACTAACAAGTGCGCTATAAAGATCTTACGTCAAGTCTAATGTTAAACTTTCTTTTTGTGAGAAACATTTCAAAAATTGACGCGTCCGCAGAATTTGAACCTTCACAGATGGCGCTTCCAACAATGTAGTAGTTGGTAAAAATGATAAAACACTTTCACTAATTCGACGTTTTGCTGACAGCGTTTCTAGCTTAATTGGACAAAGCATCTGGGCCGGAATCCCAGAGGGATGCAGGTTAAAATCCTGCGAACGCGTCAATTTTTGAAATGTTTATCACAAAAAGAAAGTTTCTATACACCTAGTGTGTGAAGCACGATAAAAATCATTTCATCTAAAGGTCAAGTTTACCAACGGTATCTAAAACCTGATTCACAATACTTATTACTTACCTTCAAGCTCATAGGTTGGTTGAAGTCCACCCGAATGCTCCCGTGGTTGGTATTCAAAGTCCTCCAGATGCCAGTGAGCGCCGACCAGAAGGTCTCCATCTGTTTGGGCATGCCCAGCTGCTCGCGGACAAAGTTCCCGTCCACCAGCTTGTCGTAGTTGAGCGTTACTGGCACGAGTAGCGCGTCGTTGATGGTGCCGTCGATGTATGCGTCCATTATTACTGATAGGATGCCCGCTGGAAGGACAAATATCGGTTTAAATTGATGATACCATAATTATTTGTTGCAAAATGAGCTACTTCAACCGTGTATAAAATTCGCGAATATTTCGCACGGATAGCATTTTCCACATTATTGTTGATTTATCGAAAATGGCTCAGCCGATTTCGATAAAATTTAAATGGGACTAACTTCGAAGTATATTTTTTCTAATAAAAAAAGAACTATCGAAATAGGACTACAATGTAAAAAGTTATGCGTGGTTACACAAAAAAAAATATACGCGTCGCATTGAATACCGCCTCCGTTGCGTCGGTCAAAAAGAAGCTTATATTAATCCCAAGGGATTAACGATGGTCTGTTAGCGGTCTGTATGAATTTACAAAAATGCAATATTAGCTAAACAGGAGATCTAGTAAGACCTTCGAGCATATATCTATAGAGTCACAATCGTGCAAAAAAGTGTCCGAGCCAAAACTCTGCCCAAGCTAAGTAGTGGTCAGAGTTTTTAGTTAGTCGTAAAGCGATTGCAAGCCGACTACAACGCCGCGCAATGCCCAAGTGCTCGGTTAGAAGAACCAATTAGGTGACATAACGTCGAGTTTCGAGAAAACGGGTCATTGTGAATTATTTAATGTAAATATCTACTCGTAAGTCGGTATGTATGACGGCGCTCGGACATTTTTTACTACTTTGACTCTGCAGATATTTGCTCGAAGGCTAAGAATGAAAAACATGGCAACAAGACAAAAAAATTGGAGACAGATAGTTTAGATGCTAGAGCGACAATACATTCCAGAGCTACTGTACCTTTTTTGTGAGATGTAACATTTTGGGACAAGCAGAAATTCTAACCTGGCGTCTTACAAAAAACGAAGTAGAACGCGGGGCGGGGACTATCTCGTTACTGTACCTCATACGCTTGAGAAGTCCACAAAAGTTACGCATATAATGGGACCAAAAGTATACAACATGCTGCCAAAAAATGTTATCGATGCCCCTAGCCTGCCTTGTTTTAAGGCTCGGTTAAAACGCTGGCTTATTGAGCAGACGTATTATGATTTTTTGACGTTTTTAAATGTGTAAAATAGATCACTTATGCAATATTAGTGCATAATATTTTTTTGATATTTCTAGGTTATTACTAGATGAAATTTTTTTTATGTACAGTATCGACATTTAATTTGAATTTTTGATATTTTTATTTGTATAATGACAATGATATTATTATAATTATTTAATGTAATTGACATCCTCATGCTGAAGTGTTTGTCAATATTTTTGGCTATTTTTCTAGATAATGATTGTGTATAGTATTGACATGTAAATGAAATATTTTATGAATAAATTGAATATGAATATAATATGATACAAATATAGAAATAGTAATATGTACATGGCAAAAATATTAAAACGATTAGAACGAAAAAATAGGCGTCTATCATATGTATGGTAACCACAACCGTAATATAAAGGTGACAAATAATTTTTATGACAAACTGTGGCCTAAATTTAAAGCATTCCAAGCGTGATGACGATATCTGTAATGATTTTTATGACAGGGCATAATAGTTGTGGTAACAATTTTTAGCAAAAACGGGGCAATTACTATACAGTGATAACATTTTTACGGCAAAGAAACGTCTAATTTATTGCTAAAACGTGGGGAAGATTTTAAGGCGTTGTTGTGCAAGAATTTTGGAGAACTACTTTTACATACCAACGTATCCAGTATCTTTTTCAAGCAGCGTGTAGAATCAACAAAATTTGGTAAATATTTCCTTGAAGAGAGATACAGTATTTCATAAGGAAGTTAGGTTAAAATAAAAAAGCGTAACGCAGCGTAGGTACGACGTCCGGTCTATGGTCTATCTATCCGCAGTAATATAGAATGGATGCAAGCCGCTTGTAATCGATCTTTTTAAATCCTTTACAGATTTAAATATTAAATTACAAATTGCATGATGACTAAAAAATATAACAAGTCCGTCAGACAGATTAATAAAAAATATATACGAGGGGTGATCCAATAGTAATGATAATCAGTTATTTCTACTGCACACAAAAATACAAAAAAAATATCAGTCACTTGCTCAATTACCAACTAGTTCACGAAAAAAAAATCATATAAATAGGCCACGATTCCCGGGAGCTACATTCATTTGAATACGGACTGTCAAGGAGTGAACATCAAAATGGAAAAACACGAAATCAGAGCTGTCATTAAATACCTCTGCTTGAAAAAAATTTCTACCAAAGACATACATGGCGACTTGGTGGAAACATTAGGGGACTCTTCTCCTCCATATTCCACAGTTGCACGCTGGGCTAAGGAGTTTAAGCTGGGAAGAACATCGACGGAAGACGAACACCGCGAAGGACGCCCATCGACGTCCCTCACTGAAGAAAATGTGAAAAAAGTTGAAGAAGTTGTATTGGAAGATCGAAGAGTGACTATCAGGCATGTAGCTGAGGTCACAGGGATCTCATATGGCAGCATTCAAAGAATCCTTGCGAACGAATTGCATATGAGAAAGGTCTCCGCGCGTTGGGTACCGAAAATGTTAAACGACGAGCAAAAGAAGAAACGAGTCGACATGTCAAGAGCAAATCTCGAAGATTTCCAGGCAGACAAGGATAATTTTTTGTCACGTTTTGTGACCATGGACGAGACCTGGATCCACCATTTTGATCCTGAAACAAAACAACAATCGATGACATGGAAACGATCCGATGAACCGACGCCGAAGAAATTCAAAGTGTCAAGCTCAGCAGGGAAGGTTATGGCGTCTGTTTTTTGGGACGCTGAAGGAATAATCATGTTGGACTACTTGGAAAAGGGGGCCACTATTACAGGCTCCTACTATGCAGAACAAATAAGAAGATTGCGGGAGGCTATTAAGGAGAAAAGGCGAGGCAAACTGCGGGCTGGAGTGCTGTTCCATCAAGACAACGCACCGGTTCACAAAGCTGCAATTGCCATGGCTGCCATTCAGGAAGCGGGCTTTGAGCTGGTGGATCACCCCCCCTATTCACCAGATCTAGCCCCCAGTGACTTTTATCTCTTTCCACGACTCAAGGAACATCTCCGAGGCAAGAAATTTGACGATGATAGCGACGTGATGGCCGCGGTTGAGGACTTTTTTGAGAGTCAAGATAAAGATTTTTTTTCTAAGGGAATTTTAGGTTTAGAAAAGAAATGGACTAAATGTATAGACTTGCTAGGAGACTATGTTGAGAAATAAATTTATTTTTTTATTTTATTCATTGTGTTTGTTATTGATTATCATTACTTTTGGATCACCCCTCGTATTAGTAACGTATTTTTTCTTTTGCCCATAAAACAAAAATTAATGAATATATAGCCCGTTAAAGTTCTGCGTGACGTCACGAGTGCCATACAAATGTATGGACTTTCGTGAGAGACGTGACGTCACGACCCCCATTCTCAAGATTTGTCAAGGTTTATCTTTGCCATTTGTTGTTTTATTGACTAAAGAAAAAAATCAAATTTTTTTTAAATAATCTAACTCACGGACTACTATACTACTAATAATGTTTTTATTTTACTCAATCATCATGCCAATCAAGAAAGCTGGTCGTAGAAGTTGTTTTAGCTACTTCAGTCCTACTGCTGCCCCCGAATTTTACATAAGGTTTAATTTATGTTCGGAAAATATCCTGACACTCCTAAGACGAATATATATATATATTTTTTTCTAATTTTGTTTTCCTGAATATAACATACGAGTGTCATTCAATAAATACTTAGCCTACAAAAAGTAAACGAAAATTTTGGAAAAGTGGCAATTTATTTTTCAACATAGTCTCCTTTTAGTTCGATACACTTAGCCCAGCGATGCTCCAACTTTTTTAACCCGTCCGAAAAATAGTTTTTGTCAAACTCTGCAAAATAGGCCCCCGTGGCGGCGATGACCTCCTCATTTGATCCATATCTATTCCCGGCGAGCGATTTTTTCAGATTAGGAAACAGAAAGAAGTCACAAGGGGCCAAATCTGGAGAATACGGTGGACGGGGCTGCAATTCGTAGCGTAATTCGACCAATTTGGCCATGGCAACGGCAGACGTGTGAACCGGTGCCTTGTCGTGGTGAAACAGCACTTTTTTCTTCGCCAGATGGGGTCGTTTTTTCTTTAATTCGGCGTCGAATCGGCCCAATAAATCGGCATAGTAAAGCCCTGTAATTGTTTAACCCTTCTCGAGGTAATCGATGTAGATCACACCTTGTGAATCCCAGAAAACGGTGGCCATAACTTTTCCGGCCGATTTTACAGTTTTCGCCTTCTTTGGAGCACGTTCCCCGGTCTGGATCCATTGTTTTGATTGCTCCTTGGTCTCTGGTGTGTACCAGTGGATCCAGGTTTCATCGACGGTCACAAAACGACGCAAAAACTCCGCTGGATTCCGCTTAAACAGCGCCAAACACGTCTCCGATGTGGTCTCACGGTTGCACTTGTTTTCCGGTGTGAGTAAACGCGGCACCCATCGCGCCGACAGCTTTCTCATGCCGAGTTCCTCGTGAAGAATATGATACACTGTTCCTTCTGAAATGCCTACAGTCTCAGCTAGCTCCTGAACCTTCAATCGGCGATCTGCCAATACGAGATCATGGATTTTTTTTAATGTTTTCCTCCGTAGCAGCTGTTTTCGGTGCACCTGGACGTGGTTCATCAAAAACCGACGTACGGCCACGTGCAAACTCGTTGAACCAATTCTTGACGGTGGCCATCGATGGAGAAGAGTCACCGTACACAGCATCCAAGCGATCTTTGATTTCGATGCGCGTTTTCCCTTCCAAAAATAGGAATCTAATCACCGAACGATATTGCTCTTTTTCCATTTTTGTAAAACCGATCGATACGTTCGCTTCCATAAGTTGTCAAATTAAAACAAATGAAGGGATTGGAATGAAAATTTGAAAAAAGAATTAAAAAAGAATGTGCTACACTGTGGTAAAACTCTTTTGAAACTACAGCGCCCTCTGGCGATGAGGCTAGGTACTTATTGAATGCACCTCGTACATAGGTACAATTAAAGGTACTGCCAAACAGTGAAGCGGTTTGTAGGCAGGATAGCTCTCTCTCTAGGTACATGTGGACAATGCAATGTCGTTATCAATTATCATTAACAACGATAATTATATAGTTAGTCCGTCAGGTAGATTATAAAAAAATATTAGACACGTATTTTTTCTTTGGGCTATTAAACATAAATTGATGAAGATATAGCTCGTTAAAGTTCCGCGTGACGTCACGAGTGCCATATAAATGTATTGACTTCTGTAAGAGAAGTGACGTCACGAACCTTTCCCAAACTTGGACAATGTCTATGACATTTGTTCTTTGATTGACAAAAGGAAAAATATGTGCCCAATATTTTTTGATAATCTAACTCACGGACACATTATATTATTGTTTTTTTCACCCAGTCATCATTATAATAGTACTGTACTGTACTGTACCGTACCAGCCTTTTTAATAGTCCACTGCAGGACGTAAGCCTACCCACGAAGGGTGCTTGGGCCACATCCACCACGCTGGCCCAGTGCGGCCTTCACATTGGTGGATTCACATACGCCATCGAATTTCTTCTACGGACGTATGCAGGTTGCCTCACGATGTTTTCCTTCACCGAAAAGCCAGTGGTGTGAAATTCTGTACATAAATTCCAAAGAACTCATTGGTACGGGACCGGGGATTCGAACCCACGACCTCACGATTGTAAGGCCCGCCTTACAATCGTGAGGTCGTGGGTTCCCACCCGTGTCACTACCTCTTGACCACCACACTTTTGACACTCTTGACCATTATAATAGTAATAGAAATATTTTAGTGTTACCTTTGGGCGGCTGAGGTTTTCCGGTACGCGTCCGCCCGCCTTCGATGAAGAATTCCAAGTTGTTGTTCTCTGACAAACTGTTCAGGATGTACGATCTGAAATAAACCAAAACATATTCATTAAGTTGGTATAGCGAATTAAAAAGGTTATCTTAGCGTTGCAAAAAAAAACATAATTTTTTAGAACTGTTGTTGTTTTTAAACTTTCGCGATTTGAATACATTATTATTATGTACTACGGGACTAATCGCGCACTAAAATTACGAGATAAATAAATACCTCATCATCCCGACAAATTGATTTAGAACTGCTCTATAACTATTGAATTAATAAAGTAAATAATAATTAATAAATTAATAAACGATTTCTGTCGATTGAAAATAGTGCAGGACTGGCCTAAAAGAACAGAAAAACATACAATCTAATTGAACCACCTTTGTGGAAGTCGGTTAATAGTAGATTGTATCATATGGGAGCAAAATAATATTATTACGGCGAGGGCGCTTTTTTGAATCCAGAGCGAAGTGAGGGATTCTTTAGTAGAATCCTGGACGTAGCGAGGGATTCATAGTACGTCGCCCGAGCCGAAAATATATTCTGCGCCCGAGTGGTACACTCTACTTTTCATCACCTCTATGAGAAAATATAAGGCGCCTCATATTTTATTGTAATATTATTTAATAAAACGTAGAGTAACGACTATATTGAAATACCTCAATTTAGTCGTTACTCTACGAAATTAAATGGTACCTATTTAATAATAGAACAAATGAAAACTTATATTTACATTCTTTTCATTCATGTTCTTGCCGCTGAACACTAACATTACAAATACTTCCAAATTCAAAAAGTGCGCGGCAAAGATCATTCCGTCGCACTTATCATGTTCCAAATTCAAAAAGTGCGCGGCAAAGATCATTCCGTCGCACTTATCATGTTCCAAATTCAAAAAATGCGCGGCAAAGATCATTCCGTCGCACTTATCATGTTCCAAATTCAAAAAATGCGCGGCAAAGATCATTCCGTCGCACTTATCATGTTCCAAATTCAAAAAGTGCGCGGCAAAGATCATTCCGTCGCACTTATCATGTTCCAAATTCAAAAAGTGCGCGGCAAAGATAATTCCGGCGCACTTATAAAGTTCCTTATAGAAAACACCACCTTTGGGCGCACTTAAAGGCGAACCTAGTAGTCCTTTTCGAATAGATGTGGTGAAAAAAATATTGTTCATTACAGTGAAATGTATTCCAAAGAAATGTAATGTTTGTATTTACCTAAGTGCAGACTTGTAGACTACGTCAGCGTGGTTATCCGAGCCCTCGGTGCGCCGCTTTATGTAGAACGCGCCGCAACCACGCAGGATCCAACTGCGAATAAACAGATATATTATAATTAATACATTAGACCCAATTATGAAGGCGCCATCGTAATTATAATACCAATTTAGAATATTCCTGTTTGAAACATGCATTCGATAGAGAGAACACTTTTTACGTTGCTATTAAAGGTGACGTCCACAAGTGGTATATTATTCAGACAAAAATCGAACCAAGATGATATATACATCTTTTGAAAGCTTGTTTTATGGGCTTCCCAAAAATATTTAATTTAGATTTTTTCACCTCTCCAATTTTTTTTAAATGCGAAAAATAAATTGTATAAAAATTAACAATAGTTACAGCTTATTATTTTTTTTTTTTTTGTTTAGCAATAATAAAGTGGTTCTATCGTTATTTTACTTGCATTCGTAGCTGATTCTTCCACATTCATCTCTTAATTTGCTAAAATTAAAAATTATAACCTACCAGTGTGACCAGTTAGTAGGTACAATGTGACAAAAAACACTTAAAAAGTGTGTCTAATTGGTAAAAATGATTTTATTTAACTATTTTGACGTTACTTAATCAGGGTTGCTTGAGATAAACTACCTATTGAGCCAAATATATTTATTTATCCTAATAGATTCAAAATCAATTTTAAAAAAATCGGAGGGCTCTTTTTTGTTTTAAACAGTTGTAATAGACTCAGAAAAATATGACCTTTCTCGAAATGTAACGAGTGTCGTGGTTAGAATTTTTGATCATTATTATACCAGCCTCCATACATTTTGTGGACATGTCCTTTACGTTGACTCTTTTGTATTTGGTCCTATGAGGTAGATACGTAAATACAATAGGTCGAATTTAAACATCTTGGTGGTTATGATGTTAGGTACAAGCTGCGGATAACCCAATTCCGACTGAAGCTCACTTCACAGCTGCGCGAGGATTGGGTTCCCCGCAGCTTGTAGCTAATTTCACAGCCACCAAGATATTTGATTCGACCTACTATATTTTTTACTGGGTCCATAACCTTGCCGTATACTAAGCCGAGAAGAATCATTAAACTCTCATTATTAAGCTGGAAACATACTATCGGACGCGACTGACAGCCGCGACTTGGCAGTGTGCACAGTCTTAAAACATCCGGCGCGCCAGATCGCTCTCGGACGTCCGAACGCTCAAGGTCGTCCGAAGGTGACGTCCGCGACTTATGTCCGATAGTGTGCACGGCTCAGTGTACTTTCATAGTCTAAATACCTATCAGTCGCGGCTGTCAGTCGCGTCCGATAGTATGTTTCCAGCTTTATGGTCGACTTTTCTAAGACATTGAATGAAACTTTGAGATCATCATGTCTTTTGATGTCGATGGTGGGCATGGGTATCCCTTTGTGTATAGTTTTATGTCATTCAACTCGGTCTCTTGCCAATTGCATTCATTTGATTCTACTGCTGTGATTGACATAGTATAAACGCCATCATAGACATTTAGATCACATAGGCATTTTTTTTTCGGACGTATCATGCACAGATTTCCTCTCGTTAAGTCAGTAAGAGGTTTTAAGTGGAATCAAAATGAGCACACTTATCCGAAGAACGGTATCCTCATATTGTCCCCAGCAGCCACCAGCGGCGGTCGTACTCCAGTCAGATACAGGGCGAAAGTCACCAGGATATAGTCAAAGTGCGAGCAATTTATAGTCACAAACATGTAAGTATAGATGTACAAACAAAATTACCACACTCACCCAAAGAACGGTATCCTCATATTGTCGCCAGCAGCCACCAGCGGCGGTCGTACTCCAGTCAGATACAGCGCGAAAGTCACCAGGATATAGTCAAAGTGCGAGCGATGCAAGGGAACGAATATAAGCGGCACGCCGGCTGCGTTAGCGCGACGGAGGCGGTCGACACACGCGGAGCGGGTCCCGCAACCGCCGATGGCGATGCGGCGGATGCCTTTGTGACATAACCACGCTACCACTCTGAAAAGAAAAGGAAAAGTAAAATATTAGGACACTATTTTAAAACTCAAAACTGTAGAGTTATAGCTTTTTTATATTAGGGGACATCAAGGAGCATGCTCCTTGGGGGACATAGTTTACACACGGTCTCTAACACCAAACTAAGCAAAGCTTGTGATATGGCTGCCAGAGACTGATATACTACATGTACATACCTATACCTACCTTAATAGATAATACCTAAATAACACCCAGACGCAGAGCAAACACCTATTTCATCACATAAATACTTGCCTTGGGTGGGAATTGAACCCACGCCTCTTTGATCCCGTCATCACTAACCACTGAGCTACCGAGGCAGTCGAAATGTTGAGTCGGCAATAGTCTGTGAGGATGTTATTTTTAAACTTTCACGATTTAAACACATTATTATTATTTATGTGCGATTAGTCGCGTAGTGTATAATAATAATAGTCTGTTAGGACTCCATAGTCCGTTGACTTGTCAACACCCTTGCATCCATCTGCCATAGGAATTACAGTTTTTGGCATAGGCCTCGCTTTTAGATCTCCAATAGGACCGGTTGGAAGCGGCTTGCACCCAGCGCGATTTTACTGTAGGTATGTCTGTCTGTGATATCATAGTTCCCAAACGAATGGGACGATATTGATGCAGTAGCTACGTAAATATACGTCAAACTTCTTTTAAATTTGATATTGCTACTCAGCAGACACATAATTATTTATGGTGCATAAAAAGTATACCGCGAGCAAACCAGGAACCCGCCAGCAGTACCCGGAGTAAGAATGTCGACCATATATGTAAGAAGAGGTAAACTGTAGAGGTACGTACTTACAAACTTATCTTTATAAATATAACTATCTTTATTTGGTGGCAAAAATATTGACATTTGGATTATTGACTCACGCAACCAGGATTGTATTTGATGTAATCTTTTGTGACAAATAATTCAATTATAACAATTAGTGATCTGCGTAAGCATACTATAACATTATTATCACATAACAACACACGAAATTACCGAATTGTATATACAGTTGTTGAATTACCATTACAATTGACCGTTCGCTTAATGTAAAGCAAAAAGTAAAACAAAGTTGACTGCACAAACGCTCCGGCCGTGTGTATTATACATATCTACGATACATATAGAATAAAAATACTGTTGTGCAAAACAAAATAAATAAATATTTTGGGACATCTTACACACGGCCTCTGACCCCAAACTAAGCAAAGCTTGTGATATGGCTGCCAGAGACTGATATACTACATATACTTATGTTTTAAATACATACTTATATAGGTAGTAACTAAATAACACCCAGACACAGAGCAAACACTTATGTTCATCACATAAATATATGCCCTGGGTGGGGATCGAACCCACGCCCCTTTGATCCAGAAATTAGGGTCACTAACCACTGAGCCACCGAGGCAGTCATGACATTATTATTTTTTTGACAAAAATGGCATATTTAACAGTCTTCCATCATGTACAGAATTCGAATAGTTGGCACGAATCGATGTCTCATCCATGTAGTACTTTATTTAATTTTTACGTTATGGTTGATTTTTCTAAAACGGCTCAGCCGAGATCGGATAAATTTAGATTTGACCACCCTTTCGAAACAAAAAAGATTTTTTTAATCGGTTTTCAATTGGCGAAAATATCGATGAACATACACAAAAAATATACTTAGTACTTCTCTTTTGTAAGTCGGTAAAATATATAAAATTAGCCCCAAGTTAAAATTAGGCGGACGCAAATAAAGGAACTAATTCGGCTCCATACATTGTACTTCTAGACTACTGTAGACGTCAGAGGCAGGCGAAAACACGTGGATCAACATGCGTAATAGTAGACAAATATTTGTTTCTATGAAGCCACTTGAATCATAATCATTTACAGTTCTAAAATAAGCTTTCCTGTGTAACCTTGAAATCGGGGAAAAACAGTTGTTTTATACTAAAAGCATATATTATTATTGAATCTCGACAAAATGTTTGCTACCCCGTAAAAATAGAATGATATCAAAACTACGAAAATTATGGAACGAACCTTCGTAGGTAGGCCTACGTCCAGCAGTGAACAATCCTGACAAGATTTACGAGTATGAACCAAATCGGTAAAGAGCGAGTCGAGATATAGGCTTATAGAAATTCAGTAAAAGAGATTTGTCACGAGGTTTACTGTTCGAAGAACTACTAGTCTAATTAGTGTTGAAATAAGACTCAAAATCCCTTACTTGAGCACATTATTCGACATGGCAGAGCTGATGTCGTTGATGATCTTCTTCGCTCTCGCTTCCACCCGCTGCCTCACGGTGGCCTCGTCAGTCTTCCTCTCTCCCTCCTTCTTGTCTTTGTTCGCTCTGAACACATCTTCCTCCGTCGCATCTCTGATGGCTTGCAAGAAGCTTTGGTCTTTTTCTACCTGGAATAATTCAATATAAATGTTCGTTAGTACATTAAATTATAACAACTTTATTTACAACTAGCTGACCCAGCGAACTTTGTTTTGTGCAATATCTTTATAAATTATACCCTATGTTTATTTTTTTTATTTTTTATGTGTTATTCTAATGTGTAAGCATTACTATTGCAAAGTTTCCTCTCTTTCCGTTCAGTAGTTTTTGCATGAAAAAGGAACAAACATCCATACATACAAACTTTAGCGTTTATAATATTAGGAGAATGAGAAACAAAAAAAACTTAAATAGTACTTTCCACTAAGACAACAATTATATGTCCTACTTAAAAAAAAAGAAAGGAACAAGAATGCTAAAACTTAATTTAAAAAGAAACACAAAATAAAACCTAGGCTAATAGCCCCAATGTGGGCTATGTGGGCAATGTGTCCATAATGCTGGCAGCATTGATCGAGTTTCCACTGTAATTGTATCCTAAAAAATCAGAAATTGTTTATTGCAGTTTTATGTACAAAGATGTTATAATAAATATTAGTTCCAATAGTAGACGTGGCGTGCAATATTAAAAAAATGTAACTTGGCTAGACATTACATTACATTACACAAGCTTGCCGTGGTGGTCTAGTAAGCCGTGGTGGTCTAGTGGTAATGACACCCGCCTTACAATCGTGAGGTCGTGGGTTCGAATCCCCGATCCCGTACCAATGAGTTCTTTGGAATTTATGTACGGAATTTCACATCACAGGCTTTTCGGTGAAGGAAAACATCGTGAGGCAACCTGCATACGTCCGTAGAAGAAATTCGATGGCGTATGTGAATCCACCAACCCGCACTGGGCCCGCGTGGTGGATATGGCCCAATCACCCTTCGTGGGTAGGCCTACGTCCTGCAGTGGACTATTAAAAAGGCTGGTACAGTACAGTACACAAGCTTACCTACGTGAAATGTATCAACTTAGAGAATAATGTGACTTACGTTAGGTACCACGTCCTTATAGTCGTATCGCACGAGGTTGAAACATTGCACTAAGTCGCACAGGTATCGGGACACTACGCCGCCATTGGCGTACTTCTGCCGACCGATGTCGAGTACGTTGATGACTGCGCCCGTGTCTTCCAGCTTTGGGTTCTGCCATGACTCCTATGGACAAAGAGAAAAAGATTTTTAATAAAAAAAATTAGTATTAGGTCATACATAAAACCCAAACAAAATAACATCATCATACATAAAATGTTAAACCGAACTAGTTAATTTTTTATTAACTAGTTCGGTTAACGTTAACCGGACTTACAACCGAACTACTGCTACTAAGAGTATAAAATATACCGGGGTGTATACAACGGACATAGGTATTTTAGGGTATCGTTGTATAGGCCCAATCAAACTATTTGGCGGTTGTGAAGTTAGCTACTTTCTGCGCGAAATCCAAACTTCGCGCAGTTGTTAAGTGAGTTTTAGTTAGGATTGGATTTTGCGCAGTTTGTACCTAACATCGTATGCTCAGAATTACCTTGCGTGACCGTAAAAGGAATGAGTGGATTAGGCGAAAAACGTGATTGAGAGATGTGGTCGAAGTAATCGCTGGAAAGAAATGGAGTTGGGCGGGGCATATAGCTCGGATGGACAGCCATCGATGGACTAGACGCATGATTGAGTGGAGACCATGGGCAAATACCAGACCACCAGGCCGCCCGCCAAAACGATGGGTAGACGATGTGCGAAAGCTTGCAGGACGAGACTGGGTCGCAAAAGCAGGGGACCGTAAATCATGGCGTGAATTGGGAGAGGCCTACGTCCAGAAATGGAAAACAAAAGGCTAACAAAGAAGAAGAAGAAAGTACCTAACATCACAGCCGCCAAGAAGTTTGATTCGGCCTATAATCACCATTATTACGAACTTTTGTTTCAATAAACAACCCAGAAATTACGAAAAATCAGCTGTTCCGATTCCAAACAGTTTGTCCATAGTAATTGATAATTAATTTTGCCATTCAGCGTATGGTAATTCTGCCAACATCCTCGAGAAACCCAACTGGCAGGCAGGCTCAACTACTCGTGTCTCTAGACAATAGAGTTCTAGACCTTCAGTAGTCCGTGCCTTTAGGACAAATCAGTTGATACTAATTTGCTAGTCCACTGGGCTTTGTCACCGAAGGTGGTCAAACTGAAGACAGCTGTGACTTTATTTTTCGGATAAATAAGTAGATTTTAGGCTAAAAGAAACACGCCGATGTGCTACATCTTTGATCGTCACAGAATCGCAACCTACATTAGTTCTAAAAATCTAATTACGATTATCTAGGCGACTTTAATCAATTGAATTTACAATGAATCAGCGCTTTTATTGTTTAGATTGTGCTTCGAATTAATGGACTAGACTATCTGTGGAATAGAAAATTAAAAACTTTCTCACAGCAAAATGTCCAGACGCAATTTATGAAAGTATCAGTGATTTGCGCGATATATCAATAAATAGAAATGTATTAACGAAAGCCACTCTTGTTGTAGAGAAAGTAGAACTTCTATAGGGGCAACGCTCTATGCTCTATACCTGTATGAAACACACACTTCACGTGGAAATATACAAAAAGTAAGCGCAAAAAATGCAACTAACTACATACTTTTTAAATGCTGAATTTTTGGTATTACGTTGTCATGGTGGTGTGTAATAAATTGTAACAATAAATTGGGATGCTTAGCGTTTGGCGGGGGTAACAGATTTTTTTTTTTTTTAATAATTGAGTATCTTGCAACTACTACTCCTAAGCCGTGTAAGCCGTGGTGGTCTAGAGGTAGTGATACCCGTCTTACAATCGTGAGGTCGTGGGTTCAAATCCGTACCAATGAGTTCTTTGGAATTTATGTACGGAATTCACACCACTGGTTTTCGGTGAAGGAAAACATCGTGAGGCAACCTGCATACGTCCGTAGAAGAAATTCGATGGCGTATGAATCCACCTACCCGCACTGGGCCAGCGTGGTGGATATGGCCCAAACACCCTTCGTGGGTAGGCCTACGCCCTGCAGTGGACTATTAAAAAGGCTGGTACAGTACAGTACTTAAATAATTTAAAGTTAAACCACACCCAATCACCCAAAAATGTAACAGAGCCTGTCAGTCAGGAATTAAAGCGGCGCTGCTTTAAAGCCTGAATGACAGGCCTTGATACTTGTTTCAGGTAATATGCTATAATACCAAAAAAACAGCTTTTAACAAGTACATAGTTTTTTTGCTTACCTCCCGGGCTATTTGTTTGAGATACGTAAACGGAAACTATAGGGCAAGGTGGTGTTCTGTAAACTGCAGAGTCTTACGCACTACTCAGGTGTATATTATGTTTACCAAACTTTTACCATTGGATTAACTATGAAATCGGAAAAAAGCAATTTCGTCAAGAGTCAAAGAACTTTTTGTACAAGACAACTGATTTATTTAAATGTTGTCAATTTGAGTGATCAGTCCAATATATGTATGTACTAGTTTTTACCCGCGGCTTCGCCCGCATACGCAATATATCATTATAATTTATAGCCCATGTGTTATTCTGATATATAAGCTATATTATAGCAAAGTTTCATCTCAATCCGTTCTGTAGTTTTTGCGTGAAAGAGTAACAAACATCCATCCATCTATCCATCCTCACAAACTTTCGCGTTTATAATATTAGTAGGATAATAATAGTAATAGGGTCCCGTTTTTACCCTTTGGGTACGAAACCCTAAAAATGCGTCGCGATTATGCTAGAGATACCTATCCCTATCAGCCATAGGGATGGGTATCTCTAGGATATAGGACGTTCACTGCTGGACATAGATCTTCAAGGATCTTCAATAAGACCGATTGGAAGCGGCTTGCATCCAGCGGGATCTTACGGTCTTAATGAGGCCATCTGTTCACGTTATGTGGACGGCCTACGCTGCGCTTGCCAGTTTCCACTCGAGAACTTTTTGACCCCTCGGTCAGTCCTCCGTGCTATGATAGAGAACCACGTAGAACTTCAAATATTGAAGTAGCCAATTGATTGTATAATAATGATTTTAGGCTATTAACCCAAATAGCGACAATATCAATTTTATCATAAAGCTAAGACGTAGTTTTCACATTTAGATAACTGATTAAAACTATTAGGCGTAATAAAACTGGCTTTAAAAAAATACTGGTTAGAAATCTGGCTTTGACATCCATGTACATTTTTGTTGATTTATCAAAACGGCTCAGCCGATATCAATAAAATTTAAATAGATCGGATGTATACTCTTTCAAACTAAAAAAAATATTTTTAAATCGTTTCACAAATTGGTGAAAATATCGATAAATATACAAAAAAATATAGGGATGGGGTCGAAAAGTTCTCGAGTGGAGACCACGTACCGGCAAGCGCAGCGTAGGACGTCCACCCACAAGGTGGACGGATGACCTTATTGAGACCGCAGGATCGCGCTGAATGCAAGCCGCTTCCAACCGGTCTTATGGGCGATCCATAGGGGAGGCCTATGTCCAGCAGTGGACGTCCTTCGGCTGAAGGATGTATGATACAAAAAAAAAACAACAGACAAACATACCTCCTCTTTTTTGGAAGTCGGTAAAACAGATTACTAGGGCATAACAATACAACTAATAGGTTTATAACGGACGGCCTTATCGCTTTAAGCGATTTCTTCCAGGCAACCAAGTACGGATAGAAAATAGAAGTTGACGAACCTCGAGCTCTTGCAATACTTGCTCTTGTTTACAGTTATAAGAACACGATGAAATAGCTCTGTGGTTGAATACAATGTTAATCCATCGATTAACTCTCGCTAGATACACATTTAGGACGCGACTTGCACCCATCTTAAACCCTGCAGTTTCTATCAGGTTCTGTCCACTGGACAGTGGTTTCTCTATATGAGAATTTAACGACTCTATCAATTATTCAATTATCGATATCACATGTTATCCTACCAATGGACACGTCGACTTACTTACTAATCGACTAGCCTATTGATATTCAGGACTTCAAAAAAATATTGTCAACTAGTTGACAATATTTTTTTGAAGTCCTCTAACAGCTTAGAATAAACAGAACCTATTATCAAAATCAAAAATTAAATCAACTTAGAAATAAAGAAGTTACAAGCATATTTATATTCTTGCTAGATAAAGAGCGCACTATAGCAGACTATGACGTCACAGCCCGTAAGTGTCATACATTCGCCATACTATGTAATGCTTCGGGAAAGGAACAACACATCCCCTCTTTATCCATATCAAAATATTTACAAACTTTTAATTATTTTTTCAGTTTACGAATCATAATTAATTGCAGAATTGACTAATCCTTATACTTTTAATTAATTAAATAGCAGTCAACTACCATGTTATCAATATCACGTCTTATGCTACCATTGTCACGTCGACTTACTAATCGACTGGCCTATTACAAGACAGATATTTAAAAACCACTGTTAACTTAAAGTTAATTTACACGGGATATGACAAAAACAATCATGGATTTAAAATGGCGGCCTTATTGCCAGTAAAAGTATCTCTTCTAGGGAACCAAGCCAGGGCAGAAACAGACGAAATCAAATACAAACAAAAATGTACTACGCACTTTTTATGTCATTGTATAAAAAAACACGTTATAAATAAAACTGACAACAGTTACACGCATGTCTTGCCTACGTAAAAAAATAAGGTGTTACGATCGTACGATGCCAAAATATCTTGTTTTAGATGTAAGATTAGATAAATCAATTACTAATCAAAACATTACAATACATCATTATGATTCTAATATATCATTATTCATTACATGAACAAATTGAATCATTTAATTAAGTGATACATTTATTTTAAAACCTGTTTCAACTGCTTCGTATAGCGCTACATTCGTTTTCAGTAGAGAGCGACCGAGCACATAAAAAGGCGAATTCTATATTTCTCAAAAACACCACATATACAGACAAACTTATAAAGAAAATCCTCTTCTAAATACCGATTTTAATCAAAATCGCTACAGACGTTTCAGAGATCCGAATTTTGTACAAAGAAATGAATAGGCATACATGAACTGCTTCGTAAATTAAGAGGTATAGGATAATAGATACTTCGTTTCTTGCTTAATCTATAACTTAATGGTTTAACTACACTTGCGTATTTATTTATGATCATAAATATTATCACGTCCAGTCAGTTTGCATATTATAAATACAAACTAAAAGATACAACGAGCCAAAATTAACACCTGGCGAAGGTTGTATGGAATTTGCCAAAACCATAAAACTACAACAGTAACTACCTACTAATAGCTAATGTTACCGGATATTCAGAAGATATGCGCTAATCGATTCATATTCTAAATTCAAATTCATATTCGTCAAATGAACTCGATTTTAATATCAACGGAAGTATTTAACATTATGCAATCGATTGACGCACCGGGTTTGAAAGTCACGGGCAAGGTTCTGCGGCGATTACTCGACAAGCATCGATGAAAAAAGATGAAGCTAAGGATTATAAGATGTAAGAAAGGGATAAAAATAATAATTGAGCAACAGAAACAGATATAAATAGACGCATAGAGGCGCCAGACGGTAAATAGTTCGTGCGTTTCAAAAATATACCCGTCAATGACATTTCGTAGGCATGCGAGTGACGAAAGTAGAGTAGGTGAATAATAATACGCACTGTGTGGAGGTGAAATATGACAAGTTTATATTTATTGGCAGTTCATCAACACTGAATATAAGCCAATATGGAAACTAGGCGAGACAATGAACGACTTCCTTAGAAAGACGCGCCGAAATATTTTCTTTGATTTTACCCGTTAGAACTCTCTGGGCTTGCGGGTAGTTGGAGATAGGCTCTAGGCTAAACGGGTTCCAGGAAGACGACAATGCTGAGTCGCCACGTTATCGTATACGGCTGTATGTCAAACACAAGACGCCAATAGAAGAAAAGTGCTGGGGGCCCTGATGCGTTCCCCTGGAGATTCCGGAGCTCCCAAGACAGCACATAGACCAGGCCACCAAAACCGGGTTTTAGTGGGTGCAATCGCACATAACCTGGTTGTACCCCGAAGCAGCCAGGTACCTTTGGAAGATTTCCCCATCGTAAAAAAAAGCCGAAACATTTGAAGACTTCCCTAGAAAGACTCGATCAGCGCGACGAAATCAAACCATTTACCATTATTATATCTTATTTGCTTTTGTACCTGCTAGAACTATATTATTAGGTTAAAGTTAGATAGTAGAAGGATGAGCTGAAGTAATTATAATATTCATAATGAAAAACCTGATTAAATTGTGCAATAACAACTATAAATCACACGAATTTTAATCAAGCAATCTAATGATGACATCGATGATAAGGCGTGCAAACAAAAGCCACATTTTCGTTGAATATAAAATGATACATTATATCCACGTATGTAATAAGCCTAGTATGTTTTTCTTTCTAACAGACTGGGCATGAATTTGAATAGTGATTACAATCTCTTTTGATATGTGGTGGGGAGGATGGATAATTGTTGCTTGATTTCCGTTCAACGTGCCAAAAAGTGTCCGTATCTGTCTTTTATTTATATATTGTTCGATAGGTAGATTAACCTCTCCGTCATGAACAAAGCATTCAAACAGTTAACAAGAAAAATAAGGTGTGGAGCGCAGTCCAATTATAGATTATGCAGCATCCCACTTCTGAGTTTTTTCACAGTCATTAAAATGCTATCTGCCTCCACCGCAGTTCCTGAGCTTTGAAAGCACTAAGACTATTGTAATAGTGGAAAATATTTTTGAAATTAGCTTTTGCGTCGTAGATAAAAGTTAATTTCAATCTAGTCTAATATGAGTATATAAAAATCTCGTATTTGTTATCGAACTTTTCCGAAACGGTACGATTGATTTTTATGATTTTTTGTTTAGGTCTGAGAATAGGTCGTAGGGTATTTTTATACCCCTTTCTATATGGCAAAAAGATGTTTACTGATACAGCTAGTATACTATGGAACTATTTTTCATTTATTGTCAGCAACAATTAATAAAGTGCGATCTAACAAGTGAAGTGTGACCGACTCGTGGCGAATTGCAAGCGGGCGATAACCTTGCATCACCGATAGCTCCGGAGTTCAAGGAGTCTAACAATGTCTTTTTCATTAAACAACCGATGGGATGAGCACGAGCTAGAATTCCGAACAACGTTTCATTGGTCGTCACCCAGAGACCGATCAATGGATACGCTTGTTTTCCAATTGACTCGTCATCGCCAATTTGGAATGTTTACCTGTGTGTTATTTACTTGTTACTCTTGTTAGGGCTACGAATTCGCAATGCATCGTAGGTAGACTTATATATTGTTATAGATTTTACACTTCGAGCATTAAACAGCAGTGCTAGGTAATAGGTATGTTTTTGTAGAATTGATTAATATAGAGAGATCTTTGTGTGAGTTGGGTCAATTTTGGACTGATTTTCTCATTATTATTATCAGCGTAAGGTAAAATCATTGTGATGAAGATTTGGAAATTTTTTGAAAGTCTTCTTTAGTCAAATAAAATGAATGTTTAGCTGAAACCTGATAAAAGTCATACTAAAATTAGTTTAATCTAAAACGCTTTGGGTGCAAGATTGTTTTTTTGGAAATCCATATGCCTATTACCAGCAGAGAACGTCTCACGACTGAAAGCACAATCACTGAGGATCAGCGACGGATTTACGCACAGGCTGAAGTCTAGATTAGCAAATTTGCGACCAAAAATGCTCAGAAATGTGGCCGAAAACTATTTAATGTGCAATCTTTAGCAAAATTGTACGAGTATATACGGATGTAAAAATCATCTAGGAACTGACATATTGTGAAAACTGTAGATTAATTAATATCATTAGACACCGTACAAATTATCTACGTTTGATGTCAGTACTACACAAGACATTGGCGAAATTGTGAAACACCCTCACAGAAACCACAAACAAGAATTGAAGTTGAAGGACATATTGTGAAAAGTTGTGACTGTGAAAAATTACGAAATGAGATCACTCTTTTCGTAACTTTTCACAAACACACTGAAATGTAGACAAAAAAAATGTAGAGTAGGTAAATTATTTTCATTTTCATTCACAGCACCGTCTCGTATTGTAAGACGATAGCGGCGGCAAAATTAGCCTAGGTACAGGTGGCAAATGTGTAAACCTTCCACTGCTAGGATACACTAATATACGAGGGGTGATCCAAAAGTAATGATAATCAGTTATTTCTACTGCACACAAAAATACAAAAAAAATATCAGTCACTTGCTCAATTACCAACTAGTTCAGGAAAAAAAAAATCATATAAATAGGCCACGATTCCCGGGAGCTACATTCATTTGAATACGGACTGTCAAGGAGTGAACATCAAAATGGAAAAACACGAAATCAAAGCTGTCATTAAATACCTCTGCTTGAAAAAAATGTCTACCAAAGACATACATAGCAACTTGGTGGAAACATTAGGGGACTCTTCTCCTCCATATTCCACAGTTGCACGCTGGGCTAAGGAGTTTAAGCTGAGAAGAACATCGACGGAAGACGAACACCGCGAAGGACGCCCATCGACGTCCCTCACTGAAGAAAATGTGAAAAAAGTTGAAGAAGTTGTATTGGAAGATCGAAGAGTGACTATCAGGCATGTAGCTGAGGTCACAGGGATCTCATATGGCAGCATTCAAAGAATCCTTGCTAACGAATTGCATATGAGAAAGGTCTCCGCGCGTTGGGTACCGAAAATGTTAAACGACGAGCAAAAGAAGAAACGAGTCGACATGTCAAGAGCAAATCTCGAAAATTTCCAGGCAGACAAGGATAATTTTTTGTCACGTTTTGTGACCATGGACAAGACTTGGATCCACCATTTTGATCCTGAAACAAAACAACAATCGATGACATGGAAACGATCCGATGAACCGACGCCGAAGAAATTCAAAGTGTCAAGCTCAGCAGGGAAGGTTATGGCGTCTGTTTTTTGGGACGCTGAAGGAATAATCATGGTGGACTACTTGGAAAAGGGGGCCACTATTACAGGCTCCTACTATGCAGAACAAATAAGAAGATTGCGGGAGGCTATTAAGGAGAAAAGGCGAGGCAAACTGCGGGCTGGAGTGCTGTTCCATCAAGACAACGCACCGGTTCACAAAGCTGCAATTGCCATGGCTTCCATTCAGGAAGCGGGCTTTGAGCTGGTGGATCACCCCCCCTATTCACCAGATCTAGCCCCCAGTGACTTTTATCTCTTTCCACGACTCAAGGAACATCTCCGAGGCAAGAAATTTGACGATGATAGCGACGTGATGGCCGCGATTGAGGACTTTTTTGAGAGTCAAGATAAAGATTTTTTTTCTAAGGGAATTTTAGGTTTAGAAAAGAGATAGACTAAATGTATAGACTTGCTAGGAGACTATGTTGAGAAATAAATTTATTTTTTTATTTTATTCATTGTGTTTGTTATTGATTATCATTACTATTGGATCACCCCTCGTATCGACATGCGATTGTCGTCTTCCAGTGGAAGGCCACCTCAACGCGAGGTCGACGCTCCGCAAGGCAGCTCGCTCGTGGTTGGTCGGCCGTGTCACGCCACCTCGCGTCGATGCGCGACGCCGGCGCAGGCGCACACTGTTTATATTTGGAATAGAGTGAATGAAAGAACGAAAAACAATACGCTATTGAAGAGTTATGAATGAACATAATTCTATATTATCTGCAACGCGCTCGCGACACGTGAAAGTTCCACGCTTCCACGGTCTACGATAAAACTAGTATGATTTTGCCGCCTGCTATTTTTATCTGTTTACTATGTTATTTGCATATTTAGCTAATACTATTAGGTGCTTCATGTAACGCCATTAATTTTGTACTATACAGAAGGCGAATTGCATATTTCTATGAAACAGCTATTTAATTTCGCGACTTTAGGATTAATTCTATAGTTAATGTTGTCTATATTGATTAGTATAAGTACTAGTTAAAATATATAAGATTGTAGTGTCAAACAACCATCTCGTATAATTGACTGCGGTTGAAATCGGGAGCTTTCATTTCTATTAACTCTTTGGCAAAGCATCAATAAACTGTCGTTTGGCGCACGTGTAGTCATATTTGCAGCTTGCAACGCATCTGACTCACTTTTATTTACTAATATCGAGGATCAATTGAGTTGGCATAGCAGTTGAAAAGTAGCCTGGTCGGTTCTTTATAATATATGGTTTTTGCAAAGGCCGAAACCGCTTGGAAGACATCATCGTGTTTTTGATACATAAGCAAATCTTTCGCCATTCTCGAGATGTGATTCTGATTATAACCCTACACTTAGGGTTATAATGGTGCAACACCACCCCCACGTCCCTACCATATTGCCTACCACTTTGATGTAGAATCTAGTGTCTTAAAATTTTGTAGGACTTTTATCCCGAAGGGCACTTGAATGCAGTTGGTTGGCGGCTGAACGACTGGATACAGTCTTAGATTTCCGTATGAAAATTCTACAAAAGCTACACAAAATAAAATTATGAATATTCGGCTTACTGTATTACGAAAAATCGGACTACATTGCTATCCTGTTTATATCATGATAAATTCTACGGTTAACAGCTTTAACCTACCGAAACCCGAAATACAATGTCCAAAACGCCTTCAAATGATCTGCAACAAAATCTTCTAGCTAAGGATCAAGGAAAATTCAAACACGTCTACCCTTGATGCGTCCACCGAGCTGATCGGAATACTGACTACCGACAGGCCATGACATTCCCGCGTGCATTGGTGTCATGTAAATTAAAATACATCGGATCCAATGAACCAATTGATGCATGGGTGCATTTATGGAAGAACTTGACGGCATTGGCCTTAAAACATCTGACAGATGAACTAGTTTCGCACGATCTGCCGTGTAATAGCAGTGAGCTTATAGAAGATAAAATGGTAATAAACAAGAAATATGAATTTATTATAGCTTCGATATGCGAGAGATACAGGCCCGTAGGTATTGTACTGTGGTCTGTGACCCACTGCGAGGCAAGGACCTCTTCTCATTGCGGGAAGATTATTCCTGTCTATATCCCCTTCTTGTTGCGTAATATATGACTCTCAAGTGAAAGAGCTAATGCAATAAATTTATCGGGTCTAGAAGTCGTAGCATGAAAATTAGACGTCATAGGTTAAATCTTATATTTGATATTAAAATGTTAAAGTTTAGCGTGATTAGCATTGTCGTAATAGGCAATATGTGCAATATGCAAGTCTCATCGGTCGCCAAAAATGTTCGAACTGTTTATTACAAATCTTTTATCTTTCTTCATAGGATTTACGTATCGCTCCCGCGTCAGACTTATTAAAAAAATATCGTTACAATATATGACGATTGTCGCAGAAGTCATTAAACTCTGACCGATGATCACTTAAGTATAAGCACAATGGGAGTTTAAAAAAATGTTTATTTCTTTTCATTATCTGCCGATTTGAGATAATGGAATTGAATACTAATGACACTGCTTAATAAACAAACGCAATAAAGACCAGTTTCAGTGTTTTAAACCAAATTAAATCATCATTAAGCTGCGGCAAGTAATAACTCAGTTATCTTTAATAACCGAACAAAAGGGTAAATGCGTTTCAAAAGAAACAAAGAATACGTCTCCTTTGTAAGAAATATTAATGGTTTTTCAACAAAACAACTGGTAAATAAAGAAGTTAATGTTACACACGACACAAAATAAGTTTCTTTGTCACCTTTTGAACTGTAAAATGCTATCTTAATATAACATCTTAAATTATTGCATATCGAATTTATTACTGGAAAATTATGTGGTTATATTGTCTTACTGTTTATGCAGTAGTTGAAATTGAAAATTATAATTAGGCAACTGAAAAGATCGGCTTTTATCATTCTAATAAATCAGTCTGTGATAATCCATTATACCTACCTATATATTTCCGTCCAGGATAGTGGCGCTGATGTGAAATGAAACTCTTTCGAGTTCCCAAAATAAATAATACGAATACATTAGTTTGTAAGTTACAAGTAAACAACATAGATTTGTAAAAGTAATATTCTGGAGTGTGAAAAAGTTTTTAAATTCATTATAGTTTAACATATCCCAATCGTTCATATAAATAGACTTATCCTGACTCTATTTTTGGGACCGCTAGAACGTAGATTAGAGAGTGTTGAAAATTTGTATTTTCGCACCAGCGAATGGAATATAATATTTATTTAATTATCAAAAATTGAGCTCCTGTACATCAGTTCACAATAAAGGGGATTCACGCCTACATGTATTGCGAACAAAGAAAGAGTCAAGATAAAATGCCAGTGGATTAAGACAGCAGATTATTTGCGTCATGACAAAATTTGTATAATCCGTTATTAAGTCATTAAAATGGAATTGATACTTAAAGGATCCTTTTACAATATGTTTCATCGATAAGAATTATGAACAAAGAAAGATTTTGTATGCAATTCATTACAATATATCAATAAATAATGCATATCATCCATGACCGTGACCGTATGAAATGATTTATCTAACATTTTTACAAAATACAATTTTAATGCCACCTTTGCAGACATCGGAACCGACTTACTTTGTTCCTCCTCCAGTAAAATGCGTCTACATGTACCTATTGACGATATTCACTGTTACAACAAAATTTATATAATCGTTATCTGACTTTTTAATCTTTTGCCATAATCCTTTAATGATTGATTAGTTGTGATACACATGCGAGTTAGTTATTAACAGACTGCCTCGGTGGCTCAGTGGTTAGTGACCCTGACTTCTGGATCAAAGAGGCGTGGGTTCGATTCCCACCAGGGCAAGCATTTTTGTGATGAACATAGGTGTTTGCTCTGTGTCTGGGTGTTATTTAGGTACTACCTATATAAGTATGTATTTAAAATATGTATATGTAGTATATCAGTCTCTGGCAGCCATATCACAAGCTTTGCTTAGTTTGGGGTCAGAGACCGTGTGTGAGATGTCCCCCAATATTTATTTATTTATTTATTTATTTATTTATTATCTTTGTATTTATTTTTGTGATACCCTAATCAATGTAAATCCAAGTCTCTGCAGGAACCAACCTCCTGTGGTTCATGCATTTCTTCTATTTGGAATCTAGATGAACACGACAGCGAAAACTAATCACTCATGATTAGTTTTATTGTAATGTGTCTTACTTTCCTGTGTTTCTTTTCGTCAATAAATGAATTAATAAATAAATAGCCTATTGTTTACAGTGTTTACGAAGCTAGCTTATAGCTTACCATATTTTATCGTCTTTTTAATAGTCTACTGCTGAAGATAAGCCATACCTTGAAGGACTAATGGGCCACGTTCACCATGGTGACCCAGTTACGAGTAAGCAATTATCTATCTAGCCAAGAAGGAAATAAAAATACAGGAACGCGATGAACTGACAGATTTATCACCTATACCACAGGGCTCGAAAGACCCTAACAGTTGAAGGGAGTTTGGATACATGTGTCTTTGTGCTGAAGATCTTACTAAGACTACTTTTTGATGAATTGATGTGTGTGGCTAAATGTTGGAAGAAAAAAAAACACAAACAATTTATTCATAAGAACGCGACGAAAAAGGAACAACCCTTGAAGTTTTACAAAATTTACATACCTACCTACTTGATATCCAGCCTAGTTTAACGACAGTCATTTTGGTGTAAACTGGTTCTAAATGAAGACCGATCGCAGATAAACATAGAGTATCGTGTGGAAACACAAATTAACCGGAGAGAAGTGTATAGACCTCCTGCCACCTGTCAGGTAAAGTGATGACTTCTGTGGCTTAGAATCTGTAAAAGCAAAACGAAAGAAAAACGAGACAAATTACGGAGATGTGTACTTTTAAACAGTGTTTTATAAACGTATCTGGAAGATAATATCTTTACATATCTATTTATGAGTCCTATTCATTACGAGATTGTCTGGCAAAGGCTGTAGGTGATAAGATCCCAAAAAGTTACACTAGTATTTTTAGTTTAACGCTAAAATATTTATACTTTTCTTGGATTATAACTTGAAAGAGTTTAGATGTAAATAGTTAATGTTAGTCTAGTGAGACAAAATAGATTAAGAGCAACGGCTAAACCAAATGTCTCATCAAACCAAAGGAGGGGAGAAAACAAATAAAATTGCGTAGAAAATTGCGTGTGTCAAACAAGGGGGCCAGAAGGGAGCCCTAAATAGTTCCTAACCATTGCGCTGTCAACCAGCTAATAATTATACAAAAGAGATGGCAACAGGTTCAGAGCCACCTTCAATTAAGTGACGCAAAGATCTGATCAAGAGCAGTGGCCTAAATCTGCCCAGATCCAAAGTGTCTCATCAAACCAAGGAGGGGAGAGAACAAATGAAATAGCGTAGAATATTCCGTGAAGCAAACAACAAGGGGGCCAGAGGGGAGCCCTAAAAAGTTCCTAGCCATTGCGCTGACAATTAACTTAATTTTAAACGAACAATATGGTGTTGCCATATTGTTTTAGTACCACCAAATTTAATTCAGTGAGACCAAAAGATCCGTCCAAATTACCTCATGACATGACACCAAAGATGAGGGAGAGGGAGCAAATAAAATCGCGTAGGATATTTCGTGAAGCAAATAACAAGGGGGCCCTAAATAGTTCCTATCCATTGCGCTGCCAATGATTGAATTATTGCACTACGAGTATTTGTTTCGTAGCACAGTGGCCAGTGTTGCAACTGTTATGTCATGCTAAGCCATGTGTGTTGATGCATGATACTCATATTACTGTGTGCTTGGCGTTTAGTGTTCATTAAATGCAATTCTCTCAGTGTCATTAAAATTTATTACGTAAATAGTCAAAGATTATTATTATGTCCTATTTGATTTAATTTGTAAGACGCCAAATTTTATGTTTAGTCGACTCATTTCATTTGTAAAGTCATTGTTGTCTCTATCGTTTATATCAACTTTTACTTTTAAACAAATGACTTACTTGCCTCTGAAGGGTTCATGTGGTCTAAATGAAGTTGTTTGTACAATTTGTGGGTAAACACTAAACGTTCTACGCTACAGTAATCGGTTCGTAGTATGTAGGTATTTCCCTCAAGAACTTTACAGCAGTTTTTTTTTCATATTGGAAATGCGTTTGGTTATAGGTGTACTGCCTGATGTTAAGCAGATATGCGATCTAGAGTTGCACGCTTACCTAGTGACTAGGGATTTGAAGACACCCACGTTGTAAATTAGCGGGAAGACAGACCCAGGCAAAGCGCTCCACATTCTGGCTGATCGTATGAGGAATGGATTTACGTGTCTTACCCAGTACCATCTGAGATTGCTTTCCGCTGGGCTCCTTAAACTTTGGCTTGTTTACAGATCTCTTCATTTCTTATTCATTTTATTTTAACCTTGGCTTACTTTTCATCGTTTTGTTTATTATATTGTTTTTTATCTTAATTAGAATCCAATGTTTATTATTTTGTCTCGATTTGTCCTTACACTTGTATTATAAGGACAAAAGAACTTAATATTATACTATAATTAATTGATAATATGAAGTTATATAAATACTTCATTTAATTTAAACACCATGCTTGACCTTATGCATTTTAATGACCACTCAGTTCCTATATCAAACGAGAATAATAGTGAATCTCAAACTATAAACGCAAATTAATTACATATGTATAATATATGTCTAGGTCAATGTTACGGCTCTACCATATAACTTCCTATATAAATTACCATAAATTGTAACTATATTTCTAACGGTAACTTATACATATATTTATTGAGTTACGTTCAATGTCTTTGATTAAGAATATTTTACTGCTCTCTGCATCAGTCTTTCTTTTATAATTTTCATCTCTTAACGTCTAGAATGTAGTTGCACTCGTCACTATGATCAACTTTTACAATGAGCCAACTCAGATATCGCAAAGATAATATCAGTTACTAGTTTTTACCCGCGGCTTCGCCCGCATGATATTTGATTTTTGGCGCAATATCATTATAATTTATAGCCTATGTGTTATTCTGATATATAAGCTATATTATTGCAAAGTTTCATCTCAATCCGTTCAGTAGTTTTTGCGTGAAAGAGTAACAAACATCTATACATCCATCCTTCCATCCATCCATCCTCACAAACTTTCGCGTTTATAATATTAGTAGGATAGTAGGATTTCACACATTTTTTCGAGTTCTAGGACCTTTTTGACTACCGGGGCAAAGTCAGTTCAGGCAGCTAGTGTTATTTGTTAGCATTTTTATTTGTATACTAGTTTTTACCCGCGGCTTCGCCCGCATACGCAATAAATCATTATAATTTATAGCCTATGTGTTATTCTGATATATAAGCTATATTATTGTAAAGTTTCATCTCAATCCGTTCAGTAGTTTTTGCGTGAAAGAGTAACAAACATCCATACATCCATCCAGTCATCCATCCTCACAAACTTTCATTTATAATATTAGTAGGATTCCTCAAAGCTTATAAAGTTTGCAGAACATCTGGACCTGGGCTTTCTCAGAGGTCAACGCACCAAATGGCGGCCCGAGGCGTATCGCGAAATAACGGTACAAGCCTACACCTAATTTTGCGTAATAGATTTCAATTTGTAATAACAGATGTACAGGAATTTTATAATTTTATTACTTCTGTCATCAGTTATTATTTATAGTTGGTAGAGGTATAATTTGACTCTTATGACGTCATCACATTTAAGGGTATGTTTGAATAATTGTAGAATTGTCGTTTCTCATATTTTTTACATGAGAAAAGAGATAAATCTACAGACGTATCGTCTACATACTACATAAATAAAAAAACTTTGATAAGTGAGCTTATGAATAAATTAAAACAAAATACCGATGGGTTTTAGATAATTATGAAAATTTATTATTGACGTGCCATAAATTTATAATTTGCACCTCTAAAAGCGAGGTCGAATAAAGTCACATTCAAGTTTAATTAGAATTATTTGCGCGTTATTTTCGATGTGTAATTTCTACAAGATGTTTTAATTGGGTAGGGAACTCTCATAAAAAGGTTTTTTATTTATTTATTACAGCCTTTTTTGCTGATTGTTATTTTTTTTTTAAATTATATCATGCGATGTCAAGTTTCAGTCATTTATTATCATAATACTTTTTTTTTTTAAATTCATGCTGTCATTTTTAATTATTATTACTTTTTTTTTCGTCTTTTATGTTTTGTTATTATTTTCCATTTACTTATTAATATTCTATGACATCACTCCTTATTTTCAACTTTCAGCTTGCCTTCTGGCATAGGCCTCTTCCTAAAAAGGTTACTAATATATTAATATTATACATTACACATATTGGTCACCAAAGCCGATGTTGTGACTAAGATAGAGTATGCAGACCTTTTTACTAAAGCCTTGATAATATCCAAATTGAAATAGGAAACAAATAACGGAGGCAGAGCATTCCAGGCTTTGCGTTGCGTTAACTCGCGATAACTCGGCTTGCGCTTTTCTAGGTGGTTGAGCACGAGTTCTTGCATTTCCATCCCTCCATTCATCAGCCATAGGACGTCTACGGCTGAATATAGTCCTCCCCTATGAACCTCCAATAAGATCGGTTGGAAGCGGCTTGCATTCTACGCGATCCTGCGATCTTGATGAGGTCATCCGTCCACCTAGTGGTACTCCCACGAGGTCCTACACTGCGCTTGACTTGCACTTGGCCTATACAGGGTTATCCATTACTGGCGCACTAAGCCGAAAGGGGATGATTAAGATCATCATTACTAACCTCTTTTACTATGGAGTCAACTGGAAATTCGAGAAAAATATTTCAGCTGTTTCATACATTTTGTCCATTCCGAATTGGTATTTGGAACAGCTGATTTTTTTCTCGAATTTTTTGTTGGTCCTATAGTAAAAGTTAAATAAATAAATAATAAATATTTGGGGACATCTTGCACACGGCCTTGACCCCAAACTAAGCAAAGTTTGTGATATGGCTGCCAGAGACTGATACACTACATAGACATATTTTTAAATACATACTTATATAGATAGTAACTGAATAACACCCAGACACAGAGCAAATACCTATGTTCATCACATAAATACTTGCCCTGGGTGGGGATCGAACCCACGCCTCTTTGATCCAGAAGTCAGGGTCACTAACCACTGAACCACCGAGACAGTCAAGTTGTTCGTAATGATAGTCTTAATCACCCCCTTTTGGCTTAGTACAGGGTAAGCGGATAAACCTGTAATTTGCACATACATGCAAATAAAGATTCCCAAGATAAAGATATTGCCAGCGTCGGCGTCGTGCACCACACAGACATTGATAAAGGCGTAAGTAGATAGAAGTGATTATAATTACTAGGCGGATCACGCACGAGTATGTACCGTAAGGATGCCATTGGATGTCTACATTATAGAGGTATGTGTTTAATGAAATGAAACAACTTTGAATCGCAAAAAATATAGAATTTATAATAAATAGGTGGTATTGTGTTGCATATAAGAGAGGTGGGATAAAAATATTCGTGGTGAACAAAATTAAATATCTATATTAGAAGAAAAAAGGCCGGAACAAATGACTGCCTCGGTGGCTCAGTGGTTAGTGATTCTAACTTCTGGATCAAAGAGGCGTGGGTTCGATCTCCACCCAGAAAATATTTATGTGATGAACATAAGTGTTTGCTATGTGTCTGGGTGTTATTTAGTTACTATCTATATAAGTATGTATTTAAAAAGTAAGTATATGTAGTATATCAGTCTCTGGCAGCCATAAAGCTTTGCTTAGTTTGGGGTCAGAGGCTGTGTGTAAGATGTCCCAAAATATTTAAATCGTTTAAAGCGATAAGGCCGCCAGTTAGAAATCTATAAATTGTATTGTTTTGTCCCTGTAATTTGTTTGTTTTTTATGTAATGTAATATTTAATGTATGTAATAAAGTGTTATTATTTGTTTGTATATTTTGTCCTGATAAATTTGAAAAAAATCTATGTAGGTATATACTAAATATAAATAGTAAAACTGCACCGATGTGATAATCCAAGAATTGCCTGAGAGAAATAGCTTTAGGTGATAAGGTATTTTTGCGTATTACGTACCTTTCTTGGTTTGATTTAAATGTGTTTGGGACCGAGCTGCCTTCGTCCGTGGGTAGGAACCCTTTTTTTTGTCCCCCACACGTGGTCCTGGGTGGTGCTAACCAGGCAGCAACCATACTGGTGGTAGGCTATAGCCACGGCGAGAGACCACCCACCAGACTAAGCCGCGCCGCCAAGCGACTCTCTCGAGCTCGTGTTCCGGCGCGAAGTTTGGTGACGCCATTCTGGGAGTCGGGTCGGAACAGTAGCGTCCTCTGGGGATTCGAATACGGTGCACACATTGATTTCCGCATCGGCCGACTAGTCGAGGAGGGCAGCGGGATCCGAGGCACGGTTTGTCGCTGGCCGACCGCAGATAGTAGGGGGCCCAAGTAGTGAGCTAGCCACTCACGAAAGGCTGCCCCGCCATCTGTCGAAAAATCCCAGGGATGCGCCATCGTGCCGGTTGGCGACCGGACGAGAGGGCCCGATGGACATCCTTGGGGGGGCTCGGGCGACCCCGCGGTCTCCAGGCTAGTCTACCGTGGATGTGTGTGATTTTTGTGTTGTACCACTGAATCTGCAGAGTGACGTCTCGTTCCACTTCTGACTTTCTACCTACTTTACTCCGCCATTAACCATGAGAAACACTAGAAGAAAAAGAACGTGTACACAGCGGCAGCATGCACTCCCTCTCACTTAAAGTGCACCTGTGCAATATTCGGGGCCTGCACTCCAATCTCACGCCTGTCCATCATCATCTCGAGACAGATCGTCCCCACCTATTGTTTCTCACGGAGACGCAGATTTCTGGTCCATCCGACGTGTCGTATCTTTCCTACCCAGGGTACTCCCTGGAGCACCGTTTCAAACCACGTGCGGGTGTATGCGTGTACGCCCGGGATGACATTTGCTTTCTGCGCCTTCGTAGGTTTGAAGACTCTTCATTTTCCGTGCTCTGGGCTTTGGCGGACACTGGCGTAGATAAAATTATCTACGCCTGTGTATACCGATCACATAGCGGAGACCAGGAGACGACCAGACTCACCGAATACCTTAGTGAGGCGGCGGATGCTGCTCAGCTCAGCTACCCTTCGGCCCAATTAGTGATCCTGGGGGATTTTAATGGCCACCATAAAGAGTGGCTTCACCCATACCTGGACACAAACCATGCTGGGCTTGAGACGCGCAAGCTTGCCTTGACACTTGATCTCACCCAGATGGTTCAAGGCGCCACACGGGTACCTGATGTTGACTCGCACACGGCCTACTGCTTGGACCTTCTGCTGACTACCGATCCAGACCGTTATTCAGTGGCGATCTCCCCACCGTTAGGTACATCTGACCACTGTCTGGTGAAATCTGTATCCGTCTACTCCCCATCAGACCCCAGTCCCAAAGGGTCACGGCGCGTGTGGCGGTACAAGTCAGCAGATTGGGATGAGATGCGGTGTTTCTTTGCTTCTTATCCTTGGCAGCCTGTTTGTTTTTCTTCCGATGATCCTTCTGCGTGCGCGGATGCCGTGACAGATGTGCTTCGTACCGCCATGGAATACTTCATCCCATTTTCGGACGTGCCTCTGTCTAGCAAAGCTCGGCCCTGGTTTGGGCCTGAATGTGGACGCGCCGAAGCGCAAAAGCATCAGGCATACCTGGCTTGGGTCGATGCTCGAAACCGTAAGTTGAGGGACGTTAGTATGAGGAAGAAGGCATACAATAGGGCTGCTAAGTCCTGCAAAAAGGTTATGCGGAGGGCTCGCTTTGACCACATTAGTCGAATAGGAAACAAGCTTGCTTCTTACCCTGCGGGTAGTAAGGCATTCTGGTCCCTAGCTAAATCGGTTGAAGCGAACTTCTGCCGCCCCTCACTGCCTCCGTTGCTGAAACCCAATGGTTCACTGGCCCATACCGCGGTAGAGAAAGCAAATTTATTTGCATCTCAATTTGCTGAGTCTTCGCGTCTAGACCCCGGTAGTGCGAGACCTCCAACTTTGCCAAACTGTGACACTGTAATGAGTGAAATACACATCCGGCAAAAGGAGGTCCTCAAAGTTCTCCGCAGTCTAGATGTGAACAAAGCCAGTGGCCCTGATGGTATTCCGGCCATTGTATTGAGGACTTGTGCGCCTGAGCTGTCGCCTGTGCTGACTCGCCTCTTTCGCCTATCTCTGAAGACAGGTCAAGTGCCCAAATCTTGGAAGCTTGCTAACGTGCAACCTGTACCCAAGAAGGGCAGCCGTGCCGACCCTGCCAACTACAGGCCAATTTCGATCACGTCTATACTCTGTAAGAGTATGGAACGTGTTCTAAATAACAGGCTCCTGGCCTACCTGGAAGCGAATGACTTACTCAGTGACCGCCAGTACGGCTTTCGCCGAAACCGGTCTACTGGGGACCTTCTAGCGTACGCCACACACATCTGGAGTGAGGTCATGGAGAAGCACGGGGAGGCGTTGGCTGTCTCCTTGGACATTTCCAAAGCTTTTGATAGGGTCTGGCACGAGAGCCTTATTGGCAAGCTTCCATCTTACGGCCTGCCTGCTGATTTCTGCACATGGATATCAGATTTTTTGAGGAATCGGTCGATACGAGTTGTCGTTGATGGCTGCTCGTCAGACCAAATGGCTATCAATGCCGGTGTTCCTCAGGGGTCTGTGCTCTCTGCGACACTCTTCCTACTGCATATCAACGATCTGCTTAAGCCCGGGATCTTTGGGTACGCAGATGACAGTACAGTCGTGGAGAGCTACACGTCCGATGCAAGAACCAGCGGGCCACAGATCGAGTTATACAGAGAGGCTATGGTTGAACGGCTCAACTTGAGTCTGCAGGCGGTATCCGACTGGGGTGATGCTAACCTGGTCAAGTTTAATGCCACAAAGACTCAGGGCTGTCTGTTTTCGGCCAAAAAGAGACCCTTTCAATTGTCTCCCGCTTTCCGTGGTGTCTCCGTTCCGGTAACTGACAGCTTGGAACTATTAGGCGTTTCACTCTCATCTTCTCTTAACTTTGGCTCTTACATAGAGTCCAAAGCCCAATTAGCCTCCAAAAAACTTGGTGTTCTCTCTAAGGTGAGACGGTATTTCACACCTGAGCAACTGCTTAGTCTTTATAAAGCACAAGTCAGGTCTTGCATGGAATACTGCTCTCACCTTTGGGATGGCTCTGCCAAATATCAACTGGAGGCTCTGGAATCGATTGAGAGACGAGCCAGGAGGCTGATTGACAACGACACCTTGACTAAGACGCAGCTGCAAAGTCTTGAGCATCGTCGCAAGGTAGCGTGTTTGTCGGTCTTTTACCGGATACACTTCGGAGAGTGCGCCCAGGAGTTGCACAATCTGGTCCCCCCTGCCCCTTTCTTCTATCGTACGGCTAGACGGACGCGACCAAAGCGTCACCCTTTTATGGTGGACATTCCGCGCGTTAGAACCAAGCGTTTCGAATCCTCATTCCTCATACGAACAGCCGGAATGTGGAATACTTTGCCTGGGTCTGTCTTCCCGTTAAAGTACAACGTGAGTGTCTTCAAATCCCGAGTAAATAGGTATCTTCTAGGTAAGCGTGCTACATCCTAGACCGCACATCTGCTTAACATCAGGCAGTGTGTAGTCAAACGCAAATCTATTCGAAATGAAAAAAAAAAAAAAAAATTTAAATGTGTGAAAACCTGTTATGATTGTTATGTACAATCTATTTATCACATATTTTCAAATATTTCCTCCAAAATAACACTCAAATCAAATATTATAATATTAGTTTTAATAGATTTCTACACAAAATATATTGTAAATACATATAAGATTTTTTGCCTGAATTTAAAGATAGTGAAATCAGTGTATCATGAAATTAAATAAGCGTGAAATTATGCACCTTTATTAGTTGTAGGTATTTTTGTATAAAATTTGTAGCTGCGTCCTAAGTCATTGTTTTAATTTGTAACGTACTCGTATGATTGTTCACATTGTATTAGGTACGTTTGCACTGGATCCTTACATCTCAGTCTTGGGCGTAGTAGCTAATGGGAGGCACGGGTGGGCACGGGCAGGGACTTGGGATCCCACAGAAAGCTAATAAGTACATGTTATTTCTTGTGTGAGCAAAAGTAAGTAGTTACCACCCTAGAGAAAATTTCTAGCTCGGCTAAGCAATGCCTATCTACAAATCGTTCGATTTGTAGATTTTTTCTCTTCCACATTATCCCAATGATTTCGGCAGCTTGCAATTTATATAAACTAAGCATTAGTGCTTGTTTGCTATTTGTTTGAAGGTAAATATAGTTTTCTTCTTTTTTGATACGAATATTTCGCACGACATGGAAATATCGGTTTATTACCAGTAGTAAGAACGGTAAATGAGTTACCGTCGTTACTACTGCAGTTGAAAGTTGTTAGAACGGCAATAATTAATTAGTAAGTACACAACCCACGACCTCACGATTGTAAGGCGGGTGTCACTACCTATAGCCATGGTGGTCTAGAGGTAGTGACACCCGCCTTACAATCGTGAGGTCGTGGGTTCAAATCCCCGGTCCCGTATCAATGAGTTCTTTGGAATTTATGTACGGAATTTCACACCACTGGCTTTTCGGTGATGGAAAAAATCGTGAATCTACCAACCCGCACTGGGCCAGCGTGGTGGATATGGCCCAATCACCCTTCGTGGGTAGGCCTACGTCCTGCAGTGGACTATTAAAAAAAAGGCTGGTACAGTACAGGTACAGTTAAGTACATATTTTTACGTCCTATTTTTTTGTTATTTTTATAAATCGGATTTAGTGTGACGGCAACTTGATATGCTTACTTATCTTTAGAGGGGATTCTGGTGAAGAAGTAAGTTCACGAGGATTCCCTGGGGGCTCAGTCTGGGGGATTTTGGTGGACGAACTATGCAATCTATAGAAACCTAGTAAAGAAATCCTTGCACAGGCCACACTTGTTGGTCAAAAAACGAAGATTAAAGAACGTCATAACAATGTAGAAAAAAGCCGAATGAGATCATGACAATGACATTACGATGGGAACCGGACATATTTTATTGTTATTTTGCTGATATAATTATCTTGATATTGTCTTACCTCAATCTAGGTGTTAACTTATTACATTCATATAACCAGGGAGTGACTGAGCTTCGCTCGGATTCAATAAAGGAATTCAAATATATCGAAATTAGCATTTCCTCAAAAATGCCGTTACCGCCTATATTTACAGATCTCTATCTAAATACGACAAGAAATGTTGCGAAAATGTATGAAGCTTGGGCAATGTACAGTATCGGTTGTGATGATTATTATTTTTTCAGAGATGGTGGTGGTTAGATCATACTCCATTTACTCAATACTCCATTTTATCAAAACCGGCTCAACACTGCATCGGCAAAAAAAACTGCTCAACAGTTTTTGAAAAATGAACGATAAAATCTAAAAAGGGTATGTAAAATTCAAGCAAGAATTTAGATTTTATTACGTAAGGTGCAATGATTGAAGTCGTTTGTACCATTTTTGGCGACAATAATGGCATCTATTTATTATGACATTTTTTAATTAAGTATACAGGGTTACAGGTTAAGTCGACCTATTCCCGTTAAGGGTGTGTAGTTTACTTTGTTTTTGACTGATTTGAATATGAAACACACTATCCTAAATTAAAAAAAAAAAACAGATATTTGTAATTGTTTTTAAAAACAATATCCAATTTTCGGCTATCAGCTCGGATATTTTGAAACTTGTAAGTCGTATTACTATTATTTTTTTATTTTTACATGTAAAATAATGTTTTATGACCTCACTACCCAGTATTGTCCGTAACATGAACCTTTTATAAAAAGGATTTGAATTGAAATATCTCGAAAACGGCGAGATTTGGGATATGGTGTTTCATAGTCAAATCAGTCAGAAACGTACACACTCTTAAAGGGAATAGGTCGACTTAGCCTGTAACCCTGTATAAAGCACAGGTGTTGCTCATGCTATATTTTAGTAGAAAAAACTGCTACTATAGTGCAGTCAGTGCATCAGAGCTATGCGAGACGAGCCCGCGTGCTAGTACTCCAACCTTGAGAAAGATCGCTAAATGCGATGGAAACTATAGTAGCAGTTTTCTACTAAAATATAGCGTGAGTGACACCTGTGCTTTACTTAATTAAAATGTGCGAAAACCACGCTAGTTTCCATAGTGATATTATGACATTGCTCAATCATTAATTTACAAAATCATCTCTATGATAAGTAAGCTAAGTAAGTATAAGAAAGCCTGCGAAAAGTCCGTGGCCGGTAAATGCTAATGCCCTTTGGCCTCGGCCTTGGCTTTTGCTATTGACCAACTGATATCAGATTTCGCAATTTCCTTGGACTAGATAATAGGCCTTCGCGTGACAGATGGAAAATTAAGCATTAAAATGTCATTATTATCATAATTTACTCAATAAAATTGTGGGCCCCGGTTGTTCTAACCGTTTAGCCTGTATAATGCCTTCAGGCGGCCTAAAAACTGACACCAAGGCTAGCCACCCGGCTTATACGAACTTACTTACTTTTTTAACTCAATTATACGAGTATCATAACAAAACTAGTTCACTTCATACAACGTATATTACGTATTATTACTGGCTTTTATACACGGAATTTTTACGCGGTAGAGGAACTTTTCATTTTTAGTAACTTAAAAAAAGGTAACTTTTAGAGAAAAACAGAAAAAACTGATCAACAGTTCTTAGTAGGCTGTCATATAAGGCAATTTATAAATGCACCGTGTGTCATTGAAATATTAAGATATTCACATAAGAGTTTTCGCAAACGATAGCTTCTAAATAATCTTGCATAAAATTTGAAAATCTATATTATAAGAAAAATGTCACATGGGAGGTTTTAAATTTGCAACGACGTAAATAAAAAACCTCTAAAGTCTAAACTATATACTTGCAACAAATCTACTCAATCAGTTCATTAACAAACACAACTAGTAAATATTTTATGTACATACATGATTTTTAGTTTTTTTTTAAATTGGATGGAAACGTTTTGATTAATTTTATTTATTTAGGTATTTTAATAACTTGTTTATCTTACAAAGACTAAAAAACAAAATAATTATTTCAACCTAACGCGCAGTAGGTACATACATTAAAACACAATGTAACTTATTTTGCTAAAGTATTATTTTTTGTATACTAACATACTCGTAGCTTTACAAATAAGATTTTTGAATACAACACTTAATGAACTAAACAATTTTTCGAGAGATTGTAAAACACGCTGAATAGCTTAGGTATATCGCAACTAAATCACAGAGCCAAAAATATTAAGTAGTATAATCAGAAATATCAGAACAATCAGATAAGTCTAAGTACCTACTTGAACATTTAGAACTTGTAGAGTTGTTGCTTCTGTTAGATAATAAATTGATAAGAAAACGGAACACTGCAATTGTTCATAAATCGAAGTCTAGATCCGCACAGTGAGCTCTTCCAATAGAATTGAATTGAAAACTCAACTTTGGCTTTTAAAGTTCCGCTCTCTCAAATACATATACATAGATAAAGCGAGACAAACCTGTCACGCTATGAATTTCGAACGATATAATCAATCAATCATCGCATTTGCTCTACGATATTCTCGTGTTTCTAGTGCGATTAAAATTACGTGCTACGTAATTTAAAAAAAACCGGACAAGTGCGAGTCATGCTCGCACACCGAGGGTTCCGTATAAATCCAGAAAATTTCACAAAATTGGAAAGTAAGTTGTTAAAATCTTTATACTATAATCACTACAAACTATAATACTATAATAGAAAAAAAATTTTTTTTTTCACATTTCTTGTCATAAGTACATCGAAAATTACACATTGTTAAAATAATTAAAAAATTTTTTACTCGTATCATGTGCTAATGATTTAATGAAGCTCTTTTATATGATACCTTACATAACACGATTTACTCACTTTGAATTTTCAACCCATATTTTGTAAATTTAGGCCCTATTTTTTGTGATTTAAATAAAAATGTACAGTTTTCATATTTATTCCTATACGCGTACTCTGAGACAATGCTTCTCGCCAAATTTCATAGTTCTATGTCAACGGGAAGTACCTTGTGGGTTTTGATTTTTGTGAGTGTCAAAATATGCGGCCTTTTTACGACATAAACGACTTTAACTTTTTTATACGATAACTGAGAAGTTTTTCTTTTACACAACTGTAAGAGACCATAGATATACGTATATAGTTTAAATTTCAACTTGATATCTTTACGCGTTCCCAAGATATAGAGTCTTGAGATACGGACAGACGGACAACAAAGTGATCCTATAAGAGTTCCGTTTTTTCCTTTTGAGGTACGGAACCCTAAAAAAAGATAATGACAGTACTTTACGAGCCTTTCCATGCATTTATTACAATTCGTTTTGGTTTTACGTAGACTATTGAAACAGCATTACTCCAACACTGAAACTCGTATATATCGGTTACTCGCTCAATAAAGGTTTTGGAGTAACGCTTATGTAAATGTTGCAGAATGCCGTTGGTACGATTTCGAAGTTTTTTTCGGTGGTTACCTTAAAATCCAGGCCAATGTACATATTAGTTGCGGCAGAATGTAGTCATCAAGTGAATGGAAGCTTAGAATGCAGTCATGTGGGCTGCGAGAGTCTGAATCATTTGGGCACGGTTGAGAAACCATTTTTGGCAAACTCGGTTAAGGCAGTGTAGGGCAAAGAACTTTAATTGATTGGGTTTCATTTTAATTAGCTTTTAACCGCGGATTCGCTCTAGTCTAGCCGCCTAAGGCATTCTCAGATGTTTAAATTAAATAAAAAAATATATAAATAAATATTTTTGGGACATTTTACACACGGCCTCTGACCCTAAACTAAGCAAAGCTTGTGATATGGCTGCCAGAGACTGATATACTACATATACTTATTTTTAAATACTTATATAGATAGTAACTAAATAACACCCAGACACAGAGCAAACACTTATGTTCATCACATAATAATTTGCCCTGGGTGGGGATCGAAACCACGCCTCTTTGATCCAGAAGTTAGGGTCACTAACCACTGAGCCACCGAAGCAGTCATTACATCCTGACAAAAAAATAAGTCAATCCGTAGCTCCCTTGTTGGGCGAAAGAGTAACACTTATTCGATATTGATAATATTAGTAAGGATTCATGATCCTATCAAGTCATGTCCCAAAACTGGGGCCTTATTTTGTAAGCGCTCTGGCGTTCGGCTTCGCTTTTCCTCCCGCTCGCTCTCGCGGCGTGAGTAACTGGCGCGAGCAGGAGAAAAAGCGAAGCCGAACGTCAGAGCGCTTACAAAATAAGGCCGCTGGTCAAATACTTCTCTACTCTTTTTCTTTGGGATTAAATATAATTTAATTTTGAGGATCTGAAATACTAACAGGAAAATGTATGCTGCAGTTGACCTGCATTGAAGACGTCAAAACCAAAGTGAAAGATTGAAACGGCTGATTTTGAATTTAGTGAGAATCATGATTAATAATAACAACGTTTCATTACTCAATCATAATGAGGGATCATTATAAATCATGAATCTTACTGTACTGTACCAGCCTTTTTAATAGTCCACTGCAGGACGTAGGCCTACCCACGAAGGGTGTTTTTGGGCCATATCCACCACGCTGGCCCAGTGCGGGTTGGTGGATTTACATACGCCATCGAATTTCTCCTACGGACGTATGCAGGTTCCCTCACGATGTTTTCCTTCACCGAAAAGCCAATGGTGTGAAATTCCGTACATTAATTCCAAAGAACTCATTGGTACGGGGCCGGGGATTTGAACCCACGATCTCACGAATGTAAGGCGGGTGTCACTACCTCTAGATCACCACGGCTAACTTACTGCATACACTTATTTTATTTTTTTGCAAGAGTTCCGGCTTTTATAACAATTATTTTTCGCAAAAATTAGCATGACCGACCTCACTCGTGTACAGATTTCGCGAATATTTCGCACCGATTGATGTAGCTATTTCCACATCATTGTTGATTTATCAAAAATGGCTCAGCCGATTTCGATAAAATTTAAATGGGACCAATAGGGATGTTTACTGGGTATGAAAATCATTATTATAATTAGTCCGTCAGTTATATTATTTAAAAATATTGGACACGTATTTTTTCTTTTGTCAATCAAACAATTAGTGACTAAGATAAACCTTGTCAAAGTTTGAGAGTGGGGGCTCGTGACGGCACTAGCCGGTACATTTCATACCGGTTAGTGACGTCACGCGGAACTTTGACAGGCTATATCTTCATCAAATTGTGTTAAATTGGCAAAAGAAAAAATACGTGTCTAATATTTTTTGACAATCTATTTGACGGACTAATTATATTTTTTTAGATAACATCCCTATTTCGAAGTAAACTCTTAACCCTATTTCGAAGTAAACTCTTAACATCCCTCTTTCCTATTAAAAATGAATTATTGAAATCGGACTACTACGAAAAAAGTTATGCGTGGTTATACATAAAAAAAATATATACGCATCGAATTGAGTAGGTGCCTCCTCCGGTTCGTCGGTCAAAAAAACTCTAAGTTAAAAACTCACTCTTTAACCATTGGACACATGCGACTTTTTATCTCGGGCTAACGCGGGTAACAATGCAGGGCGCAGCTAGTATGTGCATAGTTATATTACGTCACTGTAACTTTAATGTTCTATCACCGACCGAGACAAAAACGAGCAAGCAAACGATTGTTTACATCAAAGATGAACTACATCGAACATCTTCCTGTGTTGAGCAAACGAAGTCATGTAACTATGAAATAAATGTTCGGAAAAAATGCACTTTCGTCCGCTATGCCGTAATTACCTATTCTCTTTCAAGCTATTGTGGTATAAGTAAGAAACTTTTCGGTGACTGCCAAGAAAAAAAAAACAGCTGTTTCATACAAAATGTCCATTGAGTACCGTACCGTACCAGCCTTTTTAATAGTCCACTGCAGGACCTAGGCAGGACGTAGGCCTACCCATGAAGGGCGATTGGGCCATATCCACCATGCTGGCAGAGTGCGGGTTGGTGGATTCACACACGCCATCGAATTTCTTCTGCGGATGAATGCAGGTTGCCTCTCGATGTTTTCCTTCACCGAAAAGCCAGTGGTGTCGAATTTCGTACATAAGTTCCAAGGAAACTCATAGGTACGGGACCAGGACTTGAACCCACGACCTCAAGAATGACAGGCCAGCGTTACAACCACTAGACCACCACGGCTTATTCATTAAATGTCGGGGTCGGTCCCGTAGTATAATTGATGACAATGATGAGAAAATATATCACTATTAATCCCTGCACTTTGAAAAACAGCACCTTGTAGATAGAGTCTTTGAACTGGTCTTATTTTAGGGAAGGTCTATGTCCAGCAGTGGGCATCCTATGGCTAAAAGGAACTGACTTCGTAGATATGTGTCTTTTATTATAGTTAAGCGTTTGTTTAATACGTTAAGTGTCCGGGATAAGCTATGGCCCAACGCTTTTTTTAATGAGAAAACGCCACAACGGAACACAGTTTAATACAAAATCGATAATTCAATATATCATGTCACAACATTGGCTTGATTTCAGTCGATAACTCTAAACGTTATAGGTATCGACAAAGATAAAATACCGGTTACTTCAGTATGGCTCTGCAAATAAGAACGATTTGCTTATTAAATATGCATAACATTAGGTGCTTAGTATCGAGTCGAGAATGTCAACGTAGAGCAAATCGTGTACCTATTTTATATCATCGATAAATGATGAAATGATACACGTGCGACATCACGTGCTCCTCAGATGATATGCAAACAAATCTTATTCTCAAATCTATCGAATATATTTATTCGATATTTTTTAGTTCGCATTGACCAAGTGGCTGGTGTCAGTTTTTAAACTACTTTCTTTTTCTTTATTTCATTACAGCTTTAAGACTTTGAGCAAATATCTACAGAGCCACGGTCCCTAAGCGATAAATGTCTGATATTTACATTAAATAATTCACAATGACCCTTTTTCTCGAATCTCCATGTTACGAGTATGTGACCTAGTTACTGCTTGTAAACGAGTACTTTGACATCGCGCGGCATTGTAGTCAGCTTGCAATCGCCTTACGACTAACTGAAAAGCCTGCCCACTACGTAGCTTGAGCAGGGTTTGGCTCAGACACTTTTTTTCACGATTGTTACTCTACAGATATTTTCTTTAAGTTCAAAAAAATTTTGTCACGACCGCAGTTTGCACAAAAGTAGGAAGTATTCCAGCTTTGCAGAAAAAACCTCTCGTGGAAGAAGATTCCACAGCCCACAAGTTTAAAATCAATTATCCACCGTCATTTAAATGAGCCAGTTGATCCGTTCACGCGTATAAAGATAACAGTTAATTACAACAGATAGCTGTTCCTAACTGAAACGAAAACAACGAGAAATGTATCATCTACTGCGGATAAGTCTTCCAGATGTGAGTACACGGTCAAAGATAAAAGCACAAAGAGACTTGAAAACAAAAGAATTTATTTTTAAATCAGTGATCAATTCAAAGATAATAGAAATATCAGACGGAGTGTCTTATGCACTGGAGATTATTTTCGTCACTGTCTCAGACATTGTTAAACTCAAAAGTGTGAGAGTGACATCTCTCAGCGTTGAACAGGCGATGCTAATCTGGCCACAGGGTGCCCAAAATACAGGCATAGATATATTTATAGAATGTTTAGTCATTTTAAAAGTAATCCTACTAATATTATAAACGCGAAAGTTTGTGAGGATGGATGGATGGATGGATGTATGGTTGTTTGTTACTCTTTCACGCAAAAACTACTGAACGGATTGAGATGAAAATTTGCAATAATATAGCTTATATATCAGAATAACACATAGGCTATAAATTATAATGATATATTGCGTATGTGGGCGAAGCCGCGGGTAAAAACTAGTAAGTAATAAATTGAACAATTCTGTACTGTTCTGTTTCTGTACTGATATATAGGATATCGGATGAGATTAATTATTTATTATCATAGACATTTAATTATACTTTATAAAAAAATAATTAAATTGTACTACAGAAATCAATAAGGCGTACTTCCGTTCGTGCCTCACAGGTAAATACTAAATACACAAACATGTCGAAACAAAGGAATTTATACAATGTTGTCATTGCAAAGGTTAACACTATAAACGAACAAATTAATGGCTAAGCTGGTAACAACGTTTATGTAGTAGATAAGTATATGTACTTATCGTATCGAAGAGGTTTTCTAAATTACACAAAAGGTAAAAGTAAATCCAACAAAAACATTGAAATTATTTTTATCGTGCTTCACACACTAGGTGTATAGAAACTTTCTTTTTGTGATAAACATTTCAAAAATTGACGCGTTCGCGGGATTTGAACCTGCATCCTCTGGGACTCCGGCCCAGATGCTTTGTCCAATAAGCTAAAACGCTCTCTGCGAATTTTTGAAATGTTTATCACAAAATTCTTTTTGTGATAAACATTTCAAAAAAGTTTCAACATAAACATTTCCATGTGAAATATAGCCAAGACCGAGCACTTTCAAAAAGTTGTCAGATCTTATGTAGAGCCAAGTTTCTAACTCTACACGTCTAACTCTACAAGTCCTTACTTCGCAAACTCTACACCTTATTTAATATATGTGACTAGCTTATAGGACCATAGGGAAGCGAACTGTATGGTTGATTTGTGTGTGTTCAAAATCCAACGTTAGATGTGATCATTCTACGGCGAAAAAGACACCTAAATTGAACAAAGCCTATTTGTAAAGCAAACAAAACGTTAGCATGAACCGTTCGAGAGGCCCTCAAGATAGCAATAGCACAAAAGTCACAGAGATACCAGAGGGATAATGTGGTCGATCGAGAAAAGAAAGAAATAGATGCAATGATTTAAGACGGCATGAGTTAGAGAGAGACATGAAAAACATCTCGATTGAGTGGCTAGTTGCCGTGTTTTTCTCTCAGTAGTGTCAAATTCCAGTACATATTTGACAGTTTTGACAGCTCTGAGCCAGATTTTCCATACTTTTTGTGGATGAAAATTGCCTCAAGCGACAACAGCGCTATCTCTCTAGTTGTAATAGCTCTGTGACAAAAGTAGAACAGAATAGTCACAATTACGAGCCAATGACCTGACAAAGCCCTAGTCGGAACAGGATGCGAGGAGAAATTGAACTCTATTGATTTAAAAACACTATAAATAACATTAGGTACGAAATTTCATCCAACTATCAGACGTAGGATCTTACATGACATATGGACATGGCCTCCACAATGTCTCTAGGATAGTTGCGATCTGAATTATTTCGTCAGTCGATCTAGTCGGTGGACGTCTTACGCTGCGCTTGCTGGTCCGTGATCTCCATTCGCGAACTATACGGCCCCATCGACCATCCGTTTTGCGTACCATTTGCCCTGCCCACTGACATTTCAACTTGCTAATCTGCTGGGGTATTTTTAACTTATTCATAAGGCCCACAGTAAAAGACGTTTCAGTTCCAGATGTCATATAATGATATCATATTATCCATATTATTATACGTACGAAATTCAACAAACCTAATTTTAAATAAATAGGAAACAAATTAACAACGCAGTTAATGTAGATGTTAACCTTATGTAGATTACTGGTGAAGTATGTTAAAATAAGTCGCACATAGAAGATACATGTCTATTTGTTTCTCTAGGTCAATAAGTCGTACGATAGCCTCGATTCTGGAATAGATTAGGAGTACCGACATCTTCCGGCAGTACCCTAAATATTAGCCGATGGAAGTTTACATTCATTACTACTGGTAATACAGCCGGGCTAGTATGCGCGCCACGAATTATTTCGTTCGTAGTGTCAGAACGAGACAGCGTTATGGCATTGTATATATCTGTCACTTTTTCAAACGTCGAAATGAGTTCTTTTCGTGGCTATTCGTGGTCGCATGCTTGACTAGCTGGTCTGTTTCAGAACAACGATCAAAACAACGTTAGAAATGTAAAAGTGTTCAAATGTAGGCGACATTTGTACTGTTTGTTTCTGATCAAAAAACTGCTCAGTTTATATTTTTGATTCCAACGAAAGAGTATTTCCTGTATAATTGCGGTAAACGGCATAGACAGACAATTCTGCCTTATATTCAAAGCACAAGTAAAAAATAAAAGGTGTATTCTAATTTTATAAATAACAGTACACACCAATACTATGAATGCAACAATAGAGATACAACACGTACTAGGTACAATGTTTGAAAAAAATACAAAAAACATGAATGAAATAATTATAAAGCTGATATTCAAGAAAACAATAAAGTAAAATAAAAAGACAAGAAACTAACAGCTAATACGGAAAATTCAGTTTCCAATTCTCAGAAGCATTCGGTTAAATTAGATGCCATTAATATGTATACTGTGTTTAATGCAAGGAACTTGAAGACGGAAGCATGGCACCAAGGAAATCCACAAGGCGATTACCACAAATCTTCTCGTAACTTCTATGGAACAAATTAAAATAAAACTAACTGTCCTATTAGCATATGATACAAACATGATTGATGAAAGATAATAATTATAATATACGATCAAGTATGTTGCAGAAATCCTGCATATATAAATAGCAAAGGTTAGAAGTTGCGTAAAATGTCTAGAGGTTATTTTAATACGACTCAAATTTTTGGCTATTAATGAACGAAATACAAAACCGATGAACTTCCAAGGGAAGCAGCTAAAAGAAAATATTTAAACACAGCTGCAGCGAAGCAAAATAGAATACTTAGTCAAAATTAGTAGATGACACTTCGAAATGCAACATAATATTGAACATGGGTATGAAAACCTGGGTTTGAATTTATAATAGATAAAAGTGAATATCGATAAAAACGTGATAGTGGTGATGACATTTATTAAATTAGAAAAATTTCGAATGAGCTAAGAAAGAGATAATCGACAAGTATAATCAGCATTAGTCGATAATAATGTAATTGAATCAAAAGGAAATAAATTAGATTGATTGCACCATCTGTTTTTAGAATTCCTAATAGTTGATCAAACAATTGATCGAACCAAACCGGGAAACCGGGTTGATCTATAAATTATTTTACTGTCTATAATAAGTTGTATTTAAGACCCGTAGCAGAGGGTAACGTGGCCAGAATGCTGGCATCTACTTTGCCCAAACGCCTGGCCAGGTCCTTATACAAAGAGTGAGCGTCCGACCCCCACGGACCTAAAGTCTCAACCCCAAACGGCACAAAATGGTACATTCTGTATTTAAATATATTTATATGTAGTCTTTGGCACCCATATACATAGCTTAGTTTGGGGTCAGAGACCGTGTGTATTACGTCCCTAATATATTTATTTAATTATTTATATTGTGAAGGCTTGAGGCCACTCCCACTGTCATACTGCCATTTTATTAGTCACGAGGCCAAAGTTCCCCTTTTGTTTGACAACAATATCGGTCGAGTTTTTGAACTGGGACAATTGTATTCGTACCAAAACAATGAGAGGTTTACTTGCTTTATCCATTGAATTTATCGAGAAATGATTAATCATATACTTTGATCGTGGTCCGAAGTGCAAACGATACGTAATTTCAGTGTTTGTGTACTCAATTTCAAGTATATCGTGCACTAACGTTGTGCTACGAGTATCTACGAGTACTGTTGCCTTGGCAGCTCATCAAGTAAGTTCATTTTCATTATTATCAACGTAATTTGGACTTTGTATTCGGTTTTAGATACGAGTATCTATTTTCTGGTCATTATTATTTATAGGTTTGTAATAGTTTTTGTCATTATACATTTTAGGAAGTATTCGACTGGTATATTTTTTGCTACGAGTATGGACTGTCATTTAAGTCAAGTATTGTAGTTAGTCAAGTAGGTAATACATATCTCAACTAAGAATAATTAAAACAAGATTATGATTATTTATTAATATTTTTAGTGGAAAAATGTAGCGTCTGGACAGTTGTTTTGTTATAAAAAATACCAACGCGCAAGGACATTACAACCACCTAAGTAAATCTTAACATAACTTGTGTATATTTCGAAACATTTTACGTTCTATATACATAAAATATACCAATAAATTACACGGTTTACATCTGATTAATTACAGACCATAGTCTGTTGTTCAAAATTTTATATTAACTTAATATTTAATGTTTTTGAACATTTTATTCAGAAATTAGAAACGGTCTCTCGAAATCGAGTAACTTCTACAGTAGGTATAAAATACTATTGACATAAAGCTCTGTCAATAATTATTTACATTATTACATACGCAAAACCGTTAATGAATATTTCGAAAATGTACAATCCTATATTAACAGTTGATGTGGAAAGCAACGACATTTTGCATATTATAGAACCTAATGATTTTCGCACTGTACATTTTACCATTGATCTGGAATACAAAAGATCCAAGTCAGCTGTAAAAAGACGACACGAAAAAATAACCAAAATAAAAGAGGTGACTGATTTAGATTAAAATTTTCAAACATCTTGTATGCATTTGTATGGAATTACGTTTATAAGGTATCAGTTACTGATACAAACTAGTAGTGCAACAGTGGCCGACTTCGATGTTTTGGCCACACCTGCACTGCTAGTTTGTATCGGCCACTGCAAGTGCTGTCGGCAGTTGCAGTTGGCAGCTCGGTAGCTCCAAATAGCACCTTTAGAGTAGAAACCGCGTTACACGAGTTAGTGCGGATGGTGCGAGTATACAAGTCCGTCATAGAACACATATTTAGTATGATATCGTGACGAAGCCATTTTTACCCTTAAAACCAAGCTCAGCTTTAATATGTATACTACCTCTATGTATTTTAGGCTTCCATTTCGGAAGAGACCTCCTTACATTCTGACCAGTCATTGAATTAGAGAAGTATTTTTTTTTAGTAGGTATAGGTTTGCGTTTGACTATATACCTGATGTTAGCCAGATATGCGGTCTAGGGAGTAGCACGCTTACCTAGAAGATACCTATTGACTCGGGATTTGAAGACACCCACGCTGTACTTTAGCGGGAAGAGAGACCCAGGCAAAGCGTTCCACATTCTGGCTGTTCGTATGAGGAATGAGGATTCGTTTTCAATGTTTGTCTAATGGACTCTTTCTACATAGATATGCTTAATGAGCGTATCAGTGATGCAGCACACACATGCCCTTCAAGAGCCGATGGAAACGTACTTTTATAGAATGCAAAGTTATATACAACGTCCGGTTCTGTAAGCATCATTGACCGCGATCACGCTATCGAATTATATAGACAATACTTATACAAATATACAATGATACTGAAATTGAACATTGCACGAATCGTGTTTTAGTATTTGAAATATATATGGCAAGAACAATGAGTATCTCAATTTTTCAATAAATAATTCCACAAAAATTTGGTCAATTCAATAAAGGGTTCTGTAAAATCTATGAACCATTTAATCAAATAAACTAGGTACTTACTCTACTCTTGAAAATAAACGTAGGTATCGCAGAATCAAAAGCCAAAGCAATCTACATATGTACGTACTTAAAAGTTGCTGCTTAGTAGAAATACTGCGAAATCTGCTAAAAAACGTTCTCACTCTAAAACCAATGTTATATGCCAATGAAACTTAGAAGACGTTGTATTTAATATAATCGTAATATAGCTAGGAAATTGTAGGTAGTCTTTATAGCAGGTGGGTATTAAGAACGCAGGAACAAAGTCTTCCCGACCGTAATTAAAAGCAGAAAAAATGTTGCTAAAGCCGAAAATGGCAGACAATCATTTAAACATGTAAGTAGGTAGATAAAAGACTTACCCTAGATTGTGGAGCGCACCTAGCGCAGGCCAATCCGACCGGAGGCCTGGTCTCAGGCTGAGGCCGTGGAACTACCGAGCTTTCCTTCAATCTGTACAGGGATGACGTCCGCGTCTGAAAACAAAAAGATTATTCAATACACTCCAAATACAAAAAGTTATATTTTCGAGAGCTGGCGTCAGTAGGAAGATAAAAGTAATAAGAAGACTACGTGCTAGAGGTAGAGCGGTAATGACCGTCAAACAAGTTGAGAGAAAATCGAGTCAGTACAAAAGCCCCAAAAATACATTGACCCAATTATGTGATTGTTCATTTTCCGGGCTCTTTATGTCCACTTATACAATGCATATATCTAGAGAGAATCTGAATAGCCACGTGTATAGTGTTAGAAAGATAGAGTCTTGTCATTTGCCGAAAAAACAGCAAGATATGTAATATAAAAGCTGGCAGACTTGAATCCGAATCTATATTACACAGATTTGAAGGATCGAGAGCCAGAAAGTTTAAAATTAATTTGTCTTCAAAAATACAGAAGGAGAGCAGACAAAATAAAGAATAAACAAAGTCGTAAACAACCATGCTACATTACGGAACAATACGTTGCATTGTTGTTAACAATGTGGTGAAACATGCGCAAAGACATAAACGTAATCCTATTACTGAATTACAAAAGAATAACCAACGTGCAAGAATATTTTTACGACCAGAACTAAATGCCAACATTGACAATGACCGTAAAGATGTACCTACTGTTTGTTGAAGTGACTAACCGACTGGATTTTGCAAAGTTTCCATAATGTTCTACAATAAAATTATATTTTTCGCCAAAAATGGCACAAATGACTTCAGCCGGGTACAAAATACGAATCGATGTGTCATTCATGTAGTTGATACATCAAAAATGGCTTAACCGATTTCGATAAAATTTAAATGAACCTCAAAAATAAGATCAACCAAATAAATCGGTTCACAATTGGCGAAAATAGAATTCATCGATATTTTCGCTAATTGTGAACAGATTTACACAAAAAAAAACATACAGCCAAACATAGAACCACCTCTTTTTTGGAAGTCGGTTAAAAAGCTGTAAAGTATTTTATTGGATTCTTGGTAACGATAAATTGTGTCTTGTGGTAAAGGACAAAGAGTAATTTAGCTATTGTTAGAACAGGAGTATTAGGGTGGTACATGTATATCCTGGCAATTCCCTATATGATGACCCAGCTACAGTAGTGATCTCTCTCATGAGGTGAAATCTGAGAAGAGTACCTACTCCAAGCCTAGTAATTTCTTTTATGATAGAGTGGTAGTAGATTAAATGATACTGAGCGACAGTCTACTGATCCCTGTTAGTTTAGAGATTAAATCTATGACTAGAACCCAACACTCCAAAGATAACCTAGGTTATGATGATGTTTTAGGAGGCTAGACTTACTAAATTCGATAGGAAAAACACAATTGTAAACACAGATATAAGTCATTAGTTACAGCATTTATTTTGTTACCTTCAACATACATTTTAACACAGTAGGCAACCTGAAACTTTAACAGGTTACATTTTACATTTTATACAGATTAACAAGTACAGTACCATCATTATTACAAGTCATATGTATTCTACAGAATAACATTAGTGACGGAATGCCTTTTTACTTGATCTGAGGATGGAGTAACATAATCAATCGTCGAGTATGTACATTCAAAATACCTATTACTTAGCGTCCTAAGGCCTCACAGGTTTCTCTCAACATTTAACCTCTAGTATGAACCCCTATTTGTAAAGTAATTAATGCATACTTAACTTTGTGACTTCCCTCACGTTTTCAACTACCTTTCCTGTATTTTTATGTCCTTTTCGTCTATTTCCTTAATACTTTTGTTTTTCTAACCCCGACACCCTTCCATGTTGTTTTTCTCCCGTTCCTTCTCTAGTGTTGCTAGTCCGTGAAGTCTCGAGTTCCTAACTTACATTTTCAATTTTTGTGTAAATTAATATGGAATAATCTTATAATCTAACACTATATCACGGCAACAATTTCTCAATGAAAGCCATAGGTATTGTAGAAGTGACTGCACTCATAGAGGACGCAATCAACCGGGCGAGGTGAAGATATCTGTAGACCGTAACAAATTATAATTTAAATAAATATGTTTATTTATTCATGTAAATTTACTATTTTAGAGAGTTTATGAAAACAAATATGATAAGAATGAATTTGATATTATTTTCATTTTGATTTTACAAAACCTTTATACGAATTATTCATGCGACCTTATGCTACACTCAAAAGTGATCACGGGTATTTTAGGACAGACAGACAACAAAGCAAGCAGCTATTGAATACACTAACAAAAACTATAGTTACTTTAAAACTTTAGTTTATCTGCATAATAAATTAGTGATAACCTATGAACAGATAAAAATACACCTTCACGAGTTCACGACTAATTGCATCACTGTTTGTGTTGCATTTATTAAAGCTGATAAACATAGAGATATAATAACTAAAGCTATGGAGATAAAGAAACCACTGTAAAGCCACTGTAAAAAAATAAATGGAATATCGATAAAAGAGAGTAGAGTGTACAAAATAACCTCGAGTTTTTAATAGTTCTTAGACCTTTCTAAACATATGCTCATATTTTGACTGCTTTATTAATAGACGCAGTCTACACACTTATTAGTATATACATAGTTCTTTGACAATTTTAATTCATTTGTTAAAGACAAAAGACGGACTTACTACTCGAAAATAACTACGGTTGTTAAGTATCTATCTATACTATATATACTAGATTTATCTATACTATATACTAGACTATCTGAGGGGGTAAAAGTGTAAATTGTTTTTTATGTGTTTAAAGTGAAATATTGCACACTAAGATAAAACGAACCGAATATAAAACCTGCGTCAGATTACTTTCACAAAAAAAAACACTAAAAATTATAAAGATGTTTATTGTTTACGTCAAAACAGTTTTAATACCTGCAAAATGCATATACAGTACTTACATTTAATGACAAAAGTGAATAAATCTTCATAATTATCTTTTTATTTGATGAATTTAAATTAGCATTCTTTTTACAAAAGCATCAGTTTATAGCTCATTAATCCTTAGGATTTCACGTGTTAAAGATTTCAAGAGATATTCAATAAAACGATGTAAATGATATGTAGTTTCTTCAAGTGTGTAGACAGCAGGTTGATTAGGCAAAATAGATGGTGTATTCAGAAGCGATATACACGGAAAAAAAGGATATCTTACGCCAAGAATATTGATACTCTCGGAAAAATTGTTTCAATAGAAGTAAACATTTGCTTAGCACAAGTAAGTTATCTTTATTGAAAAAAAAGGGTATTCTCCAATCAACAAAAATAAATTCTTCAGTTTAATTCTTGCTTGAAGAAAAAAATGTTCATTCAAGAATATAGTATTCTCAATCGAAGAATTTTGTCGCTTTTGAGCGAAAACACTGAAACTTTTTTAAGTCAAAATAATTTAGTCTTCTTTCAAATATATTCCAGTCTTGATTTGAGTCAACTTTATTATTTTTGGCTCAAAAAATACATTTTGTTCGTTCAAGAAACATTTTACTCAATACAAGAACGTGGTACTCTTATTTTAAAATCATTCACTTTTCTTGATGTAAGAATATAAAGATTAATTAACGCAAGACTTTCATTCTTGATTTAAGATATCAAAAAAATACCAAAACAATTGTATTCTCAAATGATAAAGATTTTTGGTTTTGTTTAAAAACTCTGAAAATTTATTGCATCAAGATAAATTTGTGTTCACACAAAATATACCTGTCTTGGTTTAAGTCAATTTCATTATTTTCAGGTCAAGAAATACGTTTTGTTCCTTCAAGAACCATTTTGTTCAATACAAGAACTTGGTACTCTTTTTTTAAAATCATTCACAGTTCTTCATGTAAGAATAAAAAAACGTATTAACGTAAGACTTTTATTCTTGATTCAAGATATCAATAAAATATTCAAACAATGGTATTCTCAAACAAAGAAAATTTTTGGTTTTGTTTAAAAACTCTGAAAATTTATTAGATCAAGATAAATTTGTCTTCACTCAAAAATATACCTCTCTTAGCTTAAGTCCATCTCATTATTTTAAGGCCAAGAAATCCATTATGTTTGTTCAAGAACCGTTTTGTTCAAAACAAGAACGTGGTACTCTTATTTTAAAATCATTCACTTTTCTTGATGTAAGAATATAAAGATTTATTAATGCAAGACTTTCATTCTTGATTCAAGATATCAATAAAATATTAAAACAATTGTATTCTCAAACGAAGAAAATTTTTGGTTTTGTTTAAAAACTCTGAAAATTTATTAGATCAAGATAAATTTGTCTTCACTCATAAATATACCTGTCTTAGCTTAAGTCCATCTCATTATTTTAAGGCCAAGAAATCCATTATGTTTGTTCAAGAACCGTTTTGTTCAAAACAAGAACTTGGTACTCTTATTTTAAAATAATTCACTTTTCTTGATGTAAGAATATAAAGATTTATTAATGCAAGACTTTCATTCTTGATTCAAGGTATCAAAAATATAACAAAACAATTGTATTCTCAAACGAAAAAGATTTTTGGTTATATTTAAGAACTCGGAAAATTTATTAGATCAAGATAAATTTGTGTTCACACAAAAATATACCTATCTTGGTTTAAGTCAATTTCATTATTTTTGGGTCAAGAAATACATTTTGTTCGTTCAAGAACCATTTTATTCAATACAAGAACTTGGTACTCTTATTTTAAAGTCATTCACAGTTCTTCATGTAAGAATAAAAAAAACGTATTAACGCAAGATTTTCATTATTGATTCAAGATATCAAAAATATATCAAAACAATTGTATTTTCAAACGAAAAAGATTTTTGGTTTTGTTTAAAAACTCAGAAAATTTATTAGATCAAGATAAATTTGTGTTCACACAAAAATATACCTGCCTTGGTTTAAGTCAATTTCATTATTTTCAGGTCAAAAAATACATTTTGTTCGTTGAAGAACCATTTTGCTCGATACAATAACGTAAAAGTCTTATTTTAAGATAATTGATTTTTGTCAATGTAAGAACATAATGACATATTAACGCAAGACTTTCTTTCTTGATTCAAGATATTGAAAAAAAACCAATAATATTCTCAAACGAAGACGATTATTAGTTTTGTTTAAATTACTGAATACTAATTAGATCAAGATAATATTTGCCTTCACTCAAAATGTACCTTTCTTGGTTTAAACAATTTCATTATTTTTATGTCAAGAAATGTTTTTTATTATTTGTTTCATACAACAATGTGGTGAACTCTTATATAAAGACACATTAGACTTTCATTCTTGATTCAGAATATCAAAAAAAATCAAAGAAATGGTATTCTCAATCGAAGAAGATTTTTTGTTATGTTTGAAAACTCTGAACACTTAGATCAAGATAATATTGTCTTCTCTAAAAATATACTTGTCTTGGTTTAGTTTTTTAATTACTTTTGTCAAGAAATACAAAATTCAACATTTTAAGAATTCAACTTTTTGTACTTAATGATTATTTATCTATGCAACGTTTTGCTCAAAACAAGAACGTGGTACTCTTATCTTAATATCATTCATTTTTGAGCTTGTTATATTTCGTGGTATATTTCTTTCATAAATAATAAATAAATGAAAATAAAATAGTTTTAGGGTACTATACGGTGCGGAACCCTTCATGCGCGAGCTCGACTCGCACTAGGCCAATTATTTGATTTCCGTGAATTTCGTTTGGAGAAATGTTTGATAAATGTAAAATTACGTTAAAATTAATTATAAACCGAGTTTAAGTTAGTTGCCAAAATGTTTTTGTTTCACACAAATCTCTTAAAAACATGAGCATGTTAGATCGCGTTGTTTTTATACAGAATCCCCCACCTGGTGATAGACGGACGGACAACGGAATCTTAGTAATAGGGTCCAGTTTTACTCTTTGGGTAGGTATCTGTGGCGGGGAATAAGCGCAATACTCATAATTTCTTTAATTTTGTTTCAGTACTTTTTGAACCAAATCAAATAAGCTCCAATAACATGAATATACAAATTTTGTTCGGGTGCCTACTTATTTAGCAAAGAAACACACAATAATACATAATCATACTATAGTAATAATACTATAGATACATCCGATAAGTTTGTTGGTTTCCACGCAGCAACGGTGCAACAGATCAACTTGATTTCTGTCATGGATATAGTTCAAAGGCCGGAAAATAACATGGGCTACTTATTATTCAGAAAAAATAAAAGGTTCCTGTGGGTTGGCACAAAATTCAAAATGCCACGCGGGCGGAGCCGAGGGCAAAAGCTAGTAATTAAAAACTATATCCCAAAAACATTAATAATAAACAAAATAGTAGAGTATCCGTCCTTTTTCTGCAGTCAGTTAAAAATTAACTTTTGTGAGTAATCAAGATTAAACTTGACTCGAATAATGATCTAGGTACTTTTACGAAGAACTTTGTTCTTATTCCAAGAATACGTTTCTTAGATATATTTACCTACCTCTGTAATCAAGATTTTTATGCTTGACTCGAAAATTTATGATCTAAGTAGGTACTTACACGAAAAAATATTTTCTTATTTCAAGAATACGTTTCTTAGTAATATTTAGGTAGTAAGTATCGAAGCCGTGGTGGTCTAGTGGCCTTGCATTCGTGAGGTACTGGGTTCAAATCCCGGTCCCGTACGAATGAATTCCTTGGAATTTTTGTACGGAATTCCACACCACTGGCTTTTCGGTGAAGGAAAACATCGTGAGGCAACCTGCATAATTATGTCCGTAGAAGAAATTCGATGGCGTATGTAAATCCACCAACCCGCGCTGGGCCAGCGTGGTGGATATGGTCCAATCACCCTTCGTGGGTAGGCCTACGTCCTGCAGTGGACTATTAAAAAGGCTGGTAGGTATAGTACAGTATCGAAAAATAGTAGAAATGAGAAAATCTGTATCTAGACAAACCAAAGTTACCGACACAGCCTAGCGGCTTCGCAGTTAAAGTAGCATTGGGCAGGGTACATAGCATGAAGAACTAGGTAATGGCCGATGGGATCGTAAATTAAGTTCTCGAATAAAGACCATAAATCGGCAAACGCAGTGCGCCTATTAATTTTCGTTCCATAGTTCTTGTAATAACTTATAATTATATTACGTCATAATTACTTAGAACAAGTAGCTCTCCTAACAGTAGGTAGACTTAGGGGCACACTCATTAGATGATCTTGTATCCAGAGGCGGCTCGTCATAAAGAGCATTGCACTGTCGCAAAAATTATAAATGTATTTTTTTTTTACAATACCATACAATCCGTACATTCCATTATTTCTGTTCTTACTACGCTACAATAATCTGTCATATTACATAAACCTAGGCGTAATTTGGCGCCAAGTTGTAACGAGTGGAGCGCCAGCGATTGCGCTCCTATGAAACGAAAATTAGTACAATTCCTAGCATTGTAATCAATGAGTGCGAAAGAGAAACATTGACACAGCCCGACACGTGAAACAGAAGATTTCGTATGAAAAATTAACCTAATCTGGAGCGCCGCTGACGCACGACCACAGAGATCCGCGCTTAATTTAATGTAATTTCTAATTTGCACAAGCAAGTAATAGATGTCTTCGCTCACCAAAATACCGACAAATGGATTTTTTGTACAAATAAAATAAAGTGGTAAATTCGGATTTCTTTTTTGTTTGTGCACCCCCATCGAAAAATGTCACGAGCCGCCTCTGCTTGTATCCAATATCTCTCTTGCTCTTGTCCTTTGGTTCATACTCGCATATCTTGTTAGGATTTAAATACCTACGAGTACTAAACAATCGTGCCAAATGTTCTCGAAATCGGCTGATAGATTGCGCGACCATGGATTTATCATATAAACAGGATTGAGTACTGGTAAAGAAGAACGTGCCGACAAGGATACGACATCAGATGATTGTGTCTCTTTTCCAAGTAGGATGACCAAAACATCTCGATCATCTCGGGATATAATATTTCTTTGGAATGTTACTGCACGCAGGAATTGCAGTTATCTTACCCCTACCTCGTCGTCCTTCGTCATCGTCGTCGTTTTAGCAATAGGACGCCTACTGCTGGGCATAGGTCTTCCCTAAAGATCTCTATAAACCACCAATCCCCATAAAAGCTAGTATAGAATTAATTTATACAGAGATAATATTCTGTTTCAAGTTTGACAGCTGTTATCGGAAATGTAGATATCGAAGAGTTCTTTCGCCTCTGTTAAGATAGCAATGGTCTAAAATTGATAATGACGGAGGTGAACCACTTTTAAGTTTGACAGCTGTCATCGGAAATGTAGATCTCGATGAGTTCCTGCACTTTTGTGATGACAGTAATGGTCTGGAATCCATGTATACGGTGTTAAATAACTTTTAAGTTTCATAGATGTTATCTTGACACATATCACGCAACCCGTGTCAGTACTTAATCACGAAAAAACTTTGTCACAAATAGACTTTATCACGAAAAGACCTTTTCACGAAAAATCTTAACCACGAAAACTTTTCCACTAATACACTTTGTCACGAAAAATCTTAATAAACTTTATTACGAAAAGTCACAATCATTTTTAAGCTTCCGTAGTAAACAAGGCATCTATTTTGAAATAAAAAATGGCGGACTCACTTTTTTGAAAAAGTCGTCATGGGCGTAGTTTTCGAGGTTTTTGGGGTCGTATATTTCTAAATTGGCATCCATTTTGGAATTAAAGATGGCGGACGTCACTTTTCTGAAAAGGCTGTCATGGGTGTCGTGTTTCATTTTTTTGGGTTGTAGATTTCAAAAATGGCATCTATTCTGGATCAAACTCTATTTTATTAGCATCTATTCGCAATTTTAACTAAAATCTTATCAAACTACATTGTTATAAAAACTAAGAAATGGTTAAGATAGTCGCGGCTTTACAGGTAATAATTCTACCATATATAAGTGTCGTTTCGAAATGGCAATAGTGCGAGCGAGACACCCTCATCACTTTGGGAAGTATCACTCGGCACATCGTCTCTCTTATGTGATTTCAAAGGAATATATGTTTTGTTGCAACGCATTAAGGTTGAATTTTCCTAAGCTAACTTTGAGCCAAATTTCGTCTGTGCGCAATCCAGATAGTATACAAAATCCTTGAGCGCGACAGTAAAAGTGTCCACCTTTTTTGAGAGAAACTCCGCTCCTATCTATTAAAAAAAAACCTGTTATCTATAGAAAACTGAGTACAGAAGTTCGAACCGAAAGTTTTCTTTAGACTCGTACGTGCAAGATAACTCTGCGCACGGCCAAAATCGGAAAATAATTCAATGCTCCCAGGGAATTAAAAATGCTAGCATCATAGCGTACGTGGTGCTACGGCTCGCGCGCCGAGTTCGAATCGAATCGAGAATCCGGCAATCGACAACGAATTGAGATATTTTTCATGTCTTTTTCTAATAATATATAATAGCATAAAAAAACGGTGAACCTTCACAAGAGCACCTTAAAATGTTTAACAAAAATATGTATAAGTTTCATTTGTCTGACGCTGAACTTGATCAAAATGAATAAATTGTATTACGAAACACTTGTTTTACTTAGTTTTAGCTACCATAATTCTCTTCATTATACTCAGAAAAAAAAGTACGTAGATCTACGAACTTTTCATCCGACATTTTTACAATATCTACGACATTTTCTAATGAGGTCTACGTCTTTTTTAAAATCCCAGTTGGCAACACTGCCCCTCACCTTATTCCTCAATCGGCACGTGGCCAGTAAGCTTGCTAGAGGTTAGAGGTTATATTCATTTGGGAACGGGCGGCTAGAATCTGTTAAATTCGTTAAGAGTTCAGTGCAACGTAGTGACTAAGACTATTTATATCGGTAATCCATTTAACTAATATCAAATCAAAAAAAATATGGACACAGATCTCCATGAACCATTTACTAGTAGACTGAAAGATTGGCAGTACGACTGTATCAAAAGAAGAAACTAATCTCATCATCGAAAATTTCTCAAGTAAGTTCTTAATTTAGTATCTATTTAGAAATTATGTTTATTTTTAGCTTTATAATAGACAATGAATTTAATTAAGTTATGTTAAAATCTCTAAAACGTTCAAGTTCCCATTAGATTTCAAGAACTTTCAAGACATCATGTCTTAATGTTGAAGAATAAAATTCTTCAATGTTAATTCGTATCCGAGTGTGAAACTTGTTTACTCAATTCAATACTTATTATATTACCTCAAGAAGACATAGTTTTGCGCACCAACGCACTCCATTGCCCAAAATGGCTGCGTTGAGCGTCGTCGATTGAATTACTTACGCTAATAACGCTTAATAAATTACGCATCCTACTCAATAATAAATAGGTGGCTAATTCTTTCGAACGTATTATTAACATTTAAATATTGTTATCTATATTAATTTCAGATAACGGAATAGAAATTATTCATTTAAAAGACCTTACTGATGGATTACTGAAGGAGCTAATTCCAAAAATTAGTACGCGCATATTTGTAAGAAATAAAATTGACGAATATTTATTGTCTCAGGTAAGTAGTGCTTAGTAATATTTTTTTTAGGGTTCAGTACCTAAACAGGAAAAACGGAACCCTTATATGATCTCTTTGTTGTCCGTCTGTCTGTATGTCAAGACCTTTTATCTCAAGAACGCGAAAACGTAAAGAGTTGAAATTTAAATCATGTATATATCTATGAATTTACATAATATTTAGTTGCATATTAACTTTAAAAATAGATAATGAAATTAAAATAAAATGTATTGAAGAGGGGCTACCGAACTATACGAGGGGCTATATGGTACTGAACGCTTCGTGCGCGAGTCCTACTCATACTTACTAAAGAAGGTTTGTTTTATATTTCTCTTTTACTTGCTCAATATAATGACAACTTAAAAGTAAAGAATGCATAAAAGCTCACCTGCGAGTATACCTAGTAGTTGCTCTTATACTTTAGTGTCTATACTGTTGAATGAACATTTACCGTGGTTTTTATATTATAGATGTGCACAAGGATGACATTTTGTGGTTAAAGAACAATTCTGAACCATATGAAGAAGTAATAAAGAAATGGAAGCTAACCTTTGAACTCCGCCAACTGCAAGAATATTCAACCATTGCAGAATTCATTGTTAATTGGCCTATTTTAAATGACATCAGGAGTGAGGTCTTGGTAAGTACTGGAACATAATACTAATTCTTCTTAGGGTTCCGTGTCCATCGAGTAATTAACAGTACCTACCTTAGCACTAAGCATGTGTCTCCGTCCGCGCCTATATTTCTATTAAATTTATGATGGTGCCTTCATAATTGGCCACACTTTATACTGTAAACCGGCGAGCCTAAATTTTAGTTTGATTTAAATTTATTTTGATTCTATTTCTTTAATTATTTTTGCTAAATTTAACTTTTGACCAATTATAATAATTATATTAGACTATCCTTGTAAACTCAATTAAATTAATTTCTTCACCTTATTGAAACATATTTGATAATGATATGGACTTAGTATTAAATGCAGTAATATTGTATCAAAATGTGATTGAATAAGTGAACATTTTTAACATAAATTTATTTTACTATGGAAATTTACGTGGTTTTCACACATTTTATACTATTTATAACGGGACTAAACTCACGTGTAGGGATAGTAGTAACGACTGTAGTTTCGGTCACATTCGGCGACCTTTTTCAAGTTGGCGAGTGCTAGCACGCGGAGCCGTCTCGCAATGCACTGCATACGTTGTTATAGTCGTTACGACTATCCCTACACGTGAGTTTAGTCCTGTTATATATAGTATAAAATTAATTTATTTTATTATTAAAATAAATTAATATCTTCTAAGGAAAGCACGGATGCTGCGGAAATGCTGAACAATGCTTAATAATGCTGCGAAGCTATGCTTAGTTTGGAGGTCTGAAGCTCTTTGTCATCATATGATTTTGAGTCAATAAATGAATTACAAGATATTAATTTGCTTTTTTCAGATTCAATTAGATTTCGATTTGATGTATCCTGGAAGAGCAAATAAGTTTCACCTACTGTGGAATGAATTCATTAAAAAAATTAAGGACACGAAAAACTCTAATTCAAAAGAAGAAATAACAGCCTTGATCCAATATATAGAAGGATTAACTGATGACGGTTAGTTTTCAAGCCTTTTATCTTCGAGCAAATATCTAGAGTCACAATCGTGCAAAAAAGTGTCTGAGCCAAAACCCTGCCCAAGCTATGTAATGGGCAGGCTTTTTAGTTAGTCGTAAGGCGATTGCAAGTCGACTGCAACGCCGAGCGGTGCTAAAGTGCTCGGTTACAAGCACTAATTAGGTGACATAACCTCGAGATTCGAGAAATGGCGTCATTGTGAATTATTTATTGATGTAAATATGTTGGTATGTATGACAGCGCTCGGACATTTTGTAACTACTTTTACTTAGGGACTGTGGCTCTGTATAGGTATTTGCTTGAAGCCTTTAATTCAAGGTTTTTCAATACTAACTTTACCTACTAATATAAAGGTATGAATTGTGGAAAATCGATAAATTATTATAAATAATGATAATTATCATTTTATTCTAGATCACAAACTTCCGTCGCAAATAAAGCTGCTCTGTCATTTGGTACCTCCAAAGGGACGCCTCAACAAACGTCAAAAATTTTCAATAACGGAGTGCATTGAAAGCTTCGTTGTGAACGTGAAGGTACAGTCTGATCACCATTATTTTATCTCTGACATTTGTCTCTGTCTAGTCATTTCTCACCATCACAAGACAGAGATGCAGCTACAAATGTCAGAGGTAAAATAACTTAGAACTATAAGATAAACTTTAAACGTGAATTTAATTAAGGTTTTAGTATATGATTGACTGAAATTAAATATTTACTTTTTAGACACCTGGCGATATTCAGAAGAAAATCGACGAGATATCAACAGATGCATCAGGAAAACGAAAAACAGTGCAACCATACATTATTCATTGCACGAATGATGAAGACAATGGAGGGACTTATTACTTGATTATAGATAAGGTCAGGTATGTTTTTCAAACGGCTTACAAAGCCTTTGACACACTTTTTAAGTGTTACCACACACTACACGTGTCTTATCCAAAAGCAAGCTATCACCTTTATTTACTGATCCAGAAATGCATCTATCAAATTGACACCAAATTTGATGTAGTCCCACCCTATATGTTTAATTTGATTTCAAATGCTAAATGCTAGATAGTAACTAAGGATTGTAAAGTTTTTGTAATAATATTTGCAACATTTTTTTTTTGTTAAAATGCAGTGTTCTGTGTGTCAAACTGAATACTATGATTTCAAAAGATATTTTATTCATTTAAATTGCCATCACAACATAACTGATTATTATAAATGTCCTTATCGGGCCTGTGAACGAGTTTACCGTACGAAATCTTCTTTGAAAAAACATATGTGTACTTCTCATAGTATTCAGATTGAAAACAGTGTTTCTACGTCAGAAACAATCAATGATGAAAGCTGCAAAACTGTACCGAACGTTGTTAACCCCATAAGCACTATGAATGAATCTCACAATGTTTTTGAATCAACTGTACACAATAATGACCATATTGATAATGTAAGTGAAAGTTTTCAGTAGTCAAATTTTAAAACTGAACTAAATAAATTACTTCTCTCATTTTTATCTCAACTATACAGTATTTCTAGTTTACCTAGGACTGTGATTCAAACCATAGTAGAGTTAGTGACTAATTTATTTACGTCGGAACCTTTTGTAATACTAAAGAAAAGCTTGAAGAATGTTCAGAAATGTTGTCACTCTTTCAAAGTTCTTTTGAAAACTTAGGGACTGATCATAAAAGAATTGAATGTTTTAAAAAGTTACATACATATACTGAGCCCGTTTCAAAAACTGTTGGAGTTTCAGAAGACACTAAGTCAGTACAGAATAGCGTTGAAATGACATTAAAAAACAGATGTTCTTATATGGTTCCATTGCGGAAAAGTCTCAAATCTTTTTTGGAGGTACCTAATGTATTAGATATTATTTTAAATTATGTTACCGATATAAATAGTCTTAGTCACTACGTTGCACTGAACTCTTAACGAATTTAACAGATTCTAGCCGCCCGTTCCCAAAAAAATATAACCTCTAGCAAGCTTACTGGCCACGTGCCGATTGAGGAATGAGGTGAGGGGCACCCCGCACCTCCACGCAGTGTGGTCATATTACGACGAACTCGTATAAACTTAGGGAAAATCCCGAATTATTGAAAGTTTCAATAATTTGGGATTTCCCTAAGTTTCAATTTGAAAGTTTGAAACCAAACCTTCAAAGATTAAGCCAAGTGCAGAATAGACTTCATCATCTCATCATCATCATTATCAAATCAATCATTTTGTGACTAGATGATTCTTCTTCTTTGGTTTTGGCCTCGCATTATTGTGCATTTGCCAGAATAGTTATAAATTTATTAATTATTTGCACAAAATGGTTTAACTGATTCTATTTCTTGTGGTAAAGTTATTCATATTGATGATTACCCAAATGATTTAAATGAAAATGAATACACCTGCGTTGAGTATTTCGAAATTAACGGAATAAAATACAATGACAAAAATGTAATTTTGTACAAGTACGACATTAACTTTCCTCTATTTTATAAAATAGAAAAAGTTTTCTTTAAAGAAATCGATCTCAATATGGTGTCATTTTTGTGTACAGTTCTAAAAACAGTAGGTTACTCATCGCATTATATGGCATTTGTTGTTGAAAGTACAACTCAAACTAGATTAGTTCGTTTGGAAGATTGTGATAGCGCAACACCTACATTAATTAGGAAATTAAATCAATGTTTATATGTCGATTTAAAAAGTTAAATTACTTAGATAATCCTACTTGATTAATGGATGTTTACAGTCGCTTATTAATAATACGAGTAAATAGCGCATAAGTTGATATCAATGCTTATTTTGGTTCTTGTGGTTTTTTGTTAAGTTGTACGATTCATAATAACTCAGAACTGTTACCAGGCGGCGACACAAAAAGATGTGTTCTCATATAAAATTCAGGACACAAAGGACGGCTTTTTAAAAAGATTCGAATATTATTGTATCAAACCTAGCACCGCCGCCGCCGCAACGTCCGCCTTTTTAAAAAACCTTTATTTGGCGGCCAATGCTGAAATTTCTGTCACTCGACAGAGTATTAGTTGTTGCAAACAAAAGGTATTTTAAGAAGATACTTCTATCCTCTTGTATTCTTCTGTAAATCTCTCCTCTGTGTCCTAAGTGTATACTACTTTATAGGATTTTTGCGAATTTAGTGCTTAGTAATTAAAGAAATATAATAAGAAATTACTACGAATAAAACCAAGTAGGTAGAGGCATCTACGAGTAAATATTTTACGAACAACATAATGGCTGAATAATTTATAAAAATTGGGATTTATTCTTATTGGTATACTAGGCCCAATTACAAAGGCGCCAGCCTTTAGCTAGGATGGCGCCTCTGTAATTGGGCCTACTATCCGGTTTTGATGCTTATGACTAATTTAAATCGTAGTGATTTCAAAATATAATTATATTTTAGTGATTTCAAAGGTTTAGGCGAGGAATGACCATTGACCAATATCCAATATTGGAAAATAATTTAAATTGGAAATTTCATAAAAAAAAATCATGTAAGTAGGTATTTTATATAAATGGTTTCCGGTTAATTACGTCGAACCTCTCAAAGGCAAGTTTAGTACATCAAAATGAACAACTTTTACTATGGGACCAACCAATCCAGATTCCGCGAAATAAAAATCGGCTGTCCCATACATTACATTCTCTTGAGTCAATGGACTTTTTCTATAGAACTGCTAACTTTTTCGCGAATTTGGCTTCGGTTGGTCCCATAGTAAAATATATTCTTTTGAATGTACTAAACTCGCCCTTAAGAGGTTATTACCATTAACTACCGATCATCCTGTGTGTGTATCCAACCCGCACTGGGCCAGCGTGGTGGATATGGCCCAATCACCCTTCGTGGGTAGGCTTACGTCCTGCAGTGGACTATTAAAAAGGCTGGTACAGTACAGTGCAGTGTCCTGTGTATAGAAAAAATACTTTTTTTAGGGTTCCGTACCCAAAGGGTTAAAACGGGACCGCCAGGTCATTTAGGTATATAAGTTATCTTAAAATAGTTATAAATAGGCATCTACGCATATAGTTTAAAGCAGATTCTACAACTTTCTCCAGCTATTGTAGAAGACTTATTAATATTATTAACTTTTTTATTTGTTAATTATAGTAGAATATTTTGATTTGCAATTTTTTGTTTATTAATGTAACATGTAATCTTACGTTTTTCGAGTAATTAAAGTGAAAATTTTAATAAATAGCTCAAGAAAATAAAAAATCCGCAATTTAGTTTTTTCGATTTTTTGCTTATTCTGAGAAGATTTACTATAATATAGTAAGTTATATATTTTTTTTCATACCAACTTTTTGAAAAAGCTGATATTTTGACGTTTTGAACGTGAGAATTTTCGATTGAAAATGAGGATGCTAGGTTTCGTAATAATAATGTGTTCCGAGTCGCGAAAGTTTAAAAACAACATTACCGGACTACTTGAGAATTATGTGAATTGGAGATTCCTCACCTAAACCATTTTAAAGCATAATTGTAATAATTAAAATTAAGAAACAACATTGTTTAAATTGTGTAAAATTGTGTATTTGTGTTGTGTAAAATAGTAATAATATTTGATTTAAGAATAAAATATACTTTAAAATACTAACATACGTTTTTCTCTTCAGGTAACAATACTAGAGACTTTACCTAAATTAATGTAAAACTACGACTAAAATAATCACAGATAAAGTCCCTACTATTCTTTGCCGAAGAGATAAATGTTTTGATGCAAGACTCTTATCTTTCTCAGCTGAAGAGTTGTTTTGATTCAAAATAATTCTTCATCTAAGAAAATTACAAGCTTTCTTTAAGATTGTTGTCTTAGACCGTTTACTAAGACAACATAACATAATTATGTAAAAGACAAAATAATTTTAAACGACCGTACTATTCTTACCTGAAGAGATATTTATTTCGGGGCGAGACTCAAATGTTTAAAAGACAAAATAATCTTAAACGACCGTACTATTCTTACCTGAAGATATTTTTTTTCGGGGCGAGACTCGAATGTTTCATACTAAAATAATATTCTTAGGCAAAGACTACTATTATTTTCCGAAGAGATGAATGGTTTTATGCGTGACTCTGTCTGTTTCTTAGCTGAAAATTGGATTTAATCGAATAACTCTCAAACTAAAAAAGTTATATGCCTTACTTAAGATTTAGTTGTCTTGTACGTCTTACTAAGACAACATAATCTTATAAAAAGCCTATACTATTTTTAGCTTAAGAGTTTTGACTAGAAACAACTCTTCAGCTAAGAAACTCGCAGTCTCGCATCCAAACATTTATCTCTTCAGCTAAGAATGGTATGGTCTTTGTTCAAGATTATTTTTTTAGCATGAAACACTTGAGTCTTGCCTCGTAACAAATATCTCTTCAGCTAAGAATAGTATGGTCTTTATTCAAGATTATTTAGTTTTAGCATGAAACACTCGAGTCTCGCATCAAAACAAATATCTCTTCAGCTAAGAATAGTATGGTCTTAGTTCAAGATTATTTAGTTTTAGCATGAAACACTCGAGTCTCGCCTCAATACAAATATCTCTTCAGCTAAGAATAGTATGGTCTTTATTCAAGATTATTTAGTTTTAGCATGAAACACTCGAGTCTCGCATCAAAACAAATATCTCTTCAGCTAAGAATAGTAGAGTCTTCGGTCCAGTTTATTTTGTCTTAGTATGAAATATTTGAGTCTTGTTTTGATACAAATATCTCTTTAGTTAAGCATAGTAGGATCTTTACCTAAGATTACTCAGTCTTAGTATGAAACACTCGAGTCTCGCCTCAATACAAATATCTCTTCAGCTAAGAATAGTATGGTCTTTATTCAAGATTATTTAGTTTTAGCATGAAACACTTGAGTCTCGCATCAAAACAAATATCTCTTCAGCTAAGACTAGTATGGTCTTTATTCAAGATTATTTAGTTTTAGCATGAAACACTCGAGTCTCGAATCAAAACAAATATCTCTTCAGCTAAGAATAGTAGAGTCTTCGGTCCAGTTTATTTTGTCTTAGTATGAAATATTTGAGTCTTGTTTTGATACAAATATCTCTTTAGTTAAGCATAGTAGGATCTTTACCCAAGGTTACGCAGTCTTAGTATGAAACATTCTAATTTCGCTTCAAAACAAATATCTCTTCAGCTAAGAATAATAGAGACTTTGTTAAAGACTATGTTTTCTTTGTGTGAAACGTTATAGTCTCACTTCGACACAAATATCTCTTCAGCTAAGAATTGTAAGGACTTAGCCTAAGACTATGTTGTCTCGTTATAAAACATTCTAGTCTTACCTCAAAACACATATATTTTCAGCTAAGAATAATATCCGCTTACTTCAAAACTTTATTTAATATTTAAAGACTATTTTATTCTATATCTAAGAAAAAAACATTCTTCGAACGAGTCTTAGATTTACTTGTGTAAAATTCAAGAATATATTGTTTTCCCCATATATGAGACTACACTTGTCTTGACTAGGAGGATGTCTTAAAATAAGACATCGTTATTCTCCGTGTAAGAAAACATAAATTCTTAATAAAATTCAAGAATATATTGTTTTCCCCATATATGAGACTACATTTGTCTTGACTAGGAGGATGTCTTAAAATAAGACATCGTTATTCTCCGTGTAAGGAAACATAAATTCTTAATAAAATTCAAGAATATATTGTTTTCCCCATATATGAGACTACATTTGTCTTGACCAGCAGGATGTCTTAAAATAAGACAAATTTATTATCCGTGTAAGAAAATATAAATTCTTAATAAAATTCAAGAACATATTGTTTTCCCCATATATGAGACTACATTTGTCTTGACCAGCAGAATGTCTTAAAATAAGACATCAGAATTTCTTGATTCAAAAACGAAAGTCTTATTCGAAGACGATAAAACTGAGAAAATATTTTACTTAATCAAAGAATATATTGTTTTCCCCATATATGAGTCTATATTTGTCTTGACCAAGGGGATATTGTCTTAATTTAAGACATCCTTTTTTTCCGTGTAGGTCCATCAGATTCGGTTGAATAAAACAAATAGTTAGATTTAGAAAGGTGACCAAATACCTTCCTAAATTCCTTCCTACCTCAGAAGCGGTATTGGAAGTTTGAAATGTTACGAAACGCCTTTTACTTTTTTTTGTATTAACCAAGACATAGTAGTTATTAAGTTCAATAAATTAAAATTAACACCTGAATTAAAATCACAAGGTCAAGGACCAGGCTTATTTACGTCCTAAAATGACCTTGCGCGAGAACTTAAGGTCGTTACCATCATGTGGCAAGTTTAGAACCTAAACGACGACCGGTTCATTGCAAAGGTGGCAATTTATTTACGATTAAAGATTCTTAGAGCAAAAACTCTATCTAGTGGAGACAGGATGCAGGCATTTCCTGCAACTATCCACGCCCAAGAACATTATCTCGTAGTTGGTTTGCTAAGGAGTCATGGAAACATCCTGCGGCGTCGCTGAACCGTGTGAAGTTTTTGCGTCTACAAGACAATTATGCTCATCTATGATTTTTTTTGTTTAGACTGTTGTTTAGGCTGAACGGACTTCGTAAGACACCAGTCACCTGAAATCTGTGATCTTAATATTCTCTACAGTACTCGACATGACCCCTCATGCTCATTGAAACGTTTTTTACACTGTACTGTACCAGCCTTTTTAATAGTCCACTGCAGGACGTAAGCCTACCCACGAAGGGTGATTGGGCCATATCCACCACGCTAGCACAGTGCGGGTTGGTGGATTCACATATGCCATCGAATTTCTTCTACAGACGCATGCAGGTTGCCTCACGATGTTTTCCTCCACCGAAAAGCCCGTGGTATGAAATTCCGTACATAAATTCCAAGGAATTCATTGGTACGGGCCCGGGATTTGAACCCACGACCTCACGACTGTAAGGCGGGTGTCATTACCACTAGACCACCACGGCTTACACTAATACTTTACAAATAAGTTTTTTTTTACAAATTGGTTCTAGAACTATACTGGGCAGATTTTAAAATTTCCTTTTACGACGAAAGAAAAATACATAATTTGTCAGTATTAAAGTCACCAGGTCGGACAGCTTTTTTTAAATGTAAAATAGGGCTACATTTGGCCACCAATTCGCCTGATGGAAAGCGAAGTTGTAGCCGAAGATGGGAGTATGTAGACCTAGAAGATACCTATTCACTCAGCGCTGGTTGCTCGCAAGCGCAACCAGCATTACGCTGAGTTGGGACCAGTTTTGTGACAGGGATTTTAGGTATAATACTGTTGTTTTTGTTTGTGTTTTATGATTTGTTTTGTTGTATATTGTTGTTATTGTACCTCTTATTTTTAGTGCTACTAAATAAATTTATTTCTTTCTTTCATGACTTAGGCAGGGCATTCCAATCCCTAGCGGTCCGCATTATGAAGGAAGCTAGGCAGCTAGTACTCAATAATAATTATTTCTCGCAAAAAATGGCATGACCGACTTCAACCGTGTACAGAACACGAAAATATTTCGCACGGATCGATGTAACGTTTTTCACATTATTGATTTATCAAAAATGGCTCAGCCGACTTCAATAAAATTTAAATGGGTGTCAATTTCGAAGTATACTCTTTCCAATAAAAAAAGAATTATCGAAATTGGATCACTATGCATCGAGACTACTAGTAAAAAGTAAAAAGTTATGCATGGTTACACATAAAAAATATACGCCTCGAATTGAGTAACGGAGGAGCCGTTTCATCAGTCAAAAAATGGATAAAATGATTTTATCCCTTTGGGGTGCAGGTCGGGCAGCTAGTACTCAATACAAGATCATTTTTTGCAAAAATTAGCATGACCGACTTCACCCGTGTACAGAATCATTACATAGTATAAAACAAATTTGCTTTCCGCTGTCTGTCCCCATGTATGCTTATATCTTTAAAACTACGCAACGGATTTTGATGCAGTTTGTTTTAATAGATAGTGTAATTCAAGAGAAATATTTATATGTATAATACACCTGTGCGAAGCCGGGGCGCATCGCTAGAACGCAAATATTATGCACGGATCGATGTAGCATTATTCACATTATTGTTGATTTATCAAAAATGGCTCAGCCGATTTCAATAAAATTAAAATGGGACCAATTTCGAAGTATACTCTTTCCAATAAAAAAATAATTATTGAAATCGGACTACTATAAAAAAAGTTATGCGTGGTTATACCTAAAAAAAAATACGCGTTGAATTGTACGAGTATACCTCCTCCGGTGGTTCGTCGGTCAAAAAATAGTGCCTCATCGATATCAATATTATAATTCTACAAATTCAATATAAAATAGAATAGAGTTGATTATCAAAAAAAAAAAGTAAAACATTTACAACAATTACGAGTACATGCTTTCAAGTAAGCACTTGTAACCAAGACAATGTATGAAAAGGGTTTTGCTTGCATTGCAAAGCTAAAATGACTGTATAATTGCCTGTAGTTTTGGCAGATTACATGGCAAGATAACAATAATTGAGGGTCAGAACTGGGCCTGCCGGGATCCTGAGAGGTGAACGACACGAATCAGCGATATAAACGAACAACCAACTGCGCCGTAACTTTGCTCGCAGAATTTCAATTTTGGCATACGTGAAATAAATGCCAATCTCAGAAATAATAATGAATTCAGATGTAAACAATGTACCTTTGAACATGTTAATGCAGAGTTAGGCGCGGGAAATATTACAGTACTGTACTGTACTGTACCAGCCTTTGTAATAGTCCACTGCAGGACGTAGGCCTACCCACGAAGGGTGATTGGGCCATATCCACCACGCTGGCCCAGTGCGGGTTGGTGGATATTACAGTACTTTTTTTTAATCATACTACACTTAACAAATCGAATCAATATGAAAAATTAAAATTGGAATTGAAGAATCGCAGTGATCCATCGTACTAGTGGAGCTCGTTCCATCGCGAATGGTCAAAATCGGAAACTGTGAAGTGTCTGAAAAAATCGCCAAAATTGCGATCGGTCAAAAACGCAATTGGTCCATATCGCGAATGGTCAAGCCGCACAATTTTGTAAATTCGTCTACGGCCACCGGTCGCTAATGCTTAATATCATAACCTGCTGATGATTTTCTACAAACTATTCAAAATTTAACGAACGACTAGGCTAGGAACTTCGAGCAATCAACAGACCCACAGTCCCTAAGTGGAAGTAGTAAAAAATGTCCGAGCGCCGTCATACATACCGACTTACGAGTAGATATTTAAATAATTCACAATGACCCGTTTTCTCGAATCTCGACTTTATCTCACCCAATTGGTTCTTGTAACCGAGAACTTTGGCATCGCGCGGCGTTGTAGTCGGCTTGCAATCGTGTAAGGCAAGTCTGCCCACTACGTAGCTTGGGCAGACTTTTGGCTCGGACACTTTTTCTGCACGATTTTGACTCTATAGATATTTGCTCGATGGCTAGAAACCAAGATAACAACATTGACAAAAAGTATACAGATTTAGGCCGAGACATTCCCTGAAAAGAGTCACGTGGAATAGACTCTATAAAAAACTGTTAGCATCGATTTTTGGGATCGAGCTGCTTTCGTCCGTGGGTAGGAACCCTTCTAATTTTTTGTCCCCCACACGTGGTCCTGGGTGGTGCTAACCAGGCAGCAACCATACTGGTGGTAGGCTATAGCCGTGGCGAGAGACCACCCACCAGACTAAGCCGCGCCGCCAAGCGACTCTCTCGAGCTCGTGTTCCGGCGCGTAGTCTAGTGACGCCATTCTGGGAGTCGGGTCGGAACAGTAGCGTCCTCTGGGGGTTCGAATACGGTGCACACTTTGATTTCCGCATCGGCCGACTAGTCGAGGAGGGCAGCGGGATCCGAGGCACGGTTTGTCGCTGGCCGACAGCAGATAGTAGGGGGCCCAAGTAGTGAGCTAGCCACTCACGAAAGGCTGCCCCGCCATCTGTCGAAAAATCCCAGGGATGCGCCATCGTGCCGGTTGGCGACCGGACGAGAGGGCCCGATGGACATCCTTGGGGGGGCTCGGGCGTCCCCGCGGTCTCCAGGCTAGTCTACCGTGGATGTGTGTGGTTTTTGTGTTGTACCACTGAATCTGCAGAGTGACGTCTCGTTCCACTTCCGACTTTCTACCTACTTTACTCCGCCATTATTAACCATGAGAAACACTAGAAGAAAAAGAACGTGTACACAGCGGCAGCACTCCCTCTCACTTAAAGTGCACCTGTGCAATATTCGGGGCCTGCACTCCAATCTCACGCCTGTCCATCATCATCTCGAGACAGATCGTCCCCACCTATTGTTTCTCACGGAGACGCAGATTGCTGGTCCATCCGACGTGTCGTATCTTTCCTACCCAGGGTACTCCCTGGAGCACCGTTTCAAACCACGTGCGGGTGTATGCGTGTACGCCCGGGATGACATTTGCTTTCTGCGCCTTCGTAGGTTTGAAGACCCTTCATTTTCTGTGCTCTGGGCTTTGGCGGACACTGGCGTAGAGAAAATTATCTACGCCTGTGTATACCGATCACATAGCGGAGACCAGGAGACGACCAGACTCACCGAATACCTTAGTGAGGCGGCGGATGCTGCTCAGCTCAGCTACCCTTCGGCCCAATTAGTGATCCTGGGGGATTTTAATGGCCACCATAAAGAGTGGCTTCACCCATACCTGGACACAAACCATGCTGGGCTTGAGACGCGCAAGCTTGCCTTGACACTTGATCTCACCCAGCTGGTTCAAGGCGCCACACGGGTACCTGATGTTGACTCGCACACGGCCTACTGCTTGGACCTTCTGCTGACTACCGATCCAGACCGTTATTCAGTGGCGATCTCCCCACCGTTAGGTACATCTGACCACTGTCTGGTGAAATCTGTATCCGTCTACTCCCCATCAGACCCCAGTCCCAAAGGGTCACGGCGCGTGTGGCGGTACAAGTCAGCAGATTGGGATGAGATGCGGTGTTTTTTTGCTTCTTATCCTTGGCAGCCTGTTTGTTTTTCTTCCGATGATCCTTCTGCGTGCGCGGATGCCGTGACAGATGTGCTTCGTACCGCCATGGAATACTTCATCCCATTTTCGGACGTGCCTCTGTCTAGCAAGGCTCGGCCCTGGTTTGGGCCTGAATGTGGACGCGCCGAAGCGCAAAAGCATCAGGCATACCTGGCTTGGGTCGATGCTCGAAACCGTAAGTTGAGGGACGTTCGTCTGAGGAAGAAGGCATACAATAGGGCTGCTAAGTCCTGCAAAAAGGTTATGCGGAGGGCTCGCTTTGACCACATTAGTCGAATAGGAAACAAGCTTGCTTCTTACACTGCGGGTAGTAAGGCATTCTGGTCCCTAGCTAAATCGGTTGAAGCGAACTTCTGCCGCCCCTCACTGCCTCCGTTGCTGAAACCCAATGGTTCACTGGCCCATACCGCGGTGGAGAAAGCAAATTTATTTGCATCTCAATTTGCTGAGTCTTCGCGTCTAGACCCCGGTAGTGCGAGACCTCCAACTTTGCCAAACTGTGACACTGTAATGAGTGAAATACACATCCGGCAAAAGGAGGTCCTCAAAGTTCTCCGCAGTCTAGATGTGAACAAAGCCAGTGGCCCTGATGGTATTCCGGCCATTGTATTGAGGACTTGTGCGCCTGAGCTGTCGCCTGTGCTGACTCGCCTCTTTCGCCTATCTCTGAAGACAGGTCAAGTGCCCAAATCTTGGAAGCTTGCTAACGTGCAACCTGTACCCAAGAAGGGCAGCCGTGCCGACCCTGCCAACTACAGACCAATTTCGATCACGTCTATACTCTGTAAGAGTATGGAACGTGTTCTTAATAACAGACTCCTGGCCTACCTGGAAGCGAATGACTTACTCAGTGACCGCCAGTACGGCTTTCGCCGAAACCGGTCTACTGGGGACCTTCTAGCGTACGCCACACACATCTGGAGTGAGGTCATGGAGAAGCACGGGGAGGCGTTGGCTGTCTCTTTGGACATTTCCAAGGCTTTTGATAGGGTCTGGCACGAGAGCCTTATTGGCAAGCTTCCATCTTACGGCCTGCCTGCTGATTTCTGCACATGGATATCAGATTTCTTGAGGAATCGGTCGATACGAGTTGTCGTTGATGGCTGCTCGTCTGACCAAATGGCTATCAATGCCGGTGTTCCTCAGGGGTCTGTGCTCTCTGCGACACTCTTCCTACTGCATATCAACGATCTGCTTAAGCCCGGGATCATTGGGTACGCAGATGACAGTACAGTCGTGGAGAGCTACACATCCGATGCAAGAACCAGCGGGCCACAGATCGAGTTATACAGAGAGGCTATGGTTGAACGGCTCAACTTGAGTCTGCAGGCGGTATCCGACTGGGGTGATGCTAACCTGGTCAAGTTTAATGCCACAAAGACTCAGGGCTGTCTGTTTTCTGCCAAAAAGAGACCCTTTCAATTGTCTCTCGCTTTCCGTGATGTCTCCGTTCCGGTAACTGACAGCTTGGAACTATTAGGCGTTTCACTCTCATCTTCTCTTAACTTTGGCTCTTACATAGAGTCCAAAGCCCAATTAGCCGCCAAAAAACTTGGTGTTCTCTCTAAGGTGAGACGGTATTTCACACCTGAGCAACTGCTTTGTCTTTATAAAGCACAAGTCAGGTCTTGCATGGAATACTGCTCTCACCTTTGGGATGGCTCTGCCAAATATCAACTGGAGGCTCTGGAGTCGATTGAGAGGCGAGCCAGGAGGCTGATTGATAACGACACCTTGACTAACACGCAGCTGCAAAGTCTTGAGCATCGTCGCAAGGTAGCGTGTTTGTCGGTCTTTTACCGGATACACTTCGGAGAGTGCGCCCAGGAGTTGCACAATCTGGTCCCCCCTGCCCCTTTTTTCTATCGTACGGCTAGACGGACGCGACCAAAGCGCCACCCTTTTATGGTGGACATTCCGCGCGTTAGAACCAAGCGTTTCGAATCCTCATTCCTCATACGAACAGCCGGAATGTGGAATGCTTTGCCTGGGTCTGTCTTTCCGTTAAAGTACAACGTGAGTGTCTTCAAATCCCGAGTAAATAGGTATCTTCTAGGTAAGCGTGCTACACCCTAGACCGCACATCTGCTTAACATCAGGCAGTGTGTAGTCAAACGCAAACCTATTCGAAATAAAAAAAAAAAAAAAAAAAAAAAAAAAGCATCAGTTCTAGCTCCTTATAAATAAATACAGTTACTTTGGAGCAGTTAGTACGTCTTTTATTGTTTTCTTTCTTTGACAATTTTAATTAACTTTCAAAAGACGGGCGACTTTAGTTTTCTTTTGCAACTCTAACTTTATTAATAGGCGGTTTATTTCAGGCAATTATTTTTACTATAAACAATTTGATAATTTCCATAGCAAGTACACCAAAATATTTCGTGAGAAGGACATTGCGTGAGGAATTAGATGTGTTGCTTTTTTTTTTTTTTTTTTTTTTTTTTTATTTCGAATAGGTGTTGCTGCAATAGTAATCGTTCTACGCAACTGGTATCCGTAATAATTCTTGATATTATGAGGTAATAAGAACTTTGAGAACAATTCACTTGCTGATGGCCAAAGTATAATTATGTAGCTACAGGGTTACTAGTACAACCTCTTAAGAGCGACTTTAGTCAAGATAAACAACTTTTATCACAGACCGAATCAAATATTTTGGCGGCTGCGATGTTGGTTTATCTGCAGCTTGCATTGCAGCTAATATATCACAGCCGCTGAGAATGTTGAGATGTTTGTTTCAAGCCGAGGTCTTGGCACCTTCTCCTTCACACCAACTAGCACCTTCTCAGGTGTCCTTGTGCTAGTCACCCTATAACCTAATTTTAGGGCTCTGCCGCCTTCTGCGCTCGCCCAAGTCCGGTAAGCTGTAGAGGCCTATTTATTTTATTTTATTTTTCATTTTCTCTTATTTAGTTCAGAAACCACTATCACTGGAATCACTATGGGCCTTATTAGTAGGCTCCAAGTAGCCCAACAAGCTATGGAGAGGGCTATGCTCGGAATCTCTCTGCGAGATCGAATCAGGAATGAGGAGATTCGTAGACGAACCAAAGTTACAAACATAACCCAGCGGATTGGCAAGTTGAAATGGCAATGGGTAGGGCACATAGCACGGAGGACTGTCTTATTGGAGATCGTTAGATAGAGGCCTATGTCCAGCAGTGGACGTCCTATGGCTGAAAAGAAGAAAGAAGAAGAAGAAGTTCAGAAACCAAGTCAGAAAAAAGTACGAAAGAAAGGACAGCTGCTCCACATCAATAGGGATGTTTGCTCGGTATAAAAATCATGATTATAATTGGTCCCTCAGATGATTCGGGCGCAGACCGTCAAGCCCAGAAGCAGATCCGCGGTAAAAAGACTGCAGTGCCTCAGCAACCTCCTCAACTTGTACAGCAAGGCAAGGCGACGACGGATCCGGGTCCGGAGGAACATAAGGTGGACGAGATGGGGCAGGGTTTTTGTCTTTAAGAGCTGCCAATGTGTTCTCGTTGAAGGGTGCGAAAGTACACTCTGAAGTCAGAAGACGTTCCGCCCCCCTAAGGTCTAAGATTAGATTAGTCCCTAAGATTAGATTATTGAATAATATTGGACACGTATTGTTTCTTTTGTCAATCAAACATTAGTGACAAAGATTAACCTTGTCAAAGTTTGAGAGTGGGGGCTCGTGACGGCACTAGCCGGTACATTTGATAGCGGTTAGTGACGTCACGCGGAACTTTAAAGGGCTATATCTTCATCAATTTTTGTTAAATTGACAAAAGAAAAAATACGTGTCTAATATTTTTTGACAATCTATTTGACGGACTAATTATAATTTTTTTAGTAAACATCTCTATTCTCTCCATTCAAAAGTTCCCTAAACGAGATAGCTTTAAGCGGTAAGGCCGCCCGTTATTATACTGTAATTGTATTTTTATTATTATACTGTAATTTTTATTTCCTGTAATTTTATTATTTGTTTCTTGCTGGGCAAAAAGCAATTTTATCTATCAATCTGTTCCATAGATTTTTAAGTCAATGAACATTTTTCAAACTTTTTTTCCAAAATGACAGCCGACTATACGCGATTGCAGAGTTGGTCTACAGTAAAAGTTCTTCATTTTGATGTACCAGAGTTACCCTTAAGAGATTATGCATATGTTACCTTACCGGTAACCGTACCTAGGAAGCCGTGGTCGTCTAGTGGTAGTGACACCCGCCTTACAATCGTGAGGTCGTGGGTTCAAATCCTGGTCCCGTACCAATGAGTTCTTTGGAATTTATGTACGGAATTTAACACCGCTGGCTTTTCGGTGAAGGAAAACATCGTGAGGCAACCTACATATGTCAGTAGAAGAAATTCGATGGCGTACGTAAATCCACCAACCCGCACTGGGTCAGCGTGGTGGATATAGCCCAAACACCCTTCGTGGGTAGGCCTACGTCCTGCAGTGGACTATTAAAAAGGCTGATACAGTACATTACCTTACCGGTGTAAAAACACATGTTAGGGTGCGTATATATTGAAAGAACTTTATTTTATAACATGTTATAATAATATGTACCCACCTTTATCCTACTTCCTACTAATATTATAAACGTGAAAGTTTGTGAGGATGGATGGATGGATGTATGGATGTTTACTCTTTCACGCAAAAACTACCGAACGGATTGAGATGAAACTTTGCAATAATATTGCTTATATATCAGAATAACACATAGGGTATAAGTTATAATGATATATTGCGTATGCGGGCGAAGCCACGGGTAAAAACTAGTAATACATAATCGCTACGAACGGGTTAAGCTTTTGTAATTATTATATCGCAATGTTAATCAACGTAAATAATCGCGTGACGCAAATCTGTTGACTTATTGCAATTCTAAAATGGAAATATAATAGGGATGTTTACTAAAAAAATATAATAAGTCCGTCAAATAGATCGTCAAAAAATATTAGACACGTATTTTTTCTTTTGTCAATTTAACACAAATTGATGAAGATAAAGCCTGTTAAAGTTCCGCGTGACGTCACTAACCGCTATGAAATGTACCGGCCAGTGCCGTCACGAGCCCCTACTCTCAAACTTTGACAAGGTTTATCTTAGTCACTAATCGTTAGATTGACAAAAGAAAAAATACGTGTCCAATATTTTTCAATAATCTAACTGACGGACTAATTATAATAATGATTTTCATACCCAGTAAACATCCCTATTGTAGAGTAATTTGAGTCTGCGAGTAAAAAATACAAAAAATATTTAGACAAGCATAGTTTAATTATACGAGTCTTCAAGAATCCGAGGAGCGGAAATTTAAGACCGAAAGAACCGAAGAATTACTTTTATTTTATACTAGCTGACCCGGTGAACTTCATCTCACTATCTGTCAACTGTCAATGAAAACTTATACATGCAGGAACATTTTGTATGGGAAAATGAAATTATTGTTTTTATTATTTTGTCGTAACTTTTATAAAATTTGCTGACCGTTAAAACCTTTCCGTAACTTCCACAAATATATTAAGATTAAAATTAGCTAAATCGGTTCAGCCGTTCTCGAGTTTTATCGAGACTAACAGCCATGATTCATTTTTATAAATAAGATAGAAGGTACATTTATTATTTACTAGTTTTTACCCGCGGCTTCGCCCGCATGATATTTTGATTTTTGACGCAATATCATTATAATTTATAGCCTATGTGTTATTCTGATATATAAGCTATATTATTGCAAAGTTTCATCTCTAAGCGTTCAGTAGTTTTTGCGTGAAAGAGTAACAAACATCCATCCATCCATCCATCCTCACAAACTTTCGCGTTTATAATATTAGTAGGATAGGATTTAGAAGGAATTTATGTTCATTGCGAAGATGCAGCGCCATAAAGCTGTCTCAATCTGATTTTAAAAACCCAACGAGTCAGTTTGAAATGACTATTGCTACAATTACGTCATATTAGTGATTCTTGTACATATAGCACCTTGACAAGGTTTGAAATATACCAGCACAGCTCCAATTCAAGTCAACTCGGTCAGGCCGCCGGTATGCATTGTTAACTTACGTAACAAGAGCAATTGCAACAGTAGCCATCTTTACGAATCGTAAGCTTGATACGCTGCCAGTGTTTAATTGGCCTTGCAAGAATGTCTTGAAATTGAAGTTATTAAGTAGAACGCCGCCTCCAACTGTTCTTATTGCAGATCCATTGGGGAGGTCTATGTCCAGCACGGGACGACCTATGGTTGATGGATGGATGGTTAAATAGAAGGAACTGGCGAAGTGCGTCTAGCATGTAGGTTTAGCTCTGAGTATAAGTGGCACTTGTCACATCGAAGTGTTAACATCTGGCGCCCCTCTCTTCGTCTCATCTCGCTGCACTGCTTTCTTTTTTAAAGACGGGTGAAATCTTTTAGAAACACCCAGCTAAATTGAGTGCAACTAGGATATGCAGACTCAACCACTAAAAATTCTAGGTGACCGCCCTTTATGCTTTTCATCGGCGCATACAATAACGCCAACTAGCCACACCGTGCTTTGTCTTCTCGGGGCTCGTTTAGATGTTCTCATCCCGGAATGTATGACTACCTTTGAGCCCCAAGCCCCATCTATCAGACAGACTCTTTATTTACAACCACAAAGCTAAAATTAAACATTATGTACACATTTAAGACTATATATGATTATAAACTGGCGGCCTTATCACCCATGACGATTTCTTCCAGGCCTATCGATCTATCGCTGCACTTCTAGCCGCTTTTCGAAGAGTAGGTACTTACAGCTATTTCCTGGTCGAGTTTGGTGTAGAAGTCGCCCTGGTGGTGCCGCCGCCGCACGCGCACCGCCTGCCGCAGCGACGCGCTAGTGTCTCGTCCGCACCACCCCCCTACGCGCTCGCCGACGTGCTCTAACATATCGGCGACGCGGCTGCAACAAACAAACGGTAGTTTAGTTATAACATCGACATTAAAAAAACAATATTGATAATTTAGGTACAGTCATCGAACACAGAAAAAACCAAAAGGATTTTCTCATTGAACCCGTGGAACTACTTTAAAAAAAAACGGACAAGTGCGAGTCAGGCTCGCACATCGAGGGTTCCGTACAAACACATTGTTAAAATAATTAAAAACCTGTTTAAGCTGTGCTAATGAAGTTCTGTTATATGATACCTACCTAACATGATACGATTTACTCACTTTGAATTTTGAACCCATATTTTGTGAATTTTGACGCCCTATTTTTTTGTAAACTAACTAAAAATTTACAATTTTCAGATTTGTTCCTATATGTATACTCTGAGACAATGCTTCTCGCCAAATTTCATAGTTCTATGTCAACGGGAAGTACCCTGTAGGTTTTGATTTTTGTGAGTGTCGAAATATGCGGTTTTTTTCGACATAATTGGCTCTAACTTTTTTATACGATAACTGAGAAGTTTTTCTTTAACTCAACCACAAGATACTGTAGATATATGTATACAGTTTAAATTTCAATCTATGCGCGTTCCCGAGATAAAGAGTCTTGACATACACACAGACGGACAACAAAGTGATTCTATAAGGGTTCCTTTTTTCCGTTTGAGGTACGGAACCCTAAAAATGGTTGTCTGTCAAGTCGGTTTACGGGCGATAATTTAACGTGGTAACCTAACTAACATAGGTGACATAAGAAAACATTGTTGAATCAACAACTGAAACAAGCCGAACTCTTAGGCCGATCGTGCCTCTCTATCGCTTATTCCGCGCTCTCTCTTGCACGCTCGGCTCAGGCGGAACGTGACACTTTTTCGTGCGTGCGACCGGTGTTTATGATTTATAAGACGAAATAGCGCTCAATTAGTTTTTATCTGTCTTTGAAAGCGAATCGAAGAGTGTTGTCGAAGTCAATTTAACAGTAACAAAAATGTGGAAGTTACTATTGGCAAATATCCCATAGAAAGTTATTAACGATAAACACTTCTACTAAGTAATTTGTTGAGAGCCTCATTAAACGTGATCTAGCTTAATTGGGAAAGCGGCGCGATGGAAACTCATGCTCAAGTACTGCGGTTAGCAATACAGGTTCAAATCCTGCGGTCACTACACATTTTGAACTGTTTATTTCAAAAAGATTCATAAAAGCTCAAGAAAAGGACATGTCCACAAAATATATGGAGGCTGGTATAATAATAATCAAAAATTCGAACCACAACTCTCGTTACATTTTGAGAAAGTTCATATTTTTTTGAGTCTATTACAACAGATAAAAACAAAAAAGATAATTAAAAAAATTTTTGAATTTATTAGGATAAATAAATATATTTGGCTCAATAGGTAGTTTATCTCTAGCAACCCTGATTAGGTTACCTCTAAATTGTTAAATAAAAGCATTTTTACCAATCAGACACACTTTTAAGTGTTTTTTAGTCACTGGTCACACTGGTAGGTTATAATTTTTAATTGAAGCAAATTAAGAGATTAATGTGGAAGAATCAGCTACGAATGCAAGTAAAATAACGATAGAAGCACTTTATCATTGCTAAACTAGAAAAAATAATAAGCTGTATTGTTATTTTTCATACAATTTATTTTTCGCATTTAAAAAAATTGGAGGGGTGAAAAAATCTAAATTAAATATTTTTGGGAAGCCCATAAAACAACCTTTCAAATTATGTATATGTCATCTTGGTACGATTTTTCTCGGAATAATATACCACTTGTGGACGTCACCTTTAACTTCGTGTGCTTCTAGACCGACAGTAATACAAATCTTTGTCCCTCGCATATTGTTTATCTTTTGTTACGTACGAGTATGGTACCGATATTTGCAGGAAAATGTATACTGTACATAATATGTTCCTGTCCAATATTTGCTAAAAACAACTTTGACTGAGATTGGTCTTAGGTTTCTGAGTAAAATACTAAAACAAGAATTGTTTTGAGTGTAAAATTATAAAGTAGCGCTCATAGCGAGTTTGACTAGCCGCGGAAAGAGCGCTACCGTGACTCGTATGACCTATAGGCCTCTCCTTTGTGCCATCTGCCATCAACAAATATAACCTAGCTGCCCGTCCTGGCTTCGGCCGGTTACCGATGAATTACAATACAATACAAGATAACAAGTACACCAGAAAAACAGCTTAAATAACATTAAAATATTTACATAAAATATTTACATAAATAACATTACAATATTTACATACAATTTTCACAATAATCAAAAAAAAAATCTAAAATCAATAATAATGTCAAATTAAACAATTACTAAATGAATATTATTTTAGTATCTTCTCTTCGGCATCGGTACAGAGACATGTCTATCACAACAATGCCGAAGAAAAGTACAGTCCACCCTCTCCGCTATCATCATCAGGATGGCGTTGGAGCTGGCCCGCACCCTGCGCACCAGGGACGCGCTCCGCTTGCGCATGCACGTGTGAAAGCAATCCGTGCGCGCGTCCGCGAAGATGCCAGAGGCGCTACCGAATCGGGGCAGCCCCAGCATTCTGAATGCTTTATTGTACAGGACGCGGAGGTCGCTGTATTTTCTCTTTGTATAGTTAGCCCACAGGCTGCACGTGTAGAGGGATGTACAGTAAGCTCTAAACAGAGTAATCTTGACCGAGCAGCGTGCGAACTATCATGTTCGCTCTTATCGACAGCGCCCTCCGCTCCCGCTCAACGTCATCATCGTCTTTCAAGTCGGCAGTCACCACATGTCCCAGATACTTAAACTGGTCCACCATGTTGAGGGAAGCCCCAGAAAGAATAATAGGTGGTATTTCCTGAGGACATATTTTGGTGCCCGACGCCGCCTGAAAAACCATGCATTGGCTTTTCTTCACATTGTATATTAGACCGTGGCCACCTGCGTAATCCTCACAAACTCGTATCAGCTTTCTCAATCCACAGACCGATGCGCTCAGCAGCACCATGTCGTCCGCATAACTTAAGTTATTGACACAGACATCGTCAATATGGCAGCCAACATGAAGACTGCTGAGCGCTACGATAGCCTGGTCCATATAAAAGTTAAACAGGGTTGGCGATGTCAATCCGCCCTGTCTCACACCGCATTCAAGCTGATACGGGTCCGACATCGCCCCCGCCCATCGGACGCTGTTGAACTGATGTGCATACCAATGTACTGGAACATGTTGACAAGTTCTTTAGGCATTTTCGTTTTTCTCAACTTAGTCCATAGGAGGTCGTATGACACCAAGTCAAATGCTTTGGACAATGATGGCCTTATCACTATAAGCGATTTCTTCCAGGCTACCTTTCGATGGACAGAAATCAGAGTACAAATATGTGGATGGTGGTGTATAATAAAAATAAAAAGTGGAAAGAAAAAATAAAATATACATAATTACTTACAAAATAAATAGGTACAATAATTACATATTAACAATGACTTCTGATATTTAAAATAATTTTTAGCACATTATGTTAATAGTAAATTAGGTAATTTCCTTTTCTCACAATATGACGTAAATCGATTATGATAATGTAAAGCCAACTTTATAAGGGGGGCACGGATTTCCGAGACACAAGCTTAAAGCTTAGTTCGGCAATCCATAGCTCACGAATATAGTAGCTAATAAATAAGGTCATTTAAGTTATTAATTATGTTAAATTCTATATATTTTATGTTTATTAGCAAAATTGTAATTTATTTGTGTCAATAAATCATTTCAAAGAGAATATTAAGTAAGTATAATAATATACTACATCTTCAATAAGATAAATGTACATACATAAACAATTACATGAATATATAATAAATACAATACATATATTTATATACAATAAATATCATGTATAGTTGTTATTTAACATAATGAAATAAAGTGTTTGAAAACTAGGTTATTGAATATTATGTTGTTTTTAAACTTTCGCGATTTGAACACATTATTGTTATATACTACGGGACTAATCGCGCACTAAAATTACGAGACACTCAGTCTACCCGTGACGACGGTCGATGCAACTCGGCCGAAACGTCGGGATGAGGGGGTATTTATTTATCTCATAATTTTAGTGCGCGATTAGTCCCGTAGTATATAAAAATAATATTGAATATTAAATGGAGAGACTTAGCCTGCCTGATAGCTACGGGCTAATTATAGCTAATTAATCTTCCAGAAGAAATATTCTGAGAGATGGTGAAAACCGCATGCAATCCGTGGTCTAGTTTAGATGTAAGCAGACACACAGTCAGACACACAAAAATAGTGGTTTTGCTTTATAACTATGTAGAGATTACATTTGAATTATTATTGCATTCACCAAGAACTTCTTAAGCCGCCATCCAATCTCAAATACCTGTATAGAGCCCTAGTTAAACTGATTTTTCTCCATCAGTCCATGGAGTTGTGGAATAAAAATAAAATACACAATATTCTCAAATCTATACGGTAGGGAATTCAATAACTCGAAAAACAATTCAAAAAACTTCGCTCGATAGAAATTAAATGCGAAGATACCGCTTTTAAGAACAAATTCATGATTTCTAAGAAAGTTTATTGCATTTTTGGGCACTTTTCTACACGTTTACAATTTTTTTTTAATCTGTTATTTATGCACATTAATTGAACTATGGCTTTCACCCATAAAATTCAGGAAAAAGTGGTAAAATAAATTTTATATTGATTTTTTAATGCAAAAATCGGGCGAAAACGGTATTGGTCTTCACCGGCTCATATGAAAAATTACGCTGATACTATGGCGCCTTAAGTATTATTAACATGTTACCTACATATTATGAAAGCTGTTTCACAATGCTATTCAATATAATAAAGATTTTTAAGTATTTAAATAAATAATACAAATATAATTTTTTAAAAAATATTTTGTTTTTATAAATGCATTGTCATCGGCCTCTGATAAGTGTGCAAAGTTCAAAGAAAATCTGATCGCTCAAAGTAGGTCAAAATCGTACTCAAAGGGGTTGGTTACAAGCAAGCAAACATACAGGTGAAACTAATAAAAGCGTGTTAAAATAGTAAATTAAATTATTAGTAACGCTTACGTCATAATCCAAAGTCATATCTGTCAAATGCTAGCATTTTTTACAAAGAATCGTTGATTAATAGCGCAGTAGTTCAATGTTAACTAACAAACATACGTACACAAACTTACTGAAGGTCATTTAATTTTCAAACATATATTTATTTCTTTTTTATGCCGGAAGATAATAAAATTAATAAGAGTCCAAACCAAAACGAAAATAAAGACATTTCAAGATCACAAATGTTTATACCTCTCATTTAGGCGATACCTGTTTTAAAAACAAAATAAAAATTATACTTAACTTAACTTAACGTTAAAACTAGTGACATAGGTAGTCAGAAATAAAATTAACGTATTTATTCATCGATTAACGATTATCGTTATTTTTTTAACGATAATCTAGAAAACATAATAATAAATCGTTCCAATACAAATAATAATATTGCCATACCATATGTATACCTATATAAAACATGTTAACTAAGAACCGCATGTAAATTTCATATTATTATGTTGCAATAAATGATTTGAGTTCGAGCTTAAAATTAGATTCTCAGATTGGGACGGTCAGATAAAAAACTTTACTTAATTAAAGCTTGGCAATTATGTTTAACAATTGAGGGAAAATTATTAATATTTGTTCACTACCCGCTCGCACTGGCCGTGGTGGTCTAGAGGTAGTGACCCTCGCCTTACAATCATGAGGTCGTGGGTTCGAATCCCCGGTCCCGCACCAATGATTTCTTTGGAATTTATGTGCGGAATTTCACACCACTGGCTTTTCGGTGAAGGAAAACATCGTGAGGCAACCTGCATATGTCCGTAGAAGAAATTCGATGGTGTATGTGAATCCACCAACCCGCACTGGGCCAGCGTGGTGGATATGGCCCAATCACCCTTCGTGGGTAGGCCTACGTCCTGCAGTGGACTATTAAAAGGCTGGTACAGTACCCGCCCGCACTGGGCCAGCATGGTACAGCGTGGCGATATAGCTCAATAAGCCTTCATTCTATTTTCAACAGTGGTCTATTAAAGACCCATAAAGTACAGTAATATTTGACCACAGTGCGCAGTGGTGGGCTACAGCCTAACTGTTAGGTCAAACATACTTCAAGATCTCAAAATTATACATATCTTATGCATTCAATCAAGCAAACACCTGTTTCAATAATAACAAAACAAATAATTATACGTATCATTAAAACTATTGACGTAGGTTTAATCAAAGTAGAGTCAGATAAAAAATATCTGTTCTTAAATTCGGACGGTCATTAAAATATTTTTTACCATTATTATAACGTGGCAATTATATGAGAAAATTAAAGGCAATCATATTTGGCCATAAAGATGGACTATTGTAACCTTTTCATAAAGAAAAGACGCCAAATACCTAATTTACTAGAGATGTGGAACGCTTTGTCTGCACTGATCTGTCTTCCCGCTAAAATACAACGTGTAAATAGGTCTCACTCGTGTAAATAATCCTGAGTAAATAGGTATCTTCTAAGTAAGCGTACTACAATCTAGACCGCATATCTGCTTAACATCAGGCAGTATTTAGTAAAACGCAAACCTATACGACAAGAAAAGATAAAACAGAACAGAAATGCGTCAATGCATATTGCATACAAAAAGTTCATTGTCTTTCGACAAAGTATGGAACAAAAGACATTTTTCGGCGTTTCCATAGTAAAACTTCGTCACAATAAATAGGTACAGTGAAACATATCCTAGAATCTACGACCTAGATTATGTCCGTCGTCTCGAAATATACCCTCTGTAGGACAAATTATAAGAATGTAGGTTTGTTTGTTTGTTAGCTTGAGAGTGTACAACGCAGACCTGTCGTATAGCAAAGCCATAGCTAATGATATCCAAGTAAAATTTAATGGCTGGGAATATTTTTAAACGTAAATGATATTTACCTATTCAGATGATAAATTGTGTTGTCTTTTGTTTAAACTTCTTTTACGCAGCAACAAAGAAACAGAGCGGTATAATTTTTTCAACCTTGTGCGTCATATGTTGACGCTACTCACGACGAAAGCTACATAATTATTTTTTGAAAATTACGTAACAACCGTCTTCTACCGACCTCACGCCTAAAGCAGCACGCGAAAGTAGCGATTTTGCTGTTCGATTTCTATAAGCCCTACAATTTATAACCAATTTTCTGGAATTGATTAAAAGGCTAATTAAATTTCGTTAGGACTATCTGGCGATGTTCCTATACAAATTGTAATAGTCAACTTCTTAGTTGTTAAACGACAAATTGTAGACAGATATGATTATTATTATGTACAATAATTGTACCCGTTATTATTAATTATCATTGTTTTGACTTGTAAATATTTCTTTTACCAATAAACTATCTGTATCTGTATCTGTATCTGTAGTTGGCTCAAAAAACAGGAGCAATAAGGTAATATCGGAATTAATTCAAAACTATACGACTATTTGAGAGATTCTTCCTTTTTGGAAGTCGGAAAATAGCATCCTACTTCCTACTAATATTATAAACGCGAAAGTTTGTGAGGATGGATGGATGGATGTTTGTTACTCTTTCACGCAAAAACTACTGAATAGATTGAGATGAAACTTTACAATAATATAGCTTATATATCAGAATAACACATAGGTTATAAATTATAATTATATATTGCGTATGCGGGCGAAGCCGCGGTTAAAAACTACTATGATTTAAAAGTCCTACTAATATTATAAACGCGAAAGTTTGTGAGGATGGATGGATGGATGTTTGTTACTCTTTCACGCAAAAACTACTGAACAGATTGAGATGAAACTTTACAATAATATAGCTTATATATCAGAATAACACATAGGCTATAAATTATAATGATATATCGCGTATGCGGGCGAAGCCGCGGTTAAAAACTACTATGATATAAAAGATCTAGTGCCGAATCTAAAACGTAATAGATAAATGCAATATTATATCTGTTGTATAAGATAAAACACTCGGATAGTTAAAATAATTGTTAATACCTGATTGTAATAACTCATAAATAAACATGGAGCTATAAATCGGTATAATTTGACTGTGAATTCATACCTAAGTGCAGTGAGCTTAACCGAATGAATATTAAAATAATAATTTGTAAGAAAGTACAACATTTATACTCTGAGTGATCTTTCAGTCACTAGGAGATCATAAGTACGCTACAGAACTTCACGAAAGTAGTATTCTGCTTTAGTAGTAGTTTCAGGAATAGCGCTACAACACATACTTTCTTTGTAACAATTAATTTGTAGTATGAATTGAATTTATTGATGAAAAAAAAATCGCAAATAAAAATTACTCTATACCAATTAGATAATAAAAGAATAAGTAGTGAGCTAGACAAATAAGACATCTAATTTAAATTACGACTTGCTAGTACCGTTTAATGTTATTTACTAACCGATGAAATGGAGGAGGTTTTACACGCCGCGTATTTATATATATATTGTTTTAATTTTGATAATATTTTTTTTGTTTGGTAGATCACACTTCAAAGGTCCCATTTAAATTTTATCGAAATCGGCTGAGCCATTTTGATAAATCAAAAATAATAAGAAAATTGCTACATCGACCAGTACTATTATAATTATGTACACGGTTGAAGTCGGTTATGCCTTTTTTTTGGTAATAAATAATTATGATAATAAAATATTTTTTTATTTTTAATAGTAATAAATAATAATTAATAATAACATAGAAATAACATAAACGAACCTCGATGTAAAGAACCAATAAAGGATGGCGGTGAAGATGGCTAGCTCGGCAGCTCCGCTGGCCACCCGCACATTCTCCACCACAGTCCACACTCCCACTATCGTATCCATCTCCGTACAGTTCCCAGGTCCGACAGTCACTACATCACCCACCAAACTCCAGTTGCACCGATCACTGTGCGCGTTAATTTTGAAAACCACAAAAAAACAACTCCAGAAAAGTTAAGCTTGATTTTATTTTCGATACGCAAAGTCAGTCTCTGAAAATTGATTAAACAAATAATCGATTTCAAATTCCACGACGCGTTTGAACTGTTAAGAAGTCAGAGTCGAAATAACCGGCAGCGGCGGCCGGTGTCACGACGCGCATTCGCATGACCAGAGCACATCTGAGCAAGTGGAAGCGCTGCCAGCGTGATAGATAACTCCACTACCACTGGTCGAACACGCGATATTGATGTGAAAACAATAATTAATAACGACCTAATTGGTGTGCGATAAACTGACCCCGAGGAGCGAAGTCCACGTGCTAATACTCGCGAAGCTGTGGAAAAGTACGATTGGGACAATAGAAGTGTCATCAAAACATTCACGTACATATCACCAACAAGAAAGGATCTACAATCAGTGGAAGTAGGAAGTACAACAACATTATCGAAATAAAAACTATCGATGCCACTTAAAACTACACATGCGACCGGAAGAAGTAAACAAGATTACTAATAGCATCACATCGAATATCGACATTGAAAAATCGTCACACCGACGTGACGAAACCAACAGAAATATGAATGTCATTGGTCAAGTACACATTGTCACAAGAACTGGGCATGGCCTACAGGTGAAAATCGATAATCTCTCGTGAGGAGCAAATGTCAACAGTTAAATAAAACGGTTTTGAGTAAATGATGCAAACGGGTGAACGCGATAAACTTTATTCGGCACGAGATCTAGTTGTGGTGTGATTAAACATGAGAAACAATAATATTGATATGAATAATAAAAAAAATGTTTTAAACATTGGAAGTTATGAGTAGAAAGCTGAAATTTTATTACAGAAGTGAAAATAATTAAACTGCATTCAAGCGGGAAGTAAATACTATGTTCCTTCCTGGGCATCTATGGCTTAGCTAGCCCTTTGAAGAAACCCTACTGATACAGTCTAACACAGTTATGAATAACTGAAAGAACGAGGTGTAAAGATGCTTTTAAAATAGATACATTGGTGCTTCCAGTAAAATATTTCTGCTTAGAAACTGGTTCTTAAATAATTTATATATTACGTAAGTCGACCTATGGACTATGATAGCAAGTGTTCCAAATATACTAAATTAAACGGATAATTAAATACAAGATAACGGAAATGCGCTTCAATTTAGTCGGTGGAAAAATTGGAATTGAAATCGAGAGAAATACAAAATCATAAAACGAGAAATGATATTCTTATGATATGATTTCGTAAGTTACTGGTTATTGGCAGTAACCATACTTTTGGACAAAAAATGTGAAGGACAATAATGGTATCTGTATACCGGTCTAGTCAAACCGGGAAAATACCGCAGAATGGTAATCCAAATTTTTAATGAACGGATCGACAAAACAAAAGTTATAAAAGAACAGTAAGATGACGTGCCGCATCAAAAATGTATGCCGCGAAAGTTGTGGAGAGGCATGTAATTATTACAATATGTTATACGTTTAACACTTTTTGCATAAACTGCGAACCTACGATACACAAGGTACTACAATAGGTACGACATTTACACATATCAAAATTTACGGCTAAATTTAAATAACTAATGATAATGTATACGTCAAGATCATTGGCTATAACTTTTAAATTATTAAGTGGCAAGAAGTTAGGAGAAGGAAAACAGGCACACGCATACAGTTTTGCGCCTCTTGTTCTACCGCTCCTCTTTGATTAAGGAGACTTTCTTATGTAATAAGTCTTGTTCTATACAAAAGAAAATACATTTTTAAAACATTTTTGCTTTTGTGTCGAATTACAACATTGAATATTCAATCGATGACAAGTTCATTAGTCATTCTGCCATTGTAGGCAAATTGAGTTTTGAAAATCGGTAGCTGTTTGTGCAACATCACCGGCCTTACAGTATTCAAATTACTGCATTCAATTAAACAGATCACTCAACCGGGTTACAACTAATTTTTAAACAATAGAGTTGGCCCCAATCTGGCTACTAAATAAAATTTTAGCTAACCTTAAAAAAACTATATTACGGCAGTATACAAAACAAATGACATTATCATATAAATGGCGAAGTGCGATGTGAATGAAGATTAGTATGACTTTCTATCAAAATCAATGAATCAACATAAATAAATCTAAGTTGATGCAATGGAATTAAATTATTGACTCAGGGCAAAATTTACTTTCTGACGTGTAATTCATTAACTCTGCATTAAGGGACTGAACAAAATAAATTCAAGAGAACAGTAATCGCAATCACGTATGTCGAATAACCTGTACCAGTAAAGGTTCAAAATAATAAACAAAAAAATGTAAGAAAAAATACTACCAAAAGAATTTTAATGGCACATAGCCGGCGTACAACGCAAATTTACACAACTAATTAATACAGAATACCTAATCGATCATACTGTCACGTAACTAGCACATAAATACTGCGATCGGGAAAGCGAAAATTCAACGGAAACACACCATCCAACGGTGCCAAGAAATTCAGATCACAACCACTGGGTTAGTAAGCAGAATTCTCAATGAACACAAAGCCGGCGAGAAAAACTATCAGGTCGAAACTAATTTATAAGTAAACCATGTGGGTAATACACTACATGCAATCGACATTTACACCTTAAACGAAACACACGATTTAGTATTAGACGGATCAGAAAGTGAAATCGATTAAATTGTTTTTTTTTTCTGCAAACCGAACATCGGCTGACCTTATAGCAGGTGTATTTGTAGTCTTACCAAAATGCTAGACTACAATAACAGCACGGCAAATAACTAAAATCACGAATGAAAGTTTTTCGGTGAACACTTCGACACGGTCCGTGATATTGAAATGGTGAAAGAATGTGAAAATTTATATAACACAGACGAAATCGATCGCACGGAACGGAACCGGCGGCGCGCGGCGCGTCGACTCGTGCGCAGGCAAGACGCTCTACTGAAGCTAGCTGGCATACGTAACGTAGCGTGTACGTGTGCTATATTTTTCTTTTTATACGAGCTATTATCGACTGGCATTATCTTCGATCCAAATGAATTTAGCTACAAAACAAACATCGGCGATTTGACAGTTCTTTTGAAGAATGCAATTATGGTACGTTTTTTACTTACTCTACTAGAACGGGTGGCCATCCTGTATCAGACTAATTTTGTTTTTTGGAAATTTAATAAGTGTCTAACAATAAACTAAGACTAAATAACGGGAACTTTGTAACGCCAGGATTCTATGAGGTGTGACTGTTTAAATTCTACATAATTATGATTAGAACTAGCTTTTACCGGCGGCTTCGCCCGCCTGATATTTAGATATTTGTGCTATCCTATAACCTCAAAATCAAATACGTAGATCTCGTTGATCTCTCTTATTTTTGTGAAGACAGCAATGGTCTAAAATTTACAGTTACGAAATAAACTACTTTTAAGTTTGACTTAAGTAAAAGTAAGTTCGTATAGGCCAGGTGGCTAGCCCTGGTGTCTGAGTTTTTAAACCGCCTAACACACTACTACCTATAATTAGCCTACAATGGGCCTACAATTTTTCCCAGTGCTCAATCCTGTTTATGCGATATATCCAAGGACTGATCATCGATTGATTTGACAGTTATTCGATTCGACAGTTGTTTATTTTGACATTCTTGCAGCGCACGCTAGAGTACTCGTAGCTCACAGATGGCAGAATTTTCCTACTTACTCGACATTTATCGTTATATTTTGGACAATTCACACAATATCTTTACAAATTGTAGTTTATGTGTTATTCTGATGTATAAGCTATTATTATTGTAAAGTTTCATCAAAATCCATTCAGTAGTTTTTACGTGACAGAGTAACAAACCATCCTTACAAACTTTCGCGTTTATAATATTAGTAGGATATTAATTCCCACTCTGTTCATAATTCTACATTGTTTTATCGGCATTTTACTACAAAGTCCTGGAATATTTTAAATGTAAGTACTCCCTGTTAGACAGTATACGTTTTCAGCATACCTATACATATCTAATCTACTGCCATGCCGTATACCTGACCTTTTTACCCGACTTGAGACAAAGTACAGAAAATAGAAATGACAGGTAAATGCGAGAAAATGTGAATAGTTCACTGAAGTCATTTTTTCTTAGTTTTAAAGAATTCAAGAGCTAAAATAGGACAGTAATTTACACATAATAGAATTGATGATAGGAGACTATTGGATATAAACTATTTACACAGCTGACTGTTTTATTTTGGGCAGCAAAATCACAACATAATTTTCAACTGCTTTACCGACTTACCTAGTCAGAGTTCAGACAACACAAAAGTTTCATTCAAATTGTTAGCTCTAACTACTAATTACTACTTATCAGATACTAATTTTCAGGTAATTTACTTATTGACGATTGCCCATAAAAAGGAAGGAAGAAGGACATATACAGATCCGAGACCAAAAACTGCATTATATTAGACTACAACGAATCAATACATCTTTACAAATCAATAACATTTTTGGCTGCACGTATGAACGGTATAAATGTTTGCTTTCCATTTGTATTTTAGGAAGAAGATAAAACTAATATTACTGTTGACTGTTCTTAGCATTTTGCTAAAATATGCAAAATGTTTGCGTAAAATACAATGTAATGTATATTTCTTTCTCGAACGAAACATTGTTTAGCAAATTTTCTACGAAAACGAAACAAAAGAGGTCAATGAGATCAAAACAGCGACGGTGGCAAAGTGCATTATTAATTATAGAAAAACAAACTAAGCGAGAAATTACCTAATAGTGATCTAACTTTAAAACTTAGGATACAAAAACGAATTAATGGCAAAAAATAATAAATGAACGGCTTTGCGATTGGTTAAATTATGATATTTCAAATCTCTATAAACCTTCAGGAAGAAATACTCTAAAAGATAGTAAAACCTACATCACAATGCAGACAAATAATAGCAGATAATGCACCGAGATAAAAAGCAATGTCTTATTTCAGGGGAGGATATTAGATCCTAAGTTGTTTTTAAACTTTCTTTGAACACATTATTATTATATACTACGGGACTAATCATCAGATTAGTCTACCCGTGACTACGGTCGATGCAACTCGGCCGAAACGTCGGGATGAGGAGGAATTTATTTATCTCGTAATTTTAGTGCGCGATTAGTCCCATAGTATATTATAATAATTAGATCCTATGAGCATAACGAAGGACAATATACACCTAAAGTATTATTCGTGTAGATTTGGGTTATTATTGTCTCGCAAAAGGTAAAAAAATTGAGTATGCACTAAATTGCACTACTAGAATAAAGCCTGTCTTCGTCTTGGGCGGCTTGAGCGGCGCGTCACTACATACTTCTTCGCTTGCGCTCGCTTCGCCCGTGACATAAGACACTGCTTTATACTCTTGAGGCATAATCTACAATTTTACCACCATACGGGCAGGCAACATTTCGTGTCCGATATCATCGCATCGGTTTCCAGGATACCGGCCAAGTGGCCGTAAACGGTGCACAATTGTGCTGGCACGACCAATGGGCCGACAATTGCCTCACAGTGGTGTAATTGATAGGTCTCGAACGGTCGTCGGTCATGCAAGCCGATAGGTATTGTCATCAATCAAACACGATTTTATTTTAGCTGTTGGGCCTTAGGCACCACATGCGACATAGGATGATAGGGACGTTTGGATTCTCAAGACTCAAAACATTAACCATGGCTATACATAGCATATTTATTCGTCAATAGCTTTTCAACACATCCTAACCGCTAATCCCGCTATGTTTAACAGCACGAAAAGTAGAACATTTCTGCTCTCTCCTGTAATACAGGATACGTCTTTGCACTGCCGCATGCGCTTTATATCTCTGCCGGTGATCTTTCTACCCCAGGATAGAGCAAAAATTAATTAAAAATTAGCACACAGGCAGAAAGCCACATTGCTGGAAAAGGGCCCTACGTTATGTACGTAAAACTCCGTCAAATAGTTTCCATTAATTAGGTTTTTTTTGTCGCCGTCTGATTTTGCTTGTAACCAAGCCACTTTTTGTGCTCGTGTAATTCGCAGTTCCCACACAGTTTCTTGCGACGTGTTTTTTGAGACTAAAATTATGGAGCTTTTCCTCTAGACTAATATACCTAAGCTAGACTGTGTAGTTGAAGATGTGTTATGATATCTATCAATCAGGATGGGCTATTTTCAAAGTACAGATAAGTTTAACACTACAACAAAAGGTAATGCTTTGAAGTAAATCACGTGCCTTCAAATAAAAAAAATAGCTTAGTTGAACCCGTTTTTAGGGTTCCGTACCTCAAACGGAAAAAACGGAACCCTTATAGGATCACTTTGTTGTCCGTCTGTGTGTAGGTCAAGACTCTTTATCTCGGGAACGCGTAAAGATATCGAGTTGAAATTTAAACTGTTTACGTATATATATGGTCTCTTGCAGTTGTGTAAAAGAAAAACCGCATATTTTGACACAAAAATCAAAACCTACAGGGTACTTCCCGTTGACATAGAACTATGAAATTTGGCGAGAAGCATTGTCTCAGAGTACACATGTAGGAATAAATCTGAAAACTGTACATTTTTATTTATATCACAAAAAATACGGAACCTTCGATGTGCGAGCCTGATTCGCACTTGTCCGATTTTTAATAGAGTTAAATTGCGTTACGCAGTTTTGGCGGGAACGCGGAAAAGTCATGTCGCCTCATTGTATTATTTTGTTAAACTTGTGTTTTTATCAATGATAATTAGTAAAACATTGTGGTATTTCGTTGATTATGAGCTGAATTACGTGCATGAGTGTGGACAAGTGATATAATGTGACGTGTATCATGTCGTTCCGTGTTGTTACCAAAACTCCATAGACACCTCTAGTAAAGTCTCCACTGTTATATTGAGGTATGACTTAGACTACGTTTGGACTTGACCGCGACTTTATTGGACTATGACGTGACTACGACAGTGACTATTTTGATAAAATATCAAAAAATATTAAAACTTAATACTTGACACTGACAAATGCACAACAATGCGACGCCAAACAAAAGAAGAAGAAGAATTGCGTTACGAAAACCCTTAGCGAAAACCACCTATCCTGATTGGTGGATATCAAACAGATGTTAAGTTAACGGTTAACACACAGCTTAACTACATGGAAAAACTACAAGAAAAAAAAATCCATCCGTCACTATCCTTAGCTACACAGCTGAGCTCAACTAAGTAGGAAAGCCACCTTATGGTGGTATGATACCCAATCTGCTATTGGTTTAATGAGTTAATGACGTTAAATTGATGTTGGCCTCTTGGGTGAAGGCTTGGTATTCGCCGATCGTGGCAAAGGTTGCTATATAATTTTCATTCAAAACCTGAAATTTATAAATAGGTACCTAACCTAAGTATTGAACAGTTGAGCTTGGCTTTAGTTATTGTTCTGACTGAGGTGCAGGCTTTTGCTTGCTGGTTTGGTATGACATCTTTTCCGAAATTGGAACGAGCAATCAGGAAGAGCGAGAATGCGATGGATCCATGACATAAACGAGCTACAGATAGATGCTATCGGCAAATGTGAATGGCTAATCAAGGACTGATGATGTGCCTAACAAATTACAAAATTTATATTAAAAGTACCTATTTAAGTTAAATAGACCGGATGGTGACATTTTAAGTCGCCTTCCTGCACGGGTAGCATGGCAAAGGGACAAATCGTCTTTCCACCATTATATCCTCTCGAAGAGGAAATAAAGGATGACATTAAAAGTGGATAAAATGGTTTTCTTCCTTTTGCCCCGTGCTACCGTGCCAGGCTTTACATGACATGTCAAAACGGTTAAAACTATGAGGAATTATTGTTGATAACACCCAATACATATTTTAGCACTTTTTGCATAGATTAAAACTATCACGATAATCAGGTTTTAAACGAAAATAGAATAGAACGAAGTTGTTTAGGGAGTTGAACCCGACAATTAAAACATTAATCCCTGGTAGACACATCTATGGAGTTACATATACTTATAACTTAGGTAGGTAATGGATAGGCTCTTTAGCTACATACGTATGTACTCGTACTTCATCGTGTAATCGTACGTTGTAATCCGGTTAAACTGGTAGAAATTATTCATTGACGATACCGTAGTTGTATCATTTAGGAGGATCCGTTACAAGAAACGGACTCAATAATTGAATAAAATACCGGGACGGAAACCCGGACTGCGAGTCAGTTATGCAGGTTCAAATCCTGTGGTTACGACCATTGCAAAAATATATAAAGCTAGAGACATAAGTGACATTGCAAAAATATATTAAGCTTGAAACATAAGAGACATTGCAAAAATGTATTAAACTAGAGACAGAAGAGACATTGCAAATATGTATTAAGCTAGAGTCATAAGAGATATTTCAAAAATGTATTAGGCTAGACATAAGAGACATTGCAAATATGGTTTAGTCGCAAAATGACAGAAGCGCAAAATGACAACCGGGGGGCATATTGTCCAAAGAGCAAAAATATGTATTAAGCTAGAGACATAAGAGACATTGCAAATATGTATTAAGCTAGAGACATAAGAGACATTGCAAATCTATTATATAAAAGGCTTCCCTGAGTGACTGACTGACAGACAGCCTACAGCCCAAACCGCTTAAGATATAAACTTGAAATTTAGACCATAGGTACATTGTACAACGTAATGGAGCACTAAGGAAGAAAATTTTGAAAAATCGATCTCTAACGGGGTAAAACGGGCCCTTTTCGTTTGTATGCAACTTTTTATTCCCTGTACCGATTGACTTGAAACTTCATAGAAATGCTTTTCAATCAAAATAAAAGTTACGTTTTTTCCTATTTTTCCAAATTTCCCTTATCTAAAGGGTCAAATAAGGTCCCAAAGTTGGTGAAAAAAGCGTCAATTACATCCAACCAGCTGAATGGTTTTGGTTCAAATCTGGTATGACGGAAGCACACAATATGTTTCAATACAGGAACTAAAAATATTCAGGAAAATCTATAGGGTTCCTTAAGGATAACCAAAATTAATCAGTTTAGGCCACAGCCCAAACCGCTGAAGATATAAACTCGAAATTTGAAATATACGTACATCGTACGACATAATGAAGCACTATGGTCGAAAATTTTGAAAAATCGACTTCTTACGGGGTAAAACGGATCCTTTTCGTTTGCATGTAACTTTTTATTTCCTTTACCGATTGACATGATACTTTGTATAGATGCTTATGAGACTAAATACAAAATATGGTTAAACGTGTTTTCCCGAATTTTCTTTAAAAAAGTTTAAGGGATCAAAGTATATACGTCCCAAAGTTTGTGAAAAAAGCATCGATTACAGCCAAAGAGCTGAACGGTTACGGATGAAAACGGGTATGTAAGAAGCACACAACATGTTTCAAAACTGGAACTATTATTATCCCGGAAAATCTACAGAGTTTTTTAGGGATAGTCAAAATTAATCAGTTATAATACGAAGCTCAGATAAAACGGGTAAATGAATTCTTACGAAATATGGTACGAAGCTAGATAATGATACAAATTATCACTTAGGGTACTGCTATCCCGGAAAATTTTAGTGGGTCCTTCGGGATACCCATTACTTAGAAAAATACTAAAAACTGTTCGAAAATCAATGAAATTTAGTTTCAAAATAGCCCACCATTTTAACTAATAAATGACTATTGACGTTCTGGGAAAAGTCCCGGATTCCTTGTACGGTAGACCAATCGTAACCCTGAATAAGCGTAAAAAATAACTTAAATGCGCTTTTTTTAATAATGTAACGAAGTATCTAGAATATAATTAATCATCCTTAAATGGGGCAATATGGGTCCCTAATAGTTTACGATTATTTTTATTTTGTGAGCCAATAGTCTTAAACTTAGGGTACATACAGGTCAACATACTCACTTTACTATAGGATCAATCCTGAAAAGCGAAAATTACCTACCTATTACATACATTTTGTCGCGGTTTGATGAACTTTTTGTGTTGAACAGCTGATTTTATTTACGTGATTTCGGGGTTAGTATCATAGTAAAAGTTAGTCAAATGTTTTACGCAATCTTTAGACATTGTTTACCAGAATAATTGCACGATTAAATAGTGTTTAAAGTATGTTTAAATCTTTTGTGGTAAGGCGGTATGTGTATGCCATTTTTTTATCTGCCTGGGGTCAGACAACGTCTGAAAAACCTACATGTGCCTCGATTACGTTTGACTGGTTGAACGATTTTGGGCGAGATTGTCATTTCTCTCGAGAAAAATGAGTTCAGACTAATCGAAATTAAAATTCTAATGACTTAATGAAACATGTCGACGAATACGCGTATAGTAGCCGGCAAACAACTTGAACATTAAACCATGGCTACCTCTCTTTTGTTTTCTCTGATAACGAAAGGGAGAGAGTGATATTTTTTGGTTCAACTTACGTGCCGGAACCTATACCGGCCTTCATAAATAGTGCACTACTGAACGTAGGCCTACCCGCGTAGGGTGATTGGGCCATATACATCACACCGGCCGAGCGCAGGTTGCTGAATCCACATACGACATTGATTTTTACAGACGTACACATACAGATTGCCTCAATGTTTTCCATCAATGAATAGCCAGTAGTGTGAAATTTCTTACATACAGTACAATACAATTTCTTACAGGTATTCATACAATTATTATTGAATTAATTTCAAAAAATCAGCAATTTATCATGCAAAAAATCACGTACTCCGCAATAAGCTTTAGATACAAGTAAATTAAATAATAATTGGCCAAGTGCGAGCCGGACTCGTACAGTATGGAAGCCCCCCTTAATATTTTATATTTTTATTCAATTATTTATTTTTGTAGGGAATATACAACTTAATATTCTGTGCATATTTCAAGTCTCTTCCTGTTGTCGTTATTAATATCAAGCGAAAAATAATGTTTCTTGTATGGGAGCCCCCCTTAAATATTTATTTTATTTTTATTTAATTATTTATTTTTGAAGTAATTACTTAATTAAATATTCTGTGAATATTTCAACCTGTCACCGTAATTAATATCGATCGAAAAACGGCTAAAAATTCAGGTTTGTTTTATGGGAACCCTCTTAAATATTTGTTTATTTATGTTTTTAGTATTTGCTGTTATAGCGGCAACAGAAATACATCATCTGTGTATACATCAGTTTCAACGTTCTAGCTATATCTGTTCATGAAATACAGCCTGGAGACAGACAGACTGACAGACGGACAGCGGAGTCTTAGTAATAGGGTCCCGTTTTTACCCTTTGTGTACGGAACCCTAAAAAGCAAATACTGAGACTGAGAATGCAGGCCAATCCGTGGGCTATTATCATTTTTGGGAAATATTGGCAAAATTCAGGCTAAACCGTAGGCATTATCCTTGCAAGTAATACGACAATAGGCTCAATTATGAAGGCGTCATCGTAATTTTAATAGCAACGTAAAAAAGTGTTCTCTCTATCGAATCGCTAAAGTGAAAAAGAAACAGAAATAATTATGCTAATAAGCTATTATAATTACGATGGCGCCGTCATCATTGAGCCTAATGCGGGCTTAACCACGAGCTATTATTATTTAAGTAAGTGCCAAGACAACGCGGGCCAAACTGTGGGTTATTATCATTTTAAGCAATTACGAAAACAATGCGGGCTAGACCGTGGGCTATTATCATTGCAAGTAATACAACAACGCAGGCTAACGGTAGGGTATATTTTAAGAAAAAATTAAAACAACGCGGGCCAGACCGCGGTCTATCAGATATTATTATAAGCAAGTGCCAAGATAACGCAGGTCGAATCGCGGGCTATTATTTTAAACAAGTTATTACTAAAACAACGCGAGCCAAACCACGGGCTATTATACGTTGCAAGTTATACGACAATGAAGGACAAACAGCGAGATTTTATAATTTTAAGCAAGTGTTAAGACAACGCGGCCAAACTGCGGCGTATAAATTACCATCTTGAGTACGCAGTAATACGCAGGCCAAACCATGAGCATTACCGTTGCAAGTAATACGACAACGCACTCAAACTGGCAGGCTATTATAATTTTAAGCAAGTATTAAGACAACGCGGGCCAGACTGCGGACTATTAGATATTATTATAAGCAAGTACAATGACAACGTAGGGCAAACCATAGGTTAGTTTCATTTTAAGCAAGTACCTATTTACTAAGACAACGCGGGCAAAGCCGCGGGTTTTAAGCTAGTATGTATTAAGCTAGAGACATAAGAGACATTGCAAAAATGTGTTAAGCTAGAGACATAAGAGACATTGCAAATATGTATTAGGCTAAAGACATAAGAGACATTGCAAACAATTATCTGCATTAGAATGAAATACGCTGTGTCCAAAATTGACATCGACAACATAGAATGTGCCCACTTTGGGATGTTCTTTCACTCTTTCAAATGTAGATAGTACATAAATTATAATAAGTAGGTAGGTATATGACACTACGGATGTTTGTATTGGTAACTGATTGAGCGGTTTCTATATAGTGGTGGACAAGCGTTCCGGAGGTAGACCACCAGCCCTAAGGGTCGACGATATCAGATCCATCGCAGGACATGCGTGGATGGGATTATAATCCGTTGGGCTTTAATTACATTATTATGATATGCGGGCGGCGGGTCCCCGGCAGTCCTCTTTGTCGTCTCCTCGCCCCTGTACCGCGGAGGCGAGGAGGAGGCGAGACGAGGCCTATATACCCAGCAGTAGATACAGGCTGACGATGATGATATGATTCTACGCATATTATTCAACAAAGTTGTGACGGGCAGCTAGATTTATTAATAACGTAGTTAGTTGTATTGCGTCAAATACCTTTGACGCAAAACCTATAGTTAAAAATAGTTCCTAAAATTCGTAATAACTCATAATCCTTCCTAAACGCATCAATTTAACCCCAATCAGCGATAATTAAGCTATGCTATTGTCGTCTATTAATGGCCTATATATAATTATTAGCGTTTGTATAAATGGCTTCAACCCCAATCAGTAATAATTAAGCAATGCTATTTTCATCTATTAATTAAGTTGGACTATTTTTGTTTTTATGAATGTCTTCAAAATATTATTTAAAAATACCAAAATAGGACAAAATAATAAGGGCATTCATATCATAAACAACAATTTACTTTTCTTTTTAATTTTTAAGATCAATATTATTGTTATTTAAAAATAAAAAAGTGTAAATGGTTTTTTGTTATGGACTTTTATGTTAATCATTTAAATATAATTAAATGTTCACATCGGCTTTGTTCTACCACTCCCCAAAAATGGCACAACCGCCTTCAACCATTGCAATCTAGATATTTTTCAGTTTATGCGAATTGAGATATTTTTCATTTTTCAAAAAACAGCTCAGTACTTTTGAACCATAGTTGGCGAAAATTATATCTCATGCCAAATCACAGCTAAAATCGTCACTTTCACAAGATAAGATACCGACTTCATAGTCGGTGTCAAAAATAAATAGTAAGTCATTGGATTGGGTATTGCGGCGTTTTGCCCCGCAAGCTGTTGGTCCCGCGGGGCGAATCGACCATGACTCTTTTTGAAGGCCCCCATTCGGCCCGCGGGGCGAAACGCCGAGAACTATGAAGGAAGAGGTCGTTTGGGCCCACGTTGATAAAGATCAATTTCCCGCATCAGTATTACGTATTTCTTATGGTACAGCCACGCATAAAATTACATGACATAAAATAAAAATCCGACTACAAAAAATCAACAGATGTGCAACGCTATAAAAAGAATTGTTAGTATGTTTATGAGCCTTTATTATCACATTGTTGGACAAAGGCCTCCTCTCGAGATTTCCAGTTTTGTGTTGATTCCTGCCAATTTGGATCAAAGGTGTTCAGTTACAGACATGCCACACGGGCGATGTCGCCGCGACATCGCACCGCGGCGTCACCGCGGCGACCAGTGTTGCCGGTAGCGAGACATTAAATCTAGAGTATTCGAGTATACTATGAAAATTTAGCGGGAAAAAAAGGTTTTGACGACAACCGTTCAATCTTAAAATGAAGATGAGAAAAATCCCTCGTACACGTTAGAAATCGGATCGTGTAATTTGTCACGACTAATGTCACAGTAACAGCTGTCCAAGTGACAGCTGTCAAACTTCAAAGTGATTAATATCGGTCATTATCAATTCTAGACTACTGTTGTCTTCACAAAAGTGATAGAACTTGACGAGACCTACATTTCTGTTGACAGCTGTCAAACTTAAAAGTGATTTATCTCGGTTATTATTGATTCTAGAATACTGCTGTCTTCACAAAAGTGATAGAGCTCAATGAGATCTACATTTCAGATGACAGCTGTCAAACTTCAACGTGATATATCTCGGTTATTATCGATTCTAGACTACGTCTGTCTTCACAAAAGTGATAGAACTTGACGAGATCTACATTTCGGATGACAGCTGTCAAACTTAAAATTGATTTATCTCGGTTATTATTGACTTAACAATTGATTCAATTGATTTAAGTTTGACAGCTGTCATCCGAAATGTAGATTTTGTCGAGCTCTATTACTTTTGTTAAGAGAGCAGTAGTTTAGAATTGATAATAACCGAGATAAATCACTTTTAAGTTTGACAGCTGTCATCCGAAATGTAGATCTCGTTGAGCTCTATCACTTTTGTGAAGACATCAATGGTCTAGAATCAATAATAACCGAGATAAATCACTTTTAAGTTTGACAGTTGTCATCCGAAATGTAGATCTCGATGAGCTCTATCACTTTTGTGAAGAGAACAGTAGTCTAGAATCAATAATTACCGAGATAAATCACTTTCAAGTTTGACAGCTGTCATCCGAAATGTAGATCATGTTGTGTTCTGTGACTTTTGTGAAGACAGCAGTAGTCTAGAATTGATAATTACCGAGATAAATTACTTTTAAGTTTGACAGCTGTCATCCGAAATGTAGATTTCGTCGAGCTCTATTACTTTTGTGAAGAGAGCAGTAGTCTAGAATCGATAATAACCGAAATAAATCACTTTTAAGTTTGACAGCTGTCATCTGAAATGTAGATCTCGTTGAGCTCTATCACTTTCGTAAAGACATCAATGGTCTACAATCAATAATAACCGAGATAAATCACTTTTGAATTTGACAGCTGTCATCCGAAATGTAGATATCGTCAAGTTCTATCACTTTTGTGAAGACAGACGTAGTCTAGAAACGATAATAACCGAGATATATCACGTTGAAGTTTGACAGCTGTCATCTGAAATGTAGATCTCATTGAGCTCTATCATTTTTGTGAAGACAGCAGTATTCTAGAATCAATAATAACCGAGATAAATCACTTTTAACTTTGACAGCTGTCATCTTAAATGTAGATCTCGTCAATTTCTATCACTTTTGCGAAGACAACAGTAGTCTAGAATTGATAATGACCGAGATAAATCACTTTTAAGTTTGACAGCTGTCATCCGAAATGTAGATATCGTTGAGCTCTATCACTTTTGTGAAAACATCAATAGTCTAAAATTGACAGTTACAGAGATATACCTCTTTTAATTTGGACAGCTGTCATTTTTTAAATGACAGGTAGCTGATGTTTTAAACAGACAGCTGTCAGTTTTTGACGGGCAGCTGTCATTTTATCATTTTTATAGCTGTCAAAGCAAAGTTCATGCAAACGGATTACTTTTGCACACAGAGCTTTTGCAGATAATAAGTAAAAGTAAAAAAATATATTAAAAGGAACTGGAAAAAAGTATCCTCTATATCTTTTTGTTCTAAGCTATCTCTTCACCAATTTTCAGCCAAATCGGTTCAGCTGTTCTTAAGTTATAAATAGTGTAACTAATACGACTTTCTTTTATAAATATAGATAGAAGATAAATCATTTTCAAAAAATTCTGTGAGACATAGTGTGACAGATTTACCATAAAAATCTTTTTCTATCATGGCAGCTGTGGGACACGGTTGGTAATCCCACAAACTTCTAAAGAGCCCCACAATTATATTTTTATTCTAGATAAAATTAAAAAGTATATTGTAGATAAAAAGACATCGAATGGTTCATTTGTTTGCTTCAAATGAAATATTTATGTTTACAAAACACGTGAAACCAATTTGGCACATTAGTTTCATGTGATGATCATTCAATCATCAATTGCATCATTCAAACAAATGCATTTTTGTTCATACACTACCATAGGACTCATAGAATGACGCCCTCAAAATAATGCAATTGTTTATTTTTTCCATTTACTACTTTTCTACTTAAATGTACAGATAAAAAAGTGAATCGCGGGGCGAATCGCCCAAGACTCTTTTTGAAGGTCCCCATTCGCCCCGCATTGTTTGGAGCGGACCGAATGGGGACCTTCAAAAAGAGTCTTGGTCGATTCGCCCCGCGGGACCAACCGCTTGCGGGGCGAAACGACGCAGGACTCATTGGATTGAGCTCCACGACCCGAAAGTACTCTCCAGTGATCGACATTATTTCTCAAGAATAGTTCGTGAGGCTGTAGAAATTAAAAAGCACCGTAATTTCAACCGAGAGGATGGTTTCAAACTATCAGTGTCGTGGAATCCTGTAGTCGACAAATGTAAACTGCGTGGTGTAGGCATTAAGACCTTTACAGATACTGTCAGTGTGGTGTGTCGTGGTGACAATTTCAATTTGAGTGATACGGCGTCGCATTTAGTTTGCCCGTCTGCCCGTGACCACGACCATTGCAACTTGGTCGAAACGTCGAGAGAAAAAGAAAAAGAGGTATTTAATTATATATCTCATGTTTTATAGCGCGATAAGTCCCGTATTAATATAGTAGTACAACAGTTCCATTTTCAAAGAACTTCACATACAAGATAGGTCATCGTCGACTGTGCAGTTGCGAATACTGAAGTTCTTTGGACATATCTCCAGGAATGAGAACTCGATGGAGAGACTTATAGTGCAGGGCCAAGTGGAAGGTAAGCGAAGTCCATGTCGGTCACCAACTCGCTGGACCGATCTAATTAAATAAGCCCTACAGTCTACCGTGGTGCAGTGTGCTCGTGATGCGACTGATCGGCACAGATGGAGGAACATCGCGAGACGTGCAGCAGCCCTGGGAAGAGATGATAACGGCGAGGAGCCTCCGTGAACCATCCACGCAACCACGACCACTCTGACAAGAGTGCACGATTAAGAAGTTATAACCAGACTGAAATAGAACGAAACATAAAGGCTAACATAAACACGAGGCAAGTCGAAACGCAGTAGCAAATTCATAAGTCAGAGGGGGTGGGGAGAAGGGTTTTGCGCAGCTTGTAGATAACTTTACAGGAACCATTAGCCTAACTAGGGTTTTCGACCCTACTGCACATATACTTTTGTTATTTACCGTAGTGCAGGTGTTCTGATTTATCACAAACTGTAATGAAGCAGCCTTTTTAATAGTCCACTGCAGGACGTATAAATATAAATAAAATATAAATATTTTGGGACATCTAACACACGGCCTCTGACCCCAAACTAAGCAAAGCTTGTGATATGGCTGCCAGAGACTGATACGAGTATACTACATATACTTATTTTTAAATACATACTTATATAGATAGTAACTAAATAACACCCAGACACAGAGCAAACACTTATGTTCATCACATAAATATTTGCCCTGGGTGGGGATCGAACCCACGCCTCTTTGATCCAGAAGTTAGGGTCACTAACCACTGAGCCACCGAGGCAGTCAACGTAGACCCACAAATGGTGATTGGGCTAAATCCATCACCTCTGGCCCAGTGCGGGTTGGTGGATTCACATACGCCATCGAATTTCTTACACGGACATATGCAGGTTGCGTCACGATGTTTTTCTTCACCGAAAAGCCAGTGGTGTGAAATTCCATAAATTCCAATGAATTCATTTGTACGGGACTGGGATTGATTGACACGATTGTGAGGCGGGTGTCATTACCACTAGACCACCACGGCTGTCACGTACGTACATTTTTTTTGTAAAATGCTAAAAAAACCTACTCAATTATCGAAAACATCGATTACATCAACACAAACTTAATTACCCTCAATTTAGGTTTGTTTATCGAAGCCAAATTATCAAAGTAAACATGTATAATTTACGCATCAGCACGATTTCTATCCCCCACGAAGACAAATATGTTTTTAACTTATCATTGATATTATGTATCTTGGTTTATCAAGCGCGTGTTGGGAAACGTGTATTGCCAGAGTTCCGTAGACACATCACAGAATTTTTAAGAAGATGTCTTGTAGAGTCAAAATGGGAAAATATCTAACCTCTAACAGTAATTTGTTCGTGAAAGTATTTGATTTTTAATGCAATTTTTTTAAACTTTCGCGATTTGAACACATTATTATTATAATACAACGGGACTAATCGATCACTAAAATTACGAGATAAATAAATACCTCATCATCCCGACGTTTCGGCCGAGTTGCATCGATCGTGGTCACGGGTAGACTGTGTTCTAGATTTGTATTAATATATATTTTTAACATCCACTAATGCAAGTGGGCACTAACACAGACGCTACAATCTGAATAGGGAATTTTATTTTTGACAATAGCTTAACAATAAGGTATATTTTTTTAAAATTAGTTTTTAATTTAACATCTTTCTAAAATTTTCATGCTAAAATCCACATAAGTGTACATGTAAGTACTATGATATTCGAATATGACTAACTGAGAAACCGGTACTCCAGGCAGGTTTTCTCATCGCACTACGGAACCCTAACACGCATGACAAAGGCGTATAATTAACAAAAAGCGTCTTTTTACAACAAAGGTTATTGACAATGTCACTCGATAATAACAAGTGGCTTAAAATATTATAAAGTATAGGTACATAATAATAATAAAATTAGATAAAGAAAGTCCGATAAAACATGAGCTAGGCACGCGCACTCGGAAGATTAAATTATTATAATAAGTACGATAATAAATTATCAATCGATAAATCTAGCTTTTACATGAGCCGGATCTAAAGGATTTGATAAAAGTATTTAAAATGATTACAACACATACGTATTTAAAGTTCATACATTTTACCGAATACAAAGTTTAATGCCCTTAATACTGATGTTATTTTTGACCGTAAAATACTTTTATTTATGGTTGTACTTATCATGTCTCAGAGATGATAAGAAAATTAGAACGTAGGCATTTGGTAGCCTGGAGATTATGATCAATTCAGGCGTTTTAGTTTGAATAAGAAACAATAGAGGAAAATGTTTTGCGCGTTATAAATATTGTTGTTGTTTTGCTTTGTCCTTGCTACCTACTCTAGGTTTCTGCAGGTTATCTGTGTAATATCTATACATTGTTAGTTGATAGGCTTCGAGCAAATATCTACAGAGCCACAGTTTCTAAGTGAAAGAAGTAAAAAATGTCCGAACACCGTCGTACATACCTACCGACTTAGATATTGACATTAAATAATTCACAATGCACTTTGGCATCGCGCGACGTTGTAGCCGGCTTGCAATCGCCTTACAACTAATTAAAAAGCTTGCCCACTACGTAGCTTGGGCAGGGTTTCGGCTTGGACAATTTTTTTGCACGATTGTGACTCTAAATATTTGAACGAAGTTGATAGGATAGAGATTTATCTGTACTGCAACTAGTCGTCTCAGCCATATATAGGACGTCCACTATTGAATAGGTCCTAATGGGGACATTTATCTGTTCACCTTTTGGATTACATTTTTTTTTAATTACGAGTTAAATAAATACCTTATAATCCCGACGTTTCGGCCGAGTTGCATCGATCGTGGTTAAGGGTAGACTCGGTCTAAACGTCGGGATGATGAGGTATATTTATTTATCTCGTAATTTTAGTGCAGGATTAGTCACGTTGTATATAATAATGTGTTCAAATCGCGAAAGTTTAAAAACAACATACATATTTTTAATAAGATCCGATCTCGTAGTTCTTTACGACACTCGCGCACTCCGAGTTACTCTTATTTTTTGTAAGCAATTACCTTTTGTGTACGCAACCCTAAAAATTACCATTTCCTGTTAAAAAATATAATTACAAAGCAAAAGATTATCGATATAATTAACAAAATTATCGGCGTAACAACAGGCTTATCAGTAAAATAGGTAAGGAACAGAACTTTCGCGATTGATTGTCCCTATGCCAGGTGCGATTATCACCATTATATTTAATGATCTTTTTACATAATATCTAATTACTTTCTTGATGTAATGATGTTGCAAAATCACTGATCGTCACTAAGGACAAAGTGATTAGTGTCACAGCTGTGTTAGAAAGGGGAGTGACCTAATACCTGTTTTTTTTTTTATTTAACCTGTACTGTCCCACTGCTGGGCAAAGGTCTCCCCCAATTCCTTCCATTCCTTTCTGTTCTGGGCTACTTCCGTCCAATCCTTTTTAAACCTCTCGATTTTGTCGCGCCATCGTGTTGGAGGACGGCCTCGGGGTCGACTGGACAGAGGAACCCACTCCGTTGAGACCTTTGCCCATCTGTCTCGGGTGCATACGACTCACGTGTCCCGCCCACTCCCATTTGAGCTTTGCAGATTTTAGTCCAACGTAGCTTACGCCTGTCATGGAACGCAGTGTAGTGTGATTATATGTAAACAAAAAGTACATTAGTTTCCGTGTGACTCTAGTTTTGTAAAGCGCCCCTGGCGGATGCAGAGTTAACAAAAGTATATAGTCACACCACAGATTAGATAGTATTTACTATTTTTTGAACGGGTGAACGAAGTGAAATACGTCTCCGTTTTAACTCGATTATTTTGCTTTCTATGCGGATGTTGATTTTTCTCTACAGGTCGCATATTTCAACGAGTCTCGACGAAAATTGATACACGAGTTCTATATGTACATTCATGTTTTTTTTTGCCGGAGATTTTTCCCACAAAATAGGTGGAAAACTGCTATCGCGCTATTTATCAGCCAATTTCGATAAAATACAAAACATCTTAATCCTAAATTTAATAATATCTAAATCCAAACAAGATTTACGAGTATGAACCAAATAAGTCGATAGCGAGTCAAGATGAAGATTCAGTTAGAGATGTGCCGCGAGGTCTACTGTTAGCAGGACTACTAGTTAGTAAATGCGTAAATTCAACTTCATGTAAATACAACTGGAGAAGGAATTCTTTAGTTGTTATTCACAACGATGCTCCATTCGATTTGCATCATTTGCAACATTGTCGCAATGTCACATCACAGTTGCCTCGTGGGGATCGAAAGCCAGATTCTGACACTGATAAACACACATACAAGGCTTCGAGCAAATATCTACAGAGCCACACTCCTTAAGTGAAAGTAGAAAAAAAATGTCTGAGCGCCGTGATATACACGGATTAAGATATTTACATTAAATAATCCACAATGATTTTTGTCTTTGTATAAGGTTGTCTGGAAGAAATCGCTTTTATCGATAAGATCGCCTTTTGTGCCTTTACTGTCTTTGTTTCTTTTGTTATGTTTTCTTGTTGGTGTCAATAAAGTGTTGTTGTGTTGTACTGCATTGTATTTTAATGACCCGTTTTCTTGAATCTCGGCGATAAATCACATAATTAGTGCTTGTAAACGAGCACTATGGCATCGCGTGGCGTTGTAGTCGGCTTGCAATCGTCTTACGACTAACTAAAAAGCCTGCCCACTACGCAGCTTGGGCAGAGTTTTGGCTTGGACACTTTTTTGCACGATTGTGACTCTATAGATATTTGCTCGAAGATACAAGGCGTTGTGTTGCAAATACAGAATTTCCAGAAGTGTATATAATTATGATCATTATTATAAACAACTTTCTTCACTTGACAACTTATTTATGCCTGGATCTATAATATGTTATTAGTAAAATCCTAATTTCAATGTTTATCATCTTAGAGAATAAATAACTAAAGTAATAAATAATAATATAATAATAATATAGCCTTTATTTCCCAATATTCACACTAATTTACAAAGTTTCAAAACATTTCTAATACATAATAAACATATTAACAAAACAATATTAAAATAGAAAGTAATAAATACTCTAAGTTAATCATAGAGTTGCACCCAACACAATGCCTCGGGCTCCATTGACACGCGTTTTGGTCTTCAGTTCCCATCCCAAGTGGTCTTTTTCAGGAACAATATACAAAACGTCAAAAAAAAAATATTTTTCGCAAACAATCGTAAAACCAAAAGCCGTGGTGGTCTAGTGGTAGTAACACCCGATCTGCTATCGTGAGGTCGTGGGTTCAAATCCCGACCCCGTACCAATGAGTTTCTTTGGAACTTATGTACGGAATTTCACATCATTGGCTTTTAGGTGAAGGAAAACATCGTGAGGCAACCTGCATACGTCCGTAGAATAAATTCGATGGCGTATGTGAATCCACCAACCCGCACTGGGCCAGCGTGGTGGATATGGCCCAATCACCCTTCGTGAGTAGGCCTACGTCCTGCAGTGGACTATTAAAAAGGCTGGTACAGTACAGTACAGTACAGCACGAATCGATGAGACATCCATTTACATTTTTGTTGACTTATCAAAACCGGCTAAACCGATTTTGATAAAATTTAAACAGGGCCATCTCGGAAGTATACCTACTCTTTTAAACTAAAAAAGATTTTTCTAATCGGTTCACAATTAATTGGTTTGGTTCACAAAACAAAATACATACTGACGAACATAGCACCTCCTCCTTTTTGGAAGGCGGTAAACATTTATAACCATTGACACAAAATGATGTTGAATAGTATTATGATGATTCATAGATAATCATTTGTTTTGCATCCTTTGCAACATTGTAGTAATGTGACATTACAGTTGCCTCGTGGGGGTCGAACACAGAAGAGAGAAGTAGTTCGCTGTTCTGTGGGGTCGAAAGCCAGATTTCTGATACCTACTGATATATTGTGATAAACACATAGTAGGAAATCTCATAATTGTCGTGTAGGCACAAACACACATACGAGGGTCAAACTGAAAGTTCTTAGAATCTACGAGGGTCAAACTGAAAGTTCTTTGGAACGAAGTAGAGAGGGTCAAACTGAAAGTTCTTTGGAACGAAGTAGAAACTATCTGACCTATTTATTATCTTGTATAATATATTACTTATCAATCTGTACAAAGTTGTATTCGATGGCGCCTCTGGGAGAGCTATCGAATACAACTTTGTACAGATTGATAAGTAATATATACTCTGCTTTAAGGGTCTCCACAAGGCGTTTTTGTCGTTTAGCCAAATTATAGGGTACCAGCGCAGTGCTTCCTACAAGCATTAACAAAAGATTTTTCGTATTAAACTCATAGCAATGACACACCTTTTTCAAATCTTATAGAATATCAATTTTTTATCGGATTTTTATATGGGGCGCATAGCATTCATTTTATATTGGATGGTCAATGTTAACAGACACATTTGACGATAACCATCACTGAGATTACAATAATCATACCTCGATCCATTAAACTAGCCTATAACACTGATTCGAGACAGGACTTCAACTTAAAAAATTAAACGTCTATGATTATAGAAAAAATAAACTAGGGTTTCAAAAAGTTTAATCTATGCACTTCAGCAGTTTTGAAGCAGTTCCAGAAAATTAATGAAAATTGCATCACCAACAAAACTCTCGCGCGTTTGCTAAAACCGTTGATTCAAGAGCGCCTGGGACCATTGAATGAAGATGGTAAGGTTTTTGTTAAAACAATATTATTACGAACGCAATTTGCATCTACCGTACGATACTATTACCGTGACTGTACTTCCGTACTGCTATTTACATAAACATTGTAATAAATAATCATTTATTAAACGTACCTAAGTAAGTTTAAGTAGAACTCTCCTCGTGTCAGAATACTGTGTCACGGTAAAGATCCATTGAAAAGTTACATTTTAAGGACCTAATATTGCATTTTTTAGAGGACGTAATTTTATTTTTTGACATGTGTGAGGTATGAAAAGTAGAGTACGCACCACTAGAACCAAGTCTGTCTGCGTCTTGGGCGAGTTCAACGCCAAGAAAAAAAAAATTAAAAAAAAAATTCTCACTTTTTTGCTTATATCTTTAAATTTAGGGCAAAAAGTTATAAGAGCATATTTGTAGACAAAGCAATTTGCTACAAATTATGACTCGACGATTTTTTGTAGGACGCATAGTTTCCGAGATATCGTGAAAAATGTGTTTGCACCCCTTTTTCCAAGATGGCGGCCGGGGGACAAGGGCGGCAACCCCACAAACTTGGGGTTAAGCTTCTATTGACCCCCCAAAAATAAAATTGCGTCCTCTAAAAAATGTAAAGCTCATGTAACATTTAAATGGACTACTAATCATATTAGTAGTCCCACACGATTTTATTTTTACCAATTTTATTTATGTGTTTTTAGTTGTTACTTTGTTACTACAAACTGTGTTCTACATGAAGAGCCCTTTCATTTAATACTCATAATGATGGGATTAAAAAACATAAATAGGTTATCCGCTATTTTGTAGCGGCGGCAACAACTTTTGTTCTAAGAGTTTCGTCAAAACTCAAAAAAAAATCAGCTGTTCCATACATTTTGTCGCGGGTGAACTATATTTTTCTATGGAACAACAAAAAATGTTTTTTAGAGTTTTGACAAAAGTCGTAGAACAAAGGTTAAGGATGTCAGTTTTGATTCACAGAATAAGCCCCTAAAAGGATGCTAATTGATTAGAAATAACCCTGTATATACAGTGAGTGCATAAAACTTGACTTTAGATCGCATCTAGAGTAATGAAGTCAAGAAGAATCGACAAAAACAGTTTATTTGCGCGTTCAACTGTGCATAGCTGTGTGTAAAGAAGATATTCTAGTCTGTACTTCAGTATTCGTAGGCGTTGGTCGCTGACACTTATACGTATAGACACCGCGACTAGGCTTTTAAAAAAATATTATTTTAAAAGAAGGTTAGGCATGAGTTTGATCACATCTTACCTCATGTTAAGCAGAGATGCGGTGTAGGGTGTACGGTGTGCTGTAGGTAGCACTCTTACTTAGAATATACCTATGTTAGTTAGCATGTTACTTTTTGATCGCAAGTTTAAGATACCGATACCTTTTTTATGGCGTGAACTTTGTAATGTCAACAATATGAATGAAAAGTAAATTGAAACTAAGAGCCTCAGACCAAGTAAAAAAATCGAAACAGAACATCGTTGAAAAGTCAAACAAGGTCGGTCTTTTATACATGTGGTGAGTGTCGGTGTTGCGCCGACATAGTTCGACTGACACTCCAAGGCGTAGTTTATTTGTACGTGTATGTGTGTGTAATTGTGTCTGTACATGACGAGGCGTAGTTTTGCCGGCTTCACTTGTTTATCACAATATTCTGTCTTGATTTTATTATTTGGTCTGAGCTAAGAGCATTATTGCTTGGAGCAGTCTCATCAATAACATATGATACCTATCTAAGCTGTAAAAAAAAGCCTATGGAAAGCCTCGACAGATTATACCATTATTATGAAAAAAATAATTTTACAGGTATCCCCGATGTAATGAAAGAAACTATGTCACGTTACGTACTCTTCATATTGCGTACGTTTGATTAACTTTCTACTTTTCAAAGAGGCTTTCAATTCGTCTGCCTGCTTTTTTGAGAAACGGTTACAAACACCTCAAAATCAGTTGATCGCACCAATACCAATGCTGATTATGTGTCAATTTTATATCGTTTAAAATTTATTTAACTTACTATTTACGCTAGTTAGTTTTCATATCCGCGTTCGTGGCGTCTATGTATTAGAAGGTCTGTGTTATTAATGCATGTTTTTGCAGGCGTTGCTAGACTAGATGCCCGGCAAATATTTAGAATAATCTATTCATGTAATTTAGTATTCCGCGAAACGGTGCCGGTGGTCGAACGTTTTTATTAACTTTACAGTTTTTCAGCTGCACGAGATAATTAGTAAATTCTAGCTTGTACAAGATGTAATAAGCTACATTATAAATTTTGTGTTCAATGGATATACCAACTATATCAAAGATCCTTCATTAATTATGATCTGTAACAGCAAATACCTCGAGATTTGTGTAACAGTTATAGATCTGTAGATGTAAAGGGTTTAGAGGTTTTCTATTCGTTATCTAGAACGAAAAATAGCCGTACGTAGATACGGATTCTATGAACATATAAATATTTTTATTTCTAGTTTTTAAAAAGGAGATTCTCAATAATCAAATCGACTGTATGTTTTTTCTTTTTCGTAGGTACTGTATGTTACGCGATTACTTCGCCAATTATGAACCAATTTTTATGAATGTTTTTTGGTAGGTAGATCAAACTTCAGACGTAGTCCCATTCAAATGTTATCGAAATCGGCCGAGTTCTTTTTGATAATGTGAAAATTACTTCATTGATGATAAATTAATCCGTGCGAACTATTCAAATTATGTATACGGTTAAAGTCGGCTAAGCCATTTTTGGCGAAAAATAATTATTTTTGTATCTTTTTTTCTTATTCATCATTAAAGTAAGTAAGTTCGTATAGGTCGGGTGGCTAGCCCTGGTGTCAGAGTTTTTAGGCCGCCTGAAGGCCTCTGACATGGCTTAACGGTTAAAACAACCGGGACCTACAATTTAACGTGTCATCCGAGCCACGGTAGCGCTCAGTTGGAAAATGCCACCCGCGGTCATCCATCCAAATACTGACCGTGCGGAACGTTGCTTAATTTCGGTGAACGCTGACAAACACCTAGTCAAACTACGCTACGAGCGCTACTATTCATCAATAAAAATTTAACATATATTTTTTTTTTATTCATCATTAAAATACACAGTTATCACAACAAATCAATGAAGTGCCGTAAAACTACAGTAAATTTGTCACGGCACTGTTATTCTCACACACGCTGACTGTCACAAAGTGCGTGAACTAAAAATGTTTACTTCTACTTATATATAGTAAGCCGTGGTGGTCTAGTGGTAGTGACACCCGACCTGCAATCGTGAGGTCGTGGGTTCAAATCCCGATCCCGTACCAATGAGTTTCTTTGGAACTTATGTACGGAATCTCACATCATTGGCTTTTCGGTGAAGGAAAACATCGTGAGGCAACCTGCATACGTCCGTAGAAGAAATTCGATGGCATATTATGTGAATCCACCAACCCGCACTGGGCCAGCGTGGTGGATATGGCCCAATCACCCTTCGTGGGTAGGCCTAAGTCCTGCAGTGGACTATTAAAAAGGCTGGTACAGTACAGTACAGTACATATATAGTACAATAAAAAAAATCAAAGAACTCACACTCTACGGGGACGCGTGAGAGAGGGGTTAGCAAGCCGACATTGGAGGGGTAGGGGAATGCAGAGTAAACATTTTCTTTGGTGAAGTGTCAATAGATACGTACGAGGTGCATTCAATAAGTACCTAGCCTCATCGCCAGAGGGCGCTGTAGTTTCAAAAGAGTTTTACCACAGTGTAGCACATTCTTTTTTAATTCTTTTTTCAAATTTTCATTCCAGTCCCTTCATTTGTTTTAATTTGACAACTTATGGAAGCGAACGTATCGATCGGTTTTACAAAAATGGAAAAAGAGCAATATCGTTCGGTGATTAGATTCCTATTTTTGGAAGGGAAAACGCGCATCGAAATCAAAGAGCGCTTGGATGCTGTGTACGGTGACTCTTCTCTATCGATGGCCACCGTCAAGAATTGGTTCAACGAGTTTGCACGTGGCCGTACGTCAGTTTTTGATGAACCACGTCCAGGTGCACCGAAAACAGCTGCTACGGAGGAAAACATTAAAAAAATCCATGATCTCGTATTGGCAGATCGCCGATTGAAGGTTCGGGAGCTAGCTGAGACTGTAGGCATTTCAGAAGGAACAGTGTATCATATTCTTCACGAGGAACTCGGCATGAGAAAGCTGTCGGCGCGATGGGTGCCGCGTTTACTCACACCGGAAAACAAGTGCAACCGTGAAACCACATCGGAGACGTGTTTGGCGCTGTTTAAGTGGAATCCAGCGGAGTTTTTGCGTCGTTTTGTGACCGTCGATGAAACCTGGATCCACTGGTACACACCAGAGACCAGGAGCAATCAAAACAATGGATCCAGACCGGGGAACGTGCTCCAAAGAAGGCGAAAACTGTAAAATCGGCCGGAAAAGTTATGGCCACCGTTTTCTGGGATTCACAAGGTGTGATCTACATCGATTACCTCGAGAAGGGTAAAACAATTACAGGGCTTTACTATGCCGATTTATTGGGCCGATTCGACGCCGAATTAAAGAAAAAACGACCCCATCTGGCGAAGAAAAAAGTGCTGTTTCACCACGACAACGCACCGGTTCACACGTCTGCCGTTGCCATGGCCAAATTGGTCGAATTACGCTACGAATTGCTGCCCCATCCACCGTATTCTCCAGATTTGGCCCCTTGTGACTTCTTTCTGTTTCCTAATCTGAAAAAATCTCTCGCCGGGAATAGATATGGATCAAATGAGGAGGTCATCGCCGCCACGGAGGCCTATTTTGCAGAGTTTGATAAAAACTATTTTTCGGACGGGTTAAAAAAGTTGGAGCATCGCTGGGCTAAGTGTATCGAACTAAAAGGAGACTATGTTGAAAAATAAATTGCCACTTTTCCAAAATTTTCGTTTACTTTTTGTAGGCTAAGTATTTATTGAATGACCCTCGTATTGTATTAATCGGTATTCTAGTAGTACATGTGGTATAAATGTCCTAGCTATCAGACTGACATAGCTTACTCATTCGAACTGGGATGAGAACCGAGGCGTCGCTTAGATGACAAAGGACTTCCGCTTAGGTCTGTGCAATTGGCTCCACAATGGATATCCAGATCAAAATTACAAATGGCATATCGCGTGTATAACATCTTCTTTGTATGTGTTGACACAGTCAAATACAAAAGATATAAAAAGATCACGCACTCTTTGACCTAAATAAAGTTAATGAAGTACATAATTGATTATGGCACAGAAACGTGGTCTCTCACTATGGGCCTTATTAGTAAGCTCCAAGTAGCCCAAAGAGCCATGGAGAGGGCTATGCTCGGAGTTTCTCTGCGAGATCGAATCAGGAATGAGGAGATCCGTAGAAGAACCAAGGTTACCGACATAGCCCAGCGGATTGGCAAGTTGAAGTGGCAATGGGCAGGGCACATAGCGCGGAGAACTGATGACCGATGCTCACTACAATAGGGTTTGTAACAATGTAAACTCACACAATAACTTGTGTGAGCATTTATTTACATCTAGTGCACGCACGCTGAATGTCCTTGTTGTTATGATAATGTGTATAGATACATACATAATGATAACAAGCGTTCACACATTTAATTTCCATAGTCACGCTACTACGATGATACACTTGATTCTGGTGTAATGCAATACAAAAAAAATATTTGAATTTATTTGTATCATCACCAATAATACATGTCTATTTGCTTACCCTGTAGTCTGTACTAAGCCGAAGAGGGGTTTAAAACCATCCTTATGAACAACTTTTACAACGGAGCCAGTCCAAAATTCGAGAGAAAAAAATCGAGTATTGCGGCGTTTCGCCCCGCAAGCGGTTGGGCTCTTTTTGAAGGTCCCCATTCACCCCGCATTGTTTGGAGCGGGCCGAATCGGGACCTTCAAAAACAGTCTTGGGCGATTCGCCCCGCGGGCCCAACCGCTTGCGGGGCGAAACACCGCAATACTCAAAAAATCAGCTGTTTCATACATTTCGTCGATTACGAGTAGCATTTTTTTTATAGAACAGCTTATTAGTTATTCTCGAATATTGGGTTGGCCCCATAGTAAAAGTTGTTTATAAGGTTGGTCTTAACCATCCCCTTTCGGCTTAGAACAGGGCAAGCCGATAACCTAGTATAAATTAGGGCAAAATAAACGACGCAGACACGCAACTAACAATACCTTAGTGTCCTTGGTGGTTGCGTGCATAACTAGATTTTTTTTCTAGTGGAGGCACCTGCCTACTTTTACCCACCCCAGAAAAATAGAATGCATTGATGCTAGGGTAGGCACCGCCCACATGTGCCTTCCTTAGTTACGCCCATGGTTGCGCATGCGCACAACAAGCGCTAAAATTCTGTTGGTAGTTGGGATCAGAAATTAATGATGTCTGTAATTAATTAATGTATGCGGTCAGTCATAATCATTCGTACTCAAAGACCATATCGATATGATTACGTGTCTTTAGATCCAAGACATCAAAGGGCGATCCCTTAACGACCTCAGCTTGCCAATCCGCTGGGCTATGTCGGTAACTTTGGTCCTTCTACGAATCTCCTCATTTATGATTCGATCCAAAGAGACCCCGAGCAGAGCCCTCTCCATAACTCGTTGGGATAATTTAAGCTCATTAATAAGGACTATTATATAATTACTTTACCGAGCTCTTACATTTATAAATAGGTATACATAGTGCCAGATTATAACTAAGGCAGAGCCTAGGGGCCCTTAGGCACGGGCACGGGCCGCCATGCCCTGGCCCCACGCATAAAATAAGTTTAAGGGCATTTAAAACAAAAAAAAAATACACATTTATTAATATTAAATAATTATCAAATTATTTAAAAAATTTAATTTTACAAAATTGATAAAATAATAACAAATGTCACTTATTTTCACTACACTCTATTATATATTTTTAAATAAATAATATATTAATAATCCGTTAACAACAAATAAATATTATTAAAAAAAATCTTTAAAAATAATATGACAAAATATTGAAAACACTAATAAATAACACCCTTATTCTCACTGCACTACACTCTTCGACACGTGTTTCTCCTCTCAATGAGGCATCTTCAGGACGTGTTGACTCTTCGAGGTCGCTCGCAAATAGCTCTTGCTCCACGCATAAATAAAAAAAACTGGACAAGTGCGACTAAGCCCCAAACTCCATGGCTGTAAAGGTTCTGTGATAGGGCCACGAGAATCGCACTGCCTAGGGTTGATTGGGTTTATCCGGCACTGGGTCAATCCGGTTCTTCATCAAGAACTACACGGCTTCAGTTACGGCTCCTCAGAGACATAATATCAACACGATCAGGTGATTCAATCCCAGCTTGTTTAATCAAACATCCACCTTCTCTTCCATAGCATTGCATTGTTCCTCTGACGAATCAAATTCCCTTAGTATTAGATTTTATCATATACGATAACCATTACTTTCGTATGGTGTGTCGTTCATACATTTATAACATATTTGCTCGTAAAGTGGCTGTAATTACACCAATTTCAATATCGTAATGTATTTCATTACGCACTTGTGCGTTATTGTAATGTAAAACGCACTGAGTTTTTTTTCAATAAAGTAACATGCACGGTTTGTTAAGATGCTCCGTCTAAAAATGAACGATACTTTTTTAAATCTTAGCAAAGAGTTTTTATGTCAGAAAAGTGGTCAATTTTTTTTATGAATAAAATTAGGGAGATAAAAATTATTTCGCGCGCTTTTTCTTTTCGCTGAATTGTTTTTATTTGAAAATGTCGTCAAGTAGTGATGAATTTACTTTCACTCAAGAGAGTGAGAGAGAGACTGAGGAAATTGTAACTAATAATAATAACTTGACAATATTAAAAATGGCAACTGGCAACGTAACAATCACTTTTAAAAATTGTTCAAATTTCTATAACTGCTTTAACAAGTCAAGTAATTAAATATTTATTCGTTTAAGTAAGAGTTTTATTAATTTCCTCGCATATATGTTATTTAAAAACGTCGTATGACATACGTGCGCTTTGAAAATTACAGCCTCTGCTTCCTTATAGCAATATCGCCTCGGCTGTAATTTTCAACTTACCGCACTTATATCATAATGTACTATTATATAAAACATCCTTCGTAAAGGCCGAATCATATAAGTCGACGGACGTGTATTTGGCTAAAACCTGCGCGAAACCCGATCAACGTGTAGCTTTACGTGAGCTTCAGCCAGGAATATTGCGCAGCTTGTAGCTAACTTCACATCCGAGGACTCGTATGATTCGGGCTAAAGGAAAAGAGCAGTTTCTCAAACTCCTGTATTGCGAGTCTAAGTAACTGCTCTTTTCCTCACAAAGCAACAACAACATCACAAAGCAAATAAGTAGCAGGTTAAAACGCCCTTTGGTTACAGTACAAATTCCAAAGTTTATGCTTCAGCCTCGATTATATGACAATGCACTGTGATTCATAAAGTATCGTATCGGCGACATCGACACGTGCGGTTTTGTTTCACAATCCCACACGCCGGTGCGGCGGGAGATTGCGTCCGATTTGCGAAACGCGACCGGCACCGACGTGCTGTGTTGCATTCCTATTTGAGTACTGGCCTACCTGACGACAATGACGTCCTATATATCATTGTTCGATGACATATCTTTAGATAGGAGTAATCAACGGGACTGTAGGCCGAATCATACAAATCGGCGGCTGTGAAGATAGCTACATGCTGCGTGAAAACCAATCTACGCTCAGCTTCATGCAAGCTTCAGTCCGGATTGGATACTGCGCAGCTTGTAGCTAACTTCACATCCGCCGACCTATACCCAATCATATATTATGAGCCTTTAAATGGCCCTGTGTAGCCGTCTATTGTCTAGACCATGTGGTCTTTCACTGTGAGCTTTATGAATAAGATCAAAATAGCCCGCCGGAAAAAGAAGCCGTGGTGGCCTAGTGGTAATGTCACCCGCCTTGCAATCGTAAGGTCGTGGGTTCAAATCCCGGACCCGTACCAATGAATTCCTTGGAATTTATGTACGACATTTCTACCTAACCACAGGCTTTTCGGTGAAGGGAGACATCGTGAGTCAACTTGCATACGTCTGTAGAAGAAATTCCATGGCGTATATCAATCCACCAACCCGCACTGGGCCAGCGTGGTGGATTTGGCCCGATCACCCTTCGTGGGTAGGCCTACGTCCTGCAGTTGACTATTAAAAATGCTGGTACAGTACAGTTCAGCCCGCAGGTATCTCTCTGCGAAATCGAATCAGAAATGAGGAGATCCATAAAAGGACTAAAGTTAGCGACATGACCCAAAAGATTAGCAACTAGAAATGGCAGTGGGCAAGCCACGGGCATAACACGGAGGACTGATAGTGAAGAGTAAGTAAGTTCGTATAGACCGAGTGGCTAGCCCCGGTGTCAGAGTTAATGGGCCGCCTGAAGGCCTCTGACATGGCTAAACGTTTAAAACAACCGGGACCAACAATTTAGCATGTCGTCCGAGACACGGAAGCGCTCAGTTGGAAATTGCCAACCGATGGGGTCGAAAAGTTCTCAAGTGGAGAGCAGGTGTCTGTAAGCGTTGGACGCCCACCCACAATGTGGATGAATGACCTAATATCACGATGGATGCAAACCGCTTCCTATCAATCTTATTGGAGCCTATGCATGTCCAATGTGGATGGGGATGGTATAGATATCGGTACATTACAATGTAGCCGTGGTGGTCTAGTTGTAATAATACTCGCCTTACAATCCTGAGGTCCTGGGTTCAAATCCCGGTCATGTACCAATGAATTCTTCTAAATTTATGTACGGAATTTCACACCACTGGCTTTTCGGTGAAGGAAAACATCGTGATGCAACCTGGATACGTCGGTAGAAGAAATTCGATGTCGTATGTGAAGTTATCCACCAACCCGCATAGGGCCACCATCGTGGATATGGCCCAGTCACCTTTTTGTGGGTAGGCCTACGTCCTGCAGTGGACTATTAAAAAGGCTAGTACAGTACATTACAATGAACCCTTGTTATTTTTATTTCTACATAATGTAAAGATAACAAGCAGTATGTTTTAATTGTATTGTGCAAAGGCAACAGAGTATCATTAAACTATTATAAAACAAAGACATAAAATTTATCAAGATGTCTTTGTTTCATAATGTAATGAGGTGGTTTGTGGTGTTAACACATTTATTTATTTGTTTATAGGCGAGAAGTATAATCTGATGTGCCTATATCAAGCAGAGTCGAATAAAATTAGTATTTATCTGTCAAGGAATTTTTTTTCCTTCTTTATCCAAAGATCCAGTCTATTCTTAAATGTGTTGTCCTTGCTGAGATTACATCGTCAGGCAACCAGTTCCAGTTGTAAACCACTCTGTTGCAGAAGATGTGGTGTGCAGTGTTGGTTTGTGATGGTGTAGGCTGTAAGAGGAACTTATGGCGTCTGCTGTCGCGTATGTTTTCCTTCAAGGTGTACATGTCGTGTTTAGTCTGATTTTAATATGGATACCGTTAATTAAATATGATGAAAAGTCAACCCTTTTCATCATATTTAATTAACGGTATCCATTATTTAGTATATTGTTTTTTTTTGTACTATAGCTAGAATCAGGAAGTGTAGTATTGCAAGTACAACAGTAAGATGTAACTTTAAATATGAATTATATTTGACTGCCTCGGTGGCTCAGTGGTTAGTGACCCTAACTTCTGGATCAAAGAGGCGTGGGATCGATCCCCACCCAGGGCAAGTATTTATGTGATGAACATAGGCGATTGCTCTGTGTCTGGGTGTTATTTAGTTACTATCTATAAGTCTCTGGCAGCCATATCACAAGCTTTGCTTAGTTTGGGTTTAGAGACCGTGTGTAAGATGTCCCCAAATATTTATTTACATATAAATTAATACCGAATACTAAAAAAAACTTTTTAAAAAATTCTACACTAAAAATCCAAGGAAAAATAATATTTTTTATACAACACTGAATTTCACTAACTTTACCATTTTTCTACTTGAAATTAGTTCCTATTTAGCTACAAAATGAATTTGATTTTAAAGAGAATTGTATGAAATAAAGACATCTTACATGTCTTCTAAGCAGAGTTAGAGATAAGCAATTCATCAGATGCAAGCATGCAATAGGTCATTAGAATGATAACATTAATATCTTATACGTCATGAAATTGCAATAAGATATAAATCAATGCACTTTATTACAATAACAGGCTAAGTTTGACGTCTTTGATAAGTGTTATCATGAATTAGGTATGCTTGGCAACAATGCTGATAAATCAATACAAGTTAACCTATTTGAGTTTGCTTGATAAGTCTGATGGCCGAAATATTGTTTGATGAATATACAAAAATCTCAGTTTTTGTCGAACTCCTCCAAAATGGCTTGATAGCAAAGACATACCAAAGGGATAATGTGGTCGGTTCAAAAGAGAACAAGATATAAAAATAAATAAATAAAAATAGCCTTTATTCTCTAATATCTAGCCTTATAAAACATTGTTCTTATTTCTACATATTTCTTAAAAACTAGGGTTGTCCTCCCTGGACATAGGCTTCCTCTAAGCAAGAGATACAATGATTTAAAATAGCATGAGTTGAAAAAAATCGCAATACAGTGGCTAGTTGTAGTGTTCTCTCAGTAGTGTCGAATTCTAATACATATTTGACAAGATCTCTGGGCAAGATTTTTCATACATTTTTATGGTTGAGAATCGTCCCAAGCGACAACAGCGCTATCTTTCTAGTTGTAATAGCTCTGTGCTTAAGAGAGATTAACAAAATAAATAAAGAAGCTCATCAAAGGAAAAATAGAATCAGCAATACCCTGACTTATGCCACCCTGTTTTACGCGAATTCGCAGATACGTGGCTTTCTTTTTCGATCACCATGCGCATCAGCATGTTCTAAAATGACATATTATACATATACATATAGACACCCCCAAGTGCACATTGGATTTACGACAAATTCAAACATCAATTTATATAAACGTCATTCAATTTATATGCATTCTGAATACATTTTTAAATGTATAGTCATATAGTCATTTATTCATAACACCATTTGTTACAAGTCTACTAGTCTAATAAGGACTAAGTTAGTTAGTCCTTGCCTATCGCATATTAATATCTTATTGTCTGTGTGAAGTATTTTTTTGAATACTCAAGCGTCAGAGTCTAACTCACAAGTATAGACCAAATCAAACATCTTGGCAGTTGTGAAGTTAGCTACAAGCTGCGGATAACCCAATCCTCGCGCAGCTGGTAAATGACCTTCAGTCAGGATTGGGTGATCTGCAGCTTGTAGCTAACATCGCAGATGCCAAATATGCGATTCAACCTATAAAACATATAAGGTTACTTTAGTGCACAGCTCAGCGTACGAACCGCTTACTAAATTCAAGTTAGGGTATGGTATAATTATTACATAGTATAAAACAAAGTCGCTTCCCGCTGTCTGTCCCCATGTATTCTTATATCTTTAAAACTACGCAACGGATTTTGATGCGGTTTTTTTAATAGATAAAGTGATTTGAGAGGAAGGTTTATAAACATAATACGCCTATGCGAAGCCGGGGCGGGTCGCTAGTAAATTATATAATACATTCAACTTTTACAGTTTTATAATACCTACTTAAGCACCCATACTTAACCTCGAAAATAATAAGCGAAGGTGAAGGGTTAAAACATCAACAAAACCAAGTCGTGCTACGACTTAAAAAAGCTGAAAATTTTACTTACTGAAGAAGTATAGTGATACTTTTAATTGATCACGAAAAAAAAAATTTACAATAAAAACCGGCAATAGTTTCAATATTGAGAAAGAATGTACTTACCGTTATCTTGAAGTTCAAACAAAATTGAACCAACTTAGTTATGTATGAAAAAATGAACAAGCGAATTGTTAAATAAATATTTTTTTATGTTTTTTACAAGAATCACAATCACGATTTCACAATCAAACCAATTTTGTAAAAAAAAAACAAAACAATCAACATTGCCAATGCCCGTGTCGCTAATACCCCAAAACTCAAAAGCAAAAGTCAATTTCAGACAATTTCCTTAAATTGAAATCCTATTTCCTAGCATTATTTGAATTTTTTTTTTATGATAGAATCTTTGTTACTATTTTTCATTGGATTTTTAAGTTTTCCTGTATTCCCTGCATTTTTCCCGCATAAAATCAATCCCCACATCAATCCCCAAGGGTGGTTCGATTCCCCGCAATTTAGGGAATCCCTCATCAGCAGCCCTGAAAACAAAGATATTTCTTTTATGTTTTGGCGTCGCACTGATGTGCATTTGCCAATGCCAAGTAACAGTTTTTAATATTTTATCAAAATAGTCACAGTCGTAGTCACGTTATAGTGCAATAAATTCGCGGTCGTGTCCAAATATAGTCCAAATCCGTATCATACTTCAGTAAAGCAGTGGAGACAAGCACAAGACAGAGCAGAGACAAGATAGCAGAGCAGTCTATGGAGTTTTGGTTACAACACGGAACACAGAGTAGCCAGAGGGATACTCATGCACTTAAATCAGCTCATATTCAACGAAATAAATAATTTTTCACTAATTATCACTGATAAAAATACATGTTTCAACAAAATAATACAATGCGGCAAAATATTTTTTCCGCTTTCCCGCCAGAACTAGAACTCCACGGAGATATTTCATTTTTGACATAATATTGACAATATAGCTGTGGCCTGTGGTTTTTTTTTCTTTACGAATATTAGTGCTGCAAGCAACATGTATGCATTTGCCAAAATTAATTTAAAATGGCTTTGCTAAATTAAGTTTTGGTAATACATAGGCAACGGTCATTCGTTTTATTAATTCGTTTTCGTGGTAAACAAATAAGATCTATCCAAACTAGGTATTACACCTACAAGATGAGATCATCATCAAAAAAGGTAACGGGCGATGAGGTCATCGCCAGGTATTGCCAGTTGTGTTTGAAAAGTGATTTAGTGCGTTACGTTTTGCTAATAAATTATATTATAACAATAATAGTAATGATTTATGTAGAGAGATAAACGCTTTATAGTTCACATAATCAAAATTAACAAATAAAAAATAGTACAATGTTTTTAGTTAGTGCGACAAACGGCGGCCTTACCGCTTAGAATGATTTATTTCAGGCAACCTGATTAAGAGAGGAAAGGATTTTAGAGGAAGATAAAGGACAGATTGGACAATAGCTTATTTGTTTTAATTTGAACGTAAAGCGGTAAGCCTTAGCAGGGGTACCAGATACATCTCATCAAAGGTGCTGTAAAGCTCCTCCACAAATACGAGTATGCGTTTCCGTGACTTTTTAACACAACATATAAATATATTGTGAAGTTGTGTGAAAATATTATATTGACATTTATTTTCAATACATTGACAAAGTTTAAGGTTAATATTTTCATTAGTGAGTTGCTGAAAAGTGTTAAGTGTATTTTCTTGAGAGTCAAAGGCACCATGAAAAATAGGCATTAATGTACTTTTTCACGCAGCAACAGAGCTACGGAGCGACTTGATTTATGGCATAAATTTACATATGTAGAAGTTCAGAAGCTTTATTATGTTCCGGGAAAATAGACGGTGCCAATAAGATAGCACAAAAATGAATATGCCACGCGGGTGAAGCCGTGGGCATTAGGCTATTTAATAATATTATTAAAGTTCGCGTCTGGTGGACGCGACCCGTGACCAAAATGCTGGTAAAGTAAAGTAAAGTAAAGTAAATTTTATTGCTTTAAACTGTGTCATTACAAAGGTGTTAAAAGTACATTATTGGTTTCAACAGTTTGTCCGAGCGGACATGCAATAAGCAATATGGTAGCCACCCTAAGACTCGGACTAGAGTCGTAATAGATGGTTACCTACCATAAGCATTACATACATTAATTCATAATAATAATCAGCTATTTACATCATTATTATTTAAAATATTCGTATGTATGTTTGGGATCAACCGTTTATAAATTATACAATTTATAACAATAATAGCTATCTAATATTAACTTTATCTTATGCTTAAAATATGTTATTCTATAAACCTGAGATCATCCATGAATAAATACAAAATTATTATGGCAGAAATGGATTATCTGATGATTTTTCTTGTATTCTGAGTGGTCCTCATAGTAACAATTGTTAGTGATAATGATCTACTATTCACTTTAATTATATAATCAAAGACTATACACTTTATAAAGGTGTAGTGATAACAATTATATTAATTAGATTTAGTTATAATTATAGTACTTGGAGGCTAGTTTATTTAAATTATGGACTATATCTGTTGTCATTGTATTCAAGAAAATCTTTGATTTTGTAAAAGTTGCGCTCGGCTAACCATTTGAAAAGCTTGACTCGTAGTTTAGAATAAGGAAGTATTCGAAGTGATTCTGGAAGTTTGTTGTAAACTCTTAGAGCCATTATAGAACAGTTACGTCGGTAAAGTTCATTATTACATTGTGGAAATACGAGTTTGTTAGGATATCTTGTGTTATATTTACGATTATCTGACAGTCTATTAAATAGTTCTGGGTGTTTTTTAACAAAGATACACATTTCATAGATGTACATCGATGGAAGCGGAAGCACCTTCAATTCTTTGAATAATGGCTTGCACGAATCTAAGGGTCCAGCACAACAGATTGCTCGTATGCACCGTTTTTGAGCAATGAAAGTTCTCTCATGTTCAACTGAGTTGCCCCAAATTATCAACCCATATCTTAAAATTGACGCTACATATCCATGGTAAGCCATAAGGGCGGTCTTTCTTGAAGCTACTAAGGACAATCTGCGAAGAGCAAATGCGAAGCTGCTAAGTTTCGAGCAAACTTTTTCTACATGCGCTTTCCAATTACAGTGACTATCTATATTAATACCAAGAAATGTGGCTGTATTTGTTTCTTTTATTTGGTTGCCCTGATACACAATTTTTAGGTTTTGAGGTTTTGTCTTTATATTGTAGAATTGCATAAACTTGGTTTTGTCTATATTAACTTTTAAGTTATTTCTGTTTAACCATTCTACTACAGTTTTGATTGTGTCATTAATGTTGTCCTCGAAATTTATGTTCTTTTGTTTTGGAATTATAATGCATATGTCATCGGCAAAAAGAACGGATTTATGAGGAATAATGTTTGGGAGGTCATTTATATACAATAAAAATAAAAGGGGCCCTAAAACACTGCCCTGGGGCACTCCAGATTCATTGTAATTATAGTCTGAGAAGAAACTATCTAAAAAGTTATGTTTACTAATATTTTTTATCTCTACTCGTTGTTTTCTTTTACTCAGGTAACTCATAATCCAATTATAAGCAAGCCCACGGATTCCACATTTTTCGAGTTTTTTAAGCAGTGTTTTGTGGCAAACAAAATCGAATGCTTTACTCATATCGAAGTAAACTACTGCTACTGCGTTTTTCGCGTTAATGTGCTCTGTTATGGTTTTAACCAAAGTAAAACTAGCTAATGTAGTTGATTTGTTTTTTTGAAACCCATTTTGTTCTGTTTTTAAAATGTCGTGTTTTGTGATAAAACTGTATAATCTCTTATGCATGACTTTTTCAAATAATTTTGACAAAATGGGTATTAAAGCTATAGGCCTATAATTATTAATGTCATATTTGTTATTTTTTTTGTGTAGGGGTTTTATAGTAGACATTTTTAAGGCATCTGGAAAGGTACCTTGTTCAAAAGACATGTTTATTAGATAACTAAGAATTATTGCACATTCATTGTTACATAGTTTCAGTATTCGTGTATTTATTTCATCATAACCTACCGAAGTAGTATTATTGAGTGATTTTATGACAGCTACAACTTCGTTTGGACTGGTGGGTTGTAAGAATAGGCTAGAAGGGTTGCTATTAGTGTTCTTATTGGGTGTAAAGCCTATACTTTTACTATCTATAGGGTTATTATTAGTTGTGTCTATAAAGTTTTTGTTGAATATATTCGCAATCTGGACTGGGTCTTCAATTAATTTGTTATCAATTTTAATTTTTTCAATAGTACTAGTTTTTATATACCCATTATTCTTAATTATATGGTGTTTATCTGGCTGATCTGGCTCAACGTATAAGCATTGCAATACAGCGTGTCAATGCTGCAAGCATGCTTGGCACGCAAACTGGCAGTAGGCTGGAGCATTTGGATTATTTTTAGACCTTCAAGGGTCTGTGGATGATCTAATTGCTTTCTATGTAGAAGTAGTGTAGGTAGTTTAAGCATTTAAAGTAGTATTATCTTATTGTAGTTAATAAAGACACTTTTGTCATATAAAAAAAGTTATATTTTGTTGTAGTGATTATAGTTAAATATCTAATAGATAATTAAAAATTGTACACAATTATATCGCTTTTTAAATTTAAATTATGGTAGCACCTAGTTGTTGACTTTTAGGTTTTAGCTGTCAGAAATGTCTTTACTTTATTAGTCCGAAATCTACAAACTTGTACTTTGAAAAAATATTCACGGTTAAAAAAAACCTACTTCAAAACACTGTTGTATCAAAGAACTTGTTTATGTTCTCATTAGCACTGGTGCCGTTAATCGTTGCTGTTTTATATTTCGGATTAAAATAAATATGTCAAAATATAATTGAGTCAATCAAAACAAACCCATTTTCAGTTTTCATTTTGGAATTATCGGATTTTCCTAGGTCTAATAAGCAAAATGGGCTTATTTGGAAAATCTCCCGAACGAAATCCAAAAGAATTGGTAATTATTATTATGAGAAAGTTATTATTTATTCCAGAATTATTTCTAAAGTATCTATTTACATCGACGTTCCTTGCTTGTTTCAGGTAAATGAATGGTCTCACAAAATTAGAAAAGAAGGCTATAACTTAGACAGACAGATACGAAGTAAGTACCACTTATTAATAAGTTAAAGTTTTCAAGGTTGGATTTTTTCAGACAGTGGCCCATTTCCTAGTCTGACCCTTATCAATATTAAAACATGAACAATATCAACACTTAGTAATGATACTACATGATAATCAACCTACAAGATGCTTCTTTGCTTAGTTTGGCCGTGTGTAAGATGTTTCTTATTTTATTTGTCATCTTCAGATGTCCACTTGTAGTCAACCTTGAATTAAACGAGTAATTTTTAAGTATAATCAGCATCATTTAGCATATAAAGTAGTATTGAGTCATATTGTAGTTAATAAGGAATACATAATTAATGTGTACAAAATTGAGATGGGTGGTTGAATGGCAAGCCTCAATGTCATTAAGGACTCACATTTAAAGGCCATAAATAACCAAAACTTAAAATGTGTCATCTAAGTCCCAATGGCGGAACTTTAGATAACTAGTCGTTTAGATTTGATGACACCCAATCAATGATGGTTTCTCAATACTTTTTTTCACATTAAGTAAAGATATACATACTCTGTCTTCTGTTGCTTATATGCAGCAGTTCTTCATCATATTGCTCCATATCAGATATTAACTATAACAGTTATTACAGGCCAAGTCACACAAGTTGGTGGAAATGAAGTTAGCTACAAGCTGCGCAATATCCAATCAATTTTTATCCATAATTTCTGTCCAAAATTCATGTGTGAATAACCTTACTTTAAACAATTGGTATAGCCTAAAATTTACAATATTACATGGGCAAAGCTTGATGCAAAAGCTAGTTCAAATATAAATTGGACCTGTGGACAGGAAATTATAATAATATCTTGATAGATAAATACTAAGAAAAGATCTCTGTGTTTCTGATACAAAATTCATACTGCAAGATACAGTCACTATAGCTATAAACTGCATCTTTATAAAATATGCATGGTGTAAACTTTTTATAATTAAACTTAAGCCAGACAGCAAGCCTCTTCCAAACAGGTTTATTGGAAATCCATATGGGACAAGCCTTCTCAGTATGTTTGCCTGTGCAACAGTAGATGTCCTACGGCTGATGAATGAACAGATTAACCCAGCATTTTTCTTTGTTAAATAAAAGTCAGTTCGTATAAGTCGGGTGGCTAGCCTTGGTGTCAGTTTTTAAGCTGCCTGAAGGCCTTTGACATAGCTAAATGGTTAAAACAACCAGGGCCTAAAATTTAATGTGTCATCCATGTTGTGCTCAGTTGTAAATGCCACTCGCGATCACCCACCCTAAGACTTATCATTTTTCTTTGTTATAAAGAGTATATAGATGTGCTTGTATGAATAAATAACACTATTCAGTTTTTCATTTTAAAGAGTTTACAGTCTCTGTATATTTATAACTTTCAGGTATTCAAAGAGAAGAGGAAAAGATCAAGCGGTCACTGAAAGAAGCCGCCACTAAAGGCGATAAGCAAGTATGTACGATATTAGCGAAGGAAATTATCCGGTCAAGGAAGGCGATTAGCAAAATATACACCAGCAAGGCGCATTTAAACTCTGTACAGATGCAGATGAAGAATCAGCTGGGTGAGGAAAGTTTTAACTATTGATGAATTAAATGATGACTTACCAAGTTTTAACAATCTTTCTAATCAATCAGCTAAGTGTGAGTCGAAATCGCGCACGATGGGTTCCGTACTGTACTGGAGCCCCCCTTAAATGTTTATTTAATTTTAATTTAATCATTGAAGTAAACATATCTACAATTAAATATTCTGTGAATACTTCAAGCGTCTACCTGTTTCCATTATTAATTTAGAGCAAAAAATGGCTAAAAAATCAGGTTTGTTGTATGGGAGTCCCCTTTAAATTTTATTTTATTTTGTTTTTAGTATTTGTTGTTATAGCAGCAACAGAAATACAGCATCTGAAAATTTCAACTGTCTAGCTATCACTGTTCATGAGATACAGCCTGGTGACAGACAGACAGACGGACGGACAGCGGAGTCTTAGTAATAGGTTCCTGATTTTACCCATTGGGTACGGAACCCTAAAAAGTAAATTGAACATTCCTGAAAGTTAACTAGTTAACTTTGAATGTGAACATTTAATTTACTTTTTAAAAATATTTTTTTTAACTAATTCTAACTTATATTTAGTGTGTCGATGTTAGACACGTCTTAATCCTACTGAAGCCGATTTTAGACTTGTTTAAACCTACACCTTAAGTTCTAATGAAACCTCTGGTTTATCCTTGCTGACATTGCGTCTCGGCTGTGAATGCGGTGGCGTGATATCGCGTGGGTAGACGCAGCATCAACATGCAGGCTAGTTCAGGGAACTTAACAACTTGAATTATAATGAAAACTATGGAACATCAATATTATTTGAAGGACACATACAGCCTTAACATTTTATTGACTGCCTCGGTGGCTCAGTGATTAGTGACCCTAACTTCTGGGTCCAAGAGGCGTGGGTTCAATCCCCACAAAGGGCAACTATTTATGTGATGAATGTAGGTGTTTGCTTTGTGTCTGGGTGTTATTTAGTTACTATCTATATAAGTATGTATTTAAAATATGTATATGTAGTATATCAGTCTCTGGCAGCCATATCACAAGCTTTGCTTAGGGTCAGAGGCCGTGTGTAAGATGTCCCAAAATATTTATTTATTTATAAAATTTATCTCCTACTTACAAAGTGTATTTTTTTACTCAGATAGTTTAATTCCACAGCTACATTACGAGTTGCTGGCTCACTGCAGAAGTCGACAGAGGTATGATTTTCTATAACTATATCAAATTATAAATTGTAGAAAAAAAAAATCGCGCTCGCTATACTCGCACTTAACAGGTGTTAATTGCTCCATTACTTCTGTTCTATTTGTAAAGAAGAAAAATTGTTGTTCACACAATAAGCCCAATTAACAAACGCTTTCTGATTTAAAGATAAAACACTTACCCTTGGTAGGATTGTAAAGGCTCAACTTTGATACCTTGTCATGGAAGCAAGGTCGTAATCCTCACGTAGCTCGTGCATGTTCGAAGCTGTCTCTTCTGGGGACAGAGCGTCATCACTCAGCGGCTTTCATAGGCAGCCTCCGATATGCTGCTACTAAATGTTGGAACAATATACCACCTCCCATAAGGAACGTGTAAAGTTTGTTCTGTTATAAATACAAACTAAAAAAGTTTATTTACGCTCATCAAAAAAGTGAGGTATCTCTTAGAAACGATACAAGTGCCATCTAGATTAGAAATTGAGATCTCATTGTTATTGTTCGTTGTATTTGTGATTTTATGAACTGCGTACCTACCTAAGAATATTTATTTTATTAATTGTGTAATTTTATTTAAGTGTGTTTTCATGTGTATTTATACTTTAATACTCTGAATGGTTGTTAATGTTTAAATTTATATTTATGTTGTACGTGACGTCACCTACCGGTGTCAGCAGAATACCAGCGCTGATTGTTCTCAATCAGCAATTCACACTGAGTTGGGACCGGTTTTCGTGGCATACCGTGCTCACTTGCTGCATAACCACTGTTACTCTTGTTTGTTGTTTATATATTTTGTTCATGTATGTCACGAAATAAACGGTATTTCTTTCTTTCTTTCTTTCGGTATATCTTTCATATGTTATGCTTATTATATTTTTTTCAGGTGATGCAAGCCATGCAAGCTCTAATCCGCTTACCAGAGATAGCGCACATCATGCAAGAGATGAGCAAGGAGATGATGCGAGCCGGCATCATCGAGGAGATGTTGGATGAGACCATGTCTGGAGTCGAAGATGAAGAGGAAATGGAGGAGGCTGCGCAGAGCGAGGTCGACAAGGTAAGCTCTTTAATAAATTACAGCAACTGGGTCCTACAATTTAACTTATAAACTGTGCTGTGGTAGTTAATCACTAATAAGTTAATGTACTGAATTTGGTAACTTTGGAAATCTGTATGAAACACTACCTAATCTAAAGTATGAGAGATGATCCTCAAATGAAGTTGTGTATTGTCTTCCAAAGTAGTGCCTCGACAATGTAATACTATAGCTTTAAGGCAGTCACCGAAAAGGCTATAGCACTATAAACATTAGTTATTCATAAGACCATAGAGTAAATCTTGTGAGAGATAATATATCGCATATCATGCAAGAGATGCACTATCCACCAACCTGCACTGTGAAGGATATGGCCTAATCAATCTTCGTGGGTAGGTCTACGTTCTGCAGTGGATTATTAAAAAGGCTGGTACAGTAAAGAGAAGAGCAAGGAGATGATGCGGGTCGAATCAAATGCGCTCGTCTGCGCTCGGCCAATATTGCCAGTCGTGTGGGCAGGCCTACCAGACACTCGGCTACATTGGCCGCTTGAATTCGCGTTCGACGAACTTGTCGAGCGTGTGGACATTAGCTCAGCACTTGCCTTGTACTTATTTGCCGGTTTTTATTTTACTTTGCTTGCGTTGAGCTATGCAAGGCCAATATGTATTAGTGTAGGGACTTAAAAGACTGTTTGGTTGGCAGGTTCTGTGGGAGCTAACGCAGGGCAAGCTGGGCGAAGCACCTGCACCGCCCACCGCGGCTGCTGTGGGAGTGCCCTCCACCAGCAAGGAGCCCGAGCCCGAGGCCGAGGCCGAGCCCGACGAGAGCGAGCTCGACGAGATGCAGTCCCGGCTGCAAGCGCTGCGCTCCTAGGTGTGTAGACACAGGTGCCTAGTAGCTGACGCAGGGCAAGCTAACCGAAGCGCCTGCGCCGCCCACCTCGGCCGCCGTTATATATGCTAATGGCGTAACTACAGAGTGGCAGAACTGGTAAAATGCCACGGCCCCCCGACCCGAGGCGGCCCCGGCTTAATAAGCCGCGACTTTAGAAATAACCTAACATTTTTACAAAATTTCCGAGTTTTACTACTTTAATCAAAAAAACATGTAACATAATCATAATAAATTTGAAATCGCTGCGCTCGCGCTTTGTAAAAATTATAATCGTTTCCGTTATCTTAGTTGTTATATGGCTGAATTTTGTGATTAATTCCAAAAGTTGTATTCAAGAGTCGTGTCCCCTTGCTTGCTATTTTAGAAAATATTAAATAGATATTTAACTAAAATACACATAATATTATTAAGTGGTTTGTTAAAATTAAATTTCAAAGCAACGGTTTTTACTGGGAGATGGGGCCCATCTAAAGAATTTGCCACGGGCCTCAGATGGTTACGCCACTGATAACACTATTGTATAGAAAGGATACTCGTCACCCCCCATCGAGTCTTTACTGTGTAACAGTCTGACTCACGCGCAATTCGTATGGTCAATATGGTACCATAGAGCCACATACAAATGCGCGTGTAGATATTGTACATACAACATTGCCTGTTGTGTCGGAAGCAGATTTTATATGATGAATCGTCGAGTGTCCGGGTTTGGCATAGGCGTAGCTAGTAAAAGCGAGTTCGCGGGCACCCTATAAAATTCATAATCCTTTTATTATTCTGGGGAGGAAAATATAAACACCATACTCTAGAGAAAAAAAATCCCTATACTATATGTATATGATTTTATCAATGACGCAACAATTTTTTTTTCTTTTCAGAGCGAGCACAAGCTGTCTAAAAATAAGCTTTTAGCTACTAAGATATTGGCATAATAACCACCGGAATGCCTTATTCATGTAAATATGAATATTCTTATTGAATGTGATTACGTCTTTAATGTTGAGTGCAATCTCGCTTAGGTTTTTTGGCAATTTTCATGAGAATTAAGGTTTATTTATTCAGATAAGTATTTATTTTTACTTAACTATAATACAGTATTTTTTTTTTCTTGTGATACTAATCGTAATACCCGCGAATAAATATTGAACATCGGCCTTTTGGAAACAGATAATCTACCATGAGAGAAAGAACCATCAAACCAAAAACGTTACAAGTCACAGTGATTTGTAAGTTAGAGAGATAACAGTTTATAAAGTCGATGAAAAACCGTAACCAGCCGATTATATCCTTCGAAAGGCCGATGCCCATTCTTTATTCGCTTTTACTGTATCTAAAGACCTAAAATTAAGAAACAAAAACATAACTTATTCACACGATACGATAATGCATTAAGCGGTTGCAAAATTTAAATAGAAAATATTAGAAAACAAAGAAAAGCATAAACTGGAATCATGCATGTAAGGGCCCTCGTCCATGGCGGCTTTTGTAGTGATGGAATCGCGATGCTGTCGCGTTTTTGCATCGCTACAGTCGTGATGCAGTCCCTATACTGTCGCGTTTTTCCATCGCTATGCTGTCGCGTTTTTCCATCGCTACACTGTACATCATGTGTGTGTTACGCCTGTAGCGCGATTGCATCGCATCTGTAGCGCGTTTGAATCGCGTTTGCATTGCGTCCGTACCGCGTTTACATCGCGTCTGTAGCGCGTTTGCATCGCGTCTGTAGCGCGTTTGCATCGCGTCGGTAGCTCGTTTGCATCGCGTCTGTATCGCGTTAGCATGGCCTCTATAGCGCGTTTACATCGCGTCTGTAGCGCGTTTGCATTGCGTCTGTAGCGCGTTTGCATCGCGTCGGTAGCTCGTTTGCATCGCGTCTGTATCGCGTTAGCATGGCCTCTATAGCGCGTTTACATCGCGTCTGTAGCGCGTTTGCATTGCGTCTGTAGCGCGTTTGCATCGCGTCGGTAGCTCGTTTGCATCGCGTCTGTATCGCGTTAGCATGGCCTCTATAGCGCGTTTACATCGCGTCTGTAGCGCGTTTGCATTGCGTCTGTAGCGCGTTTGCATCGCGTCGGTAGCTCGTTTGCATCGCGTCTGTATCGCGTTAGCATGGCCTCTATAGCGCGTTTACATCGCGTCTGTAGCGCGTTTGCATCGCGTCTGTAGCGCGTTTGCATCGCGTCGGTAGCTCGTTTGCATCGCGTCTGTATCGCGTTAGCATGGCCTCTATAGCGCGTTTACATCGCGTCTGTAGCGCGTTTGCATTGCGTCTGTAGCGCGTTTGCATCGCGTCGGTAGCTCGTTTGCATCGCGTCTGTATCGCGTTAGCATGGCCTCTATAGCGCGTTTACATCGCGTCTGTAGCGCGTTTGCATTGCGTCTGTAGCTCGTTTGCATCGCGTCTGTAGCGCGTTTGCATCGCGTCTGTAACGCGTCTGCATCGCGTCTGTAGCGCGTTTGCATCGCGTCTGTAGCGCGTTTGCATCGTGTCTGTAGCGCGTTGCAAATGCGACTAGCGCGCGTTAGTAGCGATGAAACTGCTTATATAAATCTCAACTTGTATGGAAAACTAACCCCCTGTAAGCGTAAGCGTATCGTAGTACGCGCGTAGGACAAGAGCAATACGAGCGCGTACATGTTCAAACAAGTCTACACACGAAGCGGTGCTGTAGCGAATCGTGGAGATGTTTATTGTAATTACGACAGTCACAGCGTACCTACTGGCGTACAAAATTTACTGTTCACTAATTTATTTAATATTGTAACTGAATTTTTTAAACTTCTTACGACTTTTAATTTCAATATGACTGAAAAAGTGATTTAATTCGTAAAACTGGTTCAAATTAGCCATGATTTCAACTGAGATCTTACAAAACGATACGTCTACTCAACGATTCGTGTGTAGAACTCAGCAAGTCTACGCGTTGCGTTGTAACAATACGCTTATGATACGACTACGCTGACGCCTAGTGTGCGAAGGGCCTAAGAGCTGACAAATTTACCGGCATCTAGTGCGTGCATGCTATCTCTTCTTAGTATTTTTTTTAGTGAAGGACGGTAATCGTTTAATGAAATTACATGGGTTCATGTTGTTTGTTATATGCCGTATTCATGTAAGTTTTCTATGTGATTTTGTAACATAAACAAGTATTAACACTATGAAAATTGCCTGAGCATTGTTGCTAAATGTTCTATATTTTATGCTGTACAATAATATTAAGTTTACAAAAATAAATTTATGTACTAATTTTAAAACCTGGATATTTATTGTTCTTTCAGTATATTATTATCCTTGTGTTTACGTAGGTACCTTCAGGAGAGGATAGCGAAACAGCCTTGCGGTGTTTTCAGAGAAACCGTTTATTCAATAACTTACAAAATAATATCGCTTGCATCGCAAGTCAAACGCTACCGCGAGCTAACTCGACGCACACGCCATCTAGTTTAGTCGTGGTACAACTTATTAACAAAATCAAACTATTATATGGGTAACAGTTTAGACATACCGCCCACCAAGGACGAGTCGTCCTTCATAATAAACAAAACTAAGAAATTCTATGGCTATTAGTACACAAATCAAAAAAATTCAAATCTACTATTATTACTACTATTTTTAACAGAAAGGAAACATAATTTAACTATACGCTATATCACAGAGTTTTTAGAATGTGAAAGAAGAAATAAGCTTGAAATCAAACTATTCAGCTTATACATAAAACAAAATCATTTTGATTGTACAAATTGCCCATATACCAAAATTACACACGTTACGACTTCACGAATTCTATTCTACGAATTAAATACTCATGTGACCATTTGACCAGCGGGTTCAGATGTGTTTCACGATTTGCAAGTTTGCTCTGTGTTACAATTGTTTGTATACCCGAACTTATGTTTTGATCTTGGAGATCCTACGTTTGCAGGTAAGGAGTTTCAGGTGCGCTGCTATTTACTAAGCAGAAATCGTTCGTGCGCCTCTGAAACTTTGCTCTCGTTGCGGCGAAAAACAAGATGCCGCATGCCATTAACCAATAGTTGCTAGTATCAGGTAAGTCCGTTATTCTACAATTTATTCAGTTACAATTATATTTTTAAAAATGTTTTTCGAAATCTATAATTTAGTTTTTCTTGTTACTAATGTTTTTTCCTTTTCAGGAGACAGGTGATTTCTTCAGGCAACGAGCAAGCATGGTAGTGTTGACGACAACAGGTAAGGAGATCTTCTAGTTCCAGTGCAGTAAGATGAGTATGTTGTAAGTTTCAATGCTTTTGATTTCCAGGATTGTTTCATAATCAATGGAATTCAGCTGTCTGTATGAAACACTTTCGTCGTGCATTCAAAAAAGAACGTACTTCCACAGCATATTTTTCGGCAGCTCAGCAGGATGTATCCCGTGGGATTCACTGTATGCTTGGTTGTCAGTGGACTGTATTTATAAATGACCATAGAGTTGCCTCATTGTCTCTAACCATATCCTTGCTGCAGAAGTCCGGTTGGGGTCGAAAGTTTTCCATGTACCTACTTGGATAATTACTTAAATCACAAAATGATAATGATGGTTGAATCTATCCAAGCGGTCAAATTTTTCTCATCTAATATTTTAGCTACTTTCAAAATTCGCTTGCTGATACCACAACTACACAACTCTTGCCGGTGAATGAAAAACTGCGTTAAGAATAACTTTCCTCGGAGAAATCACCAGGTGAGTCGCAATTCTACTGTCATTAGAGATGCCTCTAAAATACACGAAAGCTGCATAAATGCAGTGCTAGAAGCATTACTAAAGACGTGTAGATCCAAACAAGTTTCATAATTTGTTACTTGAACCCACGGTGGTGTATGACAGTTTACCACTTTGGTCATTTTTCTATTCCTTGTTTTCCATTCATCTATAATTTTTCATGTCTTCTGTGTAAGATCTACTCTTTTATCTACTCTTCTAGTATCACTTGTGATTTATACTTTTTTTTAATCTTCTAAATTATTTTTCTGTTACAGATTGGCAGTCACTGTGAAGATCATTGATGTTGAATCTTCGTTTGTTAATCTCCGTAGTTACGAGACAACCGTGATCTTCATCTTTACTAATCTGCTGTAGACCTTTTGCAGATAAGTATGGGGCATTTGAAGTTCTAGGATTGACTTCTATAAGTCGTGATTTCTGAAATTCACCATGAGCATCTTCTCTCCATATTTTTCTAGGAAAATCTACGTGTTCTTTTGCAGTTTTAATTGGTAAATTGGATTGTACTCTTGTTTTTGGCGTTCTTTTTTCAGATTCAACTACAGCATTAGGTGGCCACAGCACCATTCCATCATCATTCAAAACGCAATCTGTATTTGAACAGAATGGTGGCTCAACTATGTTGGGATCCATGGAAACTCTTCGAGTTGTTTCCGCAAAAAGCTGCTCACTTGCTTGTACTTCCGAGGGTAGAATCTTCGACTGCGATAAGCTTGGCTCAAGCTCAAACTCCCACTTCTTCTTCTTTGCATTATTTTCTTCTAGTTTTACTTGGAGATTCTCTATTACATTGTGACAAACTTGTAATTTGTCATTTTCACCATCAACCTGACCCGACAGCACCCATCCAAGGTAAGTGTCCTGCGCAATCGTGGAACCAGTAGGGCTTCTGATCAAACCCTCTTTCAGAATACGACAACAAACCTCGGAGCCTAATAATATATCAATCCTGTTAGGAGAATTGAACTGTGGATCTGCCAGTTTCATCTGATCTAGTTCATTCCAATCTGGAAGGATAAATTGCTTCTCTGGCAGTAACGATGTGACCGTGTCAAGCACATAGGCTTGAACTTGTAATTGAAAAGCAGGGTCGTAGAGCGACTGAATAGTCACCATAACCACATGCTTTGCGGTTAAGTCACTCTGACCACCACCTAATCCCGAAATGGTACTTTGAGTTGCTACCTTCTTCAGCCGTAGCGACTGCACGGCTGCTTCGGATATGAAAGACGCTTGCGATCCTTGGTCAAGAAGCGCTCTCAATATCTGAGGATAACCATTGCTGGACTCAGCTTTAATCAAAGCTGTGGGTAATAAGGTCTGGCTGTGGACCTTTCCTGTCACGAAATGGTTAGCAATTGTAGCAGTTTCGTTCGTACCGGATGACATTTCCGGCAGGCAATTCTCACCATCTGCAGCTTCAGTCGCATTCGCGACGGTTGTTGAAGAGGACTTCCCATGAAGCAGCGTATGGTGTCTTCCTCGACATAGACGGCATTTCGTTGTAACACGACAAAACCGTCCCGTGTGACCCTCGCCAAGGCAATTGAAACAAAGTCCCAGTGACTTCGTTATCTCTTGCCGCTTGCTAACATCTTCTTTGGCAAACTGGCCACATGAGTATAACCTGTGAGTTTCTCTGCAGAGAGGACAGGACATGACATAGTTATTTGAAGTGACGTGCATGACTTTGGTAATCGATTTACTAGAATCAAACTTAGGGGTAGACATAGTTATTTGAAGTGACGTGCATGACTTTGGTAATCGATTTACTAGAATCAAACTTAGGGGTATGTTTGATAGGCTCTACTAATTCTAACGCGCGAAATCTAGATTCTAAAAACTCTTTGAACTGAGCAAACGAAGGCAATTCCTCGCAAGTTTGGTTTACATAGAACTCCCATTGCTTTCGTGTCTCAGCGTCCAATTTCGAACTTACGATGTAAATAATAATCACATCCCATGATTCCACGCCTACCCCTAGATTCCCTAATTCATGAATACAATCAGACGTAGTATCTAAAAGATCTTTTATCGCTATAGAGGATTCAGTGCTCATGGTACGTTGACCAAACAGACGTTTTAAAATACTATTAGACATAAATCTCTTATTGTCATATCTATTTTGTAGCATGTCCCAACATTTTTTATAGTTCGCCTGAGTAATCGGAATATGCTTTAACAATTGTTCTGCTTCGCCTTTCACTTGAGTCTTCAAATAATGAAGACGTTGAACATCATCAAGTGCCGCGTTATTGTGAACTAACGAAAGAAAGAGATCCTTAAACGACGACCATTCAGAATATGAACCACTAAAAACCGGTATCGAGATCGTCGGTAAGCGAACTACGGACTCAGTCTTTGAAGGAGGCGACTCAGAACTATTGCATGCAGAAGGCTTAGCTATGCGAATATACGTCTTCAGTTCTCCCTTGTACATTAAGTAAGCTTCATACGCCGTGTCGAAACTGTCATTTTTCATGTAGGAACTGGCATCTAATTCTTCCATCTCGTACGACGATATAAGCGCTTCATGTTTCGCAGAAAACTTATTTATTAGCTCTTCTAAGCTTTCCAATCTAGCTGCAACATATGACTCTGTTATCCGCTCCTTTGGCGACTTTCTAAAGTTTCTTATTCCTTTTTCTATTTGATCTTTTAAATTATCTAACACACGTATATCTCGTTCCATGTTTTTGTTTATCTCTGTGTTTTTCGACATTGTGTTTTATTGCTATCTTCAAGTTGTCAATTTTCTATGTCCAAAATTGTTGTAATTTTTCTATGTTTAAAATCGCCAAAAATTTTCTAAGTGTTTGGGACTTGTTTGATTTCACTAAAAAATCGGGCATAGGTTCCCCGTCTCGTCGTTTTTGGCGAAATTATTCTAAGTCCTGACTACTTTTTGAAATTTTCACAAGTCCATGCAATATTTTGAATGATTTTACAAGTCCAAGATTTGCTACTACTTTAACACGAGATTATAAAATGTACTCACAGTTTTTGTGCACTTTACCACTGTTCACTTTCACGGGTCCAAAGTCCAATTTCTGATCCGGTGCAATCTTCAATTTCTGCTGAAGTCCAAAGTCCAATGAGGTCGGGATCCGAATCTGCCTTGCTGTCCTCTAACCGCCCACCGTGCTTTCCTCTCGACTGCTTGGTTCTTTGTCTTCACTACAATCGTCTGATCAAGGGATCTCCTCCACTTGAATCGTCGAACGGGAAGACAACTTCCAAAAATTATCCGGCTCGAAGGACCTTGTTTACGTAGGTACCTTCAGGAGAGGATAGCGAAACAGCCTTGCGGTGTTTTCAGAGAAACCGTTTATTCAATAACTTACAAAATAATATCGCTTGCATCGCAAGTCAAACGCTACCGCGAGCTAACTCGACGCACACGCCATCTAGTTTAGTCGTGGTACAACTTATTAACAAAATCAAACTATTATATGGGTAACAGTTTAGACACCTTGTTTACTATCATATGGGTGAGATGTTAGAGTTCTAAAACGCCGTCGCCTCAATATGGGCAGTTATACAGGGTTATTTCTAATCAATTAGCATCCTTCTAGGGGCTTATTCTGTACAACAAAACTAACAACTTTTGGTCTACGACTTTCGCAAAACTAAAAAAAAAATCAGCTGTTCCATACATTTCGTCGCGGGTGAACTATATTTTTCTGTGGAACACCAAACATATTTTTTCGAGTTTTGATGAAAGTTGTAGAACAAAAGTTGTTAGTTTTCATGTACAAAATAAGCCCCTATAGACCAGAGTTGAAGCCTTTAAAAATAATAAAGAGTGAAAAAAATAATAGTAGGATGAAACCCATTAGAAAAGGAGTAGGCCAGAGTAGAACCTTTAAAAATAATAAAGATTGAAAAAAAAATAATAGTAGGATGAAACCCATTAGAAAAGGAGGGGAATATTATAAAAATAAAAGGAAAAATAATTTACGGGCGATCTGAGGTCGGGAAGGGGATGAGGGGGGGGTTTTAAGGGGAAAAAACGGTTTTTCTCGATTTCCGGCAAAACTAAAAGTCCTATCGAAAAAAGTCAAATGGCAAAGTTGTAGGTAGTAAAAAGATGTAAAACTTTTGTATTGACACTTTTTTCACATAACCTCAAAATTTATGTGAAAAATCCAAAAAACCGAGTTTTTGGTTTTTTATTTTTATCTTTTACAATAATATTTTTTTTTTAACAAAATTTGGTGAAAACTTACCTTTTTATGTCCCAAATACGCTGTAATTTATTTGATCAAAAATATTAATTTTTTTCACCTTATTTTGAATGAATATCGAAAAAACACCCTAATTTTCAATCGAAAATTCAACCGTCAAAATATCAGCTTTTTTCAAAAAGTTGGTATGTTTTCTGTTTGTTGAAATCTCTACTTTCCGATGGTGGAAAAAAATATATATGTTACTATAGTAAATCTTCTCAGAAAATGCAAAAAATCGAAAATAAATATTAAAGAAATAAATGTCAAAATGTACTAAAAATATATTATAAATCTATTAAAAATGTATAAAATATATATAGAAATCGGCCAAAAGTTTGTTATTAAAAATATATTTACGATATATATTTTATATATTTTTTATAGATTTTTAATATATTTTTTATGTATTTTGAAATATTTTTTTTTCATGGGATTAACTAAATTTGTTTGTCTAAAATTAAGGAGATTATTATTTTTCTATCTTGTACTAAAATATCATTTAATTTCAATCTTTAGGTTATGTTACGTTAAGCATACTATTTTTTAAAGAAAATATTACGATTTTTATGTTTGAGTTGATTATATATGTTACTATAGTAAATCTTCTCAGAAAATTTTTATTACCTACAACTTTGCCATTTGACTTTTTTCGATAGAACTTTCAGTTTTGCCGGAAATCGAGAAAAACCGTTTTTTCCCCTTAAACCCTCCCCCCCCCCCATCCCCTTCCCGACCTCAGATCGCCCGTAAATTATTTTTTCTTTTATTTTTATAATATTCCCCTCCTTTTCTAATGGGTTTCATCCTACTATTATTTTTTTTGGTTGTATAAATTATCGACTCTGGTGTACTAGAAGGATGCCAATTGATTAGAAATAACTCTGTAAAGTAGCTGGGGCCCTAATTTAACCGACGAACCGGAGGAGGTACACAATTCGACGTATATATATTTTTTTATGTATAACCACGCATAACTTTTTTCCTTGTAGTAGTCCGATTTCAAAAATTATTTTTTTATTTGTAAAAGTATTTGTATCGAAATCGGCTGAGCCATTTTTGATAAATCAACAATAATATGAAAAATGCTACATCGATCCGTGCGAAATATTCGCGAATCCTGTACACGGGTGAAGTCGGTCAAGCTGTTTTTCGCAAAAAATAATCTGTTCAAATTCGAACACCTAGGAACGTATAGGTACTTATCTAGGTTGCCACGGGTACACTACCCGTGACCACGGTCGATGCAACTCGGCCGAAACGTCGGGATGAGGAGGTATTTATTTATCTCGTAATTTTAGTGCGCGATTAGTCCCGTAGTATGTAATAATAAAGTGTTCAAATCGCGAAAGTTTGAAAACAACATAGGTATATTGTTATGTATAGACACCAGAACATAAAATTCAGCGAAAGCTGGTACTAAAATAAAACCAGTCTAATTAAAGATACTAGAGGCTTATGTAGGAAGCCTGATGGCTAAAATGATAATAAATAAAACGGTAAGAATTCACATTTACTATAAATATATTTCGATTCACAATACTTCATACCTAGTATACAATATCAGAGTATCACGCATCTTGGGTCTTGCTCAGTTGGAAACTTGAAAGATTTGATCATAAATGTAGTTAGACATCGAAAGAAAAATAAATTAAATAAAAAGTACTAAACTTTAGTTTAAAAAAACAGAACCAGTTTTATTAAAAACCTATAGAGAAGACCCATGTCCTGCGCTAGACGTCTTATGCCTGAAATCATAAGGAATAAAATAGCAAATAGTCTCATTTACTATAAATATATTTCGATTATTAATACTTGATAGCTAATATAGAATATCACAGAGTGTCACAGCATCTTGGAGGACAAGTCGAGCTCGAGCTGCAAGTCTTGGATAGACTCCTTCTTCAGCAGAGGTTTCCTGTCCTCCTTTGTCTTTTTCGCGTTTTTCTTTTTTGCTAACCTGCGAAGGAAAAGGGACGGGGTTAGTGCAGGGACCTTTTAGAACCGGACGGGACCCGTGGGCGAGTGCAACAGCGTCCCGCTTAAATTTCCTGTGGGCAATTTACATTTTTTCGTGGCCGTATTTTATTTTTCTGCGCAACTCTTATTAAAATCTACGCTAGAGTTCCATAGGAGTTAGATTTAGGCTAGCCAGCTTTGGCAACACATGCTCCAGTTGAGGCGCAAGGCCCCTAACGCGAGGCCGCGGGCCACAGGGCGTTAGCCAGAAACACCACAGGGATTTTAGTGGGATATGAACCTCGAAATATTTTTTATAGACGTGAGCAGGGCCGGATCGTGAGTTTAGTGACCCTGGGCTTAATACTACTCAGAAGCCCCTGGGCTTTACTACTAACCTAACCTAATCTAGACATGAATTTAATGGGTTTCATTAAAACCTTACTAATTTATAAAAAAAATACAGGGTTATTTCTAATCAATTAGCATCCTTCTAGGGGCTTATTCTGTACATCAAAACTAACAGCTTTTGTTCTACGACTTTCGTCAACTAAAAAAAAAATTTCTGTGTTCCATAGAAAAAATTAGTTCGCCTGCGACAAAAATGTATGGAACAGCTGATTTTTTTGAACAGCTGAGTTTTGACGAAAGTCGCAGAACAAAAGTTGTTAGTTTTTATGTACAAAATAAGCCCCTAGAAGAATGCTAATTGATTAGAAATAACCCTGTATATTAACATCGTCTATTTCTGACTTTGACTTAACTGTGGTCGCATTGGAAGCCATGGGGCCTTGAGCTGAAGCCCTAAAATCCATATGATAGACACGGCCCTGGACGCAAGTTATATGTCTAGCGTATATTAGCGGCCGCAATCGAGCCATCTAGGTATTCTAGGCTGTCTATTCTCTACTTATTAAGCACGCCGTCATTATGGTTCATCATCCGTATGATGTCGGCCTGGTCGGAGGAGTCCAGTGGCGCCACGGAGATGTCGGGTATGTCGATATCATAGTTGTAAACTATACCTTATGTACTGTTATAGAGTTCACCTACGTAGCGAAGCGAAGCTTCCCGCAACTATTGCAAACTATATCTTCTATACTGGACATAGAGCTCACCTATTAAGTACGCCGTCAGGATGGTCCATCATCCGTATGATGTCGGCCTGGTCGGAGGAGTCCAGTGGCGCCACGGAGATGTCGCGGACGGCGCGGAATTTACCGCAGTTGTTGAGGTGCTCGTTCTCTAGGCGGAAGAAGTTCCAGATGAAACGTCTGCAAAAAAATAAAACAAATGTCAAATATGTAAATGTTACAGTAAATTCAAAAAATCCCCAACGTCAGATACACGCGCGCGTCTCGATAGAGCACCGAGATAATACAACCAGATAGATAGCGCTGTTGTCGCTTGAGGCGTCACCAACTCAACCATACAACCACAAAATATGTATGGAAAATCTTGCCCAGAGCTGTCAGAACTCTCAAATATGAAGTGGAATTTACACTATCAGAAGAAAAACACGGCAACAAGCACTGATTGGAGGTATTGTTCATGTCTCTTTCTAACTCATGCCATATTAAATCAATACATCCCTTTAAAACGTTGTCACGTTATAAACCTAATTTCGTAAGTTGTGTTCTAATACTTTATTTTTGTTTTATTTTTAGTTAGTCGCGTTCTAGATGTTGTTTCATTTTTATTTCAATTTGTTAATGTTAAGATGTAGCGTGTATTATTTGCATGTTAGGATTACACCGTGAAGTGTAGATGTACTCGTAAGTATTTTTAAGAATGTTTGTTTTGTAATTTACACATTTATACTGCTTTGTAGTCTAATAAAAAAAAAAAAAAAAAAAAAAAAAAAAAAAAACTCGATTGACCACATCATCCCCCTAGTTGTAATAGCTCTGTGCGATAGAGACACAGAGTTGGAAGCTAAAAAGTGCGCCATAAATATGCATAGCCATCCGTAGACTAACCGGGTTAACATACACGTCATGACGTAATTATATCAATGTGTCAAAAGAAGACAGAGTTATTATGAAGTACACAAGGTTATTCCTAATCGATTAGAATCCTTTTAGGGGCTTATTCTGTACATCAAAACTAACAACTTTTGTCAACACTCAAAAATAAAAATCTGCTGTACTATATAATAAACATATAATACATTTTGTCGAGGGTGAACGAATGATATTTTTCAATGGAACATCAACTTTTTTTTGAGATTTGACAAAAGTCGCTGAACGATAGTTGTTAGTTTTGATGTACAGAATGCGGCCCTAAAAGGATGATAATTATTTAGGATTAATGATGCCTATTTACGTAATTCCTACTAACCTGAAATACCTGAATACTCCAAGCAGTGCCAGTATAAATACCATTGTTTCGCCGCTGAAACCTTATTCCCCGAGAGCAGGAATAACAAGATCCAAATGAAACGGAGCACGAAAGCCTACACTACCGCGAAGTAGTAGGATTATGACTAGTCTACAGCCAAAATGCAACTGAGTGGCTATATGGGTTTTATATTAGTTAATGTGTTCTAATTAACGATTGCATATAACGATAATTGTAGTGCTGATAGCGTAGTTTGACTAGGTGTTCGTTAGCAATAATTGAAGTTAAGCAACGTTCAGCACGGTCAGTCTGCGGATGGGTAACCGCGAGTGGCATTTATAATTGAGCACAACCGTGGCTCGGATGACACGTTAAATTGTAGGCCCCGGTTGTTTTACCGTTTTGCCATGTCAGACGCCTTCAGGCGGCCTAAAAACTCTGACACCAGGGCTAGCCACCCGGCCTATACGAACTTAATTAACGATTCATAATTAAAAAAAGTCCATATGACGTAACATTTTTTAAATCCTGCAACTTATTTATTTTACGAAGTATTGAATAAGTCTATTTCTTGTTCTATTTGCAATTAGACGATATAACATTTAACATTCTTGTAAATCCAAATTTCACGTATCTAGTTTGTAATCTTTATTTTTAGGGTCCCTTACCCAAAGGGTAAAAACGGGACCCTATTACTATAACTCCGTTATGCGTCCGTCTGTCACTAGGCTGTATCTCAAGAACCGTGATTGCTAGATAGTTGAAAATATACATACATACATGTATAAAAACTAAAAAGGGAATAAAATAAATATTTCCCATACAATAAACGTTATTTTTCGCTCGATATTAACAACGGCAACAGCACGGGTAGCATGGCAAAGGAACAATTCTACCATTATACGCCTTCGAAGAGGAAATAAAGTATGGATTGGCAATGACAACTGGCATTAAAAGTGGATAAAATGGTTTTTTTATCGACCTGGCATTTTTTCTGTTTTAAATATATTGTTGTTTTTTTTTTTCTCCTTTTGCCGTGCTTCTCGTGTAACTAGACGCTTGAAATGAGCTAAGGGGGCTCCAATACGGTACGGGACCCCTCGTGGGCGAGTCCAACTTGCACTTGGCTGATTATTTATTAATTCAAGATTGGAAGATCTTTATTACTGACCTGAATACTTCAAGCGGCGCCAGTATGGAGACCATGGTCTCGCCGCTCACGAGCTTGTTCTCCGTGAGCAGGAACGACACGATCCAAACGAAACGGAGCACGAAGTCCTCCACTATCGCGAAATAGTAGAACTGGAACAATTATGCCAACATTACAAGGGAAATCTTCGTTTAGTATATGTATAACACGCTTCTAGTCCCAGCTTCGCCCAGGTACAACCGTTATAGTTGTAAATATTATCGTTGAATCACTTTAGGGATTTATACAGGGTTATTTCTAATCAATTAGCATCCTTCTAGGGGCTTATTCTGTACATCAAAACTAACAACTTTTGTTCTACGACTTTCGTCAAAACTAAAAAAAAAAAATTGTTGTTCCATATAAAAATTTAGTTCACCCGCGACAAAATGTATGGAACAGCTGATTTTTTTTTTAGTTTTGACGAAAGTCGTAAAACAAAAGTTGTTAGTTTTGATGTACAGAATAAGCCCCTAGAAGGATGCTAATTGATTAGAAATAACCCTGTATATTAAATCGCCGGGCCGGGGACGAGGCACGTCCGCGCCACGTTGTAATATGAACAGTTTTATACGAAATAAATGACAGTGTAATGTCTAGCATTCGTGACCCGGACACGGCCCAGACGTGGCACGGCCCGTGCCCAGCCCGGTCTAATATAAATCATCCCTTATACGACATGTAAATCGCATTAGTATCTTTTGTGTAGTTTAAGCGACTTTGCTTTAAGATAGTGATAATTTTAACGTTCTACAAATGTAATCAATTTTTTCTCAGCAAAATGTAATGAAATAGTAGAACTGGAACAATTAGGGCAATATTAGCAAGAAATTAGATGAAACTTCTTTTCTTAAAACATTATAATTTAAACTTTCTGAGGCTATGAGGAATTTTCACACAGTAAATAGTAATGTTCTGTAGATTACAAATTACAATACTATTAATTAATTGACGATTGCGATATTAGCCCAGCCATCTGGTAATTTACAAATAAATTGTGTAGTTTATTTGTGGTCTTTTTAATTTTAATTTAACCACCTCTCTCATGTCTTATAGCAGTAACTGGACGAGATCTCCTTTCTGATTCATTTTACGATAAAAACATGTACAAAATTAAACCTTAACAGAATACGGCTAAAACTCACGTTATAATTATACGGTCGATCCGCAAGGAATCCCAACAAAATAAAACTAGAAAATAAATCCTACAATTTTTTCGCAAAAAAAAGTTTTAGTTTCGGAGTACGAGCGCCACAAAGTAGAATGGTACTTTGCATAGCAAAACATTGTATGAGTTATATGTTAAGTTAAAATTGAATCTAACTGACGCCATTGTATGTGGAGTGTGTTTTTTCTACTACGCAACATCTTGCGTCGTGTTCACAGACACCATTCATATGTTTCCAGATATTTTATTTATTTTGCAACAAAAAAAAAAGTACGACACACGGACAGCAAACAAAGTAAGCACAAAATACGATTTCAACTCATTCTATAGGCCGCGCCACATAAGTTAGCGGATGTGAAGTTAGCTACAAGCTACGTAATGTCCAATCCTGACTGAAGCTCACATAAAACCGCACGTTGATTGGCTATTGCGCAGCTTGTAGCTAATTTCACACCCGCCAACTTGTGTGGCGCGGCCTATACCTAAAATCATTGTCACAAACTTAGCTTAGTATAATGCTTTGATTCGGCCTAAATTCTCAGTCCAACACCATAAACGATCTCCTCCGTCAGGAACTTGTTTTCGTGCGAAGGCCCGACACTAAATAGGCCCCAATCCATCCTCACGTCCCACGTGTACGTGTACAATTGTACATAGACGATACCAACAGGCACGTGAACCACGCGTACAGGAACATTCGATAATAAAAGAGGGAGCGTAGCGAGTGAAACGAAAATTCCATGCGTCTAAGATAGAATACATTATATTGTAATATGATCGAAGCGACATTTTTAATGACATATTTGAACAAATTATAAGTCAGAGGCTTTCAGGCGAAAAACTGACACCAGGGCTAACTACCCGGCCTATACGAACTTGTAATGATAATGATAGCCTTTATTAACAATCAACTTACAAAACATTTTGTGTCCCTAACTAATTAATTACTTATAATGTGCTAGAATATAATATGATGTTCGTTCTATTTCGACACCAGTAATTTGATTCATTATTTACTTTTGATCGTCTTGCTTTTCAGCATAGGCCTCCCCAAGAATTTTTCAAAGAACGAAGATAAAATATTAGGACCTTACACGACAGGCAAAAGAAATGACAACGGACAACGACTAATAAACTACGCCCTAGAAAACAATTTGCATGTCATGAATAGTTTTTACAAAAGGAAGAATACGAGAAAATGGACTTTGCAATCCCCCAAAGGGCTAGTAAGGAACGAAATAGACTTCTTGATGACAAACAAACCAAAACTTTTTTTGACCGTAGATGTGGTAAATGACTTTAACTATAATAGTGATCACAGACTACTTAGAAGCCAGTTATACATGATCGCACCAAAACTATAAAGAAGAAACATACAAAAAGTAAAAATGCCAATCCAACTACTTCTCTCAAATGAACTGTTAAGAATCCCTAGAGAGTAATTTTGAAATCTTAGACAAACAAAAAAGAGTTCAAAAACAATACAATACTTTCAAAAAAATAATAAGAGATGTGGAGAATAATGCTATAAATACCAAAACCCCTAAAGACAAATTAGGCCCTGAAGCAAAATATTTAATCGAACAAAGAGCACTCTTATTCAAAGATAGGAAAAATAACAAGAAAGATATAACAAAATTAAGTAAGGAAATAAATGTACACACCAGAAAACACATGCAGAAATTAAGAACTGGGACAATCCGATTCTACATAGAAAAATCTGGAGGAATAAGTAAAATATGGAACGAACTGCACGAGAATCTAACTTGGATCCGTAACTTGAAACATCAGAAGTACAAAAAAGATACGACGAAGAGAGCCAAAATAATAAAGGCGGCCACCGACTATTATCGTAAACTTTATAACGACCAAGATTTAAAATCTCTAGAGTCCCTGCTAAGCATTCAGGTTGACAATAAAGAACCCATTCCACATCAACCCAGAGAGCAAGCTGGCTTTCGAAATGACTTTTCGACTATATACCATATTCACACTATTAAACAGATAATCCAAAAATGCAATGAATACGGAATAACTTATTACCTAGCTTTCATAGACTACAGCAAAGCGTTCGACTCACTAAAACATGATAAAATATGGGAAGCTTTGGTGACACAAGGAATGAACCACAAATACATTCGCATAATTCACAACATATACTATACATGGATATGAAACCAAAAATAAGGACTGAAAACGTAGGTGAATACTTTCCTATTAAACGTGGAGCCAGACAAGGAGACCCTCTATCGCCTAAATTGTTATCTGCAGGTCTAGAACTTATATTAAGTTTAACTTTTTAAATTTAGGATAGTGTATTTCGTAGTTAAATTATTCAGAAACAAAGTGAACTACACACGCTTAACGGGAATAGGTCGACTTAGCCTGTAACCCTGTAGAATATGTAGACGAGTATATTTATTTGGGACAAGTTATATCACCTACAGATTTGACATCAAAAGAAATCAATAACAGAATTAACATTGTTTGGAAAAAATACTGGTCATTCAAGGAAATAATGAAAAACTCTGACATGCCGATAAAAACTAAGAGAAAAATATTCAACACCTGTATTTTACCAAGTAGTAAATATATGGTTGTCAAACCTGGAGCTCAACAAACCAAAACATGAAAGCATTGGAAACTTGCCAACATAACATTGAAAGAAGTATGCTAAATATAAAATTAAAAGACAAAGGATGGTTAAACTCAATTAGGAACCAAACAAAAATTCTCGATGTCAAATATTGCATCAAAAAATTGAAGTAGAATTGACGAGAAAAGCAAGAGACCGATCACTTTGGAAAATTCTTGGGGAGGTCTATGCTGAAAAGCAAGACGATACGAACTTACTGACTTACAAATTACACGGAACTTTACATATATCTAGCATACTCACTCTAATAATATAAAAAGTGAGCAAAGTCAACGATATAAAAATGACATGTCATGTCTACAAATTACCCACCAACCCGGGTGGATATGGCCCAATCACCCTTCACGGGTAGGCCTACGTCCTGCAGTGGACTTTTAAAAAAGGCTGATAGAGTCAACAAATCTTCGTTTCGTAGAAATAGAGGCGTGGGTTCAATCCCCACCCAGGGCAAATATTTATGTGATGAACATAAGTGTTTGCTCTGTGTCTGGGTGTTATTTAGTTACTATCTATATAAGTATGTATTTAAAAATAAGTATATGTAGTATATCAGTATCTGGCAGCCATATCACATGCTTTGCTTAGTTTGGGGTCAGGAAAATAAAACAAAAAAAAATTTGCACACCTAAGTGAACAGATATACCAATTTAAAGCAGATATACTCACTCCAACGCTATAAACGATCTCCTCTCTAAGGAACTTGTTTTCGTGCGAAGGCCCCACACTAAATAGGCCCCAATCCATCTTCACGTCCCACGTGTACGTGTACATCGACGATACCAGCTGACACGCGAACCACGCGTAAAGGAATGGGTTGTCATAGGGGTCTGCGTAGTCAGCTGAAACAAATATTCAGTCTTTTAATTTTTTACGGTTTAAATCTACAATTTCTCGGCATCGAGATAGCATTTTTTTTGTTTAAATTTGCGTTTTAGACACCACTGAAGCAGATCATCTATAATGAAAAACTGTATCGAAATAACGAACTTAGTCAAAATAATCTACAGCTCAAAGGATTTCGTAAAATAAACAAAATTTCATAATATGTGCTACTGTGCTACAACTATGCACTAACAAGTGTTCAATTTCAAGCGTGACTTTTATGATTTTATCATTGTTTCGATATTAAACCCAATTCTAGAGGCGCCATCGTAATTATAATATCAATTTAGAGCAGCCCTGTTTCATTTTCACTATATGCATTTGATGGAGAGAACACTATTTTACGTTGCTATTAAATTTACGATGACGTATTTAAAATTGGGCCTATTATGTAAGTAATATTTGGTTGATGGTTAAAATAAAGGTATCCAGTGTAATCTTACCACCATGCATCGTCCGTAGAGTAGCAAACATGACCACGAAGAACGTGGTGGAATATTTGCCCGCGTTCACAAGATGGGGGAAGGCTTCGCGGCTGTCGCGGTATCGTCGCAGGCACTGCCAGAATCGCGTCCACGCCGGGACTATATTCACTAGCGCGCGGCTTATTATGAACCAGCGGGACGACTCGAAACCATCTACAATGTACAAGGATTTTACATCTTACAGTTTTAGAGAAAGTCACTTGTACAGTAATACTTCGACTTATACTACCCAAGTTAGAACTTATTTATATGCGTTCTTCATAAGTTTTTATACATGCAAAGTTGAACGCCAATTTACGCGCCTATCGCTTGGTCCCACTCTCACCTATCACGTAAGCCCGGGGCATTACTGTACCTACTTTTTAAGTTAATTTAAGCTTTGTGCCGTTCTATATGATATGATAATAGCCGAGATCGTATCTCAAAACTATGTAACAATTATTCATTTTGCCAAAGAGAAGTCCTTATAAGAAGGACTTGCTATTGCAGGATGGCTGATCGTAACGTAGTTTTACTAAAAAGGAAGTCTTTTTAAGAAGGAATTGCTAATGCAGGATGGCTGATCGTAACGTCGTTTTCACTTTAACTGTGTCGTTACGTATGATAAGACAATGGCCAAGACCTTGGCTTCAAATTACGTTGCAAAATTGTCAATAATCTTCTTCTTCGTCGTGTCGATGATCCTCAGTTTTTAAATTATTTTTTCCCAGTATTTGGCTAAGTTCTTCCCTCGAGGGGTGGCCTCGTGAAGGTCTTGCATAGTGCACACATAACATTATGTATATATACATAATTGTCAATAATTTACCTATATTATTGTAGTATTATTGTAAGTATATACAACTTAACTTTCTGTGAATATTTCAAGGATCTACCAGTTACCATTTATTTATTTATTTATTTCAGTTCACCAACATTGTGTACATCAATACATTGTCAAAAGATTAAACATAAAAAATAGGAGCTAAATGTCACAATAATTATAGGTGAAGACAACATGCATTAAAATCGAGCAAAACATTGTAAAGAATAATTATTACATTACATTAATTATTAATATCGAGCGAAAAACGGTTAAAAAAGTCTTGTAATAGGGTCCCGTTTTTACCCTTTGGGTACGGAACCCTAAAAAGGACTTGCTAAGGCAGGAGATGGCCGATTGTAAGGTTATTTTGACTTTAACATCTTTATACCTAAAGGCGACTATCACGTAGAGCGTGTTAGAATATTTGCCCGCGTTCACAAGATGGGGAAGGTCTCGCAGTTATCGCGGTATCGATGCACACATTGCCATCCAAATTGAAAGCATCTGTATAGGGATTTTTGTCTTAACTTTTTTACTTAAATCACGAGAAACTAGTTATAGGTCGATTCAAACATTTTGGCGGCTGTGATGTTAGACAGACCGACAGCACAATTTATTAACAACCACAACCGCGTCGTAACTACGCCCGAGACGTTTTAGGTAGGTAGTTATTTGTCTGGGAAACTCCAGACATGACATCCAGGCATAAGACAGGGTGCGTGGAATATAATTTTCTTTGGAATAGTTTGACAAAAAATTAATGAAAAAAAGTAGTTATTTATGAGCGAAATATGTTCTATTAATGATATCTATTGTGCAATAAAAAATTGTGCACTAAATAAAAGATCATACTGTATATACATAATTATACCTACATATACCTACGTTATAAAATAGTAGCTACAGGAAAAATTTGCATTATGATTTCAGATAGTGAGCTTTCACAAGCTTTCAAAACATTCAAGGAAGGTGAACGCTTAATTTCGAAAGGTTAGGTACAAACTGCAAATAAGCCAATCCTTGCGCAGCTGTTTATTTATTTTATTTATTTATTTCATAAATTACATCCACCATTACAGTTAAAATCTAATTCGATAGTGTAAGAAAAAAGTAACTTCCAAAATAAATTATACAATATTCGATTCATAATAATGACGAGTCATAAATCGCGAGAGCGTTTTAGCTTAATTGGACAAAGCATCTGGGCCGGAGTCCCAGAGGATGCAGGTTCAAATCCTGCGAACGCGTCAATTTTTGAAATGTTTATCACAAAAAGAAAGAGTCATATTATGTCCAACTGAATAATAAAAATAATGTCATATGATAACAATTAGTTCATCACATAAATCTGAATAATAATAATGTCATTAAAATGAGCTGTTAAATGAGCTTCATTCAGAATCGGATGATCGGCAGCATGTAGCAAACGTCATAACCGCCAAAATGTTTGAATCAGCCTCGCACACACATACACAGAAATAAACAGCGTAACTGTAAACTACGTATTATGTATAACTGCAAATTTAAGTTAATAAAACATTTTTTATCCAAATAAAAGAAACTAAAGTATGACTCGAAACCATCTGTATAAGGTGATTTACATACACAAAAGAAGAAATATCTATTACAAAAACAAGTAACGTTCTGTATGATAATTATGACAATAGCCGAGTTCATCGCCTTTAGATAAAAGTAAATAGAAAAAAGTCAATGCTCGATACGTTAATTAAGCCATCTTGTTGAAAAAACTAGAGATGTGAAGTTATACTGCTATAATTTTCAAACAACAATTTTCGAACCAAATTCACAGACTCGTATGTTCCAAATTAGGTTTGTTTTCTCTCTGTTAACTAAGACGGAAGCTAAGTGAGCGGATATTTTTTTTCGGAAACAAGAATAATTAAAAAAAAATTTTTTTTAGCCGTGGCGGTCAAGAGGTAGTGACACCCGCCTTACAATCGTGAGGTCGTGGGTTCAATTCCCCGGTCCCGTACCAATAAGTTCTTTGGAATTTATGTACGGAATTTCACACCACTGGCTTTTCGGTGAAGGAAAACATCGTGAGGCAACCTGCATACGTCCGTAGAAGAAATTCGATGGCGTATGTGAATCCACCAACCCGCACTGGGCCAGCGTGGTGGGTATGGCCCAATCACCCTTTGTGGGTAGGCCTACGTCCTGCAGTGGACTATTCAAAGGCTGATACAGTACATAAAATGAATTAAATTTAGATATAGGCCATATCATAGAAGTCGGCGGATAAGAAGTCCACTAAAAGCTAAGCTTTCGGGGAGCGAAACCCCATCCACGCGCAGCTTTATACAAGCTTCTCTCAGGATTGGATACTGCGCAACTTGTAGCTAACTTCACATCCGCCGACTTGTGTGATTCGCCCTATAGCGAGAGAGAAAAATAGGCGGGATGTTTCTCTTTTTATTACGCTTTTACTAGTTTCACCTGTATGTTTGCTTGCTTGTTTGCTTTTGAACCCCTTTGTGCTCGATTTTGACCTACTTGGAGCGATCAGATTTTCTTTGAACTTTGCACACCTGTCAAAGACCGATGACAATGCATTTATACTAAAAAAAATGATGACTCCTAAGCGTGTTTTTTTTAAACTATATTTAAATTATTAGGTATATATTCAGACAGAGAAAAATATTTATATTTTTGAGTGATTAAGATCATACTTTTGCAATGGGGCCAACAAAATTGCTTATCGGAATTGACAAAATGTATGCAACAGCTGTTTATTCTATAATTCTGGGACCCCTAGTAAAAGTTGTTCATAACGATGCTTTGTATCACCTCCTTTCAGATAAGTACACCAGATCTGGACAAACCTGTAAGATCTAAGGGTAACGCCACGGTAATGGTATATAACAATATTCCATCCTCAAACAAACGTTCGACACGCGAATCATATCTACGCGCTTCGGAGTTCGGTACACATTCGGTACACCAACAGTCGCAGATCCGCCGCAGTAACGAACGTGTGGGTTTGTAACCAGTAAACGTGCGATTTACCTACCAGGCGGGTTTACCTAGCACGTGTTACGTACTGAGTGGCCACGTGAAGCTGTAGGTATTTATTTCAAAGACAGGCCGATACCATTACCGTGGTAACGCTCCCAATGAGTGCCATACTTGTGAAAATATGTCAATAGTAAATATGCCATATAGGAACTTACCTGACACGTTAAACCAGTCAGTGTTGCTAGCGTAGCACGCTATGAGAAAGTGGAAATCGAGGAAGGCGGCCGCGAAAGAGTTCCATTGATCCGCGAGCCAGAAGTCCGCGAACAATACTGGCATGAATGGAGCCGCTAGGATACGACCCTGGAAACATATATAACGGGACAATAGCTTTAAGTTTATTTTTAAATAGTGCCACTTAGTATAATTTCGAAGGACTAGGAATGGAAGTGGCAACATTCCTGGGGTAACGCTTGTAACAAACGCTGCTGATTGGTTCCAAGGAGGTTTTCAAGTGATATCGCATGATCGGCCGATGGGCGGGAAAATGCGATGATGACTTGACAGATAGCACTTGAGAGTGGTAAAGAGAGCTGGTGAAATGTGTTTAGAATGGCTCTAGTTGTGATTCTTGATAAAACAGTGGCAGCGTGCGTTACGCTGCGGAACGCGATGTCCTTCGCTTAAAGTTTTCTATAAAATTGTAGTCATACGTAATCTTCTGTAAAATAAACTGATTGTTCGTGACGTCGCAATTTATCTCCTCGCCCGCTTAACCCACGCCACGCCACACTGAAGCATTGTTGGGTCAGATGGTATAAAATCATTACCACGTTGAATCACCATAACTGATGCGGATCCTTTTATGGATTCGACATATACATTATAAGTAAAAATGTGATCTCTTCTATGGACCTTATTCTTTGAGCAAATATCTACAGGGTTATTTCTAATCAATTAGCATCCTTTTAGGGGCTTGTTCTGTACATCAAAACTAACAACTTTTGTTCTGCGACTTTTGTCAAAACTAAAAAAAAAATCGGCTGTCCCATACATTTTGTCGCGGGTGAACGATATTTTTCTATGGAACAACAAATTTTTTTTTTTAGTTTTCTCAAAAGTCATAGATCAAAAGTTGTTAGTTTTGATGTACAGAATAAGCTCCTGAAAGGATGCTAATTGATTAGAAATAACCCTGTATAGTCACTATCGGGCAAATAAAAAGTGTCCGAGCCAAAATCCTGCCCAAGCTACGTAGTGGGCAGGCTTTTTAGTTGGTCGTAAAGCGATTGCAAGCCGACTACAACGCCGCGCGATGCCAAAGTGTTCGGTTACAAGCGCTCTAATTTAATAATAATACGTCGCAGAACAAAAGTAGTTAGTTTTGATGAACAGAATAAGCCCCGAAAAGGATGCTAATTGATTACCAATAACCCTGTATATTATGTTATCAATAAACGATTTGGATTTGAACTCATTGGTGGAACTCAAGACCTCGCGATTGACCACCACCGTTTATAAGCGGAGCGAATGCTGAACTAGTATTAACTTACACATATCCTGAGGAACCAGAAGCGCGCTTCATGTCGAAACACCTTCAAAGGATTGACGAGGAAAACTCCCATAATAATGACCAGCGCTAGCGGGTTCACGAACGGAGGGATGCTCAGCGCCGCGCTGTATATGAAACTGAAATACAATCAATGTAGCATTACATGTCATTTATGATAAAATAAACTCAAGATTTCTCAAGGGTTCCGTACCCAAAGGGTAAAAACGGGACCCTATTACTATGACTCCGCTGTCCGTCTGTCTGTCTGTCTCCAGGCTATATCTCATGAACGGTTATAGCTAGAACGTTGACATTTTCACAGATGCTGTATTTCTGTTGCCGCTATAACAACAAATACTAAAAACAGAAATAAATACATATTTAAGGGGGGCTCCCATACAACAAACCTGAATTTTTAGCAGTTTTTCGATCGATATTAATAACGGTGATAGGTAGATGAAAAGTGAAATATTTACAGAATATTTAGTTAAATAATCACTTCAAAAATAAATAATAAAATAAAAATAAAATAAATATTTAAGGCTCAAAATAATAATAATAAATAATAAGTGAAATGAGGCATTATTTGGCGGGTGCCGCACCTCATCACAATAACCCGAAATACTGTAATATGGAACATATTTAGCAATAGTTATTATCACCCTGCTCTATGCACTTGACAAATAAGTTTTATAACATTTTATGTAAAAGGGCCTCTCAGTGTTGGCTGCGGCTCCACTGATGCCTGCCAAAGGACCAAGCTATGCTTGTGATTTTTACTTGAATAAATTAATAATAATTATAAATATTTAAGGGGGGCTCCCATACAAGAAACGTTATTTCTAACGACAATAGGAAGATGCTTGAAATATGCACAGAATATTAAGTTGTATATTCCCTACAAAAATAAAATATATGTATTAAAGGGGGCTTCCATACTGTAATGATTTTTATTATTTTGTTTTCCCTCCCCGCCCCTTCATCTATCTTAGTCAAATATAGGGTTTTAATAAAGACCCACCCTATCCGAATTGATGACCTTGACTGCCTCGGTGGCTTAGTGGTTAGTGACCCTAACTTCTGGATCAAAGAGGCGTGAGTTCCAGATCGATCCCCACCCAGGGCAAATATTTATGTGATGAACATAAGTGTTTGCTCTGTGTCTGGGTGTTATTTAGTTACATCTATATACCTATGTATGTATTTAAAAATAAGTATATGTAGTATATCAGTCTCTGGCAGCCATATCACAAGCTTTGCTTAGTTTGGGGTCAGAGGCCGTGTGTAAGATGTCCCAAAATATTTATTATTATTTATTACCTCCAGCCGTAAGCGTTGATCCAGATGAGGAAGACAGGGTTATACAGAACTAGTGTAATAAGTCGGAAGGAGGAGGAGGTGCAGACCATTTTTATGAACAACTTTTACTAAATATACTTACTACTACCCAAACGACCTTTAATATCGCAGCTAACTCCCTGAAATGTTGTTCAGAGAAAAGATTCCTTGGATTCAGCTCAAACATCAAGAAACAGTTGACTCTCACACATTAAGAAACGTACCTTACCTGGGTATTCTTATAATAATGTACATTAAGAAATAGACTTTACCCTAAGTATACTTAAGGCCCAAACAATTCCAAATATCGCTGCCAGCTCCAAGAGATATTGTCCAGAGATGTGATCCTTCAGATCCATCACCAATATCACGACATAGTTAAACTCATAGTTAGTCATAGTTAAACTCTCACTTACCCATCAAGAAATATACCTTACCTAAAGACTATGCTCAAATGTACATTTCGAAATGGACCTTACCTAAGTATACTTAAGGCCCAAACCACTCCAAATATCGCGGCCAGCTCCAAGAGATGTTGTTCAGAGAAGTGATCCTTCAGATTCGTCACCAATATCACGACATAGTTAAACTCATAGTTATTAGTTAGTCATAGTCATAGTTAAACTCTCACTTACCCATCAAGAAATATACCTTACCTAAAGACTATGCTCAAATGTACATTTCGAAATGGACCTTACCTAAGTATACTTAAGGCCCAAACCACTCCAAATATCGCGGCCAGCTCCAAGAGATGTTGTTCAGAGAAGTGATCCTTCAGATTCGTCACCAATATCACGACATAGTTAAACTCATAGTTATTAGTTAGTCATAGTCATAGTTAAACTCTCACTTACCCATCAAGAAATATACCTTACCTAAAGACTATGCTCAAATGTACATTTCGAAATAGACCTTACCTAAGTATACTTAAGGCCCAAACCACTCCAAATATCGCGGCCAGCTCCATCAAATGCTGTTCAGACAAGTGATTTCTTGGATCCAGCTCGAATATCAAGACATGGTTTACGCCTGAAGATCTCCAGCCGTACACGTTGATCCCGATGAGGAATATAAACTCTACTAAAAGGAACGGGCCTCGGTATAATCTGAATGCGGTTTTGAAGTTGTCTGTGCCGCCTTCGTGGAATAACGCTGGAACAAAGAAAGAGCTAGCATTAACACTGACATGTATTAATTAGCCGAGCCGGTCTAGTGGTAGTGACACCCGTCTTAAAATCGTAAGATCGTGGACTTATGGTATGGCCATTGAAATTCATTGCACCTATTCTATATACGGCATAGTTGAACGATCTACGACCTTCAATACCTCGTAAAGCTAATAGAAGCACATTTGTTAAACATACGAGAGATATAGTAGCAGATAATCCCATACAAACATAATGTAATGTAACCTCACTTGTAATTTACAATGGCATTCTGAACTAATCCAGAGGCTAAACAAAGAGTTGTAAATAGCGTACGTCGTGGTAGGGTTGTCACAAAAAGTATAAGCCGAATGAAATGTCTTAGCAGCTGTGATATTAGCTACAAGCTGCAGAAAATCCAATCCTCACGAAGCTGTGAAGTGAGCTTCAGTCAGGATTGGGTTATCCGTAGCTTGTAGCTAACTTCATAACCACCAAGATGATATTCTGTAGTAGAAGTAGTATTACTTGATTAAAACTAGCGTGAGGATTCATTATTAAAATTTATATGAACACCGGATACAACTCACGATTATTTGAACGGTCGAGCCGCTATGCGTCCGACCGGTTTCAGAGTAGTTAGTACTCCTTCTTCAGGGAATACGCGCGCCCCCGTCAACGGGCGCCCGCATTTTCAGGGGCGGGGGGTAGCATTTTTCACATTATTGTTGATTTATTAAAAAATGGCTCAGCCGATTTCGATAAAATTTAAATGGGACCAATTTCGAAGTATACTCTATCCAATAAAAAAAGAATTATTGAAATCGGACTACTATGAAAAAAGTTATGCGTGGTTATACATTAAAAAACAAATATATAAGCGTCGAATTGAGTCCCTCCTCCGGTAGTTCGTCGGTCAAAAAGGTCTATTCAGACCTTTTTGACCGACGAACCACCGGAGGTGGTCATATGAGCTCAGGATCGCGCTGGATGCAAACCGCTTCCAACAGATCTTATTGGAATCTTTCTTTCATAGACGACTGTGTAACACGAAATCGCGAGGTTTTAACCGGGATAGGATGCGCACGAAGTAATATTTCTTTCGACATGTCAGAACGAGGCAGTGTTATGGCATTGTACAGATATATACGAGGGGAGGTCAAAAAGTTCGCGGAATGAAAGGGAAGGGGGTTGAATTTAAACACGAAATTATTTTTCCTTTTCAATATATTCTCCATTAACCCTAATACACTTTTCAGAACTTTCAGACAATTTGTTTATACCTTCAAAAAAAATGATTGCCAAGGCTTTCAAAATATGCAGAAATTGCCGACTTCACTACTTCGTTATCCGTAAATTTCTTTCCACGAAGCTCTTTTTTCATGTTTGGGAACAAATAATAATCACAAGGGGCCAAATCTGGACTATAGGAAGGGTGGTTTAAATTTTCGAAGCCGCACTTGTGTAAGACAGCCATCGCAACATGACTCTTGTAAACGGGTGCGTTGTCGTGCAAAAGGAGCACACCTCGTGACCATTTTCCCCTTCTCTTTTCTTTAATTTTTCTAATAATGTAGCATATTATTTTCCCGTGATATTGACACCTTTATCTTTATATCCGATCAATAAAATCCCCTCGGAATCCCAAAAAACTGTAGCCACAATCTTTCTGCCCGATTGTGACACCTTAAACTTCTTAGGCGGTGCTGCGCCTTTTTTGCACCATCGCATTGACTCAGGTTCATAGTGATGAACTCAAGTTTCATCTCCAGTCACAATTTGGTTTAGAAATTCATCCCTGTTTTCACTACACAGCTTCAAAAGCTCGCGCGATCACTCGACGCGCTGCTGTTTTTGAAGCGCTGTGAGCATTCTCGGTACCCATCTTGCACTGACCTTAGACATGCCAAGATGGTCATGGATAATATTCAAAATGATCGTAGATGATACTCCAGTCATTTCTGCGATTTGTTTCTTCTTCAGGCGTGCATCTTCTAGAACAAGTTTTTCAACTTTTTCAACAATGTCTGAGGACGTTACTTCAATAGGCCGACCTGGGCTCTGATCGTCTTCAATTGAGTCTCTGCCTTGCTTGAAAAGACTATGCCACTCATAAATCATTGTTTTTCTAGGACAAGAATTCCTGTAAACTGATGACATTTCTTCCATAACGTTCTGAGGCGTTTTTCCATGCTTAGTGAGGAACTTAATCACGGCACGATACTCAATTTTCTCCATAGTTGATATTTTCTTCCCGATTGACTTGTTTATCCAGCGATATCTCAAAGGTTAATAAACCGATTGAGCTGAAACTTAGTATTTATACTTGCATTGAGTCAACAAGTAGCGACAGGTAAAAATAACCACCCCCTCCCTTCTCTAACCCCTCCATTCCGCGAACTTTTTAACCCACCCTCGTACAATGTCACTGTTGAAAAGAGTTCTTTTCGTCGCTTTTCGTGGTCGCATCCTGGACTAGCTGGACTCGATTTGGAGAAAGACAGAGGTGACTGCACAGAAATGGGAGACCTTAGCCCAGCAATAGGATTCAATATCTTGAGGATAAAATATTTTTTACTTAACTTTTAATAATTAAGTTTCGAGGTAGTATAAAAACGACCTTGAAACAAAGCTGTTACTTGACTTGATCATTAAATGTAAGGAAATGCCAAAAAGTGGCATTAAATTGGCATCCTATTGTAAAATTTTCACAAAACCCGTCAACTGCATTGTGTAGAAAATTGGACACTCATGAATTTTACAGAAAAAGAGGCTATCCAGAACTGGTGTGCTGAGCGGAAAGGAGGTGATTGAGACAATCATTATAAACAACTTTTACTATAGTGCCAAACTGCAATCTATATATATAAAAATGAAACCCGTTTTCCGTTGTCACGACATAACATGAAAACGGCTTGACCGATTTGGCTTATTTTTTTTTTGTAGTTTTCTAATACTCTGTATAAGGTTCTTACGGAAAGCGAAACGAAGTTCGCCGGGTCCGCTAGTTCGCGATAAATATGGATGGAACAGCTGTTTCTTTATTGCGATTTCGGGATTGAACCCATAGCAAAAGTTGTTCAACGATGAGCATATAACAAATCCACCAAGCTAAGTTTGCACCAGAGAATTGCACCTAAGAACGCTGCTCCCTTTACCGCTCACCTACCCGCGACCGCCCTGTCGCGTCAGTTCTGATAGCATCTTCGTCGGTGACGCATACATACGTCATACCAGTTTTCGTCTCCCTATACGTTAAATTTTTTTTCGAGGTCGTGTTCATATGTTCCCAACGAGTAACACCCTCAACTGTCACACTGTTACTCGATGAGTAATTGTACTTCTGAAAGTCCCTGTCAACTTTTACTAAGGGAGCAACCCTGTCTACAACTTTGAGTACCGAGTGGTAGTTTTGCAAATCAAATCGAATTACTGTTACGTCGCGTTGACCGAACGCGTCGAGCACATTAAAACACACGTTTGAATTAGCCAATCACAGACGTTGCCACGCTCGTGTTCGATCGGTTTGGCGCTCGTGACATTACCGTAAAAAATACTCACACTAGCTATTCAGTTTTCCGTACGTGACACAAGATGGCGCTGAGCCATTTCCATACAAATCACATCAAACGTTAACGCGATCGAGCTAGAGCGAAAATCTTCCACTTAACCCTCAGTTTGCAAAGCAACAGCCTGTATGTATCTGTGGTGACAACCATACCTATAAAAATAACTTCTCATGACTTAACGACCGCAATATGCAATTTAGCACAGCATATTACACAGTTATTGTTGTTACTGACCATGGTCTTTATCGGAGCAAATATGCTGAGATTATGATAACAGGTACTTATGTGATAATTGATATGGAAACATAAATTTTGGATTACAGATGTGTAATTGTGGTTTTAGGAGATTTACGATGGAAAATCACTTCAAAATTTTTATCATTATCATCATCTCAGGCGTTTCTGTGTCAATTCTTTGCTGAACCGTGTTATTGTGTTTATGTCTAAAATAATAGACTAAGATCCCACTGCAAAAACGTCCCGCTCATAGCGTACACGCTTAAAACCTATTTTTTAGATAAATTTATGACCGGGAGAATATATTGCTACTAAGTTGGTTGCCTATCGAGATTTGGCTGCAAGCTTTTAATTCATTTTTAGGGTTCCGTACCCTTATATGATCACTTTGTTGTCCGTCTGTCCGTCTGTGTATATGTCCAGACTCTTTATCTCGGGAACCCGTAAAGATATCGAGTTGAAATTTAAACTATATACGTATATCTATGGTATCTTGCAGAAAGTTAGAGCCGTTTAAAAAACGTAAAAAACCGCATATTTCGACACTCACAAAAATCAAAACCTACAGGGTGCTTCCCGTTGACATAGAAAGATGAAATTTGGCGAGAAGCATTGTCTTAGAGTACACATATAAGAATAAATCTGAAAACTGTACATTTTTATTTAAATCACAAAATAGGGCCTCAAAATTCACAAAATATGGGTTCAAAATTCAAAGTGAGTAAATCATATCATGTAAGGTATCATATAAAAGAACTTCATTAGCACATGCTAAAACAGGTTTTAATTTAATTTAAACAATGTGTAATTTTCGATGTATGACGAGAAAAGTGAAAAAAAAAAACAACTTACTTCCCAATATTATGAAATTTTCTGGATTTGTACGTAACCCTCGGTGTGCGAGCCTGATTCGCACCTGTCCGGTTTTTTATTTATATTTTTCTGGGACAATACTTCATTTATTTTTTCAAAAAAATGTTTACCACTGCATAGCTATCAGATAAGGACTCTAAAATATACACAATATACACAATAATAAAGGATTCAGAAAGAGTATATCAGTAAGAGTATATTATCACTACATAGTATAAAACAAAGTAGCTTCCCGCTGTCTGTCCCCATGTATGCTTATATCTTTAAAACTATGCAACGGATATTGATGTGTTTTTTTTATAGATAGAGTGATTCAAGGGGAAGTTTTATATGTATAATACATCTGTGCGAAGCCAGGGCGGGTCGCTAGTGTTATATAATTTATACAATATTACTTATCATGTCCTTACCTGACAAAACGACCGTGATAAAGAGAACGATAAAAGAGCCCGAGAAGAGCCCCAGTTTGAAGGTAGTCCACGGGCTCTGCTGTTCACCCAGGGGAGGGACTCGCAGCTTCTTCATGGCCTTCTGTCGGTCGCCACCTTCTAGGTCGTTGGTAACCGTGGCCTCGGTATCGCTGATGAGGCGGTCTATGTCTTTGTTTGTGTAGAAGTGGGAAGTTTCCACGTGTTCGGCGCGCCATTGTGCCCCGTTTGATACGTTTAATAACTGGAAGAGAAGGTATTATTTTAACTTAATTTAAGTGACCAGTATATTTTTTCTTTGCAGCTAGCTGGCCTTATTGAAAATCTATTTAATGTTAGATTAGAAAGGTGACGTCCACAAGTGGTATATTATTCAGAGAAAAATCGAACCAACATGACATATACGAGGGGTGATCCAATACTAATGATAATCAGTTATTACTACTGCACACAAAAATACAAAAAAAATATCAGTCACTTGCTCAATTACCAACTAGTTCAGGAAAAAAAAATCATATAAATAGGCCACGATTCCCGGGAGCTACATTCATTTGAATACGGACTGTCAAGGAGTGAACATCAAAATGGAAAAACACGAAATCAGAGCTGTCATTAAATACCTCTGCTTGAAAAAAATGTCTACCAAAGACATACATAGCGACTTGGTGGAAACATTAGGGGACTCTTCTCCTCCATATTCCACAGTTGCACGCTGGGCTAAGGAGTTTAAGCTGGGAAGAACATCGACGGAAGACGAACACCGCGAAGGACGCCCATCGACGTCCCTCACTGAAGAAAATGTGAAAAAAGTTGAAGAAGTTGTATTGGAAGATCGAAGAGTGACTATCAGGCATGTAGCTGAGGTCACAGGGATCTCATATGGCAGCATTCAAAGAATCCTTGCGAACGAATTGCATATGAGAAAGGTCTCCGCGCGTTGGGTACCGAAAATGTTAAACGACGAGCAAAAGAAGAAACGAGTCGACATGTCAAGAGCAAATCTCGAAAATTTCCAGGCAGACAAGGATAATTTTTTGTCACGTTTTGTGACCATGGACGAGACCTGGATCCACCATTTTGATCCTGAAACAAAACAACAATCGATGACATGGAAACGATCCGATGAACCGACGCCGAAGAAATTCAAAGTGTCAAGCTCAGCAGGGAAGGTTATGGCGTCTGTTTTTTGGGACGCTGAAGGAATAATCATGGTGGACTACTTGGAAAAGGGGGCCACTATTACAGGCTCCTACTATGCAGAACAAATATGAAGATTGCGGGAGGCTATTAAGGAGAAAAGGCGAGGCAAACTGCGGGCTGGAGTGCTGTTCCATCAAGACAACGCACCGGTTCACAAAGCTGCAATTGCCATGGCTGCCATTCAGGAAGCGGGCTTTGAGCTGGTGGATCACCCCCCCTATTCACCAGATCTAGCCCCCAGTGACTTTTATCTCTTTCCACGACTCAAGGAACATCTCCGAGGCAAGAAATTTGACGATGATAGCGACGTGATGGCCGCGGTTGAGGACTTTTTTGAGAGTCAAGATAAAGATTTTTTTTCTAAGGGAATTTTAGGTTTATAAAAGAGATGGACTAAATGTATAGACTTGCTAGGAGACTATGTTGAGAAATAAATTTTTTTTTTTATTTTATTCATTGTGTTTGTTATTGATTATCATTACTTTTGGATCACCCCTCGTACATCATTTGAATGCTTGTTTTATGGGCTTCCCAAAAATATTAAATTTAAATTTTTTCACCCCTCCATTTTTTTTTAATGTGAAAAATAAATTGTATGAAAAATAACAATACAGCTTATTACTTTTTCTAGTTTAGCTATGATAAATTGCTTCTATCGTTATTTTACTTGCATTAGTAACTGATTCTTCCACATTCATCACTTAATTTGCTAAAATTAAAAATTATAACCTACCAGTGTGGGCAGTTAGTAGGTACAATGTGACAAAAAAACACTTTAAATGTGTGTCTAATTGGTAAAAATGCTTTAATTTAACAATTTGGAGGTTACTTAATCAGAATTGATAGAGATAAACTACTCATTGAGCCAAATATATTAATTTATCCTAATAAATTCAAAATTAATTTTAAAAAATCGGAGGGCTCTTTTTTGTTTTTAACTGTTGTAATAGACGCAGAAAAATATGAACTTTCTCGAAATGTAACGAGTGTTGTGGTTAGAATTTTTGATTATTATTATACCAGCCTCCATACATTTTGTGGACATGTCCTTTACTAAAGAGGCTGCGTTAACAGTGACAACTGCACGACATTCATGCGGCCTATGTCTTTGTTTGTGTAGAAGTGGGATGTTTCCACGTGTTCGGCGCGCCATTGTGCCCCGTTTTACGTTTAATAACTAGAGTTAGTGCAAAAAGAGAAGCGTCGTAGGTGAGGTCAATGTTTTTAAAAGTAAAGTCAAACTGCATTATTTGTCATCTTAGTTTTTCTTTTTTTTTGTTGTTTTTGTACAAAATAGGTATTAATATAGTATTTATTTAAGTATAATGTGTATTACTGTATATGTAGGTTTATTTATTTTTTATATTATGTGTATATGTAGTTTATATGTTATGTAAGTATGTGGGTAGAGATATATTTCTTTAAATGTAATTTAGTTGTATATTTGTTAGGTATTGTCTAGTATTATTATTATTATAATTTTTGTTTTGTTGAGTGTTTGTTTCTATGCTATTTAAATTTTCTTGTCGTTATGGCCTCGTTTTTTTGTCAAATGTTTTTTCTTTTTTTCTGTCCGTGCTTGGTTGCCTGGAAGAAATCGCTTAAAGCGATAAGGCCGCCAATTAGAGACCTTTTGTTTTGTTTTTGTCCTTATAATCTGTTTTTTTTTTTATGTAATGTGGTTGTCTAATAAAGTGTTGTTGTTTGTTGTTTGAGGTCGCCCGTTTTAATAATTTTGTTAAGTTAGCAACACTGCTGTCATTGCTAGTACAACTAAGTGTTTCGATACTTGGTAGACACCAATTCGGTTTTCATCAGTACTCGCGTCTACCAAGTACAGTCGGTACCTTGGCTGCTGATTAAAATCTTATTGTTAGTTCACGGTAACGCCACGACGGTTCTTTTTTTGCACATACTCTAAAAGAGGTTTATTTTAAGTATGCACTTTTTTCTTTGTAACCGATCTGTACAGCCTTGGCCAAAAGTATTAGGCACCTTTAAAAAATCAAAATGCATGTTTAATACTTAACCAATAACTGAGTGCTATCTTAAATGACTTACCGGGGTCATAAATGACTTCTTAGAATATCAAGCAGCTCTTTGTTAAGGTCATAAAATACCTGGTGACCGAAAACAAAGGATTCGGTTTTCGTTCGGTCTTATCAGTCAATGTTTGGTCACTTGTGTTCTGGACTCTAACAAATAAGTAGGTTTCATTTCTGTTGATGTGATTAAATTGACACCTAGTTTTGTTAAAAATGCCAAAAAAAGAGTGAAATTAGTTTAGAAGATAGAGTGAAAATAAAGGGTGCCTAATATAAGTCTATATATATTTTTTGTACATTTTGACATTTATTTCTTTAATATTTTTTTTCGATTTTTTGCATTTTCTGAGAAAATTTACTATAGTAACATATATATTTTTTTTCACCATTGGAAAGTAGAGATTTCAACAAACAGAAAACATACCAACTTTTTGAAAAAAGCTGATATTTTGACGGTTGAATTTTCGATTGAAAATTAGGGTGCTTTTTCGATATTAATTCAAAATAAGGTGAAAAAAATTAATATTTTTAATCAAATAAATTACAGCGTATTTGGGACATAAAAAGGTAAGTTTTCACCAAATTTCGTTAAAAAAAAAATATTTTTGTAAAAGTTAAAAATAAAAAACCAAAAACTTGGTTTTTTGGATTTTTCACATAAATTTTGAGGTTATGTGAAAAAAGTGTCAATACAAAAGTTTTAGATCTTTTTATTACCTACAACTTTGCCATTTGACTTTTTTCGATAGGACTTTTAGTTTTGCCGGAAATCGAGAAAAACCGTTTTTTCCCCTTAAACCCCACCCCCCCCCCCCCCATCCCCTTCCCGACCTCAGATCGCCCGTAAATTATTTTTCCTTTTATTTTTAACATTCCCCTCCTTTTCTAATGGGTTTCATCCTACTATTATTTTTTTTCACTCTTTATTATTTTTCAAGGCTTCTACTCTGGCCTAAATACTTTTGGCCAAGGCTGTATATCTGATTAGTCGAATCTGGATACGATTGGCACAGGACCGAGGTAGTAGGCATAGTAAGAGAGAGGCCTCTACAGTAAGATAATGAAGGCTATGAATGATGACGATGACCCTATTAAAAACGAATCTATTTCGAAATTGCATTGGAAATCTATGAGAAGTGTTTTCACCAAAGTTACTGACTGTGGTCCACAGTGGAACACTGTTGCGCACGAATGTATCTCTTGGTGGAGACGGATAAACAACTTTTACACAGTGACTATGACTACAACTCAAACTCGCTCACTGTTAGAATATCGCGAACATAATACATGTTTTTTTTTTTATTATTCTATTGTATAGTAGTTTATAATAGGTGAGGCCTTACCTAGGCTTAAATAATCATCATTTATAAGCCGATGGTATTCAATGCTGGGCAGAATCCTCCCCAATAAAATTAAATACGTCGATCGATAGGTATTCAAAATATTCAAGCTTTCAAATCAAAATGAAAATTATATCGTAATTGATTTATTCCTTTCGTTTCGGTGCTATGATAACCCTTCTAATTTTTCAACGGTTAAAAAAAACGTTACAACGCACGCAGGCAAACACATCCCTACTTCCTTACTAACATGATAAATCCGAAGGGAACACTACATTGCTATAAAGTTACTAGACTTAGTATTTTATCTAAATGTATTAATTGACGAGTACATTATAGTAATCGTTATTACATTTAATTATGTATTAAGAGATTTACTTAATGACAATAAAAAATATCTTATCTTATCTAAGGTGTGTTAGATGGTTTGTTTGTTACCTTTTCACGCAGCAACAGAGGGTGGGATGGACTTGCTTTTTACATGGATAGTGGATAAGAATGTCATAGACTTATATATAGACTTTTTGTCCCGGAAATATAAAAGGTTCCTATAGGATAGCTAAAAATTGCACAACCATATACAGGGTTATTGGTAATCAATTAGCATTCTTTTAGAGGCTTATTCTGTACATCAAAACTAACAACTTCTGTTCTGCGACTTTTGTCAAAACAAAAAAAAAACAGCTGTCCCATACATTTTGTCGAGGTGAACTAGATTTTTCTATGGATGAGCATTTTTTTTGAGATTTGATAAAAGTAGTTGAACAAAAGTTGTTAGTTTTGATGTACAAAATCATGGTCGTAGCCAGCCATGGGCTTAGGGTGGGGCAGTAGTCTAAAATAATTTGTCAATTTTTTCAGTAATTTCAAACGAATAATGATCAAAGCAGACTAACCTAGTGCTATTTATTATCCGCGAGTGCAGCGAGCCCGAAAATTTTACATTTTTACGAATTTTCAAAGGAAGAATAGGCAAAACACACCACCGCAGTGCTATTATGCGCGAGCGCAGCGATCGCGAAAATAACACTTTTTTGTTTTTAGTAATTTTAAAATGCTCTATTGAAAGGATGCTCTATTCTATGGAATGCTCTACTGCCTACTGCGCTATAATATAGGGTTATTTCAATCTACTGCTATTATCCGCGAGCGTAGCGAGCGCAATAATTTTTAGGCGTAACTTCAAAAAAATATGAGGAAAAGAGAGCCCGCGCATAATAGCCCACTGCTATTATACGCGAGAGCAAACTTTGTAGTAAACATTATAAAACCATGACCGTTGCCTTTTGAGCACTAGAGCAGTGAGCTCGACTTTTTTTCGATGTTTAGTCAGTGAAAGTTAAATTGAAAAGTGACATCAAATTTGAGCAAATAAAACAGAACATTTAAATAGCGCGAGCGAAGTGAGCGCGAAACACTTTCCGTTTATTTTTCGACAAAGAGTCGATCGGGAAGAAAATGAGGAGACCTGAAAGATTTGAGCAAATAAAACAGAACATTTAAATAGCGCGAGCGAAGTGAGCGCGAAAAACTTTCCGTTTATTTTTTGACAAAGAGTCGATCGGGAAGAAAATGAAGAGACCTGAAAGATCGACATGGGCCCAGGGGCCAAGGGTAGGGCAAGCGCCCCACGCGCCCCACGCGCCCCACCCTGCCCCACCATGGCCACGCCGATGTATAGATCTATACATCGGACACCATCCTTTTAGGAGCTTATTCGAATAAGCTCCTAAAAGGATGGTAATTGATTACCAATAAATCTGTGCATTGCCTATCTACGTGTGGTACATAATTCGAAAAATTAGCACGAATTGACGTCTACCATTTCTAAGTTATTGTTGATCTTGAAAAACCATTGAACGGATTTCCATTAAATGGGAACATCTTTGTAGTATGATCTATCAAACAAAATTGTCAGATTAATCGTATAACATGCATGGAAAAAAATATAGTCGCATAGCGAATCCTTTTTAGAAATCGTAACACTAAAATAAATCGCGGGCAAAAGCTAGTCGTATACATAAAACGTAAATATATGTATCAAGCACGCAGGTAAACAATCCATTTAATAAATTATAAGCATTAGAGCCAATCACAAACCAAATATATCGCATTATGCTATTTAGCGCTGATCATTTTACCGCCATGATGTTTGCAGATGATTGGTGACATAGTGTACGCTAACTAATTATAAAAATAAATATTTTAACAGCTGACGTGCGGTGATATAACACATTTTTGAACAGGAAAATTGTAAAAATATCTCAGATGTTTTGATGTCACAGGCCTTTTGAACTTCCTCAAAGTTACAATAACCCTTTGGGTTATACATGTAGGTACCAGTTACAATCTAATAACTGTAATTTTTTATTTGCCCGCCCGGGCATACACATCTTCCAAGTTGGGCGATTTATTATATGTGTGATCTGTATTCGAAAATTATAGTAAGATAGTTTTGATTCTATTTTATCTATATCGAAAAGTTTGATAAATTCAAAATTGACTGATTCCTGACTTATTTTTTTTAAATACTCAATCTAAATCTAATTAAGTAATACAGTATAATAAATATTAATAAGTAAGTACGAACTTTGGTTCCCCACCAAAGTTACGTACCGTACTTACTTATTTATTACTTACTAGCGGCCCGTCTCGGCTTCGCACAGGTGGAAACAAGTTTATATAGCCTATGTTACTCAAGGTGAATGTAGCTTTCCAATGGTAAATGATTTTTTGAAATCGGCACAGTACTTTTCGAGTTTATTCATCACAAACATATACACAAAAATACAAACTTTTTCTCTATATCCTACTAATACAGGGTGTCTCAAAAGAAATTTTATATTTGTTTAGCTTACTGCGTGAACGCTGCGTACTTGAGGGGTGCGGGGGTTATGTCAATTGGTAGCTTGGCTCTTGGAGATTCAGTCGCTATGGAGCGTTTCTCGGGAGCAGACCGCGCGTTGTGCGTGCGAGAGTTTTACAAGAACGGTGATTACGTAGAAAATTCTGCAGTATTCGAGGTTTTCGCCACTTAAATGATGCGCCAAGCCTTCCTCTCATTCGACATTGGGTTAAAAAGTTTGAAGAGACTGGATCAACGCTGGATAAATCAAAATCCGGGCGACCTAGGTCATCAAGAACGGTAGAAAACGTGGAGAGTGTTAATCAATCTGTACGTGACGACCCGAGCCTTTCAATTCGGAAGCGCGCGAGTGCTTTAAATGTGCATAGATCATCATTACATCGCATTATGCACAAAGATCTAAAGCTGCACCCCTACAAAATTCAATTGGTGCAAGAATTACACACAAAACACACGTCCAATATATCTCTGCCACGTGTTCTTGAAATTTTCTCAGGAAAATTGATCTCCCGGAGAGGTGACATAAATTGGCCTCCACGTAGCCCAGATTTAACCCCTATGGACTTTTTCCTATGGGGTTATCTTAAATCTAAAGTTTACGCCAATAAACCAACTTCACTGGCGCATTTGAAAGAAAATATCCGTCACGAAATGGCAGCCATCCCTCACTCCACCTGTCGAGCAGTCATAAGTAATTTTACTGTTCGATTAAATGAGTGCCAACAACGTGAGGGTTTACATTTAGACGATATTATTTTTAAGAAATGAATTCCCAAAAAGTGTATTTTAACAATAAATAAACATTTTTTCTATATACCGCTTCCTTTTTTTTTAATCAATCCACTAAATATGAAATTTCTTTTGAGACACCCTGTATTATAAACGCGAAAGTTTGTAAGGATGGATGGATGGATGTTTGTTACTCTTTCACGCAAAAACTACAGAACGGATTGAGATGAAACTTTGCAATAATATAGCTTATATATCAGAATAACACATGGGCTATAAATTATAATGATATTGCGTCAAAAATAAAAATATCATGCGGGCGAAGCCGCGGGTAAAAACTAGTAATATTATAAGTGTACATTAGTATAGATAGAATTGCGTACTTTGGTTGTCCCGTTCGCACCGATCTCAACTTTCTATGCTTTGTCCTGTTCTAGCTCGGTTTGAGACTTGTGACTGAATAAGCGCAGGAGCGAGTATTTAAATAACCGTCTTACCACAAAAGTTTTACACATGCTTTGGACAATGCTTAACAGTACAAATTGCACGGTTAAACAGGGTTTAAAGTGTGTTTTAATATTTTGTGCTAAAAAGTTAAAAATCTAAGCACGTGACGAATCGAAGTGACTTTTAAAATTGCGCACCGTTCGCCCGGTGCGCAATTTTAAAAGTCACTTCGTCTCAAAATTTAGGTTTTACCACAACTCTTGAAGAATGAAGAAACAATGGAACAACATATGAAAGCCATTAGTCGCGTGGCAGAAACGTGGTTATCAATCAATAAAGTCAACGAATACATTTTCCTTAATAATTCATCAATCAAAACAAACAGAGTCACCTTATATAAATAGAAAAGACAATGACTTAGAATACCAACTCATTTACAAGACGGTCAAATTGCGGAACTAAATCACACTAATAGAGAACGACAACCCATGTTCAATTATGTATAGAAAGTACGGCAGTAGCGCTATCATATAGTTTATAGGCAAGTTTGTTTTTAGATATTATGTTATCATACCTTATCGTGTTTCTTCAATATCTTCCTAAAGCCAGTGTAGTTAAGGTTCTGGTAGTTTTGTAGCAGGATCAGACTTAGGTAGAACTCGCTGAAAGCCAACTTCAACTCTTGAACCTGAGTACAAAATAAATAAATAAAATCTTACTTTAAATTATAAACTTATCGTACTGAAACTGCATCCTATAAAGCACCATGTATAGAGTACAAGATCCACACGAAATGAAATCTAGTACGGCTGTTTCGATAGTTGTTTTTATTAACGCATAGCTTAAGCACAGATTTAGTTTATACACAAACACACAATTTCATATTAAATCGCTGAAAAATGCATGAAACACAAATTTTACAATTTGTAGTCCGATATACGAACATAATCGATAATTATTGGGGATCCAAATATTAATACCTAATTATAGGGGACCCAAACATTAATATTAAGTACCTGAAAGTGGAGTTTTTAATAGCAAAATTTCGCTTAAACCCTTAGTCGAAATTTTGTGATTAAACTAGGTAGGTACCCAAATTCGGTTAGGCACTATCGGCACTGCTGAACGGTAAAATGGAATATGTCTAGCTCTAGATGCATCCTACGGTTCGGCAAATGCCGAACGTACGGATTTCGCTAGGTCGGGCGGCCGCACAAAACCACAGGCCAGATACACAGAACACAAAATAATAAGTATAGCAGATGTTTCGGTGACAAATCCTGGCGAATCGAATGTACCGACCTGAACATAACTGAATGTAGCAAACCTCACCCACGGCAATGACATCTAACAGTATTGTAACTCGGCCCTATCCTTAAAATATATACCTACAGCGCCACGCAGAGCGTATCATGCGCTAGGGCTGCCCGCCTTCAGTATTTTTATTTCATTTACTTACTCTTTACCTACTTAAGTTTCTTTCTAGTTTCTATCTATTATGATGTAAAATTATTATATTTATTATGCTTCGGCTACATTAGCGGACGAAGATTCGTATCGTGTTGGCGAGACAAAAACATCGTGTTCGGGTATAGGCTATGTTCTTGTCTACATTAAGGCGGGCGAAGATTCGTGTCGAGTTGACGCGATGCATCGTGCCGGATTGTGTTGTTCAGTTTGTTGTGCGGCCGAGACGTGGGCGGTAATTTAAACATGGAGGAAATAGTGGCTTTGCATTATATGTCAGTAAATTATTATTTATTACAATTGTACGAGTATAATTTTTTCTTCTTTCTTCTTCTTCAGTTCTTCTACTGTGGTAGGCCAACTGAGCATATTTTTAATTCGAATCCACGCATCATGTACCAAGTGTTTCTTTTTATGGTTGGGGTTACTAGGATTCCAAATAATACTCTCAGTTTCATAAAATTGAATGAATTCTAACACTTTTTCGTTACTCCACTCCATAGTGTAAAAAATTAATGCACGTCCGTCTCGCTTCAAAGTCTGGACGACACTGAAATGACGTAGATGTAGCCACCTAAGCGAATATTGGCGCGACAAATCCCTTTGATTCGCGCCAGTTTACCGACAGCTCCCCGATACTACATCGTCTTCGCCCGAATACTACGCGATGACACGATGAACCCGGCCACATTTATCGCGTTAACACGAATATTCGCCATAGCCCGCTAATGTAGCCGAAGCATTACAAAAAAGAAATTCGTTGTGAATGAAAAAGGTAGCGTTCAATAAAAAACACATAGTGTTTCTGATGCTTTTTAGGGCTCCGTAGTAAAACGAGGAAAACCCTAAAAAGATAATCGCACGCTTACTAGTTACAAATCCACACGTTCATTCATCACTACGGCGCGCCGCTACTGACTAGCATACCAAGAGCATACCCCGCTCCGAGGCGCGTAGATATGATTCGCGTACCGTTTGTATGAAGACGGAATACTGTTAGATATCGTGCCTCACCTATCTAGATTTGAGACCAACCGTGTTGTCCTTCTGATATCTTTTGTGTTTATGTATAGTAAATCTCAGACTTGGTCGATTTATTACATTATTAGAAGTAGCCAAGCCAAGTGTAGCCATGAATAATTAATCTTTCGATTCAAAGAAACATTCTTACCGAAATTTTTGCCGCTCCTTGAAACTGTCGAATGCAGCAAGAAAAAAAAACGTCGAATTGAGAATCTTTTTTGCAAGCTTTTTGGAGGTCAGTTTAAACTTTAAAGCTAACAAAATAGTTCTTAAAGTCCAACATCTCGATCAGTCCGCAAAATCCACATTTTTCTTACGTATGTATTTCACAACTTGAGTTTCAAATCAGAGTTCGTAGAACTAACGTTGAATAATTGGTAAAAACGTAAGAAATTTAGTATTTAGAGCTCTGATAAAGACGTTTCGCGTTTATGATTCATACAATCTACGCGTTTGCTTTTGTTTATTGCTGTTAGCTATTAAAATTTCAAGGACACATTCAAAATTATCATTAAAGTTGATTTGCATACGGAAATTTCCTATTACATTATTTTATCAATGAATGAAAGATGTATAACTGTTGCTTATTAGTGTTAGCTATGCACGTCCCCACTCTTCACTCCTGCTGACACATAAATTTGCTACTGCGCAGCGATTATGTTCCGAGCTGTCATTAAGTTTGAATCGTGCTTTATCAGCCTGTAATAGTCCACTGATTAACATATGGCTACTAATAAAAAATCTAGGTGGTAGTAATAAGACTTGCACTGGTGTTCTGCTTGGGATCATTTATGCACACAGGCCTACCCTTGAAGCGTGATCGGGCCATATCCAAGATGCTATCCGTAGTTGGCGTATTCATAAACGCCATTAAATTTCTGTCAAAACGTATGCAGATTTATATTTGATCGAAAGCCAGTGATACTAAAAAAAACACCGGTTTTTAATCACGTATGATATCGCGGCCGGGCCGCTGGGAACCCGACCGGTTTCGGAGTAATCAGTACTCCTTCATCAGGGAATACGCTCGCTCCCGTTGACTGGCTGATTTTAACGCAGTGAAAACTAGTGATGTAAAATTTCATACAAGTAAGAAAAAGTAAACAAAAACTCATTGTTTTGATTCCAGCACAGGAAATATCGCCTCAACCTCTAGAGAGTATAACATTCATTAGATAACGGTTCCGTACCGCCTACATACAGGCCTACCTCGAAAGGCGATTAGACCATATCCACCATGCTGACCCAGTGTGAGTCGATCGATTTAGATAGAGGCAATGGATATTACGTTACAGACTGCCTTTCCTGAGAGATGCAATCTGAATGAAGCTTTTCAAAGCCAGATTGAAGATACCTTCAAAGTCTGCGTGCTTTATCTTATACTACAACGTGGCTTCCATCGGGCGAGTCGGTGGTCAAGCCCGGACTTAATCACAATAAATTAAAAATTGTTACCTTCCGTCGAGGAATGGCTTTCTTGCTGTCCCCTCCTCCTTTAGGCTTGATTGTGTCGAAGTGGGATTTGAGCTCGCTTTGTAACGTGGCGAACTTCCGCGTCGCTTCGGCCAGCTTCTCTACAAATAAAACGATATTTTAATGACAATTTATTCTACCTTCTGTAACAGCTTTTTCGTATTATATACTACGAGACTAATCGCGCACGAAAATTACGAGATAAATACCTCATCATCCCGACATTTCGGCCGAGTTGCAGTCTACCCGTGACCACAGTCGATACAACTCGGCCGAAACGTCGGGATGATGAGGTATTTATTTATCTCGTAATTTTTAGTGCGCGATTAGTCCCGTAGTATATAATAATAAAGCCTTTTAGTAGTCCACTGCTGAGCATAGGCCTACCCACAAGAGGCGTATCAAGTGATCCGCTCACTCGGATTCATATACGCCATCGAATTTCTTCTACGGACATATGCAGGTTGCCTCACGATGTTTTCCTTCACCGAAAAGTCAATGATGTGAAATAACCATATCGGTAGAGGTACCAATAATTACGTAAGAATGGGAGGGAGGTTTGAGAGCTTTGCTTACTTTTGCTGACAAGGGAGGGGGTAAATAATTGTAATAAATCTGCTTACGTAATACTTGAACGGTCCCTTTCGAGTGGCACCATTTACTGAGGGCACTATACATTGAAGTAAAATATCATTGGCACCATACATATGGAAAAAACTAGTTACTGTTCAAATAATAATATAAACTCAATCAGAACCCTTTGGATGATTTTAGGAATAGCATTAAGTCTGTTAGCGTTTGATTTTTTTCACTAAGATAAAAAGCTTTTTTAAAAGCAAGGAAAAATAATGCTACTTAATGTTAAAGGAAAGTCATAGACAATGTGTATACAACAACTATGCGCAAAAAACTATGCCCAGTCCAATGGATTAATCATATTTATTTCTAGGAATAACAAAAGTTTTCCTGTTATCAAAATAAAATAATTATCAAAAAGTCTGGAAAAATCCCTAGCATTCAACATCAGCTAAACTAAACGCAACATTACAAAATGCTATTGTATGTCGCTTTTAGTGACAATATTGGTGTCACTGAAAGCGACATGGACATTTAACATCAAGGAAGTGATTGCCGATCTCAGAAGAATGACAAATGTAAGGTTTTCAGTATTTTATCATATTTTTTTACTATATCGACTTTGGTTGAAATCGGATCTTCAAGGACTGTCAACACCAGACATGGCGGATATCGAGCGGACGAGTTGGTTTTCGGGCAGAAAGGGATTTTTACTATTGAGCAGTAGGATGTCTAAATTGTAATAATGAAGAATAATACAACAATTATTGAAGTTAAATCACCTTGTTTTAATAGTTACAAAGCCAACCACGCCACACATGCAGAGATATTGGATTTGAGGTATATGGAGCCTACATCTCAGAAGTGGATTCGAACCCACGCTCACAAGTGGAAGTATTGCTAAATTTTACTCAAAGAAAAACTACGTTAGAGCTGTCTTATTCATATCTGGTTATACATCATACGCGAGAGTGAGTACAACAAAATAACGCAATGTCTGTCGCATACGTCAAAATCACCAGTTGGAATCTAATTCTAGACGGGGGTGATGTGACCTGCACTGACATCCCGCTTGGGGTGTATTGTGCATTCCTCCCTTTGCCACCTTACTACTACCTTACCAGTTGTAATGTCAAAAAAGTTAAAATTTGGTTCCACTTGGTCTTTTGTCTTTTTCAGAAATTTGAAACCTCTAGTTCCAGTAAGAAGGTTCAAATCTCTCATCATTTTACCTTCCTACTTTTTACCTTTATTTTGAACTTGGACACCCGAGATAGCTCAATGCTAGTTTGGGAAACCCTTCGAAATGACGTAAGTTGTATGTATGTGGACCTTTTTCTAACACCTTTTAAAATACATATTTAAAATGGGACATCGTGATGTATACCTTTTGCTATTTTAGTACGGTTTCTATTACTTTAGTTCTTATTCTACGAGTATGTTGCCAATAGCCATCGCTGACAGTGCCATAGATTAGGGATTAGTTTCGACATATTATGGCGCATAGTGACGTCATGTGTTGCCGTTGTCGCGTGTAATTGGTAATTGTCTTGGGTTTGATGGCAAAATTAGAATCATTATTATAAGAAATAAGTAAGTTTGTATAGGCCGGGTGGCTAGACATGGTGTCAGAGGTTTTAGGCCGCCTGAAGGCCTCTGACATGGCAAAACGGTTAAAACAACTGGGACCTACAATTTAACTTGTCATCCGAGCCACGGTAGCGCTCAGTTGAAAAATGCCACCTGCGGTCACCCATCCAACCCAAAAAGTGCACATCACCGCTAAAGAAGTTTTCACTTGAAAAAGGAAAAAAAGTATATGGTTTGTTCTGCAAAATAGTTCTACCCACATTCTACCAAGAAGCCATAGCAAATCAGTAGCTATGACAAATTCCAATGTCAATGTAAGTAGCGATAGAAGCAATATGGTAGATAAATAAGTTCAAGGCTGTTAGTGAAATAGATTTCTAAAAAAACTTGTATTATTGTACACTAAGCATTGCTTAACTGAGTTGTACATTTGCAGACTGAATCTTTTTGACTTTGTTTTTACTTTCTTTTGACTTAATTTTTTTTTACTTTGTAAATGAAACTTACTTAGTTGTAGTTATTTATTATTTAATTGTGATTCAAGCATACTGTGATCTTCAGATTAATCTCAGTAAATTTTGGTATAATATTGCATACAACACTATTTGCATTTTAGCATGGTGCGGGTTTTTTAAATTAATTAGGGTTTAATTCGCTGCGATTTACATATTATGACTTAGTATTTCAGCTGTACCACAAAAAGTAGTAAATTAAATTAAAAACTTAGTAAAATTCAAAAATAAGCAACTGTCACCCGCACCATGCTACAGTGCATTAGGTATACATCTAAACATTTTTTGAATGGGGAACCCTCATCAGAAATATTGCCATGTATTCAAAAAATTGTATTATTCTTCTCTTTTATTTAATTTTATATCTATGTAAAACTTATTGGGTACATCAGCCATGTGAGGACCCATCAGTAACCATACCCATTTACAAAAAATGGTCGCTGTAGCCAATATCGGCGTGGAAGACATCACCATTGAATGTAAATTAAAAAGAAATTTATAGCAAAATGTATGATGTCCTTCAAGTTTTGAAGGGTTCTTGGCAAGACATTCTGTGATTAAAGCCAAAAAAAATAAAATTAACTAAAACAATTAAATTTTTACCTATTCAAACAATTAAATAAAAAAATTATAAAATAGTTTTTCAATAAAAGGAACAAACATTTTTAGAAATGGAAATAATAGTAAAAGACTACAGGTCTCCAGCGACCTGGCCTAGACAAACTTACTTATTTTAAATAGAGATATAAAACAGATACCTGAGTAGAATGTGTTTATCTTTTTCAACTCCTGGTCACAATAATGGAAGAAAGTCTCGTCAAAATTTGCAAAATGCCTCGACAGCACTTCTGGTTCCACATTTTCAGCTGACGGAGCCTCTTCTACGGCTGTATAGAGCATCGCTTTCATTTCCTAAGAATTCATAAATAATTGCAAGTATTTAAAAACTTAGAAACTACACAAGTGACATTTTAGGTTCATTATTTACAATTTACATAGTGAAAAAACATTTATTCTAACTGAAAAAAGTTTAATTACAGAATATTATCACTAGATACTTGTAAATTATCTCTCTTAAATTATACTCACGGAACGGAGGTCATGAAAATCAATGCTAATTGTAAAATAAACAAAAACAAGGTAGTTGTAACCAATAAATATAAGGAAACTTACTTCATAGTTTATGTATTGTTTTCGCCATTCAGGCGTTATGTGAGCGCTTAAATGTTCCGCGAACTTCATTTTAACGCTCCGCAGAGTACGTCTTTATCATAAAATACCTTGCTTTAGACTGAACAATTCTTAAAAGTTTCTTTCTGGGATCTACTAAGTTTACTTATTGATAAGTGGCCAAAGATGACCTCATTATACTGAAAACACATACGAATAAACACTGGAATGACTACGTTTACGAGATATATAGCCACCAAAACTGTTTTAGGAGTCCCTTTGTAAAATTTCCAGCTTTATTAGATTAAAACGGATAACAAGCAAAATGACGTATATTTCTAGCGTCGCCAGTGCCTGTGTCCCTAATTTCCCAAAAATCGAAGTCAAATTTCCCAAATGAGGGCAGCCTGACACGGTAATACTAGGGAAAGTCCATGGCAGCGTGTTCACGCTGCCATGGACTTTCCCTAGTTATTAGAAATTAAATAAATAAATGTACATATTGATAGTTCTATCAATATGTACATTTATTTATTTAATTTTTCACTTTGTTTTTTTTTTCATTGGATTATTTTTGTTAAAGTTAAAGTTTTATTACATTGCCTCAAACTTTTTCGTCCATCTTTTGCATGTCGCGTGACGATCGGCCACGGAGTAGAGGTAAAGTGAAAGGCGCTCGACAGGCTCGAGGCCAATATGGCGGCGCGGCGCCTATGGTTCGCATCAGCTGACCGTGTAGTGAAAAGACTAATTTGTGCTAGTAAAAGTTTCACTTTTACCGTGGTTTCATAAAACACAAAAAAAAATTTTTTTTAGTGTTCTGTACCTCAAATGGAAAAAACGAAACCCTTATAGGATCACTTTGTTGTCCGTCTGTCCGTCTGTGTGTATGTCAAGACTCTTTATCTCGGAACGCGTAAAGATATCGAATTGAAATTTAAACTGTATACGTATAGATATGGTCTCTTGCAGTAGTTTAAAAGAAAAACTTCTCAGTTATCGTTTAAAAAAGTTAGAGCCGTTTTTACGACGGTAAAAACTCGCATATTTAGATACTCACAAAAATCAAAACCTACAGGGTACTTCTCGTTGACATAGAACTATGAAATTTGGCGAGAAGAATTGTCTCAGCGTACACATATAGGAATAAATCTGAAAACTGTACATTTTCATTTAAATCACAAAAAAATAGGGTCTCAAATTTCACAAAGTATGGGTTCAAAATTCAAAGTTAGTAAATCGTATCATGTATGGTATCATATAAAAGAACTATTCGCACCATACTAAAACAGGTTTTTAATTATTTTAACGACATGTTATTTGTGTGACGATAAAAGTGAAAAAAAAATTAAAAAAACCTTTTTTGTCGATGGTTATAGTATAGAGATTTTAACAACGTACTTCCCAATTTTGCAAAATTTGCTGGATTTGTACGTTACCCTCGATGTGCGTAACTTTCTGGATTTGTACGGTACCCTTGATGTGCGAGCCTGACTCGCACTTGTCCGGTTTTTATTTAATTACCGCGTATAATCATACACCAATCCCTGATAGAAGTAGAATTCCCGCAATTTGGGGAAATTCCCACAAATTGGCCACTCTATATATTTTAGTTATGACATTTTTGGTAGCAAGGGTAAAGTCCGGATTAAACTAATATTTCCTTACAATAACATTTTAGCGTTCTCAAATCCAAATACAATATAATACAATATTGTTTCTTTTACGGGTTTCTTTTAAAATTGTCTCTTGTAAGCAATGAAGTTTACTTCCTACTTCATTGCTTGTAGGGCTTGTTTCTTGTTAATCTAAAAAACATATTACCTAAACGTGGCGCCACATTATTCAAGAAATGAAATTCATTCGGACCTGTGATTCGGACAATATCAGAGTTAAGGTGGCCATACACGGTCAGTTAAACTGATCAGTTTTTCGCGTCACTCCAAATGGGGCTCATTCAGTAAATTAATAGGTAGGAATTGATGGTACACGATTTGAACCACTACCTGAAGCTGAGCTCACACTATGCTATGATCGCATCTGTTCATCAGATCAGTGCAGCTGGGGCCTAATGTTGATAACTATTGCTGGTACTTACCAGCAATAGTTAATTGAAGAAACTAAATGACACCACTATCTTATTCGAAAAATATAGATGCTACAAAAAGTCGATGGGAATCAAAGTATCAGAAAATCAAATTTCAAACAACTTTAGATCCGATAATTTCTCATTAAAGAAAAAAATAACAAAAGTTATTAAAGAAACAATATGGCACACCTACCTTATTCAAATAATATCAATCCTAGAAAAAGTTGATCTGAATCAAAGTTGTAGGAAACCAAATTTCAAACAACTTTGGTTCCGATAATTTCTCATGAAAGAAAGAAATAACAAAAGTTTTTGAAGAAACAAAATGGCACACCTATCTTATTCAAAACAATATCAATTCTAGAAAAATATGATGGGAATCAAAGTTGTAGGAAATCAAATTTCAGACAACTTTGGTTCCGATAATTTTTCATGATAGAAAGAAATAAGAAAAATTATTGAAGAAACAAACTGGCACACCTATCTTATTAAAAAAAACCGGACAAGTGCAAGTCAGGCTCGCACACCGAGGGTTCCGTACAAATCCAGAAAATTTCACAAAATTGGGAAGTACGTTGTTAAAATTTCTATACTCATCATCATCATCGACAAAAGTTTTTTTTTTTTTACTTTTCTCGTCATTCATCGAAAATTGTTAAAATAATTAAAAACCTGTTTTAGCATGTGCTAATAAAGCTCTTTTATATGATACCTTACATAAAACAATTTACGCACTTTGAATTTTAAACCCATATTTTGTGAATTTTGAAGCCCTATTTTTTTGTGATTTAAATAAAACTGTACAGTTTTCAGACTTATTCCTATATGTGTACTCTGAGACGATGCTTTTTGCCAAATTTCATAGTTCTATGTCAACGGGAAGTACCCTGTAGGTTTTGATTTTTGTGAGTGCAAAATAAGCGTTTTTTACTATATAAACGGCTGTAACTTTTTTAAAGGATAACTGAGAAGTTTTTCTTTTACACAACTGCAAGAGTTCATCGATATACGTATACAGTTAAATTTCAGCTCGATATCTTTACACGTTCCCGAGATAAAGAGTCTTGACAGACACACAGACGGACAGAGGGACAACAAAGTGATCCTATAAGGGTTCCGTTTTTTCCTTTTGAGGTACGGAACCCTAAAAATATCAATCCTAGAAAAAGTTCAAAGTTGTTTGAAATTTGGTTACCCACAACTTTGATTTTCATTGTTTGTTTGTTTTTAAAAGGTCTTTATTCAATTGCAAAGTATTTACAGATTATAAACATATCTAGCGTAAATTAAATCCTAGAGGTAACAAAAAATACAATAGGTATGTTTGCAAGCTAGAACATTAACTTATATAAACTTATGTCAGGAGACTAAACAAAAGATTTTAATTAATATTGGAAAGTGGATAATTTGTTTTAAATAAAACATGTACTTAGGATTTTATGCAACCTTTCGGATTAAGATTGCATTAATTACGGCAGAATTTTGACAAAACTATATTAAAAAGCGAAATACACGAGAGTAAGCACTTAAAATAAACAGCTCGATTTGATTCTCATTAACTTGTTGTAAGATTGATATTTTCTGAAAAACAGTTGTGCTGTTTTATTTCTTCAATAACTTACGTTATTTCTATCTTTCATTAGAAATGATCGGAATCAAAGTTATTTAAGAAATTGGTCATAAATTAATTATTGGTCTTATAATAATGATGGTGATATACAGGGTTATTCCTATCAGCTGTACACTTAACTCGCGTATCACTCAGCTTTCAATATTCTCGGATGAAAGCGGCCTGTATCCATCGCCTTTTATCATTGATCCAACAAGTCGGTGAAGGTCCTACACTGCGCTTGCTGGTACGACGTGGCCTATGTCATCGGTCTAACAAGTCGGTGAAGGTCCTACGCTGCGCTTGCTGGTACGACGTGGCCTATGTCATCGGTCTAACAAGTCGGTGAAGGTCCTACACTGCGCTTGCTGGTACGACGTGGCCTATGTCATCGGTCTAACAAGTCGGTGAAGGTCCTACGCTGCGCTTGCTGGTACGACGTGGCCTATGTCATCGGTCTAACAAATCGGTGAAGGTCCTACACTGCGCTTGCTGGTACGACGTGGCCTATGTCATCGGTCTAACAAGTCGGTGAAGGTCCTACGCTGCGCTTGCTGGTACGACGTGGCCTATGTCATCGGTCTAACAAGTCGGTGAAGGTCCTACGCTGCGCTTGCTGGTACGACGTGGCCTATGTCATCGGTCTAACAAGTTGGTGGACGTCCGGTATGTCGTCTCCATTCGAGAACTTTAAAAAAATCAAAAATGTTGAATGAATCAAGATCAACACATGAAATCTAAAAAAAATCGTCACGTCCGTAATATGTGCCCTGCCTATTGCCATTTTACCTTTCTTATAGTAAATCTAGGTAAGGGAGAAGAGGGGCTGGTTCAAATCAGCATTCATACATATTTTTCATATTTTTTCCAACTGTACTGTACTATACTATACTGTATCAGCCTTTTTAATAGTCTACTGCAGGACTTAGGCCTACCCACGAAGGGTGATTGGGCCATATCCACCACGCTGGCCCAGTGCGGGTTGGTGGATTCACATACGCCATCGAATTTCTTCTACGGACGTATGCAGGTTGCCTCACGATGTTTTCCTTCACCGAAAAGCCAGTGGTGTGAAATTCCGTATATAAATTCCAAAGAACTCATTGGTACGGGACCGGGGATTTGAACCCACGACCTCACGATTGTAAGGCGGGTGTCACTACCTCTTGACCACCACGGCTTGTCAACAACAGTTTTTTTCCAACAGTTACTTGTATTTCTGATGGTAGTCAATCTACTACGCACTGGATATCTACTATTATCTACCGTTAGACATAGGCGTCCGTACCCTATGGATTTCGATTAAAACAATTCGGTGGCATTCTACGTGCAGGAGCTGGTACACGCTGGAGAACAGTCGTGGTCCCTAGCTTAATTAAATGGCGATAAGTTGGCTACACTAAAAGAGCATATTATGCTACACTCCACTTCGCTGCCACAGATTCTGCCCAAGAGCACTTCAATTTGAACACAGATTAGGTAACTGCAAAACAGTAGTTATAACTAGGGATGTAACTTCGCTCAAAATAAAACATCAATAGCAGAGCGTCGATAATTAAAAAACAAAAAAATGATATCGAATGTCTCCATATTTATGAACGACTAGCTTTTGCTCGCAGCTTCGCCTGTTGTTTTTTTCGATTTTAATGTTACCCCATAGGAATATTTAATTTTCCAGGATTAATAGTAGCTATGTCTAGCAAAGCCTATGTCACTTTATAATACTTAAATTATATCTATTACAAACATCCGTTGCTCTGTTGCTGCGTGAAAGAGTAACAAAGCAACAAACATTATAATTTTTCTCGCAGTAGGTATCGACGTAACACAAACATCGATGTTCATCAGCATGCTCAACCTCCCAGTGGATTGGGTTTGATTTTCCTGAAAAGGCTCCACTGGGAGATTCTCCTGAAGAGCCATTAATCGCCTATCGCCTTACTATCATAAGTTACGCAATATCCAATCCAGACTGAAGCTCAAATAAAGCTGCACGTTGATATTGAGCAGCTTGTAGCTAACTTTACATCTGCCAAGCTGTATGGGACGGCCCATACCTACCATACCCATACCCCATACCTACCATACCATATGTTTAGAACATCAATGTATCGTCAAAAAAAATATATTACGTACTCGTAGTATCGTTTGAATTGCATCCCTAGTTGCGTCTGAGTTGGTTGGTAGGTAGGTACGTGCTCGCCAGCAAGCCATGCGCATGATGCGCAGGCGTGGCAGAGGGGGACGTATTCAGGACGGACTTATTTTGAGTGCCCGGATTGAGAGGTGTCCACAGATATGTTCATATTTTATAAGTTACATACATAGTGTTTACGTATGTAAGTACTATTTGAAATTAAATTGTACGAGTATCTACACAATGTATGCTGTAAACTATCAGATTATGGGAAATAATTAACCGTGCAGCTAACAAATTTGTTGGTGACTATAGATGGGATACTTCAATATTGAATCGAACAGCGTTCAATTTTCTCTGCAACTGATAAATTAACATTACTGGCGACAATTGTGTATTACGAAAAACGATAATAATATACAGGGTGAAAAATATCATAGGTGGGCGACTATTATGTGGGCAAATATCAAATGTGTGACTATTTTTCAGGTTTGAGCTAGTCTTAAGAGCAGCGTTTTATGTGCTACAGTAATAATATTGTTATACTAAGCGTCACACAAATCGGCGGATGAGATGTTAGCCGCAGATGACACTTCGCCGTGATTGGCTAATTGTTGCGCATGTGTGCACAATGCCGACGCCACGTGTCAAGGTGCGTAGGTAGCGCGCGAGAGGCATGAGGTTGGCGGGCGGGTGTGCCCCGGCGTCTCGTCTCTCTGGCTCCCGCGTTTACGTATATTTCGGCTTTTGCGCAGCGTTCTGCGCATAGCTTCCAATCCGCCGATTTGTGTGGCGCTTAATATACACCGTGTATATTAAGCGCCACACAATTTCCTGCATTTGCGAAGAAAAATGTGTGGCCGATTTTCGTATGACGTTTCGTTTGGTAGAGTTAGGTATTCTTTATTATAATTGGCCTACTGAATGATTCGACAAACGTTTTTTGTCTAAAAACGTTTGAAACATTAATCATTTGTCGAATCTTTCATTAGGTCAATCAACTATTAGACGAACAAAGTTTGGTCGAATATCGTCACATTAAAGATTAGGTGTGAAAATAAAAATAGGTTATAAAAAAGAAAGTTAGAACATGACAAACAACGCACAAGCCGAGCATGCAAAGCGAGGGTGCTGCGGTAGCGGCCGGCGAAGTGCCAGAATCAAATTGCATTATGTAGATTAGGTGTGAAACAAAAAGTAATCATCATTATTTTCAGCACCTCTAATAGGTAGTCAGTATTTGGGGATATAAACCGTAATAAACCGGGTGAAAAATATCATAGGTGGGCGACTATTATATCAAGTGTGTGACTATTTGTCAGTTTGAGCTGGACATAAAAGCAGCGTTTAATGAGCTAAACTATTTATTCGTGTTCCTTACGTTAAGACTCATAGGATGTATGTTTGGAAAGACTGAGTGAATGAGTGCTACTAAACATTTGAATTCAGTTACATGTAGCTAGGCTGTATAGTTCCAGTACAAACAAAATAATAACATATTTGAATGTGTGAGTGTGAGCTGTGGTAATAATATTGCCAGTAATAATATGCTGTACATCAAAACTAACAACTTCTGTTCTACGACTTTCGACAAAACAAAAAAAAAATTGTTGTCCCATAGAAAAATATAGTTCACCCGCGACAAAATTTATGGAATAGCTGATTTTTTTTAGTTTTGACGAAAGTCGTAGAACAAAAGTTGTTAGTTTTGATGTTCAGAATAAGCCCCTAGAAGGATGCTAATTGATTAGGAATAACCCTGTATATAAAGATAACGTTTCACGCGAGAATTGTTGTAGATACTATTGCCCAACCTGTGGTCAGTTTGACGAGGATCTTTGCTTCAGTTCATTTGCATCAAACAATTTGAACACAGGTTATGACAACAGTTACTTCGTTACTCGTATTTCGACTTCGTTGCGCGCGCATGTAGGTATCTCAGTATCCACTCAAGATGGATTCCGACTCGGAAGAAGAAATGATTAATATTGCAGCTGCTGTCTGTTTCCATATAGTTGCAAAAATACAAACCAAAAAGGCTATTACCATCTACTGAACCTAGTCACTCCTCATATTGTCAAAATGGATACAAATATGAGGCAAGCTGTTAGCTCTAATGAAAGGTTAACAGCTACTCTGCGATATTTGGATGTGATGTGACCAATGTCGGACTTACACATTTGCCGCCTGTAGGCTAATAATTTTGCCTGTCCTATTGTTCTACAATACGAGACAGTTGGTGAAAATGTATTTCTCATGCCATGTGCTTGAAAATTATCTACTAATTAATTGCCATACAATCTTAACGTATGACATTACTATCATAGCACAATCTCGATGGCTATAGTAGGGCAATAATGTACCTAATGCATGAAACTCCCGTAAAGTTTGAGCTCACTCGCTGCGCTCCCTCGCTACGCGTAGGATCCAATTTGTCACCCGTTACAGAAGACAGTACTTTGTCTCCTTGTAACATAATTTACTATTATACACTACATGTTTTTTTTTAATAAGTATGATTGTTAAAATTTACGACAGATCTCTTTCTGAAACTTTTTACAAAATGTCATATCCTAGATTATTATTTTACATTCTTATCTATGATTTAATTATATAAAGATTGCACTAAAAATAACTTTCCGCTATATTCCTGAGCTGAGAGCTTTGTATTCATGAGCTAATTTAGCTAAGTACCTCCAAAGGAACTAAAACTTTAATGCTAAGTTTAAATTCACAAAATCGCGCCAAGTGAAAAGAAAATGTCTGTGGCTTCAACTATTGGAATTCATGCATCAGAACATAATTACCCTAATAAACTAATTAATGTTAACTATGTTAAACACAATCTTTTCTGCGAACATGAATCAGAAGTGAAAACGTGGTGACTTATTGTATTAACGTAGTGATATTTTTCTTGTAAGCGTAGTTTTATATGTAGAACTAGTATTTTGGGCGGTGCGCAGGCCGCATGTGGCCCGCGAGTTTGTTTATAGGTGCAGAGTTTGTTTATAGGTACAAAGACCTTCAAGTTTGAAATCTACATCCCTAAAAACCTCGAAAACGATACCCATGACGACTTTTTGCAAAAAAATGACATTCGCCATCTTGAATTTCAAAATGGATACCTTTTTTGAAGTCTACACCCCCAAATACCTCGAAAACGATACCCATGACGACTTTTTGCAAAAAAATGAAATCCGCCATCTTGAATTTCAAAATTGATGCCATTTTTGAAATCTACACCCCCAAAAACCTCGACGACGAAACCCATGACGACTTTTTGCAAAAAAGTGACTTCCGCCATCTTGAATTTCAAAATGGACGCCATTTTTGAAATCTGCACCCCCAAAATCCTCGACAACGACACCCATGACGACTTTTTGCAAAAAAGTGACTTCCGCCATCTTGAATTTCAAAATGGTTGCCATTTTTGAAATTCACACCCCCGAATACCTCGAAAACGATACCCATGACAACTTTTTCAAAAAAGTTACATCCGCCATCTTGAATTTCAAAATGGATGCCATTTTTGAAATCTACGCCCCCAAAAACCTCAACGACGACACCCATGACGACTTTTTGCAAAAAAGTGACTTCCGCCATCTTGAATTTCAAAATGGACGCCATTTTTGAAATCTACACCCCCAAAAACCTCGACGACGACACCCAAGACGACTTTTTGCAAAAAAGTGACTTCCGCCATCTTGAATTTCAAAATGGACGCCATTTTTGAAACCTGCACCCCCGAAAACCTCGAAAACGATACCCATGACGACTTTTTCAAAAAAGTGACATCCTTCATTTTTTATGTCATAATGTATGCCATTTTTAAAATCTACACCCTCGAAAACCTCGAAAACGATACCCATGACGACTTTTTCAAATAAGGGACATCCGCCAACTTTAATTTCAAAATGGAAACTAATGGCGGCCGCCATCTTGGATTTTCCCCTTTAATTCGCAAGTTTTTTTTTTCAATTAATTTTTTGTATTATTTTATTTAAACACTGCAGACCGCACAAACGCGCTGGATGCAAGTTTCTATTAACCGGTCATTTTGCAGATCTAAATGGGAGGCCTATGTCCAGCCGTGGACGTCTTATGGCTGCTGGAGGAGTGGATGGATCTGATTGTATCTATAGGCATATTAACTAAATTATATTGTTCAAGAGCTTCCAAATGATATTTTAATGCAAAAAAAAATGAACAAAAAATATGAACTTGGGCGGATTCGAACCCAGCATCAAATGGTAACGTTTCTATAGCTGGCGAAATTGGTCGACTCTAAGGGTGACAAATCAACATCGAGCTATGCTGCGCTGTACTGCGCTGTGCTGTGCTGTGTTTCTTAAGCTACGTTTTTTTAACAATTAAACGATGCTGCGCTGTACTGCGCTGTGCTGTGCTGTGTTTCTTAAGCTACGTTTTTTAACAATTAAACGATGCTGCGCTGTGCTGTGCTGTGTTTTTTAAGCTACGTTTTTTTAACATTCTAGCTCAGTATAAAGTAATCAGCAGCTCGTGTAGTCGTTTATCTCGTCAAATATGACCCTATTTTCAAAAAAACGTAAACTTTACGACATAGTTGAATCCGATGAAGATGAAAGTGAAGAAGAAGCGGATATGGATATTTTATGTGTTATTTTGTCGTTAAAAGAGTCCAGTCACGGTAGCTTGTTACCACACACCATACGTGAAAAATACGGAGAATTTAATTTTCACGCAGCGTGCTCCAAACCTAGCATAGCTCGACACAGCGCAGCACGGCAGAGCTCCATAAAAAACATAGCACAGTTCGGCACAGCGCGGCTCAGCACGGCGGGTAGCGCGCCTCGCTCGAGACTGCTGCGTTTTTAAACAGAGCGTAGCTTCACACAGCGCAGCACAGCATGGTTTGTTTGTATCCTCATTAAAATATTAGACGAGCGAGTTGACCAAACATAGCACAGCGCAGTACAGCGCAGCATAGCTCGATGTTGATTTGTCACCCTAAGGGTGACAAATCAACATGAACATGTGCTGCGCTGTGTGAGGCTACGCTCTGTTTAAAAACGCAGCAGTCTCGAGCGAGGCGCGCTACCCGCCGTGCTGAGCCGCGCTGTGCCGAACTGTGCTATGTTTTTTATCACCCTAAGGGTGACAAATCAACATCGAGCTATGCTGCGCTGTACTGCGCTGTGCTATGTTTGGTCAACTCGCTCGTCTAATATTTTAATGAGGATACAAACAAACCGTGCTGTGCTGCGCTGTGTGAGGCTATGCTCTGTTTAAAAACGCAGCAGTCTCGAGCGAGGCGCGCTACCCGCCGTGCTGAGCCGCGCTGTGCCGAACTGTGCTATGTTTTTTATGGAGCTCTGCCATGCTGCGCTGTGTCGAGCTATGCTAGGTTTGGAGCACGCTGCGTGCATCCCTCCATCGCCTTCAGACGTCTTTCTCACTCTCGTACTCCCATCTCGCTCGCACTTGCGTATGCGCGCACAAAGAAACAAGAACGAACGAGTTTCATTCGCCCATTCAAACAAGTCAGGTAACACGTGTTGTGTCGAAATTTGTTAATCGAGGGCAGTGGTCAGATAAAAAAATAGAGATTTTTAGCGCAGTACAGCGCAGCATCGTTTAATTGTTAAAAAAACGTAGCTTAAGAAACACAGCACAGCACAGCGCAGTACAGCGCAGCATCGTTTAATTGTTAAAAAAACGTAGCTTAAGAAACAGAGCACAGCACAGCGCAGTACAGCGCAGCATAGCTCGATGTTGATTTGTCACCCTAATAGCAAGTCTGTTCTTCATCTTACAGACTATACCCAGATCAATTTTATTTCTATAGTCATAAGGTTCAAAATAAAACTTCCGCTTTCCACTTTTCTAAGAATATAGCGCGGAAATCGTATGAGCGGTATAAATAATTATTTTACAAAAATAAAGTTGACAAAAGAGCTTCCAAATGATATTTTCGTGCAACATAAAGAAGCAAAAAGAAGACGTGCGATCGGCGGGATTTGATACCGGTATCGTGAATGACTTCGTAATAGGTATCCACTATCTCTGACCGCTTGGCCAGGACATCACTTACAGGAGACGGCGAAATTTGTCAACTGTAGCAGCAATCTTATTATTTTTATTTTTTTATTGGAACTATTTATTGTTATGTTTACAACCGACTTTCAAAAAGGAGGAAGTTCTATGTTCGTCTGTATGTATATTTTTTGTGTATGTTCATCGATAATTTCGCCAATTGTGAACCGAATCGAAAAATTAATTTTAGTTCGAAAGGGTATTTATATCCCTACTCCCGAGGTGGCCCCATTAAAATTTTACGGATATCGGCTGAGCTGTTTTTGAAAAATCAACAATGACGTAAACGATTCGAGCGAAATATTCTAATTTTGTACACGATGGAAAGCGGTTTTGCTATTTTTTGCGAAAAATAATCATTTTGTATATCGTTAAAAAATTCGTCTAATGTTTATTTTCAAATACAACAAACCTAATTTAAATGGGATCAATTCTGAAATTTGATCTACCAAACAAAAAAGAAATAATTACAATCGGTTCACAATTGACGGAGTAATCGCGTAACATACTCGTACATACAAAAAACGAATGCCTAAGTGAGAACATCTTTTTATGAAATCGGTTAAAAGCATACAACAAAATTAATACGATAATAATAAAAAAAAATCAGAATAATATTATTTTTAAAATCTTTGCCTGCATAGTAATATCTTCTAAAATACCTATCAATTTTTATCTATATGAAATGGCCAAGTGAGCATAATTGCGCATGTTTGCATAATGCCGATGCCGCGTGCTTGACGTAGTATTTAGCACGGAGGGAGCGCGCGGGAGGCATGAGTTCGGCGGGCGGGTTGAGCTGTTATTTTCAAAATTTCGCGATTTGAGCACATTATACTACTATTTTAATACGGGAATATTAATATCTTATGTTAATTTTATTGCGCGATAAGTCCCGTATTAATATAGAAGTATAGTCTTAATAAGTCACCCGCTCATCTTGTGGGTAGATGTCCTACGCTAGGCTTGCCGATAAGTGGTCTCCATTCGAGAACTTAAGTCCCTATTGACTACAATCATATCAATAAATTGTCTTAATACAAATAGGTTTCTAGCTACGAGTAGCTGCCTTATCGCTAATGTTTATGCTTAACGCGGATGCAGGCCGCTTCCAACCGGGCCGGCTGGAGAAAGTCTAAACCTAACTATGAAAGTAGGAAAAAAATTATGATGATGATGATGATATTATTATTCATGACTCCTCTCGGAGGTTCGCTGTTAGTATATACGAGTTAATACTATAAAATGTTTTTATAGTATAAAACACGTACATATATGTACGCGTTTATACTATAAAAACATTTTAGGGCCAGATGTACCTAATTATGAAAGTAGGAAAAAAATGATGATGATATTCATGACTCCTCTCGCAGGTTCGCTGTTAGTATTTAGGTACGAGTTTATACTATAAAAAAACTATGAAAGTAGGAAAAAATGATGATGACAAATCAACATCGAGCTATGCTGCGCTGTACTGCGCTGTGCTATGTTTGGTCAACTCGCTCGTCTAATATTTTAATGAGGATACAAACAAACCGTGCTGTGCTGCGCTGTGTGAGGCTATGCTCTGTTTAAAAACGCAGCAGTCTCGAGCGAGGCGCGCTACCCGCCGTGCTGAGCCGCGCTGTGCCGAACTGTGCTATGTTTTTTATGGAGCTCTGCCATGCTGCGCTGTGTCGAGCTATGCTAGGTTTGGAGCACGCTGCGTGCATCCCTCCATCGCCTTCAGACGTCTTTCTCACTCTCGTACTCCCATCTCGCTCGCACTTGCGTATGCGCGCACAAAGAAACAAGAACGAACGAGTTTCATTCGCCCATTCAAACAAGTCAGGTAACACGTGTTGTGTCGAAATTTGTTAATCGAGGGCAGTGGTCAGATAAAAAAATAGAGATTTTTAGCGCAGTACAGCGCAGCATCGTTTAATTGTTAAAAAAACGTAGCTTAAGAAACACAGCACAGCACAGCGCAGTACAGCGCAGCATCGTTTAATTGTTAAAAAAACGTAGCTTAAGAAACAGAGCACAGCACAGCGCAGTACAGCGCAGCATAGCTCGATGTTGATTTGTCACCCTAATAGCAAGTCTGTTCTTCATCTTACAGACTATACCCAGATCAATTTTATTTCTATAGTCATAAGGTTCAAAATAAAACTTCCGCTTTCCACTTTTCTAAGAATATAGCGCGGAAATCGTATGAGCGGTATAAATAATTATTTTACAAAAATAAAGTTGACAAAAGAGCTTCCAAATGATATTTTCGTGCAACATAAAGAAGCAAAAAGAAGACGTGCGATCGGCGGGATTTGATACCGGTATCGTGAATGACTTCGTAATAGGTATCCACTATCTCTGACCGCTTGGCCAGGACATCACTTACAAGAGACGGCGAAATTTGTCAACTGTAGCAGCAATCTTATTATTTTTATTTTTTTATTGGAACTATTTATTGTTATGTTTACAACCGACTTTCAAAAAGGAGGAAGTTCTATGTTCGTCTGTATGTATATTTTTTGTGTATGTTCATCGATAATTTCGCCAATTGTGAACCGAATCGAAAAATTAATTTTAGTTCGAAAGGGTATTTATATCCCTACTCCCGAGGTGGCCCCATTAAAATTTTACGGATATCGGCTGAGCTGTTTTTGAAAAATCAACAATGACGTAAACGATTCGAGCGAAATATTCTAATTTTGTACACGATGGAAAGCGGTTTTGCTATTTTTTGCGAAAAATAATCATTTTGTATATCGTTAAAAAATTCGTCTAATGTTTATTTTCAAATACAACAAACCTAATTTAAATGGGATCAATTCTGAAATTTGATCTACCAAACAAAAAAGAAATAATTACAATCGGTTCACAATTGACGGAGTAATCGCGTAACATACTCGTACATACAAAAAACGAATGCCTAAGTGAGAACATCTTTTTATGAAATCGGTTAAAAGCATACAACAAAATTAATACGATAATAATAAAAAAAAATCAGAATAATATTATTTTTAAAATCTTTGCCTGCATAGTAATATCTTCTAAAATACCTATCAATTTTTATCTATATGAAATGGCCAAGTGAGCATAATTGCGCATGTTTGCATAATGCCGATGCCGCGTGCTTGACGTAGTATTTAGCACGGAGGGAGCGCGCGGGAGGCATGAGTTCGGCGGGCGGGTTGAGCTGTTATTTTCAAAATTTCGCGATTTGAGCACATTATACTACTATTTTAATACGGGAATATTAATATCTTATGTTAATTTTATTGCGCGATAAGTCCCGTATTAATATAGAAGTATAGTCTTAATAAGTCACCCGCTCATCTTGTGGGTAGATGTCCTACGCTAGGCTTGCCGATAAGTGGTCTCCATTCGAGAACTTAAGTCCCTATTGACTACAATCATATCAATAAATTGTCTTAATACAAATAGGTTTCTAGCTACGAGTAGCTGCCTTATCGCTAATGTTTATGCTTAACGCGGATGCAGGCCGCTTCCAACCGGGCCGGCTGGAGAAAGTCTAAACCTAACTATGAAAGTAGGAAAAAAATTATGATGATGATGATGATATTATTATTCATGACTCCTCTCGGAGGTTCGCTGTTAGTATATACGAGTTAATACTATAAAATGTTTTTATAGTATAAAACACGTACATATATGTACGCGTTTATACTATAAAAACATTTTAGGGCCAGATGTACCTAATTATGAAAGTAGGAAAAAAATGATGATGATATTCATGACTCCTCTCGCAGGTTCGCTGTTAGTATTTAGGTACGAGTTTATACTATAAAAAAACTATGAAAGTAGGAAAAAATGATGATGATATTTTTATTCATGACTCCTCTCGCAGGTTCGCTGTTAGTATATACGTCGAGTTTATACTATAAAAACATTTTAAGGCCAGATGTCTTCTTCATTAGTAGCTCAGCAGAACTGGCCCTCTTTAATAAAAAGATTAGGGCGAAATGTTCCCAAAAAAAAATCTCCGAGCACGACTCGCCCACAGCCCAGTTTTTCAGATGTTACCTAACCCCCCCATGACGACTTATTAAAAAATGTGACGTCCGCCATCTTTAATTTCAAAATGGATGCCATTTTTGAAATCTACACCACCAAAAACCTAGAAAACTACATCTATGACGAAATTTTGCAAAAACTCACGTCTGCTGTCTTCAATTCCAAAATAGATGCTATTTTTTAAATCTACAACTCAAAAAAATGAAAAACAACACCCATGACGGCTCTTTCATAAAAGTAACGCCATCTTAAATTCCAAAGTAGATGCCAATTTTGAAATGTCACGTTATTTTTCACTAATTATTACTGATAAAAACACAAGTTTGACAAAATATTACAATGAGGTGGCCGTTTTCTGCGTTCCCGCCTAAACTCCCAAAATTGACACTATCGGAAGAAAAACTCAACAACAGCCACGGAATTGCGATATTTTCATGTACTTACCTATCTTTCTAACTCATGCCATATTAAATCAATGCATTCAGATTTCCACGATCGACTACATTATCCCTCTGGTTGTAATAGCTCTGTGATCTGATATACCTACATATATCAATATCTAACAGTTTACAGGTACTCGTAAAATATAATTTTCTAATAAGTACATACATTGACCATTATATCATTTAGTTACCAAAATATTGTAATACAATAATTATATTAAGGTAGGTACATATCTGTGAACACATTCCCATCCTCGCTCACAAACGAAAAAGGTCCATCCTCAATACGTCCCACTTCCTTGCGCCCACCACGCCGCTTGTCGGGGAATACCCGAGTACGTACCAACTAGGCAGTCTTGTAGGGGTGGTATAGATATCGATAGGTAGTTTAGTTATCTAAAGTTGATCTTGAAAACTATAGTAACAATAACGATAATATCGACAGTCTCGAAAATATCTACAGTTTTGACATCACAAATCAACTAATAAAAAGCAATAATTATTGATAGTATCAATACTATAACATCATAATGCTATAGTTAGTTTCGATAGCATCGATAGTCACTTTTATCTATAGTATTAATAATATCACTAAATTGAATTAAACAAGCTATCGATAAAATTAAAGCTAATGGTTTCAATACTATCGGTAGTATCGAAGTTATTAATTGCGATAGTTACGATACTGTTGATAGTATCGATACTGTCAGTAGTATTAAATGCTTTTGACATTATGAGGTTAACTATCGATACTATAACGATAGTTTAGCAATAGTCTACTATCGATGTGCAACTTTAGTCGTAACTAGGGACGCAAATGATAGTAGGTACATCGATCTTTTAAAACATCAAATACATCGAAATCGATCGACCATGTATGGTATGGTACTTCAAAGGGGTTCCCCAGTAGAGCATGTTTACGAAAATTACACCAGTAAAGCTCGACGCTGCTGATGAACATCGATGCTTATGAAAGAGTAGCTGACCCGGCTAACTTCGTTCCGCCCCGATTAACGTAGCCTAAGTTACTCCTTATTACTACCTGTTACCACCAGCTACCTGCCAATAAAAGTATCGTCAAAATAGGTCCAGCCATTTCAGAAATTAGCCGGAACAAACAGACAGACAGACAAAAATTGTAAAAAAAAATATTTTGGTGTATGTACCATATATAAATTATTCATATGCATGTAGTAAAAAACGGTTATTTCAATATTACAAACAGACACTCCAATTTTATTAATTTGTATAGATACATCGAGAAAACATTGATGAATCTTCATAAATAAAATATCGTAGTTTTCGAATGAACGCTCTTCCGTGATGTTCTGACATCGATGTTTATGACCAATGTTGCATCCCTACTGGTAATTATTACCTAATCTGTGTTCAAATCTCAGCGCCCTTGGGCAGAATCTGTGGCGCCGACGTGAAGTGTGGCCAACTTATCGCCATTTAGGCTAGGTACCTATTTCTACTATTTTATTATACTTATTTTATTTATTTACTTACTAGTAAGGAATATCGCAGAGACAAAAACAGGTTTTTAACGCTCTCCACACGCAGTGTCGCCATCTCCTACAACATTCCTATCCAAAAATCTTTACGTAAAACACAAATTATTGCAGTACTTACAAGTACTTCATCGATGAAAAACAAAGTTTTAGATATGAAAGAAAACCAACAAGTTAAATTACTTAAATCGTTTTTGTTTGTAACTAGAAGTAGTAGGTATTTAATTATATTTCTTATTTTAACTCATTAGGTAAGTACATTCTATGAAAAAAATAAGTACTTTGAACTTAAAAATAACTCAACAGTAGGTAGTAGTAATAGGTACTTAAGTGGTCCCGTGTTAATTTAAGGGCTTGACGAGAGTTGGAGATATAATTAGGTCATTTTTATCGTAAACTATTTACAACTATGCTTGTAACAGAACCCAAGTATATACAAATAAATCTGTAATATCTGGCATCACTGCGGACGAACTGATCCACCTGACGCGTCTTCGCGTCGGCTGGATCAGTTCGTTTCGGTTTTATTAAGGTCGGTTCACACATATCAGTCAAGCTATAGATTGTTGATATGTTTCTTTTCAATACTACGGAACGGAGCTAGCAATAATATCATTGATAACTCAAGACTGTTATAAAAGAAGAGGAATCAAGGAAAAAAAAATTAAAATTAGTGACATGAATCATAGTGATTTTATTAGTGTTCCTGTTTTGTTTCACAAATTGGTTTTGTATTCGAATCCATGCATCAACTTCAAAAAAATTATAATTCAGATTTCAAATAAAGAAACTACTCGTCCTCCATTATATTTTCATGGCGTGGCATCCGCGATCCGACAAAAATATAGTTGTTAATTAATACGGTTATTGCCGGTGTCGGCACTAACACTGAGATCACTGAGTAATATAGTCACCGACACACCGACACATTTACAAGATTTGTATCCGTTTATATAGAATGTATGAAATAATGTTTCACATAAAAACAGCTTGGCTATGGCTTTACTGATAATAGTATGTGTGAAAAGACCTTTATCTGCTCTACCCGCGTACGTTACCCCATATCGGACCTCTCGACAAGCCACGCGCATGCGCGACAGAGTGGGACGTATTCAGGACATACTTTTTTGTATATTTTTTGTGTGTGTAGGACGATTGAAAGGTGTCCACAGTGAACAGTGATACATCTACTTGAGACTAGTATGTAGTATAATCCAAGAAATACCTACAAGTTACATACACCGGTAAACTTTTTGTAGAATATTTTTTTAATATTATGGGTGTGCTATTTTGTTTCTTTTATAACTTGTGCTATTTCAATCTTGCATGAGAATTTATGAGACACAAACTTGTTTGAAATTTAATTTCCTACAACTTTGATTCCCATCTACTATTTCTAGGATTGATATTGTTTTGAATAAGATAGGTGTGCCATTTTGTTTTTTTAATAATTTTCGTTATTTCTTTCTTTCAAGAGAAATTATCGGAACCAAAATTGTTCGAAATTTGATTTCCTACAACTTTGATTTTCATCAACTTTTTATAGGATCGACATTTTTTTTAAATAGGTGTGCCATTTTGTTTCTTTAATAACTTGTATGGTACAAGTTGTTTGAAAAGTTAAAATTTGTTGGAAATTTGATTTCCTACAACTTTGATTCCCATCAACTTTTTCTAGGATTCTAGTGTGCCATTTTGTTTCTTTAATAACTTTTGTTATTTCTTTCTCTCATGAGTGATTATCGGAACCAAAGTTGTTTGAATTTTAATTTCCTACAACTTTTATTCTCAGCATTTTTTTCTAGGATTGATTTTTTTTATAATAAGATAGGTGTGCCATTTTGTTTCTTCAATAACTTGTGTTATTTAAATCTTTCATGAGAATTTATAAGAAAACTAAGTTATTTAAAATTTACTTTCCTACAAATTTGATCCCTATCAACTTTTTCTAGGATTGATATTGTTTTGAATAAGATAGGTGGGCCATTTTGTTTCTTCAATAAGTTTTGTTATTTCTCTCTTTCATGAGTAATTATCGGAACCAAGGTTGTTAGAAATTTGCTTTCCTACAACTTTGATTCTCATCAATTTTTTTAGGATTGATATTGTTTTGGATAAAATAGGTGTGCCACTTTGTTTCTTCAATAACTTTTGTTATTTCTTTCTTTAATGAGAAATTATCGGAACCAAAGTTGTTGGAAATTTGATTTCCTACAACTTTGATTCCCATCAACTTTTTCTAGGATTGATATTGTTTTGAATAAGATAGGTGTGCCATTTTGTTTCTTGAATAACTTTTGTTATTTCTTTCTTTCATGCGTAATTATCGGCACCAAAGTTGTTTGAAATTTGCTTTCCTACAACTTTGATTCTTATCAATTTTTTTTAGGATTGATATTTTTTATAATAAGATAGGTTTCTTTAATAACTTGTGTTATTTAAATCTTTCATGAAAATTTATAAGAAAACAAAGTTATTTAAAATTTGTTTTCCTACAACTTTGATTCTCATCAACTTTTTCTAAGTTTGATATTGTTTTGAATAAGATAGGTGGGCCATTTTGTTTCTTTAATAACTTTTGTTATTTCTTTCTTTAGTGAGAAGCTATCGGAACTAAAGTTGTTTGAAATTTGATTTCCTACAACTTTTGACTCCCATCATATTTTTCTAGAATTGATATTGTTTTGAACAAGATAGGTATAATCAATAAGATAGTGGTGTCATTTAGTTTCTTCAATTAACTACTTACCAGCAATAGTTATCGACATTAGGCCCCCGCTACATTGATCTGATGAACAGATGCGATCATAGCATCGTGTGAGCTCAGCTTCAGTTAGTGGTTCAAATCGTGTACCATCAATTCCTACCTATTAATTTACTGAATGAGCTCCCAGTTGGAGTGACGCGGAAAACTGATCAGTTTAACTGACCGTGTATGGCCACCTTTAATATAGTGCTGCCAACTAAATTTTCAAAAAGTGACAATCGCCTATAGTGGGTAGGCCTGCAGCAGTAAGGCAGCAGTGGACTATTAAAAGACCGGCACAGTTATTCAGCAACTCAAATAAAAAGCATTAAAACACTCACTATACTCACCACAAAATACTTGAAATTCAATTGTAATCTCGTCAATAAACAAACAGATAAAATATGGTCAAATATGTACTTAGATATGGCTAGTACCAAAAAAATCAGGAATACAGCCCATGTGTTGATCAATCGCGTTGAATGCACCGTTGTCATTGTGCGAAAATGTACTTACAAATGCAAATGTCACTATCTCTATTTTTATCTGTATCAATCAACTCTAACATAAAAACGTAATATTTTCTTTAAAAAATAGTATGCTTAACGTAACATAACCTAAAGATTGAAATTAAATTTTATTTTAGTACAAGATAAAAAAATAATAGTCTCCTTAATTTTGCACAAACAAATTTAGTTAATCCCATGCAAAAAGAATATATTTCAAAATACATAAAAAATCTATAAAATTATATATCGTAAATATATTTTTAATAACAAACTTTTGGCCGATTTTCATATATATTTTAAACATTTCAAATATATTTCAGATATATTAAAAATATATGAAAATCGGCCAAAAGTTAGTTATTAAAAATATATTTACTATACATATTTTTTATAAATTTATAATATATCAAAATTATATATTTATTATATTTATAATATAAAAAATTATAAATAGGCATCAACGCATATAATTTAAAGAAGATTCGACAACTTTCTCCAAATATTGTAGATGTCTTATTAAATATTAATTTTATTGACTTACTAGCTGCCCGTCCCGGCTTTGCCCGGGTATGATTGGCTATACATATACCTACTTACCACGTAATGTAGGTATGCGCCACACACATGCTAGACATACCGGATGAACCATTATGATGAGTTAAAACCTACCCAAATCGCGAGAGTTTCCGTAGTCTTAAACTCAAAATTCAAAAATTCAAAATTCATTTATTGACTCATTAAATTAATAACATATGACAATGAGCTTCAGATCTCCAAACTAAGCATAGCTTGTGTTCGAAGTTTATGAAAAAGAGATAGTAAGGTAGGTCAGGCATATAAGGCCCGGTTGCAAACTAGGCCCAGTTTGAAGAAATAACAGTTGCATAAAAATCTATTCGCTTAAAACTCACGCATACATAGAAGTCGCACATACAACGAGCTGGCAACAACGCGCTCTTCCGCGCGGCCCTCCATTTCGTCAGTACCGTCCACACAGCCACAGAGAGAGGTCGCGGCTGCCGTACGTAATATTTTTCGAGCGTAAAAAGGTTCAGTTTTCATCGAGTTTTTTGTTTTAATCAGAGTTTTTCCCATTTCAATGTGAACTATTCTTGTATTGCCCCACGGAGAGACATAAGTACACATTCTAATTGCTATTTTTTTTACTAAATATATGACATTGATTGTAAAGCTTGCTCTACGGCTAAAAAGGCCCGGCCCTTGCGCAGGTAATAAGGCCCGAGCCTTATTACCTTTAGATGAACCTCAATTTAATTTAAGTACGAGCATTACGACTGCTTTGAAATCTAAAGAGTACCTTAATATTATTTATTGCTTTTTTATTAACTGTTCTTAATTTAAAGTTGTAAAATTTACCTTTATATTCGTTGAATCTTCAGTATTTGAAAAGTCTTTAGTGTAATAAGGCCCACAGAAGTTTTGTTAGAAATCAAAGTGTTAGCGATTTTGTTGTTGTTTTTTGAATAACTTTAATCTAGTAAGATTATACTTACCTAATGTTCAAATTTGTGTTTAGCAACATATTCTAAAGGAACGTAGGACATTTTTAATACCTATAGTTTAATAAGGCCTAAGGTCTTTTATTTCTAATAATTAAGAAAATACTCATGTTTTAAAAGGACCAAATGTTGTTTAATGTTTACTATTATAGTTTAATATCGTTTAAACTTGTTAATTTTCTTAGAATGTTAATTTCTATTTAGGGCCTTTTTATACTCATAGTGTTCAATAAGGCCCGAAGTGATGGTTTTAAAAAACACTTCATATTTCAAAAATAATGTTATAATTTTATGTTTTTTTATTTCATGACGGAACTTAAATACATTTATAATTAATATGGAGAGTCTTTTGTTTATTACCTCATCAATGGTTAAAAATATTTTAATTTTAATAAAGGTGGGCCTGACCTACCTTAGGTATTGGCATATCTAAATACAAGTGAGTTCGTATGTGTTGGGTGGCTGTACATAATATATAGCCCTGACAATGATGAGAATGAAAGCGACGTTAAAATATTAGAGACCCACATTACAGTCTATACATTCTACCCATGTAAGTTAGTTTCTAAGTTAGTAGAAAAACATTGGACATCAGTTCTACTTCTACGAATTGTGTGGCCTCTTCAACTTGCTAACCCAAAGAGCTGTGATGGAAGGATCGAAGCGCTGGCATCCAACGTGTTTCGGACGTCACGACCAGATCTTAGATTCACGTGAAGACCTTCGCTACACTTGCCAATACATCGTCTACATTCGAGAACTTTAAGGTCGACAATTCGTTTCACATACTATGTGTAGGGGCGTAGCTACCGCAGTATCAGCCGTGTCAATAATACGGGGCTCCTGGGCTACAGGGGCCTTAACGTGTGTAAGCAAAACCTAGTAAAATGTTATCCACAATGTCACTTAATCTCGTGCTTCCCGAAAAAAAATCATCTCTTTTTTTCCCGGGTTAAGCATTCTTCCAAAAGTTGTCCTAAGAGGCAGAAATTTTATAACAACTGAAATCGTCTTCAGCTAGACTTACTTAGCTGATATAGGTAATTAGGTATATTCTATTCATTATCAATTATCAATTTCCTGAAAAAAAGGCAAGAAAAGTGTATATTTCATTTGAATTGTTTGGCTAGCTCAATTTCTAGGAGAAAGTGACAACTTATAAATAACCGTCTTACCACAAAAGTTTTACGCAGGTTTTAGACAATGTTTAACAGTACAAATTGTACGGCTAAACAGTGTTTAAAGCGTGTTTAAATCTTTTGCGGTAAGCCGGTATATATTTATTTCAATTTAATGCAAGCATTTTTGTTTCTTTTGTGAGAAATGAGTGATTTGGGCTCCCCAACTATGTTTGATTCAGGGCTCCTCCAAGGCACGCTACGCCACTGCATACCTATTTACTACCAATAAAACATAAATCGACACACTAATGGCGGAGATATATAACTGTGGTGGTCTAGTGGTCAGAGGCGGACTAGCACATTGGGCCGCCATAGGCCAGTTAGTTCAGCCGCCCCCTTTTTTTCTCCCTTCTAGGATTCACTCAAGGGTGAAAAGGAAGGATGTTATCTAGGAATTTTCGATGGTTACTAAGAAAACCAGAAGTAAGGATTGAATACTAGCATAAACATTTTGCGCGAGTGCAGCCATCGGTCACAATCTTTTTTTTTACGTTTTGACGAGTCCTACGTTTTAATCCGACTGTCTAAAAGACTTACTCCTCTTTATTATCTATCTATCCTCTATTTTGGTAAAAATGTAATTATGTAGATGATCATAGAAACATATAGTTAAGTAGTATCAGGTATGTTTATACCTCTTCCTAGACAGATTTAGCTGCTGCACTAATTTTGATAAGAATGACGGAGAAAGTACCTAACTTCCGTGAAGTTCAATCATTTGTGAAGTTCAATAAAAACAAATGTTAGAAATATTGGAATTTGAAATCAACTCAATTTGAATTAAGTTTATTCAGTAGACTAGCTTTTACCCGCGGCTTCGCCCGCGATATAATTTAGTTTATGTTTATCTTGTCAAAAAATATGGTAACTAAAACAGTAAGTGCGCCACAAAATATTAGCCCCAATTCAATGTGAAACGGTATACAAATATTGTAGCAAATAATCATTTCAAACCCAAAAAACAGCCAATCTCAACTAATTTGTTTCGTCATCGTTATCATCCGCAGCTTTTTTTGACCCACTGTTGGGTATAGGCCTCTCTCTTGCAGTGCCATCTGCCTCGGTTCTTTGCCGGTCGTGACCAGGCTCGACCGGCGGTATTGATGATATCGTCGAGATAGTCGTTGTTGCCTTGTTGCCGCGCCGCACATAACTGAGCGCTATCACCTATTCAAGTACCCTAGTTGACCAGCTTGGTCAACACCGTCTTTCTTGGTCAAGAAGCGCTGGTCGAATTGCTTGCCACGCCATTGTGAACGATGTCATACGCAGGGCTTTTGCGACCGCCAATTTCGCAGCCGTACTCGAACCGAATGGGTTTGCGCGTGGTGATGGCCAAAGGCCTGACGGTATGAAGCTGGTCCCATGAAAGTGTAGACGGCCCTTAGTATGGGACGCGACTTGTGTCGATACTTTGGCGCCGTCAGCGGAGCAGCACAAACGGCGCAAATATGCTAACCTCGGCAGTGGTTACATATTTGAGCCGTTTGAAATTTAGACATTGTGCGCTTGTTGGCCGGGAGCTCATCTTGTTTTCAAAAGTATTTCTGAGCGTCTGGTGTAGCGGCCGCGTGACCAAAATGCTGGTGTTTATTTGGCTCAACATATAAGCAGCATTGCCAAGCTGATTGGCAATGCTGCCAGCATGTTGGGCACGCTGATAACTGGCAGTGGGCTTGAGCATTAAGAATATCTTTAGACCTTCAAGGGTCTGTGGATGATCCAATTGCTTGTTATGTAGTAGTAGTTTATGAAGTTTTACATTATAAGTCTGTATTTAGTGGTAGTTAATAAAGGCACTTGCTCTATAAAAAAATCAAGTACTTTGCACCTTGTTGTCACTATTCAAACCTAACCCGATATCAAAATACCTTATACTTATAAATGCTTCTGTTGATTAAGATAAGGTTAGAGTATGCCCGCCCATAGGTTCCCGCCTTGTCGTGGCAGGAGAACTTAGTAGCCGAGGCTTATGGGCGGCGCGGGAATCCCAGGTAGAGCCAGAGAAGCGGCTCTACCTGGGATGGGTTTTTTCTGAGACGGCTGAGAAGGCGGCGCTCGAGGTCTCCCGATTCTTTTTGGTCTTTTCCCCCGAGGCAGTTTAGAAGTTTGCACTCGAGATTGGGCCGCTTTTCTGGGGTTTTTAGATATAGCAGCTGAGAGGCTGGCCGGCAAGTTGCGTGCCTCATGAGGAGTGCCGCAACTGAGCCAGGCTGCACTTTTATCATTGTTCAATCCTAACCAAACCAACAGAAATGTATGTTCGTGTCAAGGTCACAACTCAGAATCAAGGTTAATAACCTTAGTGTCAAGATATACATACTCATGCCACACTACTTTTAAAAATCAAGTCGATCCGTTTCTTCGTATATTAGCATGGATTCTGTACCATAAAGGTAGAATAAAGAAATATGTTTAACCTCTAATGGTAGTATATTTAAAAATATTTTTAATGTCAGACGAAATGACGGCCCAGTATTAAACGTCATTGTAATATGTAGCATGGCAAAGGGAAAACTATTTTGTCCAATTTTAATGTCAGTTGTCATTGTCAATTCATACTTTATTTCCTCTTCGAGGAGCTATAATGGTGGAAAGAGTATTTGTCCCTTTGCTATGCTAAGCGAGACATTTATAAAAGTCTGCAGTCAATGTATGTCACCTGTCATCTAATTACGTTTTGTGAATCCATGTTACGCCCAATCAACCCAATTATGAACGCGCCATTGTAAATTTAATAGCAACGTAAAAAAGTGTTCTCTCTATCGAATGCCGAAAGTGAAAAAGAATCAGAAATAGTCTAATTAACTGTTATAATTACGATGGTGTCTACAAAATTGGGCCTTTTTGCGTCGTTGTGTTAGGCGCCAGTTTCGCTAACGCAAGATTTTGTCCTATCCTACGGGAATTATGCAATTTTCGGGATAAAATGTAGCCTATGTCCTTTCTCAGGCTCTAGACTATCTGTGTACCAAATTTCATTGAGATTGGTTCATTAGTTTTGGCGTGAAAGCGCTACAGACAGACAGACAGACAGACAGATAGACAGACAAACAGAGTTACTTTTGCATTTATAATATTAGTAAGAATAATATATTATCAGTATGATGATATCCAAGGACTGCTCATCGATTGATTTGACAGATATTCGATCGACAGTTGTTTATTTTGACATTCTTGCAGCGCACGCTAGAGTAGCTCGCAGATGGCAGAATTTTCCTACTTACTCAACATTTATCGTTATATTTTGGACAATTCACAAAATATCTTTATAAAATGTAGCCTGTGTTATTCTGATGTATAAGCTATATTATTGCAAAGTTTCATCTCAATCCGTTCAGTAGTTTTTGCGTGAAAGAGTAACAAACATCCATACATCCATCCATCCATCCATCCATCCATCCTCACAAACTTTCACGTTTATAATATTAGTAGGAAGTAGGATATTTTTGAACATTTTTATTCTAGTAAAAAATAGAATTGTAGATAATAAAAGTTCAGATAATGATGAGAGTAAGATATAAAATATTCGTTTAATTTGAATCGCACCCATATTTACCATAATTGTGAGTTACAGGTATTAACCCAACGACAGTTTCACAGAAACTGTCAATGTAAGTACTATAAAGCTCTCAAACACACTCAAAACTTGAGGTACAAAAGAAACACAATTTTGAGCGAAGTTCATTGTTATTGATAACCGAGCGGCAGGCATATCGTAAAACATCCTAAAACAATAAGTTGTGAACTTGGGGAATTGCACAATGCAACTCCCAAAAAGGATATTTTTTTGTATTAAAACTATTTCCGTACATGTGTATTGTGCATTCGTTGACCAGAATAATTTTTGGTCTACCGGGACGTAAACCCTATAATTTTTGGCATAAATGCCATTTTACGTTTTCTCTGTGTAGAAGATAGGATTGTTCATTACCTCCCGCTGATTGGGATGGTTGAACCGATAGCACTTTTTTGGCATATTTTTGTGGGAACATTGTAGGTATGGTACGTGTAGGAGAAAACAAATATTTTAAAACTGTTGTAATTTGTGAGAGCTGCGTTAGATGTGATGTGTTAAGATCTCGTAAGTACTGGCCGCCCCTAAAACCTAGCCGCTCTAGGCCTGGGCCTAGTCGGCCTTAAGGCAAATCCGGCTCTGCTAGTGGTAGTAACGCCTGTCCTACAATCGTGAGGTGGTGGGTTCAAATCCCGATCCTGTATCAATGAGTTTCTTTGGAACTTATGAACGGAATTTCAAATCATTGGCTTTTCGGCGAAGGAAAATATTGTGTGGCAATCTGCACCAAACCACACTGGGCCCTGGCACTGGTGGTGGATATGGCCCAAGCACCCTTCTCAATTCTCAATGACCCGTTTCCTCGAATCTCGACTTTATGTCACCTAATAAGTGCCTGTAACCGAGCACTTTGGCATCGCGCGGCGTTGTAATCGGCTTGGAATCGCCTTACGACTAACTAAAAAGCCTGCCCACTACGTAGCTTGGGCAGGATTTTGGCTCGGACACTATTTTTAACGATTGTGACTCTATAGATATTTGCTTGAAGTGAATTTTGTGTTATGTACATTATACAAAGTACATGAATTGCCAAGCGGGGAGAGCGGCGAAACGGAACTTTTATAATACTTACATTTTTGAACTCGTGATATCTTTGTAATAAAATGTCTGAATTAAATAATTTAAAAAGTTGCATAAAGCTATTGAAACAGTCTTGAATATGAAATAATTCATTTTGATAAGGATAAATACCAAAATACAAATTAAGATCCTTTTCCTGCGACGGTATTTCAATTAATTTTTAAGAATAAAAGAACAGTTATTACGGCTTAACTATAATAGTTGGATATATGCTGTCGCGACATTTTTTGTAAATTATGGTGTGTTCTATAAAGTCGTAGTACATTATTTTATTCCATCATCAATAGTTTTCGCAGCGCACGCGATGTAAAGAACATTTTAGGCATTTTTTTTACACCTCGGGTAACATTATTATAGTTTTAATAGGGATCCTTATTTTTTTCTTGCAATTAAAATAGCCTATGTTACTCAGTGATAATGTAGCTTTCTAATGAAAAAAGAATTATTAAAATCGGTCCAGTACTTTTTGAGTTTATTCATTACATACAAAAATACAAATCTTTCCTCTTTATAATATTATATATAGTGTAGATTTGTTTGTGAATTATAGTAGTATATTTTTATTTGCAATTTTTTTGTTATCAATGTAACATGTAATCTAACGTTTTTCGAGTAATTAAAGTGTAAATTTTAATAAATAGCTCAAAATTATTTATAATAATTAAAAAAAACTTTCGAATTTGAGTTTTTTCGATTTTTTGCATTTTCTGAGAAGATTTACTATGGTAACATATATATTTTTTTTCACCATCGGAAAGTAGAGATTTCAATGAACAGAAAACATACCAACTTTTTGAAAAAAGCTGATATTTTGACGGGTGAATTTTCGATTGAAAATTAGGGTGTTTTTTCGATATTCATTCAAAATAAGGTGAAAAAATTAATATTTTTAATCAAATAAATTACAGCGTATTTGGGACATAAAAAGGTAAGTTTTCACCAAATTTCGTTAAAAAAAAAATATAGTTGTAATAGATAAAAATAAAAAACCAAAAAGTTGGTTTTTAAAATTTTTCACATAAATTTTGAGGTTATGTGAAAAAAGTGTCAATACAAAAGTTTTAGATCTTTTTATTATCTACAACTTTGCGATTTGACTTTTTTCGATAGGACTTTTAGTTTTGCCGGAAATCGAGAAAAACCGTTTTTTACCCTAAACCCCCCCTCCAATCCCCTTCCCGACCTCAGATCGCCTGTAAATTATTTTTCCTTTCATTTTTATAATATTCCCCTCCTTTTCTAATGGGTTTTAACCTACTATTATTTTTTTTTTGTTGTAAAAATTATCGACCCTGGTGTATTAGAAAATTACCCGGTATAGAATGAAGCCTTTTATTTCCTTTTTTCCTTACTCCCGCCTAACCCATGGCGCGGCTCCTGGGTCGGATGACGTCACACGCATAAATCCGTCGCGGGTCTTTTTGATTTCGTGCGGTCAGGTTTAGACATTCATAACTCCGTCATTTATTGAGATATTCGAGTAATTTTTTCACTGTATCTAATATAACGTCTTTAAATGTATGTAAGGTGCATTGGGGCTATTCCGATACTATTTTCTTTGAGTTGATAGATAGTGTTAGTTTTCATTTATTTGTAAAAGATTGGTTATTATTTTCTTAAAACAGTTTTAACCTCTGTCTAATCAATTAAATGATCTATTCGCGTACATTTATCGATTCATGATATGTATTTTAGTTAATTAATTATAAATATTAAAAAAATGTACTTTTTGTTTTCTTCTCTTGGGTATATTCCGAACTTATTCAAAAGTGTGTTTTAAGACCTAGTATTCAAAGCGCATATTTCTTTTTCGATCAGAAAACCCATGGTGACAAAAATATTAACTTATAATATGCCGTATACAGTTCAACCGAATTTTCATACATTTGAAATTCTGAATTACCCCATCCAGTGACAGTGGTTCACAACATTTTGATTTATTATTATTATTATTACAGAGGCATTAAAAAGTAGCTTATAATATGTATCACGAATCCTTCTATCGAAATTTCAGATTTCTTTTTTTCAACTTTTTTATAACATAAAATTGGTGGCGGCGCTATGCTCGGGGCCGTTGGCTCGGGGAAGCGCCTTAATGCCGTTTTCGCTATACCAAATGACGGTTCTGAGCCACAGAAAAGGACATAACATAAGAAAGTGCAATTTCGTGCGGGACACTTCCCTCACGGAATCGCCCTTAAAGTACCTAATTGTAATAGTTGAGTTATCACCGAATACTCACTTACACTCACTGTCTATCACTTATCATCGATCGTTTAGATTTTTTTAAAACACTTTACAATACAACACTGAAAGGTTGAGAGCCTCTGCAAATTACTATAAGAAAACAAAATGGGTTTATTCCGAACATCAAAGATGTCGGAATACCCCCATCGGGTTTATTCCGAATAAAATTAAAATTTAGAGATATAAGATCGTGGCTCATTGAATTGTCCTTTAAAAACGTCAAATTACCATAAAAACAAACACTCAGTTCATTAACTTACCTACTTTAGACACAATCCAAGTTGGGGTTATTACGATTTTCTAAAAATGACGCGAAATTGTCCTTTGGCACTAAAACTGTCACTGCAATTGCCTGAACGCTGCTAGCGACAAGCGTCAACTGGATACCGATAGCCAAATCAATATGGCACGTAAGTAAATTTATACAGTATAAAAATATTATTGCGTTTGGTAGATTTTTTGGTTGTTCGGAATATAACCAAATTCGAAATAGCCCCAACTCACCTTAATTATTTTTAGTTTTATGATAAAGGAAACTTCCTTATTGATTAGAAATAACATGAAAATATAAGACTACTCACTAAAATTAGATAAGGAATTTGTTACAATGGAAAATACTACAAATTAAAGTAACAGTACAAAAAATCCTTGGAATTCACGGTTATAGTAGTCTGGTAGTACAGTAAGAAACTGACAGTGCCGACACGGAAAATCTTTGGCTTATCACGCTTATCATTCAGCCCCATAGTAAAGTATACACTTTCTCTTTTCCGTGGAAGAGAAAGAAATCTTCTCTTCTGTGATATAAAAGTAAGATCGTATAGGCCGGGTGGCTAGCCCTGGTGTCAGAGTTTTTAGACCGCCTGAAGGCCTCTGATAAGACTAAACGGTTAAAACAACCGGGACCTACAATTAAAGACCTACCTTCTTCTGTGATCTGACCTGGGGATTCAACCATTCAACAAGTATTACAAGGCAGCTCAAGTAAGGAGGGGACTGCTTTCTAAACGACAGAAATGGTGTACACCACAACATAGTAAAAAACAAAGTCGCTTCCCTGTCTGTCCGTATGTTCGTTTGCTCGATGCAGCCATTGGCTTGTGATTGGCTGACGTTAGTTCCTTGAGGCGCACGTGTGATGGCGCCACATGTAGGGAAATTTAAAATTAGTCGCTAGTCGCTACATTTTCTTTAAAGCTACGCAACGGATTTTGATGCGGTTTTTTTAATAGATAGAGTGATTCAAGGGGAAGGTTTATGTGTATAATACACCTGTGCGAAGCCGCAGCGGGTCGCTAGTAGTCATTTAAAATATTCATTCATGAGGAATCCAGAGCAATCCAGAATAAATCAAACAATATTTACTTAAACATTATCATCTTGTTTTCAGCTTTGCAGTAGAACAATCAAGTAAAAAAGACATCATCACATTTAGCTATCAGGAATTTCTTCTTTAATGTCTGGCCCATTTTCACCAGTTGTTTGTTTATCTTGGTTAAGTAGAGATTTTGCAAGAACCAGTTCTGGCATGACCCTGGCAACTTTTCTAGGTTCTTTGACCAGGGATTTGGGGCACTGCATCTCCGACCAGCTAACTGGGATCATGCTGACTCCTTGCGGTGAACCTTCTGCGGTAGCTATTACTACACCAAGCTCATTTTCTGCTGTCGATAGAGGATACCAATGAAACTCTTGCATTGGTAACTGTTGAATGTATAAGGAAATAATTTAGCTTATAAATGATTTATACTGAAAGTAAGGTAAAGGTTCCATAGCTGGCTGCACACAGCAGTGTACGACATTTAGACTGTTGCTACAGCAGACTACAGTGCCAACAACAAATCTGAACTAGTCTCTGGGTGGCAGTGTCGCTACCACCTACTGACTGATGTATAAAATGCTGCCAATGTTTTGATGTTCAAAATAGCGTCATTAGTTCCTCGTTCGGTCACCAGGTCAGATAAGTTGGTGGCACTAAGCATTGTTAGGTGCGGAAGGTAGGTATTTTGTACACTTCCACAGAAATCAGTAGCATTGTGGCAACACTAGTCTGCAGCTGCTACTGTGTGCAGTCTATGCAATTGTACCATTTATGGTTATTAGATACTACAAATAAAATTAATAATGTCAATTTTTTTAAAAGGATACAACTCTAGCTAAAATCACATCACCAGGCCTATAACATTTATATGGGTCAATTCTGTCCTTATCAGTGGCCCTGACTTCTTCTTTTTTGAGTATTCCTCGGTAAGGGCGAGCAAGGACTGTAGGACCCACACAGAATATTGTGCACTGTACTTGTCTGGGATTGACAATAGTCACTTTCGCTGTAACTATGTCACCTGTCTTGGGCAGAATGCTTGGAGTGGTTGGGCTTTCCACTGTTACTGTTGTCACCTGAAAAATACAAGGTGCCTTTTAGAGTCAACTATACACTTTATAAGAGACTAGCTGACTCTGCAAACTTCGTAACATGCAATATCTTTATAAGTTACAACGACTCGGAAACCTTTTTTGGCTCACACTCAAGTTGCACAACAACTTTGCTAAAGATCATCACATGATCAAATGCATAGTTTACGATTCTTTATAGGACATACCTCAGAGCAATTAAAAAGATTTTTTTATTTGCTCTGAGGGACATACAGACAAACATTAATTTTTATATAATTAAAATGATTAATTAATTAAAATACTTATTATAAATGTATATTCAGCCCAATTTTAGAGGCACCATCTTAAGTAATTAAAATAGCTAACTAGACTATTTCTGTTTCTTTTTCACTTTAGGAATTCGGTAGAGAGAAAACTTTTACGATGGCACCTCTAAAATTGGGCTTATTGTATACCTAAAATATAGATATCATAGATATTGGCGGAATCAAACTTCTTGGCTTCTGTGAAGTTAGTCACAAGCTGCGCACATCATCGCTTCTGGCGCAACTGACTTAGGGAATTTGTTACTATGCAATGACTTGTCTTGTCATGTTGTAAACATATAATTGCAAAGTAATATGTACCAAAAAATTATAATTTATTTTCTATCTACCCCTACTTACAATTTAATGAGAACTGAAATAAATAAAAATTCATAAATTAATGTTTCGATACAAGTTTTAAAAGGTGACATTAGCCTATAAAACACTAATATTGTGGTAACTTAGCTAACACAAAGCTTTACAAAACATTGTAATTTTATTATGTCAATAAAGGTTTCTGAAAATGACTCGCCTCGTGTATTTTATTAGGGTTAATAAGTAATTAGATTAAATAATTAGGGTTTGGACCTAGGAGTACCTAATAAATATTTTTTGGACTGGACAGAGACTGTCTTTCCGTTAAAGTACAATGTAGGTGTCTTCAAATCTCGAGTAAATAGGTATCTTCTAGGTAAGCGTGCTACATCCTAGACCGCATATCTGCTTTACATCAGGCAGTGTGTAGTCAAACGCAAACCTATTTGAAATAAAAAAAAAAAAAAAAAAGGTGAAGAGCATAGCCCTCTAGCTATCAATGCCAGTGGTAGATTAAACAAATCAAATAAGAAGCATTTTGCATACATGAAAAATTCCGGTAGATTCTTAAAGCTTCCTAAAACATACCTTTGAGTTGGATGTTTCATCTCTTATCATTCTCAGGACACCAGCTAAATTTGCATATATATAGCCCTGGAATTCGTGAGTTCCAGGACCTGGTATAAACTCGTCATTGGCAGGGCTTAATCGCATACCGGGAATACATATTTTTCCTATTTGTTTTATTTTTTCCTTTAGAACTTCGTTAGGTTCCATTTTGAGGTTATGTATCACGTTTTCTATGTACTTATCTACGGTTTAAGGAAAAAGATCATCGGTGGGATTTGCAATAAAAAGAATTAGTTTTATTATTTACGATTAACTCTTTCAGAATCTTGGCACTAAAAAACTTTTAAAGCATTAGGTAGGTACATTTGTTGACAAACATAGCAGCCACAGATAACACATAACAGCAGCAGCACCATGGAGGAAAAACACTACGAACAGGGGTGCGCTTACGCACTCACGATAATTTTTATGCTGGATAAATATATTCGGGGTGCGCTTACGCACTCCTGACAATTTTTAAGGAACGTCAGTGAACGGGTCCATAGCCTTAGACCAATCATAGCCCTCAAAGCTATTACGAACCAATCCCATCTGTCAATCTCTAGAACCATCTGTCAAATTCGATTCGATGACAACTAGCTCACCAATCAGAGACAAGATAAAATTATCTACCTAAAACCTCGATAAAACTTAGCCTGGTCAGGAGAAAAATTATACCGGATGGATGGATGCCCATCCGTCAGTCGAAAAATTATTCCGACTAAAAATACCACGCACCAATACCACTAAGCTACCCCGTTCACCACAGATATCTGTGCCGTTAACGCATTCCTTCATTTAACGGGTGACATAGGCATAATGTGGTTAATTTTTATCTTAGTCTGGAGTTCATAAACGCACCCTGCATAACCAAAATTATGAAATAACTAGCCCAACTTTATTAAAAACCGGTAAAATCCCGATTTTTATACTCGAAATATTTCTTTTACAATTAGTTTATCTGTGGTTCGTTGTGTTGGACGTGTCACGTCAGCCGGCTGGCTGTCATTTTGCGAGAAATTATTGTTTTATTGTAATTTTAGAAAAAATCCACATAAATTGTGGTAAAAATGTTGATAAAATTTGAGACAAAGTCGGCCAGGGTGAAAGGAATATCCTTTCACGCCAAGCGACCATGGGTTTTAGCCAGTTTGCACAATGGAGTGATTCAACTTTGGGATTATCGGATGTGCACATTACTAGAGAAATTCGATGAACACGATGGTCCTGTGCGAGGAATTTGCTTCCACAACCAGCAGCCTCTGTTTGTGTCAGGCGGAGATGATTATAAAATCAAGGTATAGCCATAATTTCGATATTACCAGCAAGACTACAGCTATACATGTCGTCATGTTTTTGACACGTATATCAAATGCCGCAAAGTCTGTAACATATAACGCTATATCATATTTACCTAAACTACCTGCTAGTCTTTAAATATCCAGTTCAAGCTTCTTTTGTGAATGTAGTAAGGCGATAAGTACACATTGAAGAATGCTCTGTAGACTAGGTAACAATCTGTATGAAGTCTTCCACTATCAGCAGATTCCAGATTCCTGCAGAGAAATTATTCATTTCCTAATTTATATTTGGGCTTCACTGTGTTCTTACATTGTTAGCCGTGGTGGTCAAGAGGTAGTGACACCCGCCTTACAATCGTGAGGTCGTGGGTTCGAATCCCCGGTCCCGTACCAATGAGTTCTTTGGAATTTATGTACGGAATTTCATACCACAGGCTTTTCGGTGAAGGAAAACATCGTGAGGCAACCTGCATACATCCGTAGAAGAAATTCGATGGCGTATGTGTATCCACCAACCCGCACTGGGCCCGCGTGGTGGATATGGCCCAATCACCCTTCGTGGGTAGGCCTACGTCCTGCAGTGGACTACTAAAAAGGCTGGTACAGTACAGTACAGTACGGTGTTCTTACATAAACATGACCTGTAGAGACGATTAGGCTTGCATTTGACATACTACCCTGCGGTCTGATTGCTTAAATAGCTAAGTGACATCTTTGCGAATTTGATTTGATTCGATTGTCACTTAGAGGTTTTAAGCAATCGAATGGCTTTACAGATATCCTATACTAAGCTTGGTTACAGTGCTATGAGAGCAGCGTAATATTGAGCTCATCATGATCAAATCAATTAATGTTCATATTGCACGAAATCCCAACATAAAGAATGAAATAAATTCTGATATAAGTATTATGTACCACATTCTTGCCATGAAAACTGTTTACTTATGATACAAAAACACAAATTGACATTCTTCTGTTGTTGGTCATAGTGGCATCCTGATTGCATTTGAGTAGTGAGGAAGTGTGTCGCTCTGAGTTCTGTGACTATCCACGGATATTTGACAACATTACTTCCTCGGACGACATCTCGACCATAATTTGGGCGTGTAAACGAGTGAAATGTTGATCGACATTGTTGCTGGAGAGTCTCACGTAAATGTCCTATGACCAACTTAGTCCTCTAGTTATTACATAACTTAAGGCTCTCTGTTATGCTATCCTAGACTGGTGGTTAAAACTCACGATTTATTTCAGGTGTGGAACTATAAGCTGCGAAGATGTCTGTTCACACTGCTCGGACATTTGGACTACATTCGTACCACATACTTCCACCATGAGTACCCCTGGATTTTGAGTGCCTCTGATGATCAGGTAAATTTTTTTACAGATTTATTTTTTTAAGATTTTTAGTTACATGTGCTATGCACTGAAAGATACCAAATGATACCTCATTACAACCATGCCTCTGTTAAATAATCACCATTCTATCAATGGACAAATTATATGATTTTGATTGTACTGTACTCGTACCAACCCCATATTTGTGGGAGGAGGTTAGAAGAGGTAAAATGAAACAAACTTAGGTCAGAGGATACCAAAGGGGGCACTGAGGAAAAAAGACTTAGAAAAATTTTCACTAAAATGCTACGCCATAAGTAATCTTCGGGATCCGGTGGGATGTGGGAGTATAAGGGTGGGGAAACCCCTGCACGCACCCGGAGGTCATTGACCTTGACAGACCTTGACACCAAGGTCACTGACCTTCGCCGGCCGCTACCGCGGCACGCTCGCTTCGCTCGCTCGGCTCGCGCGTTGTTGTCTCTGTTCAAACCTAACCTAACCTACGAGATCAAAATACTTTAGCGAAGTCCTTCTGTTGGTTAGGATAAATAGGAACGACCTAAACTCGTAATAAGGACAGATTGTCTCTGGCGCTTCGCCGGCCGCTGCCGCGGCACGCTCGCTTCGCTCGCTCGGCTCGCGCGTTGTTGTCACTGTTCAAACCTAACCTAACCTACGAGTAGACGTCGAAATACATTAGCTAAATCTTTCTGTTGGTTAGGATAAATAGGAACGACCTAAACTCGCAATAAGGACAGATTATCTCTGGCGCTTCGCCGACCGTTGCCGCGGCTTGCTCGCTTTTGAGTCAAAGTCAGTCAAGGTCAATGATCTTGGAGTCAAGGTCAGTGACCTCAGGGTACATGCAGGAGTTTCCCCACCCTTATACTCCCACATCCCACCGGATCCCGAATATTACATAAGGCGTAGTCAGTCAAGGTCGATGGTCAGAGTCAAGGTCAGTCACGGTTGATGATTTTGTTGTCAAACCGACTATCTTGGAGTCAAGGTCATTCAAGGTCAATGATCTTGGAGTCAAGGTCAGTGACCTCAGGGTGCGTGCAGGGGTTCCCCCACCCTTATACTCCCACATCCCACCGGATCCCGAAGATTACATAAGGTGTAGGATTTTAGTGCAAATTTTTCTAAGTCTTTTTTCCTCAGTGCCCCCTTTCGTACACTCCAACCCAAACTTAGGCACAGTAAGGTTGAAAATAGTAAGCAGAGCCTAGAATAAAAATTGCCTGTGATAGATTTTTAAGTGCCGGATTAGCCCTAAGGCAAAATAGGCAATTGACTAGGGGCCCCGTGAATTCGTAAATAAATAAACTGGACTAATGGGAGTCGGGCTGGCCTACCAAGGGTTCCGTAAAAATCACAACTTATCACTAAGATGCCAAACTGACCTCAATCTGGCGACCGAGGGCGTCGAGGTTGCCAGGTATTGGTCTCTAAAGCACATTTGATACCATATAGCTTTAAGATAGTTGATTGAATCAGGCATTACTTTTCGGAAATTCATCTTCAAATCTATGTTTTGAATAAATATTTAGTTTTTTTTTCTTTATAATATAAATGTCCTTAATGCACTTAATGCCCTTAAACTTATTTGCCTACAACAAGATAGCGGAAATACACTAAAAAAACTATTCAAAACATAGACCATATAGCTTTGTAAATATTGTAAATATATTTAAAAAAATATGTATATTAAACAAAAACTATTAGCCATTGAAACGAAATGATGATGACTAAGATGCCTGAATATAAAATGATGTATTGAAAAACAATTGGAATCCTCCCCGCTGTAAAGGTACTGTAATCCCTATTACAGAATACAGCCCGAGAATTGCACTGCCTAGGGGCCCCTGGTAGGGTTAATCCGGCCCTGCTTATCAGTGTTGTGGCAGTTTTGTATTACTTAAACATACAACTTCCTTTACAGACAATCAGAATATGGAACTGGCAGTCCCGGCAGTGCATCAGCGTTCTCACGGGCCACAACCACTACGTAATGTGCGCCCAGTTCCACCCCACAGAAGACCTGATAGTTTCCGCATCTCTCGACCAGTCTGTGAGGGTTTGGGACTTCTCCGGACTGAGGAAGAAGAGCGTTGCTCCCGGACCAACGGGACTGGCTGAACATTTGAGAAACCCACAGGCAACTGATCTGTTTGGACAGGTAAGTTACCAAATGTTGCCAGATTGGTCACATCTGTAGCATAAGACTTGTAAATTGTATGAAACAGTAGGAATGCTATTTATGCATCATATATAAATACATAAATTAAAGTGCTATGACTAAAATTATGCCCTGTTTCTAAATTGTTGTTATCATAATACACAACACATATGTAGAAAATGCTAAAATAAAAAACAGGTCTAAACATCTCAAGCTAAGCTGCTGAGGCATGAAGTTAGTTTTAGAACTGTAGTTTACTGTTATCTATATGTTATAATAATAATGTATAAACCCAATAGTATTGTTTGTAGGCATAGCTAAAACTCCTGCTGTAGGATTAATTAAACTTCTTGGGGTCTGTGAATATGAGGCAAGTGGTTGCGCAGTAGCAATATATATTCATATGTTAGCAGCGCAAGAGGGGGTTGTGCGCAGCTTGTAGCTAACTTCAACTCCAAGTAGTTTGATTTGCCTATATTTGTTATAATTTGAACTATAATTATGTTTATTGTGCTTATATTATTTTTCCATTCCAGAAAATTCCATTGCAGGTATATTGTGTTATTTTTTTGGGTTTGATGAACCTAATTTTGCCAAAATGTTTGTTAGTGCTAACACAGTTTTATTGCTGTTTCTTTCTTTTGTCTATTGAATGTATTATGCACATGCATTGAATTTCCTTTTTTTGTTAGTAAATAAATTCATAGTCCATGTTCTCATGAAGCTAAGATATCATGTTTGGCATCTAATGACAGAAATTGCAATTATTGCTTTGGCGAACTGAATTGTGCGATCGCTATTTTTGCATGTTTTCATAAACATGCTTGCTCATTTGCCTCTGATACTCACTATATGAATATTTACTAACACAAGTGTGACAGTTAGAGAATTTTAATTGCTTAAAGTGTTTATTTACTAGTGTCTTCTGTACTGTACCAGCTCTTTTAATAAGTCTACTGCAGGACGTAAGCCTACCCACGAAGGGTGACAGTCCATATCCACCACACTAGCTAAGTGTGGGTTGGTGGATTCACATACGCCGTCGAATTTCTTCTACAGACGTATGCAGGCAACCTGCAACCTCACGATGTTTTCCTTCACCGAAAAGCCAAATGAAAAAAAAAACATAAAAGCCAGAAAATGGTGTGATCCGCACATAAGTTCCAAAGAAACTCATTGGTACGGGACCGGGATTGGTACCCACGACCTCACGAATGATAGCCGAGTGTTACTACCACTAGGCCACCATGGGTTTGACTTATTTGACTTTACTTGTGTCTTCAATTAAAGATAAATGCTTCATTATCATGGCATCATTAGGATATACATACCTACCAGAACTCGATTTTACAATCCATTTTAAATGGTCACATTTTGTTTCAATATTGTGTGCTTATCAATGACAATACAATAATTAGAACATGTTTTTAGTCTTTCTTAACTTAATTTTATAATGTTTGTTTATAGGCTGATGCAGTAGTGAAGCATGTCTTGGAAGGGCACGACCGCGGCGTCAACTGGGCGTCATTCCACCCCACTCTGCCTTTGATTGTCTCTGCGGCTGACGACAGACTGGTCAAACTCTGGAGGATGAACGATGCTAAGGTAAGATCGTCTGATGAACGAAACGAATATTGTTTGTTAAAGCAAAGATTACCCAAAGTTTTAGTTAGCAAAATAAGGAGTACCTAGTTAAGGGTCTTAGATTCGAGATCTTGCGGGATCGCGCTATATGCACATTGTACACCTCTTCCAATGGGCCTTATTGGAAAACTATAGGGAAGGCCTATGTCCAAGAATTACTACTGTGATAAAAGTAAGAATAAAGACGGTATCTAATTTTAATTGTCTGTTGGAATGATGAGAGTACTTCCTTATTAGGCAGTCTAATCAAAACAAGATAAAGATGAAGTTTATTTAACTGACCAATACTTTAAAAGTCCTGAGTTTTTTCTAGCAAGAGCTCTGTATAGTCCGAGTCATACAACTTGGCGGCTGTGATGTTAGTTACAAGCTGCAGATAACCCAATTCTCGCGCGGCTGCTCAGTGAGTTTCAATCAGGATTGGGCTATCCGCAAATTTTAGCTGACATCACAGCCGCTCAGTTGCATGGTTCGACCTATAATACCTGTACCTATTACTTTATTTATACGCTACCGTCCTCTCCATCCTAAGGTTGCCTGGCAGAGATCGCTATCAGCGATAAGGCCGCCCATTGTTACACTGTTTGCGGTGTTACTCACAATCCTTCACTGACGTAATCATACACACACTCAAACACACGTCCTCCCAATGTATCCCGTTCTCACATACTGGCATGTTATTGCAAGCAATGTAAATTTCTCTGTGACGAAGACGCGTAAATGCCTTTTAAAGTAATAGTATTTTACCGGGCCACCAAGATACAGGCATCGCCTAGTTTGGGGCCCACTGGCACTGCGCAACATCGGCAAATGTTTTTATTCATATTCAGTACCTATTCGTTTTACATGTACTCGATGATTTATTTTCGTTTTGCTAATATTATATAATATTAATAGTACATCTACATATGTTACCAACTAATTATCAACAACGTACCTATCTACACTGAGCTTTTAGTATTCATTATGAGTTATTGTTATCTTTTGCGCATGTTTTTTGTCAAATGATTGTATGGTAAATAAATATTTTCTTTTGTTTATTTGTTTTTTCTTTTTGTTTATTTCTTGGTGTTTTTTCAGGCGTGGGAAGTGGATACGTGCCGTGGCCACTACAACAATGTATCCTGCGCTTTATTCCACGCTCGCTCCGAGACGATCCTATCAAACAGTGAAGACAAGTTCCTGCGCGTCTGGGATATGACCAAACGCACCTGTCTGCACTCCTTCCGGCGAGAACATGAGAGGTAAATAAAGAAATCTATACTCTATAAAATTTAACTTGATCTCTGCGACAGTGACATTGACATAGAAGATTGACATTTTTAGAGTTGAGATAGTGGTGGAAAAAATCGATTTTCAAACAATGTTGTAATGAAATCCAATGAGTAGTTGAAGGTGAGAAATTGGATTTTATTTACTTACTATTATTTAAGATCAAGTATGTACACATGTAAATAATGTTATGATATTAATTAAATACTCATAATAATGTAACGATAGTATTTATCGACGTTTTTCACTATTATCGATACTAATGTAACATATAATTGGGTTTAATTTAATTACACATGCAAAAAATGTTATGATATTAAAATATACAATAAAATTAATGATAAATTAAGTTTTATTTAAAATATTGTCAGTATAAACTATCGATATTTTAATTAAACTCTATCTAAAACTCTGTGGTCACGATCATTCGTCGCCCATCACTAATCGGCATGCCCATAAAGTATGACATTGACAGGTACTGTCTGTACTATTAAGAAATTCAGGACTTCATAGGCGTGATTTTTCTGACAGCTGTCGCAGAGATCAAGTTAAATTTTATAGAGTATGTGACTAATAAAAGTAAAAAAAAACAAAATGCCGTTGACTCTAATAGTGCATCCACACACTCCGCGATGCTACACGAGCACCGCAGCTGTAGCTAACTTCACATCGTATACAAGTATACAAGGCGGCGATGTGAAGTTGGCTACAGAAACTTCTAAATAAACTTCTATTGCTGACTTCACATCGCCGACATTTATACTAGTTTACGATGTGAAGTTAGCTACAGATGCAGTGCTCATGTCGCCTCGTGGAGTGTGTGGACGCACCATAAGAAGTGTGCTTCTATCTATTTAGGTTTAAAAAAAACCGGACAAGTGCGAGTCAGGCTCGCACACCAAGGGTTTCGTACAAATCCAGAAAATTTCTAAAATTGGGAAGTAATTTGTTTAAAATATATAATCGTCAACAAAAATTTTTTTTTACTTTTTTCGTCATACATCGAAAATTATACTTTGTTAATCCTACTAATATTATAAACGCGAAAGTTTGTGAGGATGGATGGATGGATGGATGGATGGATGGATGGATGGATGTTTGTTACTCTTTCACGCAAAAACTACTGAACGGATTGAGATGAAACTTTGCAATAATATAGCTTATATATCAGAATAACACATAGGCTATAAATTATAATGATATTGCGTCAAAAATCAAAATATCATGTGGGCGAAGCCGCGGGTTAAAACTAGTATAGCATGAGCGAATGAAGCTCTTTTATATGATAGCTATTTTTTGTGAATCTAGGCCCTATTTTTTTGTGATTTAAATAAAAATGTACAGTTTTCAGATCCAGTAAATGTTAAATCTTTTATAGACTGCCATTAATTTGCTCTTCCTTGAAAACTTTCACTCTTTGAAAGATACATGATTTCAAAGGCTGCCTCGGTGACTCAGTGGTTAGTGACCCTAACTTCTGGATCAAAGAGGCGTGGGTTCGATCCCCACCCAGGGCAAATATTTATGTGATGAACATAAGTGTTTGCTCTGTGTCTGGGTGTTATTTAGTTACTATCTATATAAGCAAAGAAGATATAATAATACTACGTATAGAACGGCCACTCGTTACCCCCCACCCGTTTGAGTCTTCCTCACTTCCACCCCGCGTCAGGACACGATTGACTACTCTGCGCGCGGGCTGCACAGGCCGCTGCAAATACCCGTGTAGCGTTCGTGCGTATGTGTAGTGTATGTGAATAAATATAGTGTTGTGTGCGTAAGACAGCAGATTTTGTATGAAGAAACGCGGAGTGTCCGGGCTGTGATATAAGTATGTATTTAAAAATAAGTATATGTCACAAGCCAAATCACAAGCTTTGCTTAGTTTGGAGTCAGAGGCCGTGTGTAAGATGTCCAAAAAAAGTCTAATATCAATCTTGATAAAGTCTGGTCAGGCTGTAAATCGGTTGAATTAAGTATTCCCATTTTTTGATAAGTTTGGTTTTAACTGAGTTAATGTTACATGATGTATCCTATATGTATATAGAAGTGGTGGTCAAGAGGTAGTGACACCCGCCTTACAATCGTGAGGTCGTGGGTTCAAACCAAGTCCCGTACCAATGAGTTCTTTAGAATTTATGTACGGAATTTTACACCACTGGCTTATCGGTGAAGGAAAAAAATCATGAGGCAACCTACATATGTCCGTAGAAGAAATTCGATGGCGTATGTGCATCCACCAACCCGCACTGGGCCAGCCTGGTGGATATGGCCCAATCACCCTTCGTGGGTAGGTCTACGTCCTGCAGTGGACTATCAAAAGTCTGATACAGCACAAAGTGAATGTTGTTAAAAGTTAAAATATCTTACAAAGCTTACTAAAATGTATGTGTTACAGATACTGGGTGCTGGCGGCGCACCCTACCCTGAACCTATTCGGCGCGGGACACGACGCAGGGCTGGTGCTGTTCAAGCTGCAGCGCGAGCGCCCCGCATACGCTCTGCACAACAATATGTTGTTCTACATCAAAGACAGGTCCGTCACTTTATACTTCTATGAGTATTTCTTCGTGTCTTTGTCTTAAAACAAAACGTACTAAACATTTTAAATATTTATTAAAATTTATAATTTCCAAAAATTAAACCACGGAGAGTTGCTGGTCTTGGTGCTAAGTCCTCTCTTGGTGCTAAATCCTCTCTTGGTGCTAAGCCCTCTGCTATTCTCGTGTATTGCAGTGTTACACACACACACACACACACACACACACACACACACACACACACACGCACACACGCACACACGCACACACGCACGTACGGACGTTCATACAACTTTTAGGTTTAAAGAATGTATTTATCATGCAAGACATTTCTGTCGTTTACGTGATAAAAATAACATAAATAACATATTAAGATTTCGTTTCATAAGATTAATAGTAATTATTGGTTTCCTTTTTTAATTTAATTTCCTTTTACCAAATTTTAAAACACATTGGGTATATATTCTTTCTGTTACATCGCACTCGAGCCCCAAGACACAAGCCACGTGCTTAGTTTGGGGTTCACTGCACCACTCTATACTTGCCTTACCATGAATTCACTCTGCTAAATCTCATAACTATGGTATTGAACATCTTTGTAACTTGTGTGTTTCATTGTAAGCTTTCTAGTAAATAAACTTTATTTCTTTCTTTCTTTCTATTTTGCTTATTAGTTACTAGTACTGTATTTTAACACATTAACGCTGGCTAAAATCATGTAATTTATTGGTATTGCATAACAAAATGTTACAAGAATCATTTTATTGCATTGTGTTGAAAAGTAACGTCGTTATTACTAATTTTATTTTGAGCTATGCATATGAGTAATAAGCTGTTTTAGCAGTTTGAATGTGTAAGAACTACTGACTAATTGATTAATTTTAATATTTTATTTCAGACAACTACGAAAGCTGGATATGCAGACCAACCGTGACGCACCCGTCATGCAAATACGAGGCCAGGGCAGACATCAGCCGTACAGGTACTAATATTTCAGCTACAGCCATCGAGCAAGTATATATAGAATAACAATGGTGCAAAAAAAGTGTCCCGAGCCAAAACCTTACTCAAGCTGCATAGTACATAGGCAGGCAATTTAGTTAGTCGTAAGGTGATTGCTAGCCAACTACAAACCGCGCGCAAAGTGCTCAGTTATAAGCACAAATTAGGTGACAAAACGTCGAGATTAGAGAAAATGGATGATTGTGATTTTTTTTTATTAACCTATACTGTCCTATTTCTTCCTTCTGTTAAGGCCACGTTTTTTGTCAACTTCTTTTTTCTATCCGTACTTGGTTGCCTGGAAGAAACCGCTTGAAGCGATAAGGCCGCCAGTTAGAAACCTATAAATTGTACTGTTTTGTCCCTGTAATTTGTCTAACAAAGTGTTATTATTTGTTTGTTTGTTTTGTCCCACTCCAGGGCAAAGGTCTCCCCCATTTCCTTCCATAAGTCTCGATCCATCGCAACTTCTTGCCAACCCCTCTCGAATGAGTCAAGATCGTCACGCCAGCGCTTCTTGGGTCTTCCCAGGCTGCGTCGTCCGTCACACACCCACTCCGTGACGATCCTGGCCCATCGATCGGGGTGCATCCGCGACACATGTCCCGCCCACTCCCACTTTAGTTTGGCGGCTTTTCGGCCGCATCAACTAAACTACCTACTAGGGGTAGTTGTAGTTGATTGTGAATTATTTAATGAATATATCTAAGTACGTATGTATGACGGCGCTATTTTTTTACTACTTTCACTTAGGCACTGGGGCTTTGTAGATGTTTGCGAAGGCTACAGCATATAAATTGTACACTTAGAACAAATTAATATAAACGCAACACGGAGTAAGGGGAAAAATAAGCTGACATTGATGGGGGATATATTTTGAACCTTGATGGGACTTGAATATAATTTTTTATGTATTTTGTCCATCCCAATGAGTTGGCTGTGACACTCACTGAGTAAGGATATATAGCGAGGCTAAAAAGAAAGCCTGTCTTCAATTAAAATAAGATCAATAAGAGGAGATGCACTCACTGGAGTGCACACTTGACTTGTCAACCGAACACCCAAAACATCCACTTAAAGTGAAACTGATCAAAGATTATTATTTATGTAATAGAACACAAAATAATTTGTGGCTATATCATGTATTCTAGCGATCAATTTTATTTATTATTTGATAGTGTGCCTGATCTGGATTAATTTCTACTAACTTCGTTTGAACTTATGAAAGATGATAAGACGAACTGGTAGTAAAATAAATAAAGGACCACGTAAAAAAGTGGTATAACAGTAGTATACTGAGCGCCACACAAATGGGTGGATGAGAAGTTAGCCGCAGAGGACACTTCGCCGTGATTGGCTAATTATTGCGCATGTGTGCACAATTCCGACGCCGCGTGTCGTAGTGCGTAGGGAACGCGCGGGAGGCATGCCTATAGTTCGGCTTTTGCGCTGCGTTTTGCGCGTAACTTACCATCCGCCGATTTGTGTGGCGCTTAGTATAGTTACATGATGACTTAATATTGTGCCTGTCTTTGATGCTATATTAAAATGATATGGCCTTCAATTTATTCTGAATTTTCTATGTACATACATTTTAAAGTGCTTGCATGTTTTCCCAGCATGTCGCTGAACCACGCGGAATGGTGCGTGCTAGTGAACTGGCGAGTGGGAGACACCTCCACATACGAGCTGTACGCCGCCCCCCGAGAAGGAGGCGAGGCTCCCTCGGCGGAGCCCCTCAAGGGACACGCCACCACCGCCGTCTGGGTCGCTAGGAATCGGTTCGCGGCACTCGAGAAAAATAACCAGGTTAGTCATGTGAAAGGGTAGTTTTGAGAAGGTGTTAGAGAACGTATCCATTTTTTTTTAATTTGCCACCTCTCATGTTACTTTCTTTGAGAAAACCCAAAAAAAATGGCAGGATAATATTTTGAAGAGTCTCCTCCCTGGACGGATTTCGTAATACCCAACGTTTATGTGTGAGCTATATGCGACGCCGTGAGAAGGAGGCGAGGCGCCCTCGGTCGAGCCCTTGAAGGGTCGCGCCACTACCGCCGTCTGGGTCGCCAGGAACCGGTTCGCGGCACTCGAGAAAAATAACCAAGTCAGTCCACCAGTACTAGGTGAACATGAGGTCTCCGATAGGAAAACTACCTCAACAGCACCAGAAACAGAATAAATACACGATCACTTGTCTTAACTCACCGGCTTAGTTGTGTTCGGAGACTACTGAACTGTCATATCAAACGCTCGGGAAACCGGCGCGTCTGACACTGACTGTTACTCGCCTGGTGACGGCATTCGGTGTTGCCGCGTTAGGCCAAATATTACGCGAACACTTGGTAACCAATATTTTACTAATTTGACACCCCTCAAGGGGATCATATATGAAAAAAAAACAAAAAATACTAAGCGTAGTATTTTGAAGAGTCCCCTACCGGAGTAAGTCTATTTACGAGCTATACCCAGCCCCGTGAGGAGGCGAGGCTCTTTCAGCCGAGCCTCTGAAGGGATACGCCACTACCGCCGTTTGGGTCGCTAGTGACCGGTTCGCAGCATTCGAAAAAAATAACCAGGTCAGCCACTAGTACCCATAATTTTTAAAAAATTTGATACCCCTCAAAGGGACCATATATTACTATGAAATAAATAAAAAAAATAACGAGCGTGGTATTTTGAAGCGCCTTCTCCCTGATTGGGTGACATAAATTGGGTAAGTTTCCTTATTACAAGCTATACGCCGCCCCGCGAGAAGGAGGCGAGACTCTCGGCGGAGCCCTTGAAGGGATACGCCATTTTGGCACCCATCAAGATGCAGTGGTATAAAAAAAAGCGCAAAAAATACTGAACATAGTATTTTAAAGAGCTTCTTCTCTAAACGGGTCTTGTTATATGGGTACGTCTACAAACAAGCTGTACTCGGCGTCCCGCTAGGGCGGCGAGTTTCCCTCATCGGAGCCACACCTCAAGGGGCACGCAAAAATTGCCAGGTACCAGGAATCGGCAGTTTTCAAAATGTATTAGGGATATCGAATGTATACTGAGCGCCACACAAATCGGCAGATGAGAAGTTAGCCGCAAATGACACTTCGCCGTGATTGGCTAATTATTGCGCATGTGTGCACAATTCAGACGCATGTGGTAGTGCCTAGAGAGCGCGCGGGAGGCATGAGGTTGGCGGGCGGGTGTGCCCCGGCGTCTCGTTTCTCTGGCTCCCGCGAATGCTTATATTTTGGCTTTTGCGCAGAGCCCTGCGCATAATTTCCTATACGTCGATTTGTCTGGCGCTCAGTATACTCATAGTACGAGACCCATTTTTTACAAATTTGACACCCCTTGAGGGTAGTTCTCAAGGTAACCAAAAATTGTATACCGCTTTTAAAATGGAATTTAATTAAACAAAAATTGTTTGATTTGCAGCTGGTGATCAAGAACCTGAAGAACGAGGTGTCGAAGAAGATTTCGACGCCGCAGTGCGAGGAGATCATGTACGCCGGTACCGGCATGCTCCTGTTGAGAGAGCCCGAGTGCGTGCAGTTGCTCGACGTTCAGCAGAAATGGACTATCGCTCACGTGAGTCATTATCTATATTTACTAGTAGTCCGGACTTGGACCTCGCGATATTTCTATTTTATATCATAAACACCTACTGGGATTTAAAAAAAATGTAACAATATTTTTATGAAAGTTAGCGATTTATTTTAAACACATGTTGAAGGACATGACATTCGGTGAAATGTTTAAAATAGTAGCGCCGTTTTGCCCTTTTTTACCACGGCCCTCGTATCTTCGCAACCACTGAACAGAAGATGCTCATATTCGAACTTAAAAATTCTATAAATATAAACTACGTTCATGCTAAATTTCATGTAGATCGGTTGAGCGGTACTTGAGTTATCGTCGAACAAATATACATACAAACATACACCCAAGTGCCGGCTCGTCCCAGTAGACTCTGAGACCTCACTTACGCTCGGTCAATTATAATAAAGTAATATTTCCACTATTGGATAAAAGCCTCCTTATCAATTTCCCATAAATTATTTTATTACTTTATAATCAGCGCATTTTTCATGAGTAGGAATGCTTTCGGCCGCGTACGCAACCAATGTTCGCGGCTGGTTGCGTACGAGGAGTTTTTCTTCCTCGCCAGTATTAATTAAGCACTTAGTCAAAACAATGAAAATCTTGATGAAGAAAAATGGGAAACTACTCGTATATCGAAAACTAACTAAACATATAAATCTGAATCTGAAACTATCTTTGTGATAAACATTTCAACTGAAGGAAACGCAGAATCAGATTTTTGAAATGCTTATCACAAAGATAATTCGTTGAGATAAAATCTAGTGTGGAAAGCACTCAAAATAAAATCATAATATGGAAAATTCTCAATTCCCCAGGTGAAAATCGCCAAATGCCGCTACGCTATTTGGAACTCCGACATGTCGCTAGTAGCCCTCCTGGGGAAACACACCGTCACCCTCTGCACAAAGAAGCTAGAACAGCTGTGCACCATCACAGAGGGCGCGCGCGTCAAGTCTGGAGCCTTTGATGATTCGGCTGCGCAGCCTGTATTCATATATACCACAGCTAACCATATCAAATACTGCTGTAAAGACGGGTAAGTCATTATTGTGACAAGAACTTAGAAACTGACAAGAAGCCAGAATAATTGTGTCAAGAAACTATAGCTACTTGATTTCTAGTTAGAGCGTTACATAATTATATACTGTTAGAGAAAGGTAAGTAACTATTTTGACAAGAACTTAGAATTTGACAAGAAGTTAAAAAACCTGTGTTAAGAAACTATAACTACTTCACTTGTAGTCAAAATTTCAAATACTACTAGAGAAAGGTATGTAACTATCCTGACAAGAATTTAGAATCTGTCAAGAAGCTAGAACAGTGTGTCAAGAGGTTAGAACTCGCTTAACTCAATGTTAGAACGGCTGTGTGCGATCTTAGGAAACACAAAATCTGACAAGAAGTGAGTATATCTCTGTCAAGATTAGAACAGGCATGATAACTAAAAAAATATAATTAGTCCTTCAGATAGATTTTTAAAAAATATTAGACATTTAATTTTTCGTTGTCAATTGAACAAAAAATTATGAAGATTTAGCCCGATAAAGTTTCGCGTGACATCACAAGTGTCATACAAATGTATAAACTTTCGTGAGAGACGTGACGTCACGACCCCCACTCAAAAACTTGGACATGGTTTATCCTTGTTATTTGTATTTTTTTTTTTTTTAATTTATATTAATGGCCCGCTATAACGGGGCGAATCGACCTGTCCCATGTCGGCTCTCGTGCGGGTTGCCTGAGGTGGTGAAGCCTTCCTCGAGGTCGCTGTTGTCTGTGGAGGTGGTGTTTTAGGCATGAATCGGAACAAGCTCTGCATTGCAGCACTGAGGAGACCCGACATGGCACCATCATTACCACTTGGGCGGAGAACGGGTCTCTCAGAAGCTGCTATCAGTTCTGCTCTTTCAGAACCAGATTGTATGGCTGAATTTGGAATGGGGTAGCCCTAGTAGTAGGTAGGTAGCTATCTGTTGCATTTACAAGATCGTTGGAGACTTCAGAAAACTCAGGTTTTCTCCTCTGTCCTCATAAACGATAACCTCATGGTGTTCCGAGGCTTTAATGCAACCCAGCCGGTCTGTGGCTTCCGCCTTCGACCACCATAGCGTCCACGCTTATCACCCCGGGAGTGCTGTTCACTATCCTGATAAGATGATCAAGCAATGCGCTAGCCTGTGCAAAAGGTGACTGGGCAGCCCACTCGACTAGTGCAATCGTTTTGTTTTTCGATCTCACCAGTCGGAATCGGTGGCCGCCTGCGTCGCACACTGGCATAGCGTCATAGGATTTCCGCTTCATTGTTACTTTGGCGGTGCTCCCGTTAAGTAGACATGCTAGACCAGGTGACAACCGGACGCGTTTCTGGTTTCTAACTTGGCAAAAGCTTATTCCGAATCTTTCTTTGTTATTGTCCATAAAGAGAGCCACACAATACGAATCCCTGGAACTCCCTCTTCCGCGTTCTGCAGAATTTCATCGATAGCTACGCTTTTTGAGAGTAGTCATTTTAATTTTATTGACAAAAGAAAAAATACATGTCCAATATTTTTTGATAATCTAACTCACGGACTAATTATAATAATGATTTTTTTACCCAGTTATGATGCCTATTACTTGGTTATCTTAAGTTCGACCGCCAACAATTTAACTTAAAAGTAAATTCCATTTGAATTCCGTGTAGTTTTTTAATTCTTTCTATTATTCGTCAACTTGTAAAAAAATTCAGTAAGTATGTGATTTCTGCGTCCGCCTTTATCATAATAAGTCCGCAAAATACATTGTTATATCTTTAATGTTTGTTCACAGTGACTACGGAATCATCCGTACGCTCGACGTGCCGGTGTACGCTTGCAAAGTTCTGTCGACGGAGACCGGCGCGCGCGTGGTGTGCCTCGACCGGGAATGTCGCCCCAAAGTGCTCAACATCGACCCCACTGAATATAGGTACGCTTTGATAAAACCCGTACGCTTGATGTGCCGGTGTACGCTTGCAAAGTTCTGTCGACGGAAAAAATCTGACATCATCCTTGCTTGCTTGCCAACCGGCCTATACGACCTTACTTACTTTTGCCCTGTATTTTATGGATTTTTAAGCGATTTTTCATTATGGACTTCTTGACATAAGCAGCACAGTATGATCAATAGTTTCATTCTGATATAGGTTTTTAATACATATATCAGAAAGAGACTATTGATCATGAAGCATCGTCTTGTGCGTGCAAATATCTAATAAAATCATCGGTTTCAGATTCAAACTGGCGCTGGTGACGCGTCAGTACGACCAAGTGCTGCACATGGTGCGCACCGCCAAACTCGTTGGACAGAGCATCATCGCCTATCTTCAGGAGAAAGGTGGGCTCACGATTATTTATAGAACGACTAGCTTTTGCTCGCGGCTCCGCCCGCGTGGTATATTGACTTTTGTGATATCCCACAGGAACCTTGTATTTTTTCGGTATAAAAAGTCGCCTATGTCATTTTCCGGCCCTTGAACTATATCCATGCCAAAAATCAAGTTAATCTGTTGCTCCGTTGGTGCGTGAAAGAGGAACAAACGAACAAACTTTTCGGATTTATAATATTAGTACGAAGTATGATTGTATTAAGTAACGATCAGATGGTCTTATAGCTTTTGTTTTATCTTTCTTTGGTATTATAAGAAGGTTGTCTGAAAGAAATCGCTTTTAGCGATAGGACTGCCATTTGTGCCTTTTCTGACTTTGTTTCTTCTGTTATGTGTTCCTTTTTGTTGGTTTCAATGAAGTGTTGTTGTATTGTTATTATATGATATTATTTCTCGCCTAAACTGACACAACCGACTTCAACCATGACCATCGATGTATCAAAGACATATACTATTTATAGAACTTTATATAGATATATTATAAGCTTCGTAATGTATCTAAAAAACAAGTGAATTAAATGTTTTGCAAAAAAATTTGACTTGTTTCAGTCAAAAATACTGGCGACCAAATTTCGCAAGGCAATCTGGTTTATATGTTATTCTCCTATTCAATACATTTATATTAAAAACAAATGAAATATTTGTTTTCTAATAAATTCATTAAATATTATTAAATTTCAAATACTTGCGGCCAAATTTCGCAAGGCAACCCTGTTTAAATTTATTCTCCTATTTATATAATTACGTAAAAAATTGGTTTCAACCGTGTACGCTATGAGTGGGATGTTCTTGCGGTGGGATCTCGGGCTATGAATTCCACCTACGTTGTGTTAATATTATCTTTTCATTCAGGTTACCCCGAAGTGGCGCTGCACTTCGTAAAAGACGCCCGCACTCGTTTATCGCTGGCGCTGCAATGCGGCAACATCGAGGTGGCGTTAGAAGCAGCTAAGAGTTTGGACGAACCTGACGCTTGGGACAAACTGGCCGAAGCCGCGCTCAATACTGGCAACCATCAGGTAATGTAGCTATACTAAACAACTGATTGTTTTATGAAAAGATTTTCGCATTCTGCTATCGCTGGCGTTGCGGAATGTCAATATCGAAATAGCTTTAGAAGCAGCTAAGAGCTGGGACGGACCAGACGCTTGGGACAAACTGGCCGAAGCCGCGTTCAATAATAATAATAAATAAATAAATATTACGGGACATCTTACACACGGTCTCAGACCCCAAACTAAGCAAAGCTTCTGATATGGTTGCCAGAGACTGATATATTACATATACATATTTTTAAATACATACTTATATAGATAATACCTAAATAACACCCAGACACAGAGCAAACACCTATGTTCATCATATAAATGTTTGCCCTGCGTGGGGATCGAACCCACGCCTCTTTGGTCCAGAAGTCAGGGTCACTAACCACTGAGCAACCGAAACAGTCAAATAATAATAAAAAAAACTATAATAATAATTTCTTATGGCTATGTACAGAAATAGGTACAGTTATACAGTTGTATAGTATACATATAACTAATAGTTACAATTATTATGCAATATACATTGAGTCCGTGGACTGTACATATTTGTAGGTGAACCCTAAATCCCACACTAGGAGAATTCCTGTGTCGTGGGATTTAGTGTCTTCCGTATTAATATTGAATGAAATTAGTGGTTACGTGTAGTCTAAATTAACAGTAGGTATAAGTTTCGTAAATTACTTAATGTAAGCGTAGAAAACAGCAAAAAATAAATCAATACTGGCAATAATCAGGTAATGTTGCTGTAGTGAAAACCAGATTGTGCCGTAAAATGGAAAAACTCTTCATGAGATGCTATTTTCAATGTGTGTCATAAGCTGGCAGCGTAGTCGATCTGTATCAAACATTTTAAGAACTTTCTTACCGGCAGGGCAGTTTATATGTTTGTTCAATATTTGCAGCCAAATATCATCTCCTTGGGACGAGCTATGTCAGCACACAAGCGATTCTACGTACTAATAAAGGCAATATTAATAAACCGGATAAGTGCGAGTCAGGCTCGCACATCGAGGGTTCCGTAGAAACACGTTATTAAAATAATTAAAAACCTGTTTTAGCATGTGCTAATGAAGTTCTTTTTTATGATACCTTACATGATACGATTTACTCACTTTGAATTTTGAACCCATATTTTGTGAATTTGAGGCCCTATTTTTTTGTTATTTAAATAAAAATGTACAGTTTTCAGATTTATTCCTATATGTGTACTCTGAAACAATGCTTCTCGCCAAATTTCATAGTTCTATGTCAACGGGATGTACCCTGTAGGTTTTGATTTTTGTGAGTGTCGAAATATGCGGTTTTTTACGACATAAACGGCTCTAACTTTTTTAAACGATAACTGAGAAGTTTTTCTTTTACGCAACTGCAATAGACCATAGATATACGTGTATAGTTTAAATTTCAACTCGATATCTTTACGCTTTCCCGAGATAAAGAGTCTTGACATACACCAAGACGGACAGACGGACAACAAAGTGATCCTATAAGGGTTCCGTTTTTGCCATTTGAGGTACGGAACCCTAAAAAGGAATGTTAATTAAAATATGCCCAATTTAATAAAATCCATTCGCGGTGTCACTTGTGTCACTTGTTGCTACATAGCAGTTTCTATTCGTTTTCGAAGCCACCTTGCTGTAATGCTTTAATTTTTCTATTACCTTGATGGATTTATATCCTGTTTCTTTTTAACTGACTTATCGTTCCACAGATCGTAGAAATGTGTTACCAGCGCACGAAAAACTTCGACAAGCTGTCGTTTCTATACCTCATCACTGGCAACCTCGACAAGCTGAAGAAGATGACCAAAATCGCCGAGATTCGCAAGGACACGTCCGCGCAGTTCCAGGGAGCACTCATGTTGGGGGATGTTACTGAGAGGATAAGGCTCATGAAGAACTCTGGACAGGTATTTTTTTTTCATTTGTTAAATTACAATGATAAATATATCGTTAATAGGTATACAGGGTGCTTTTTTTTTCAGTGCACATACTTAGCATACGGAAAGTATAATAAACGAACAATTAAACCCCTACATTGGTTTTTCTCACTTTAGTACAAAAATATTGAAATAACTTCAAGAGAAAGTATACAGATAAACGGAGTAATCAATGTCACTCTACGTCTGAGTACGTGGCCGCGTCGTACCTACGCCCGAGACGTTTTGGTAGGTAGTTATTATCTCGAGTGTAGGGTGCGTGCAATATAATTTTCTATGGAATATAGTTGATTGAATCAGGCGTTACTTTGCGGAAATTCATCTTCAAATCTATGTTTTGAATAAATATTTAGTTTATTTCCGCTATCTTGTTGTAGGCAAATAAGTTTAAGGGCATTAATGCCCGTTTTCACCAACGAATCCTTAAACACCCCTTTACTAAGTGACCCATAGTCTAAGGAGCTCCCTAAATCCGTCCCTTACCTAAGTCCAGTTTCACCAAGTTATGGGATACATATGTAAGGGACACTTACTTAAGTGACAGTCTTTTTTATAACGTAGGGATTCCTAAGCCGTAACGTACCGATAAATTTATCGGTTTTGTATTTTACGGCAAAAAATGTTATAAAAATGTACAATAATATGAAATATTAGAACAAAAACGTAAATTACTATCAATTTCATTAAAAATATAAAAAAAACCACGCAAATTACGTATTTTTGTACCGAAAAATACAGAATGCCGGTGCCATTTTACTAAAAAAATACAAAATCTTGATTGATGACATCTGTCAGTTGACACTGTTGTGTACTTTGGTTGTTTGAAAGTTTGAACGAATGTTGCGTTGTGTGATCGTGTGGTGTTTAATTAATTAATTTCTTAATAATGGCTGAAAAAAGGAAAAGAAGTCAAAACGTCACGATCGATGAAAAAGACAGACTTGTGAAATTGCTCATGGATCATAAGGACACAATTTTAAACAAAAAAACGGATGGGACAACAAACGAAGCGAAAGTAATTGCTTGGAAAGCGGTTACTGACTCTTTTAACACAACTGGGTCAATTTACAGGTTTGTTATTTATTTCACAACATATTTTAATGACATAAATAAGTACCTATATCCATCATCCACATCAAAAACTCTTATGTTAATGAACCACATTAACATGGGATTTTTTTGTTTTTTGGTTAGATTTTTATACTAAGTGATCACTTATTGATAGTAATTCTGTGTTAGTTATTATCAATAAAAAATAATATCTGCGTATTGACAATAATTTATTTTTTTCAGATCAAAAGAATCACTGATGAAGATTTGGGAGAAGTTAAAAAGTGAAAGTAAGGTTTACTATACAGCTTCCAGAAGGGATTCAACGCAAACAGGAGGAGGACCTTCAGTTATAAAAATTGATCCCATTTTAGAGCAAGTGTGCGCCATACTTGGCCGGGGCTGTACGGGTATCATAGGTGTGCCAGACAGTGACTTTGTGGAGGAGGTTGTGGTCTCTGAAGATAGCCAATCTAAAGTTGTTGTGGTATTAAACTCTGAAGAGGTGTTGCCCAGTGATTCAACTGTTGTGCAATCTAAACAAGAACCCTCTGATCAAGTAAGTACCTGAGTGTTAAGAAGCATTTTAAAACATATAAATACCTCAATCTTCCAAGCTGTGTGCTTATTATCTGAGACAATATCATCACCATAATATTTAATTAAACACCTGACTAAACTATTTATTTTCATATCTTTTATTGAGTATTTTTAGGGTTCTGTACCTAAAGGGTAATAACGGGACCCTATTACCAAGACTCCGCTGTTTGTCTGTCTGTCTGTCACCTGGTTTTATCTCAGGAACGGTGATAGCTATTCATACTCCCAAACAACATACCTAAATTTAACCCGTTTTTTGCTCGCTATTAATAATGGTGGCAGATCGATACTTTAAATTTTTACAGAATATTTAGTTAAACATTAACTTTAATAATTAACAATTAAATTTAAATAAAATGATTTTTTAAGGGGGAACATACAATAAACATGATTTTTTGCTCAATATTAATGTCGACAACAGGAAGATGCTTGATATTCACAAAATATATTAAGTTATAAATTCCCTTCAAAGTAAATAGCTAAAATAAAATACATAAGGGAGACTACCATATGGTACGGAACCCTTTGTGCGCGATTATAGAGGTTTCAAGAAAACAAATTTTTATTTCTTTTCCAGGATGAGTTTGCAAGTGAAGACATCATTAGAAAGACACCTTTGTGGTCTAGAAGACGACCTGTACCTTCGCTAACTAATGAGAGAACCGAGGTTGTATCTTCTCTCTGCAATAGCTTCAAAGAAGTCAACAGAAAAAAAGAAGACATTGAGGACTTGAAGAGGCAGTTGCTCCAAGATGAGATAGATTTTAAGAGAAAATTATATAACCTACAACTGCTATCTGCCGAGAAAGAACTTGAAATTAAAAAAGAAGTACTCCAGCAAATAAGAGGTAATATATTTTATTATTAAAAAACTTATCATTTAGCTAGAATACATATCTTCAAAATATTGAGCTACACTATCTCTTACAGAACCATAAGTCAGGTTCAAGTCACTGTTCTGCTGCAGTCTGGATATTTGCCCGTTGGCAATTAACTCTTCCAAATTGGGTAGAGCTGTGTCTATTATTGGTTCCCTTTCCTTTCTAAGTATGCAAATATTGTGCAATACACAACATGCTACAATGACATTCACTGCAGTCTCAAGTTTCAGACGTATTCCCACAGCCAAGACAGGAAACCTTCTTTTCAGTACTCCATACTGGCGCTCCACTACGTTCCTTGTTTTTATATGTGCCTCATTGTATTTTCGCTGTCCAAGAGTTACCGGGTTTAAATATGGTGTCAGAAGGTGGCTCTGAAATAATAAAATTTTCTTATTTCCAGGTGGTGTTTTACAGTTAGGACCACTGTTTGGTGTTCAACAGAAGACTTTAGAACAATGATATAAAATATTATATATGATCCTTGTATGTTTTGTAAAAATAAATAATAAAATTGCAGTACAATAGCATAATTTTGTTTTATTTTCTCTCTTACCTTCAAAGGGTAACCGCTATCACCTAATAAGTATGCACTTGAATAGGTACCTCTCTCAAACTGAGCATATTTTCTACTATTTTGATAAATAACAGAGTCATGTGTTGATCCTGGCCAACGTGCAACAACATCAGTTATTAACAAATTTGCTGAGCTTATTGTTTGAACATTGACTGACATGTATGATTTGCGGTTCCTGAATATTTCAGCATCTTCCCCACCTGAAATGTTTAGTTAAGGTTATTTAAAGTGTACTTAAGAATACATCCATAGTGCACAAAAACATTTAAATCTATTTTGTATAGCTACCTGGTGATTGTATTTTTATGTGTGTACAATCTATGCATCCCAAGACATTAGGGAAGCGAGCTATTTTATAAAATTCTTCTTTGACTTTTGTCTTTTGTTCTTCGGTGTCTGGGAACATTATAAAATCACCTCGAAGGGTTACTATTGCTTTTGACACTCTTTTTACTATTCTGCTACAAGTAGCCACACTTATTCCTCCCATGTCACCCACTGCAAGTAGATGATTACCAGTTGCAAAGAACCTTAGCGTACATAGCAACTGATTTATTGGCGGCACTGATTTGTTTCTGCAAATTTAATATTATCAAGTCAAGCAGGTATTTTAATACTTATTGTATTTTATAGGAATAATATATTTAGCTATCACTTTAAACGATTTTGTGCTGGATAAACCAACGATGACATCAAGTTGTCTTGGTAACTAGATAGATACCTACATAGATGTTATTTTATATTATAGGTAGGTAACTAGATTACTTTTATAAAGGTAGGTTCGATAAGAAAAAACATCACAAGTCATCTCGACCTACCTGTCATCTCGATATTCCAAGAGATGTTCTATTCTTTCCAACAAAAATAACACACTGGCTTTGGATAACCTAAACCTAATGTAAAAGTCCTGTTCGTCATATTTAGCAAAATAATTTGGTCTTTCGCGATATATGTGCGGCCGTCTAAACAAACTTTGATTTGTAACTAAATCTATAGTATCGATAGCTTCTAAACTTTCAAGAAAATCTTCCATTTTGCGGGAAATAAACACAAACTACAACACATCTACAATAGAATGAACTGTCACTTAGCGTTATGGAGCCGAATATTCGGCCCATAAAGTTAAGGGCCACCTTAGAATCTTAGGTGTCACTTAAGCGATGGTGAAAATGAAACTGTCACCTAAAATGGTTTAGGGTTGGTTTAAGGGCTCCCTTAAACTAAGGGACCGTTGGTGAAAACGGGCATAAGTGCATTAAGGACATTTATGAGAAAAAAAAAAATATTACGAACTATTTACTAATATTACAATAATTATACATATAAAAACTTAATTTTACAAACTAGATAAAATAATAATAAATATCACTTATTTTCACTACACTTTATTGTATATTTTTAAAAATAGTACAATAATAATTCGTAAACAACAAATAAATATTATAAAAATCTTTTAAAAAATAATATGACAAAATATTGAAAACACTTCACTAATAAATAACACCCTTATTTTCACTGCACTACACTCTGTTTGACACGTGTTTCGCCTCTCAACGAGGCATCTTCAGGACGTGTTGACTCTTCGAGGTCGCTCGCAAGAATTCTCGCAAGAATTTTTTTTTTCTCATACGAGGGGTGATCCAATAGTAATGATAATCAGTTATTTCTACTGCACACAAAAATACAAAAAAAATATCAGTCACTTGCTCAATTACCAACTAGTTCAGGAAAAAAAAATCATATAAATAGGCCACGATTCCCGGGAGCTACATTCATTTGAATACGGACTGTCAAGGAGTGAACATCAAAATGGAAAAAAACGAAATCAGAGCTGTCATTAAATACCTCTGCTTGAAAAAAATGTCTACCAAAGACATACATAGCGACTTGGTGGAAACATTAGGGGACTCTTCTCCTCCATATTCCACATTTGCACGCTGGGCTAAGGAGTTTAAGCTGGGAAGAACATCGACGGAAGACGAACACCGCGAAGGACGCCCATCGACGTCCCTCACTGAAGAAAATGTGAAAAAAGTTGAAGAAGTTGTATTGGAAGATCGAAGAGTGACTATCAGGCATGTAGCTGAGGTCACAGGGATCTCATATGGCAGCATTCAAAGAATCCTTGCGAACGAATTGCATATGAGAAAGGTCTCCGCGCGTTGGGTACCGAAAATGTTAAACGACGAGCAAAAGAAGAAACGAGTCGACATGTCAAGAGCAAATCTCGAAAATTTCCAGGCAGACAAGGATAATTTTTTGTCACGTTTTGTGACCATGGACGAGACCTGGATCCACCATTTTGATCCTGAAACAAAACAACAATCGATGACATGGAAACGATCCGATGAACCGACGCCGAAGAAATTCAAAGTGTCAAGCTCAGCAGGGAAGGTTATGGCGTCTGTTTTTTGGGACGCTGAAGGAATAATCATGGTGGACTACTTGGAAAAAGGGGCCACTATTACAGGCTCCTACTATGCAGAACAAATAAGAAGATTGCGGGAGGCTATTAAGGAGAAAAGGCGAGGCAAACTGCGGGCTGGAGTGCTGTTCCATCAAGACAACGCACCGGTTCACAAAGCTGCAATTGCCATGGCTGCCATTCAGGAAGCGGGCTTTGAGCTGGTGGATCACCCCCCCTATTCACCAGATCTAGCCCCCAGTGACTTTTATCTCTTTCCACGACTCAAGGAACATCTCCGAGGCAAGAAATTTGACGATGATAGCGACGTGATGGCCGCGGTTGAGGACTTTTTTGAGAGTCAAGATAAAGATTTTTTTTCTAAGGGAATTTTAGGTTTGGAAAAGAGATGGACTAAATGTATAGACTTGCTAGGAGACTATGTTGAGAAATAAATTTATTTTTTTATTTTATTCATTGTGTTTGTTATTGATTATCATTACTTTTGGATCACCCCTCGTAAATGTCCTTAATGCACTTAATGCCCTTAAACTTATTTGCCTACAACAAGATAGCGGAAATAAACTAAATATTAATTCAAAACATAGATTTCTATGGAATAGTTTGACAAAAAAATATTTAAAAAAAATCGATCTTTTTATGAGCGAAATAAATGTTCTATTATTACACGATAGCTACACACGATAGCCATAGAACGTAAATTTTTAAAAACGTTTGTTATTTTTTGTAATTTATAAAAAAAACTACTGCACTTATGGACTCAATTTGTCAAAGATGATTATTATACGGGATCGAGGAGCAAACTTAGGCAGTTGTCATATTTTTAAAACCTCGCATTTAAAAGTGAACTTTTGCGTAACATGACGCAGTTACGTTCTATTGGTGCTGTCAAAAAGAAAATAAACGGTTGGGTCTATTACAATGATATCTATTGCACGATAAAAAATTGTGCACCGAATAAAAAGTCATGCTGTATTGTCTTAAAACCTAGATCAGGTTTGTCTAGATCAAGACAATCTATTTCTCTTATTACAGAATTTAATATTTTATGATACAAAATACAATGGATGTACGCTTTTTCTTATACTAGCCTTTTTAGTAGTCACAGTTGGACTTAGGCCTACCTGCATAGTGGGTTGGTGAATTTAAAGCTAAAGAAATGACCAAGACTGGTGATTCGCAATGATACTCCGGCGCAGTTTCAAGGAACCTTCATGTTCAATCTTAGCAGTAGGATGTCCGGTTTTGGACACCCATACATACATCTATCAGCCATAGGACATATACTGCTGGAGATGATAGGCCTCCCCTGTGGATTTCTAATACAACTAGTTACAGATTTTCTCTTAACGTCTTGAATCGTCTTTCTGTGGCCTTGATTAAATCGTCGGTTCACTTTAAACGTCTTGAATCGTCTTTCTGTGGCCTTGATTAAATCGTCGGTTCACTTTGAACGTCTTGAATCGTCTTTCTGTGGCCTTGATTAAATCGTCGGTTCACCTTGTCAGTGGATGTCTTACGCTGTGCTTGCCGGTACCTAGTCTCTGTATTTTGCGAGAATTTTACTTTCCTATCTGCCATCCGTTTTTTGTACTATAGGCCTAATTAAGAAGGCGCCATCGTAAATTTAATAGAAACGTAAAAAGTGTTCTCCCCATCAAATGCCTAAAGTGAAAATAAACAAAAATAGTCCATTTAGCTATTATAATAAGCATGATGACTATGGAAGAAATAGCTTTTAGCGATATTACCGCCTTTTGTCCCATTCTTCTGTCGTTATTTCTTTTTCTGTTATGTTTCACTACTTGTGGTGTCAATAAAGTGTTTTTGTATTGTATTGTATTGATGACTGAGTAAAAAAAATATTATAATTAGGTAGTCCGTGAGTTAGATTATCAAAAAATATTGGACAAATAGTATTTCCTTTGTCAATCAAACAACAAATGACAAAAATAAACCTTGTCAAAGTTTGGGAGTGGGGGTCGTGACGTCACTTCTCTTACAGAAGTCTATACATTTGTTTGGCACTTGTGACGTCACGCAGAACTTTAACGCACTATATCTTCATCTATTTTTGTTTAATTGACAAAAGAAAAAATACGTGTCTAATATTTTTTGATAGTCTATCTGACGGACTAATTATATTTTTTTAGTCATCATGTCTTTTACGACGGTGCCTCCATAATTGGGCCTTATGTCTCTGCCCTCTCCTAGTAATGTTTCCTTGTCGACAGCTATCCCTAGCCTACCTCACGGCAGTTAACCACAAGCAAGAAGAGGAGGCGGTCCAACTGAAGGCGGCCTTGGAAGCGGCCAACCTGCCCGTGCCGGAAGCAAACCCCGACGCGGAGCTGTTGAGGCCTCCGCTGCCTGTGTTCAAGGCTCAACCCAACTGGCCTCTACTTGCTGTCTCCAAGTGAGTAATACTCTAAGTACTCTATTTATCTAAAAGTAATACTCTATATGCTATAAAATTTAACTTGATCTCTGCGACAGTTGTCAGAAAAATCACACCTATGAAGTCCTGAATGTCTCAATAGTACAGACAGTACCTGTCTGTCATACTTTATGGGCATGCCGATTAGTGATGGGCGACGAATGATCGTGACCACAGAGTTTTATTTTAAATATCGGTAGTTTATACTAAAGATATTTTAAATAAAACTTAATTTATCATTAATTTTATTGCATATTTTAATATCATAACATTTTTTACATGACGTGTAATTAAATTAAACCCAATTGTATGTTACATTAGCATCGATAATAGTAAAAAACGTCGATAAATACTATCGTTACATTATTATGAGTATTTAATTAATATCATAACATTATTTACATGTGTACATATTTGATCTTAAATAATAGTAAGTAAATAAAATCCAATTTCTCACCTACAACTACTCATTCGATTTCATTACAACATTGTTTGATAATCGATTTTTTCCACCACTATCTCAATTCTAAAAATGTCAATCTTCTATGTCAATGTCACTGTCGCAGAGATCAAGTTTAATTTTAAAGATTATAAGTATTCTATTTATTTAAAAGTAATACTCTAAGTACTCTATTTATTTATTAGCATCTCTTTTTCCATCCTTTATTCCTTTTTCCTTCACGAAGGTACCACATGGTGACATCTTTTGACCATTCATATGGTCCGTCCCTTAGTTTTCTTGTCTCGTAGTCTGATGTTTAAGATGCTCCATCTTGTGCTGACAGACTTTTAGTCTTCTTCTTCTTCGTGTCGATGGTTCTAAGGTGATAGATCTAGATGGTGAGATCTATCTAGATAAGCTTTGCCCAGTGGCTAGCGACTGCTACTGGGTGGCTTCCACTAGGTCGCTCAGTGTGCAGGTGTTTGGGCACTGAAGACAGGACAATAGGTGTTGCATTGTCTGCACAGCTCCACAATCGCACTCCACTGAGATCATGTCAGAGAAACTCCATTTGGCCATATTAGACTTGCAACGGCCAACTTGGGTCCGGAGTCGATTCAACGACTTCTGACAACAACGACAACAACTTCCGCGTTTGGCCACGCTAACTCATTCCCTGGGGGGAGTTCTTCCACTGGCTCTAAGAAGTCTTGTGGGGACAGGTTTCCTGCCAGAGTTTGCAGCGCGCCTCGCTGGGATGACCGATTAAGGGATTTGTGCAATTTAGGAAATTCTTGCGGCTTTTGAGCCGGTTGGCTGATGCAGACTTTTAGTGCTTGTCTACATTTATCAGTGAGATTCCAGGTTTCTTCGTACATTACAAGTTAAATCTTAACAACAACATTAATTTTTTTGCAGGAGTTTCTTCGAAGTAGCAGGCAATGCTCGTGCAGCCGGCGCGTCCTCTGCGGCCACGGCGGCTGATGTCACTGAGGAGCCGCTGGAGGCTGCAGGAGCTTGGGGCGATGATGAAGACGTCTTACAGGAGAATAAGGTAATACTTACTGAAGGAGTTTATTTGAAGTAGCGGGCAATGGTGGCGCGTCCACCGCGGCCGATATCACTGAGGAGCCGCTGGAGGCTGCAGGAGCTTGGGGCGATGATGAAGACGTCTTACAGGAGAATAAGGTAGGTATACTTACTGGTAGCAAAACCTGAAACTTCTTGGTGTTCTTTCTTGTAGGCTTGAATAATAACGTCATGAAGTCAAAGTCAAATCATTTATTGCAACATATGAAATTTACATGCGGTTCTTAGTTAACATGGTTTGTATAGTGATACATATGACCCTATAAGGGTATGGCAATTTTATTATTTGTATTGGAACGATTATGTTTTCTAGATTATCGATTTAAAAAATTCGTCTAATATCTAATAGTATTTCGATAAAAGGATTATTTTTAGTTGTTTTATGAAACAGTTTTCTCTTTCGATATCTTTTAGATTGTTTGGCAATTTATTGAATATATTTATAGCCATAGAATTTGGGCTAGAACTGTGCATTGCTAAGTTAGACTTTGGTTCTAAGAGTTTATGTTAAGTACTTCTATCAGGCAGACTTAATATTTGGGTGACCTCCTGGTGGCCTCCGTAACCTCTCTTTTAGCTATCACAAGCCTGACAAAGTAGACAGACAAATATACTAGAAGGGAATGCGCGTGTGATGATGGGAACGTCTTTCAAGATACGTAGGTATACAGGGTTGTAATAGGCTATTTGACATTTTTTTTGATGTCCTCTTGTAACAGCTAACCATAAACAGAGCCGATTAACGCAAACAAAAATAAAATCAACTTATAAATAAAGAAGTTACAAGCATATTCTTTTCTTGCTTGACAAAGAGCGCACTATAGCAGAATATGACGTCACTGCCCGTAAGTGTCATACATTCGCCATACTATGTAATGTTTTGTGGGAAAGTGACAAAGCATCCTCTCTTAATCCCTACCAAAATCTTCACAACCTCTCTGGCTCTCTATTCTTAATTAATTGCAGAATTCAGTAATCTTAATATTTTTAACTAATTCATATTCATATCTATTCATTGCTTAATATGGGTTTACATGGTTGGCACATACAGAATAATCGTATAAATAGTCCGCCATACTCAGCCTTTCGGCATGCAATATTTTATTTGATAAGTTGATGGGTTTTATCACTTACTAATTTACCTACATTTTACACTTTTAATACACCTTAACCTTGATAAAAAAATTCAGTAAGTAAAATTCAGTACCTGTCAACTACACTATTTATATAGCCGTGGTGGTCTAGAGGTAGTGACACCCGCCTTACAATCGTGAGGTCGTGGGTTCAAATCCCGGTCCCGTACCAATGAGTTCTTTGGAATTTATGTACGGAATTTCACACCACTGGCTTTTCGGTGAAGAATAACATCGTGAGGCAACCTGCATATGTCCCTAGAAGAAATTTGATGGCATATGTGAATCCACCAACCAGCACTGGGCCAGCGTGGTGGATATGGCCCAATCACCCTTCGTGGGTAGGCCTACGTCCTGCAGTGGACAAAAGGCTGATACAGTACAGTACAGTACACTATTTGTAATGCAGGCTAGTAATTGTAATGTTATCCCGTGCTATGCTGAAAGGAAGCCATTCTACTCATTAGTAGGTTCGTGTAGGCGCAGTTTAATTTCTATATAAATTGTTGAAAAGAACATAAATAAGAAAATAGAATCAAGAAATATTCGACATCTATGACGGACTAATTATAATAATATTTCCCCAGTCATCATCCCTATGCGCGAAAGAGACAGCCTATTAACAAAGCACATTCTTAACTTCGTTGTGTGTTTCCAAGGAGGATGGCGATGAAGAAGTAGCAGTGGAAGACGCGTGCGACGACGGCGGCTGGGACGTCGGCGACGAAGACCTGGACCTGCCTGAAGAACTGGTGCCGGTCTCCGGTAAATATAACATCTCTTCACTAGGAGGATGGCGGTGAAGCAGCAGCAGCGGTGGAGGGCTGCTGGGACGTCGGCGACGAAGACCTGGACCTGCCTGAAGAACTGGTGCCGGTCTCCGGTAAATATAACATCTCTTCACTAGGAGGATGGCGGTGAAGCAGCAGCAGCGGTGGAGGGCTGCTGGGACGTCGGCGACGAAGACCTGGACCTGCCTGAAGAACTGGTGCCGGTCTCCGGTAAATATAACATCTCTTTACTAGGAGGATGACGGTGAACCAGCACCAGCGGTAGAAGGCGGCTGGGACGTCGGCGACGAAGACCTGGACCTGCCTGAAGAACTGGTGCCGGTCTCCGGTAAATATAACATCTCTTTACTAGGAGGATGACGGTGAACCAGCACCAGCGGTAGAAGGCGGCTGGGACGTCGGCGACGAAGACCTGGACCTGCCTGAAGAACTGGTGCCGGTCTCCGGTAAATATAACATCTCTTTACTAGGAGGATGACGGTGAACCAGCACCAGCGGTAGAAGGCGGCTGGGACGTCGGCGACGAAGACCTGGACCTGCCTGAAGAACTGGTGCCGGTCTCCGGTAAATATAACATCTCTTTACTAGGAGGATGACGGTGACACAGCACCAGCGGTAGAAGGCGGCTGGGACGTCGGCGACGAAGACCTGGACCTGCCTGAAGAACTGGTGCCGGTCTCCGGTAAATATAACATCTCTTTACTAGGAGGATGACGGTGAACCAGCACCAGCGGTAGAAGGCGGCTGGGACGTCGGCGACGAAGACCTGGACCTGCCTGAAGAACTGGTGCCGGTCTCCGGTAAATATAACATCTCTTTACTAGGAGGATGACGGTGAACCAGCACCAGCGGTGGAGGGCGGCTGGGACGTCGGCGACGAAGACCTGGACCTGCCTGAAGAACTGGTGCCGGTCTCTGGTAAATATAACATCTCTTTACTAGGAGGATGACGGTGAACCAGCACCAGCGGTAGAAGGCGGCTGGGACGTCGGCGATGAAGACCTGGACCTAGTGTTCCTTAGTGGTCTCCGAAGTTAAGCAACGTTCGGCGCGATCAGTCTTCGGATGGGTGACCGCGTGTTACATAATCAACTGAGCGCTGTTATAGTTTTTGAGATATTTACCAAAAACTAAACTCCATTTTTTGCTACTGATATATTTTTTTTAAATTGTCTTTATATGCTACTCCGAATCGAATTAAAACTCAAACGTATTTTTCACAAAAAAAATGGTTGCCTGTAAAGTCTGTTCACGGCAGTGAAAGTAGTAAAAAATGTCCGAGCGCCGTCATAAGTCAAAGTCAAAATTTCTTTATTCCGTAGACACAATACAGGCATTTGGAATCGTCTAGTTACAATTTTTAAAAGTTCAACTTAATTAAATTTTTACTATAAATAAATAAGCACACTTTTTAAATTTTACCAAATCAGTATCATTAGGTACACAAAAAAAATATTAGAATACAAATCAAAAATAAAATTGTATCAGTATCATGAAAAATAACAATGTCATTATCAGTTTAAAAATGTCAACGAGTATGAAAATAATTACATATCAAAAAATTAAAAAATACCATGTTACGTTATTCAGCAATAGCATCGTCAAAGTAAAAGTTAAAACTAATGTTTATCACAGATAACAGATTATTCAGCAATAGCATCGTCAAAGTAAAAGTTAAAACTAATGTTTAACACAGATAACAGATTATTCAGCAATAGCATCGTCAAAGTAAAAGTTAAAACTAATGTTTATCACAGATAACAGATTATTCAGCAATAGCATCGTCAAAGTAAAAGTTAAAACTAATGTTTATCACAGATAACAGATTATTCAGCAATAGCATCGTCAAAGTAAAAGTTAAAACTAATGTTTAACACAGATAACAGATTATTCAGCAATAGCATCGTCAAAGTAAAAGTTAAAACTAATGTTTATCACAGATAACAGATTAATCAGCAATAGCATCGTCAAAGTAAAAGTTAAAACTAATGTTTAACACAGATAACAGATTATTCAGCAATAGCATCGTCAAAGTAAAAGTTAAAACTAATGTTTATCACAGATAACAGATTATTCAGCAATAGCATCGTCAAAGTAAAAGTTAAAACTAATGTTTATCACAGATAACAGATTATTCAGCAATAGCATCGTCAAAGTAAAAGTTAAAACTAATGTTTAACACAGATAACAGATTATTCAGCAATAGCATCGTCAAAGTAAAAGTTAAAACTAATGTTTATCACAGATAACAGATTATTCAGCAATAGCATCGTCAAAGTAAAAGTTAAAACTAATGTTTATCACAGATAACAGATTATTCAGCAATAGCATCGTCAAAGTAAAAGTTAAAACTAATGTTTAACACAGATAACAGATTATTCAGCAATAGCATCGTCAAAGTAAAAGTTAAAACTAATGTTTATCACAGATAACAGATTATTCAGCAATAGCATCGTCAAAGTAAAAGTTAAAACTAATGTTTAACACAGATAACAGATTATTCAGCAATAGCATCGTCAAAGTAAAAGTTAAAACTAATGTTTATCACAGATAACAGATTATTCAGCAATAGCATCGTCAAAGTAAAAGTTAAAACTAATGTTTAACACAGATAACAGATTATTCAGCAATAGCATCGTCAAAGTAAAAGTTAAAACTAATGTTTATCACAGATAACAGATTATTCAGCAATAGCATCGTCAAAGTAAAAGTTAAAACTAATGTTTATCACAGATAACAGATTATTCAGCAATAGCATCGTCAAAGTAAAAGTTAAAACTAATGTTTAACACAGATAACAGATTATTCAGCAATAGCATCGTCAAAGTAAAAGTTAAAACTAATGTTTATCACAGATAACAGATTATTCAGCAATAGCATCGTCAAAGTAAAAGTTAAAACTAATGTTTATCACAGATAACAGATTATTCAGCAATAGCATCGTCAAAGTAAAAGTTAAAACTAATGTTTAACACAGATAACAGATTATTCAGCAATAGCATCGTCAAAGTAAAAGTTAAAACTAATGTTTATCACAGATAACAGATTATTCAGCAATAGCATCGTCAAAGTAAAAGTTAAAACTAATGTTTATCACAGATAACAGATTATTCAGCAATAGCATCGTCAAAGTAAAAGTTAAAACTAATGTTTAACACAGATAACAGATTATTCAGCAATAGCATCGTCAAAGTAAAAGTTAAAACTAATGTTTATCACAGTCAAAGTATAAATAAATGCCGACTTAGGTACTGTACTTGTACCAGCCTCTCAGAGCAAATAAAAACATCCAGAGGGAACGTCGTTGAACAGTCAAGTGAAGCCGGTTTTTTATACATGTGTGAGTGCGTCGCTGTTGCGCCGCCATAGTTCGACTGTCAAGCCAAGGCGTAGTTTCATAGTTACCTGGATGTGCGTGTAATTGTCTGTACACGGCGAGGCGTAGTTTTGGTTGGCTTCACTTGTTTGTTCACAACATTCTCTCTTGATTTTTTTATTTGCTCTGAGACCAGCCTTTTTAAAAGTCCACTGGGGGACGTAGGCCTACCCACGAAGAGTGTTTGGGCCATATCCACCACGCTGGCCCAGTGCGGGTTGGTGGATTCAGATACGCCATCGAATTTCTTCTACGGACGTATGCAGGTTGCCTCACGATGTTTTCCTTCACCGAAAAGCCAATGATGTGAAATTCCGTACATAAATTCCGAAGAAATCATTGGTACGGGATCGGGGATTTGAACCCACGACCTCACGATTGTAAGTGATCACCTTGTGATATGGCTGCCAGAGACTGATAACTACAAATACTTATTTTTAAATATATACTTATATAGATAATCCACCAACCCACACTGGGCCAGCGTGGTGGATATGGCCCAATCACCCTTCGTGGGTAGGCCTACGTCCTGCAGTGGACTATTAAAAAGGCTGATACAGTACAGTACAGTGTAAGATATCCCAAAATAATTATTTATTTATTTAATTTCACCTGATACGTCAGCAAACATAGTTGAATCAACAACTGAAACAAGCCAAACGCTTAGGCCGATCGTGCCTCTCTATCGCTTGTTCCCCGCTCTCGCTTGGACGCTCGGCTCAGGCGGAACGTGACACTTTCGTGCGTGCAGCCGACATTCATCGATTAAAAATACCAATTGTCTAAATTCAAAATTCAAAAAATCAAAATAATTTATTGTCACAAGATACAAATTATACAACTTCTACATTGATACACTATTCCCCAAACTGGGTACAACAAAGCACCCGTATCTTGGGGCCTAGGCATTCTCGCTATGTGCATGTAACAACAGAATTTATTAAAATAAAGATTTGGTTAATTAATTAAATTGGAATCAACATTTACTAACAAAATTAGAAAAACCTACGAATAATTTATAAATTCACAAAATGTCAACTAAAATGTCATACATGAAATTAAACTATTAATTTGAAATAAATTATGTCAATTTGTATGTGTGTGTGTGTGTGAGTGTGTGTGTGTCACAGTCACTCAATTATTTTAAAAAGTGCCTCTGTGTCATCGTATGTCAAACCCTTCAACCATGTGCTGACCAGCCTTTTGCACCTTGAGAGGGGGAGGCTATAGATATTTAAGATTTTATTTGCTTTGTTGTACAAACGTGAGCTGATGTCATAAAAATGATGTTTCGCGAGAGTTGTTCTACATCGAACAGTGGCACATACTTTAAAACATCTGCGTTTCTTATTTGCAACATATGTCAGCGATGAGTGTTTACGTAGAAGTACTTGTTGCAAATATAGCTGACGTACTGTGAGCAAAGAACATTCTTTATAAAGTTGTACAGTAGGATATCTTCGTGGCACATGACTTTTAGAACTTATAATAATTATAAGTGCTTTCATTAAATTACAAGTGAGAAACAAAACCAGTGGTATAGTGATGTTTTAATTTTCAGCTGACATCGACGGAGGCGACGAAGCGGCTCAGTACTTCGTGGCACCGACGCGCGGCGCCTCTATCGCATTGTCTAACAAACTGAAGACTGCGCACGACCACGTCGCTACTGGACAATTTGAAATTGCTTTCAGGTAACTATCACTTATAACCTCTATGGGTTCTCTAAATGACAAGGATTCAATATCAAAGGATTGGATATCATTGCACTTTTATTACCGACTTTTACTATGGGACCAACACTGAAATCGCGATTAAAAAAACCGGACAAGTGCGAGTCAGGCTCGCACATCGAGGGTTCCGTACAAACACATTGTTAAAATAATTAAAAACCTGTTTTAGCATGCGCTAATGAAGCTCTTTTATATGATACCTTACATGATACGATTTACTCACTTTGAATTTTTCCCTATTGTTTGTGATTTAAATAAAAATGTACAGTTTTCAGATTTATTCCTATATGTGTACTCTAAGACAATGCTTCTCGCCAAATTTCATAGTTCTATGTCAACGGGAAGTACCCTGCAGGTTTTGATTTTTGTGAGTGTCGAAATATGCGGTTTTTTACGTCATAAATGGCTCTAACTTTTTTATACGATAACTGAGAAGTTTTTCTTTTACGCAACTGCAAAGAGACCATAGACATACGTTTACAGTTTACATTTCAACTCGATATCTTTTCGCGTTCCCGAGATAAAGAGTCTTGACAAACACACAGACGGACAACAAAGTAATCCTATAAGGGTTCCGTTATTTCCGTTTGAGGTACGGAACCCTAAAAATCAGCTATTCCATACAAAAAGTTCCATTGACTGCCTCGATGGCTCAGTGATTAGTGACTTCTGGATCAAAGAGGTGTGTTCAATCCCCACCCAAGATAAACATAGGTGTTTTCTCTGTGTCTGTGTGTTATTTAGATACTATCTATACAAGTATGTATTTAAAATATGTATATGTAGTATATCAATCTCTGGCAGCCATATCACAAGCTTTGCTTAGTTTGGGTTTAGAGACCGCGTGTAAGATGTCCCCTAATATTTATTTTATTTATTGACTTTATGTAACGTATGGGACGGCTGATTTTTAATTGCGATTGTAGGCCTTGCCTTACAATCAAACCTGGTCATTGGTCATAATGCGGAGTACAGTGTTATCCTGAACACGCATGATGACTAAAAATATACAGGGTTATTTCTAATCAATTAGCATCCTTTTCCATTTGTTCAACGACTTTCGTCAAAACTAAAAAAAACAGCTGTTTCATACATTTTGTCGCGAGTGATCTAAATTTTTCTATGGAACAACAAGTTTTTTTTGAGTTTTGACGAAAGTCGTAGATCAAAAGTTGTTAGTTTTGATGTACAGAATAAGCCCCTAGAAGGATGCTAATTGATTAGAAATAACCCTGTATAATTAGTCCGTCAGATAGACTATCAAAAAATATTAGACACGTATTTTTTCTTTTGTCAATTAAACATAAATTGACGAAGATATAGTCCGTCAAAGTTCCGTGTGACGTCACAAGTTTGTATAACCCTGTATTTGTACATTACGCATGATGACTGGGTAAAAGATCAAAATATAATTAGTCTGTGAGTTAGATTATCAAAAAATATTAGACACGTATTTTTTCTTTTGTCAATTAAACATAAATTGACGAAGATATAGTCCGTCAAAGTTCCGTGTGACGTCACAAGTTTGTATAACCCTGTATTTGTACATTACGCATGATGACTGGGTAAAAGATCAAAATATAATTAGTCTGTGAGTTAGATTATCAAAAAATATTAGACACGTATTTTTTCTTTTGTCAATTAAACATAAATTGACGAAGATATAGTCCGTCAAAGTTCCGTGTGACGTCACAAGTTTGTATAACCCTGTATTTGTACATTACGCATGATGACTGGGTAAAAGATCAAAATATAATTAGTCTGTGAGTTAGATTATCAAAAAATATTAGACACGTATTTTTTCTTTTGTCAATTAAACATAAATTGACGAAGATATAGTCCGTCAAAGTTCCGTGTGACGTCACAAGTTTGTATAACCCTGTATTTGTACATTACGCATGATGACTGGGTAAAAGATCAAAATATAATTAGTCTGTGAGTTAGATTATCAAAAAATATTAGACACGTATTTTTTCTTTTGTCAATTAAACATAAATTGACGAAGATATAGTCCGTCAAAGTTCCGTGTGACGTCACAAGTTTGTATAACCCTGTATTTGTACATTACGCATGATGACTGGGTAAAAGATCAAAATATAATTAGTCTGTGAGTTAGATTATCAAAAAATATTGGACACATATTTTTTCGTCAATCAAACAACAGATGATAAAGATAAACTTTGTTAAAGTTTGGGAGTGGGGGTTCGTGACGTCGCTTCTCTTACAGAAGTCTATACATTTGTATGATACTCGTGACGCGGAACTTTAAGGGGCTATATCTTCATCAATTTTTGTTTAATTGACAAAAGAAAAAATACTAAATAAAACACCGGTTTTCATTCACGTATGATACTGGCGCACGCGCACTGACGACGGGAGTGCGCGTATTCCCTGAAGAAGGAGTACTAATTTACTCCGAAACCGGTCGGTTTCCCAGCGGCCCGGCCGTGTATCATACGTGAGTGAAAACCGGTGTTTTATTTATCATAATGATTTCTCACGCGAGTTTTAATGAAGTGAAAGAAAAAATACTTGTCTAATATTTTTTAAACATCTATCTGATGGACTAATTAAATTTTTTGAGATTTTTTATTTCTTATTTTTTTGTTTATTTCCAGGCTGCTGAACGAACAAGTGGGCATAGTGAACTTCGAGCCATATCTAGACACGTTCGTGGCCATGTTCGGCCGCGCTCGGCTCACGTTCGGCGCGCTGACTTCCCTGCCGCCGCTGTCTGCGCATCTGCATCGAAACTGGAAGGAGGCTAGTGGGAAAGACCTTCTACCTATAGTCAGTGAGTATCTTAGGTGACATTCTAGAATATATCAATAATGAAAAAATTATTATTATTATTTTTTGCAAACAATATGTAATATAATTGCATGACCGATTTCACCCGTGTACAGAATACGCGAATATTTCGCACAGATCGATGTAGCGTTTATCACATTATTGTTGGTTTATCAAAAACTAGCTTGCACCCGCGTGGTATTATGACTTTTGTGCTATCAAAAGTCATAATACCACGCGGGCGGAACTTTTTATTTTTTCGGGATAAAAAGTAGCCTATGTCACTTTCAAAAATCAAGTCAATCCGTTGCTCCGTTGCTGCGTGAAAAAGGAACAAACCAACAAACTTTTCGGATTTATAATATTAGTATGATGATGGCTCAGCAGATTTCGATAATATTTCAATGGGACCAATTTCGAAGTATACTCTTTCCAATAAAAAAAGAATTATTAAAAACTGACTATGTACTATGAAAAACGTTATGCGTTATACATAAAAAAATATACGCGTCGAATAGAGTACGTGGTGTCGCACGTGCACATTTTTGATAAATCCTACTAATATTATAAACGTGAAAGTTTGTGAGGATGGATGGATGGATGGATGTATATTACTCTTTCACGCAAAAACTACTGAACGGATTGAGATGAAACTTTGCAATAATATAGCTTATATATCAGAATAACACATAGGCTATAAATTATAATGATATTGTGTCAAAAATCAAAATATCATGCGGGCGAAGCCGCGGGTAAAAACTAGTCAACAATAATTATAGTGAAAATTGCTACATCGGTCCGTGCGAACTATTTGCGAATTCTATACACGATTGAAGTCGGTCATCCATTTTTTGTGAAAAATAATAATTAACCTGCATTATTTTTGTTCCAGCATCGAAACTAAACGATCTAGTGTCGCAACTGCAGCAATGCTACCAACTGACAACGGGCGGGAAATTCTCTGAAGCCATCGAGAAACTGCAGAAAGTCGTACAATCCGTGCCGCTCTTACACGTCGACACTAAACCAGAGCTCACTGAGGCGCAGCAACTGCTCACTATTTGTCGGGAGTATCTGTTGGGGCTACAAATGGAAACTGCTAGAAAAGGTAAAAATTTGGTACTGATTTGAAAAAAAAAAAAACAAGATTAGCAGCTATTGTAAGTCGACACCAAACCTGAGCTTATTGAGGCGCAGTAACTACTCACCATATGTCGGGAATATCTGTTGGGGCTACAGATGGGAACTGCTAGAAAAGGTAAATTAACTAAAGTATAGGTCATTCATAGAGAAACTGCAGCGAATCGTGACGCTTCTACACGTCGACACAAAACCTGTTCTCAACAACTACTCACTATTTGTCGGGAATATTTGTTGGGGTTACAGATGGAAACTGCTACAAAAGGTAATGATTCAAGTATAGGTAATTCATAGAGAAACTGCAGAGAATAGTGCAATCTGTGCCGCTTTTACACGTCGATACTAAACCCGAGCTCACTGAGGCGCAGCAACTACTCACCATCTGCAGAGAGAACCTTTTGGATTGCACATGGAAACTGCTAGAAAAAGCATATTAGCTAAATAGAATATAGGTCATAGACAAACTGCAACGAATTGTTCCTAAATGCAAGCTCACTGCGGCGCAGCAACTGCTCATACTCACTATCTGTCAAGAGTATCTGTTGGGATCACAGATAGAAACTGCTAGTAAAAGTATATTCATTCATTAAAATATAGATTACATATAGTCATAGAGAAACTGCAGCGAATCGTGCAATCCGTGCCGTTTCTTCACGTTGATTCTAAACCTGAGCTCACTACGGCGCAGCACTCACTTATCTGTCGGGAATATCTGTTCGGGTTATAGACGGAAACTGCTAGAAAAGGTAAAGATTTGGTACTGATTTGAAAAAAAAACACAAAATTAGCAGCTAATGTACCTAAGTTGACACCAAAGCCGATAAAAAAATCATCATACTAACCAAACATTTTTTGGAAAGAGGAAAACATACCTAACTTTTACAACTACATCTTGTAGTTATTAACATCAATGTTCTTTTTGCAGAGTTCGTCGAGAAAGGTAGATTAATTATTTTTTATTTAAATTAATTTTAATATGAGATTTGTAGAAATAGCGACTTCTACAAAAGAAGATACGATGCCCGTTGGGGCTGCCTAAAAACCCTTACACGATTCCACTTTTTTTGTTAGTGAGATCAGATTCTTTTTAAAATTTTACAGAGTATATCATTTACAACTCTCCCTTACATTGCACTTCGTTTTATTTGTGTGTTGTCGAATAAAGGACACGTCTGTAATATGTATGGAGGCTGGTATAATCTAACCACAACATGCGTTACATCTCAGAAAAGTTCATCTTTTTCTGAGTCTATTACATCAGTTAAAATAAAAAAGAGCCCTACGATTTTTAAAAATATAATTTTAAATTTCTTGGGATAAATAAATATAAATGACAGAATAAGTAGATTATTTCTGGCAACTCTGATTAAGCGACCTCGAAATAGCTAAAATAAAAGCATTTTTATCAATTAGAACCAATTGTATTTTTGTGTTTTTCTATATATCTTATTTCTTTATAATTATTCATAATGTAGTTTAATTTGTAAATTCCGTAAATAAATTAGAACCAATTCTTAATATTTTTTTTGAAATATTGCTGTAACTGGATGCACCAACTTTTTATGCATTCTATAATTTTAGCAAAATATGACAAATATGTATAATGCAAGTTTAAGATCGATATAAGCACATGAATATAGCTAAAACAGAAAAAAATGTGAGTTGTAGTGCCACTTTCCATACAATTTATTTTTATCATTTAACAAAAATGGAGAGATGAAAAAATATAAATTAAATATTTTTGAGAAACCCATAAAGCAAGCTTTCAAACGATGCAGATATCGTCGCTTTGGTGGTGAAGAGAGCTAACCCACAAAATCAAGTTTTGAGATGATGAGCAATTAAGGGAGAAGAAGGGTCTTATATCTTCGAAACCGATTTTCCGAAAATTGAGTCGTATAAGGAAAATAGTCTTATTGAATCCCCGTTTAAATATAATAATTGATAATTATCTATGTAACTAATTTGACTAAAAATGTGTGTTGACCTCTGTTCACCACCAAAGCGACGATATCATCTTGGTAAGATTTTTCTCTGAATAAAATATCCCTTTGTGGAAGTCTCATTTAATTCCGATTTCTGACATTTACAGCAATGCCGAAGAACACGCTCGAAGAGCAGAAACGCACGTGCGAAATGGCCGCCTACTTCACGCACTGCAAGCTCCAACCCGTCCACCAAATCCTGACCCTCCGCACCGCGCTCAACATGTTCTTCAAACTGAAGAACTACAGAACCGCCGCATCCTTCGCCAGAAGACTGCTAGAACTCGGCCCGAGACCAGAAGTGGCCCAACAAGCTAGAAAAATCCTCCAAGCTTGCGAAAAAACGCCCACAGACGAACATCAACTGCTCTACGATGAGCACAACCCTTTCAACATCTGCGGATTATCGTACAAACCCATCTACAGAGGAAAGCCAGAAGAAAAATGCTCCCTATGCGGAGCCAGCTTCCTGCCCGAGTTCAAAGGACAACTTTGCACAGTTTGCGGCGTCGCGGAGATCGGCAAAGATGTCCTGGGACTGAGGATTTGTCCGCTTCAGTTTCAGAGATAACTAACGCATCACGATCTGATCGCGATGACGGACGAGATGATCCGCATGCTCGATCAGAGGGTGCAGGAGAAGAGGCGGCGGGGGGAGCCTTATTAGGGTTTTTTTGGGGGTTGTTGATGAGAAATGATGGGGATATCTCACTGGGCTAACTTTAGTAGGGCAATCTTTTTAAGGAGATTTAGCTGAGGTTAAACTTTATCGCGGAAAAATTACGTATCTCTAGAGTTACACCTATTCTATGTTGACCGGTTTAGAGTAATATTCCCAAGGAAAATAGATTTACTTGGTTAACTTGGGAAATGTTCCTAGATTAACCAGCTAGTCAAGCATGCGACCACGAATATCCACGAAAAGAACTCATTTCGACGTGTGAAAAAGAGACAGATATATACTTTGCCATAACGCTGTCTCGTTCTGACACTATGAACGAAATAATTCGTGGCGCGCATACTAGCCCGGCTGAATAGGGTAACCGCACTAAGAAATGATTTGAGGCTATTTACTAGGTTAACCGTGATGGGTAAACCTTATACAGGAAAAAGGGTCTTGAACTCTTGATAGACAGACAGACGGATATGCTAAGCGCCACACAAGTCGGTGGATGGGAAGTTATGCGCAGAACGCTGCGCAAAAGCCGAAATATAGGTATGCGCGGGAGCTAGAGAGACGAGACACAAGCCGGGGCACAAGCGCCCACCCACCTCATGCCTCCCGCGCGCTCCCTACGCCCGTGCTCACCACTACGCCACGCGGCGTCGGCATTGTGCACACATGCGCAATAATTAGCGAATCACAGCGAAGTGTCATCTGCGGCTAACTTCTCATCTGCCGACTTGTGTGGCGCTTGGTATTACAAACTGGTCGGTGGCTTAAGGGATTTATTTTTACCTTTTGAGTCACGGAACCCTAAAAATTACTACGTAAACTTTGATCATCAGTATAATAAACCATTGTCGAATATAGACCTCCTTTTCTCTAATACCTAACGCCTAACGATTCTAGGGTATATTAATATTCTTACTTAACTTAGATTAAGATACCATACTAGGGTTAACCTCGTGAGATTCATCTTGCTCTTACTCTATGAAAATCTAACCTCTAGTGGACCTCGCTAGCAAAACTTAAATAAATGACGAATATAAACGAATTTTATTTAGTTTTATTCACATAAGTGTGTAATCTTAGTGTTATTATACGTCGACTGGCTTGTTCTCAAAAAGAAAATAGGTGTTTAATTATGTATTCATAAAAAAAACTGATTAAAAGTGCCAGTCAAAAGTAGACCACAAGCTAATTTCATAAAAGTGTGATTACGATATCAGTTTTATTTAGAACGTAGGGTATGAAACTACATTATAAGTACTGTGCATGCGAATAAATAATGGACATCGAAAATCACCTTTTGGAAGATGTAATTGGTAACGGATTTGCACACCTTTGTACAACGATATCGTTTTTCTCTCAATCGTCTAGAAATCGTCTATCCCCCGTGTCTCTACTGCTTGGCTCAACTAGTAGAGCGAAGGGAAATTTTCCTTTCTCTAGACACTACTAGAAGTGCTACGGATAAAAGTACATTTTCCATGACTACTCGTTTCTAGTAGTGTCACGGGCAATATTATTTCCTGTGACACGACTGAGATAGCCATTAAGATCAATGATGAATGACCGAGTTTTGGCGGGAAGGCGGAAAAGTCATGTCGCCTCATTGTATTATTTTGTTAAACTTGTGTTTTATCAGTGATAATTAGTGAAAAGTTGTGGTATTTCGTTGATTATGAGCTGATTTACGTGCATGAGTGTAGGCAAGTGATATAATGTGACGTATCAGGTCGTTCCGTGTTGTTACCAAAACTCCATAGACGCCTCTAGTAAAGTATCCACTGCTTTACTGAGGTATGACTTGGACTATGTTTGGACTTGACCGCGACTTTATTGGACTATGACGTGACTACGACAGTGACTATTTTGATAAAATATCAAAAAAAATTAAAACTTAACACTACTTGACACTGGCAAATGCACAACAATGCGACGCCAAACAAAAGAAGAATGATGAATGACGTTTATTGCTAAACATTATTATTTATTCGCGTGTACTGTATAGTTGTCGGTGTTTGAAATGTAGCACCGGCATTATTTGCATTTGAGCCAATATATAGAGTATACAATCTGTTTGTCTACCGGTGTCGGAGCCTTAAGCGGTGACATCTATGGCAAATGTTGAACAACTTTTACTATGGGACCAACTCTGAAAACGTAAAAAAAAACTGCTGACGATACGATTTTTATAGACTTTCGACAAAAAGTATGGAATAGCTGTTTTTTTTGCGTTTCAGAGTTGATCCCACAGTGAAAGTTATTCAAAATTGATCACCGCTTAAGGCTCCGACACCGGTAGACAAACAAACACATTGTATAATTATGTTTTTATACCTTTTGTAGTTTATATTATGTTTTTTTTTTTCATATTATAACCTAACAGCTTTCTACAAAATGATTAGTGTATAGATTGCCCTATAGTTATATTGACTTTCATATAAGATCTTGGAAAAGAGAATGTTTCGAAGATTGTGTACTTTCTGTTGCTTTAAAATGTATGGAAGTTTATTTATACTTTTAATTTTTAAAATATGTATTACTATTTATTTTGCCTTTCATTAGCCAAAGTACTTTATATCGCGAAGAAAACATATTCTCAATATTTGACTACATTGATTTATATGCTTCGACTAATAATTACTAATATATATAAGTAAACTATTTTATCTAACTTTTCTTATACATTCCTAGGTTACTTATCAGTTTCTATATTATCTAAATTAAAATTTGTCAAAATTATTGTTATAAATTCTTTTGAATTAGGACAATAGGAGTTTTATTGTATACTTAGTCTTGGTATTCCTAATTAAATATAATTATGTATGTGTTACATAAACTTGTGAGCACAGACGATAAAATATAAAATTCTATATTCTTATTTTGTATCTGTAAGTATTCTAGTTATCAGTAAAACTTTTAGTTTAAGAAGTAATGTATGTTTATATAAAATTCGTGTGCATTTAAGTTTCGAAATATAAAGCTGTTATGAATAGAATGAATGTATTTTTTTGTGATAATTATAATTTTTCTTATAAATTCTCGACCTAATAAACTCAGATTTACTTTGGGATAGTTGATCCGTGTTTTCTTAAAATTTCTTTCTTTGACATTTAATTCACTCGTAAAAGACGAAGCACGGTCTTACTACGCCAAAGTTACTGAGCGCCACACAAATCGACGGATGAGATGTTAGCCGCAGATGACACTTCGCCGTGATTCGCTAATTATTGCGCATGTGTGCGCAATTCCGACGCCGCGTGTCGTAGTGCGTAGGGAGCGCGCGGGAGGCACGAGGTTGGCGGGCGGGTGTGCCCCGGCGTCTCGTCTTTCTAGCTCACGCGTATATCTATATTTCGACTTTTGCGCAGCATTCTGCGCATAACTTCCGATCCGCAGATTTGTATGGCGCTTAGTATAACTCTACGTTTATTAATAATGCCGAAAATGCTTCAACTATAAACATTAGGGTTGATTGTCTCGGTCAGCGCGCGAAATTCAATGTTTTTGGGTTTTTTGTCCTTTACAAATCAACTAATCATTTTTGTTGTAGCGTTTACGAGTTAAATTCACCTAAAAACCAAATTAGTGGACTCTTGCGTATACACTGGCTACTATTTTGGTTTCTATGTCTCGTTAACACTATCTCAGGAGGTGGACGGTAGGTAAGAACAGGGGCTTTTTTGTGTAAGCGCTCTTACGTTCATCTTCGCTTTTTGTCCTGCTCCCGCCAGTTACTTATTCCACGAGAGCGAGCGGGAGGAATAGCGAAGCCGAACTTCAGAGCGCTTATACAATAAGGCCTCTGGACCACCCCTAGGTATATACTTTCAATAAGCTCGGTTGGAAGCGGCTTGTTTCGGCTTATGTCATAGGTCTATCAAGTCGGTGGACGTCCTACGCTACGCTTGCCGGTACGGGGTCTCCATTCAAGATAATTTCCTATGAGTCCGATCGGAAGCGGCTTGCGTCCATCGGCCTATATCATTGGTCTACCAAATGCCCTTACTTGGTTAGGCCTTCTCACAGGGTGTGCAGAAACGAGAGTATGACCACGTGGTCAGAGGAATTCCTCGTGGACCAACTGCTTCCTGACCGAAATCCAACTATCATCACTAGGGGATAAATATTTGGGGCATTTTACTAGGTTAACCGTGATAGGGTTAACCTTATGGGAGAAAAAAAGGTCTTGGCGACTGACACATTTATTTCCTTTTGAATTTTGAGTCACGGTAACTTTAAAAGTAATTGCCTTTACTATAGCAATTCAATTTTCATACCACCTGCTTGAAAATGATTCATTATATTATGTAACTCGTAACATCTCAACGTAAAATAAGTCATTATTATCTTAACACAATCTCGAGGGCTACGGCAGATCATAAATGTTGTATGAAACTCCCTAGGGAATAAAGTGATTTGGATTTGGAACGTCTAATTCGTATGAAAATTTCCAACCACTTGTTCTCTACATAATCTAGCATTGATGAAACTGTAATGTCCGAAAATTTTACCACTAGTGGGCGTGGGCGTCGACAACAAAACCTAAATAAACAAATGACGAATAAACAAGAATTTTATAAATGTTTTATTTACTTAGGTAAGTGCGCATTCATAATTAGTGACATTATACGTCGACTGGCTTGTTCTCCTTTGATCTGGAAATAAATAGAAATCAGCTGTTTTATTATGTATTTATAAAGATTTCGAATTGAAAATTCGAGTCTAAAGTAGACCACAAGCTAATCAATTTCAAAAGTGTACGAATAATACATATTTACTTAGACGTCATGCAACTAAATTGGCATTGTAAGCACAGTGCACATGAATAAATAATAAGCACTGGACTTTGGCAAAATAGAATCGGAATAAACGTTTACAGCGATACATGATCCATAGGCTCCTGAACTAACTCACATCCGCCGACTAAGTATGGTAACTATTTACTTACATAATATTTAAAATTCGCCTAAATCACATCGCGTAGCCCCTTACCTGTTGTTGAGCATATCCTGTATCTCGTCAAAAGTCTTGCCCTTGGTTTCAGGGAGCAGTGTAGCGGAGAATATAAAGCCAATCCCGCAGCATACGGCCAGGATCCAGAACGCCGTGTAGATGCCGTACGACGCTGCCACATCGCGGAAGAATCTGATAGGAAATATTACATTAAAAAAAATATTTTATTTCGGTTCACAAGTTTTTTAGAATAACATTGGGGATTTCCCTTTGAGCAAGAATATATGCATGTAATAGGAGTCCCCGCTCTTCCTTAGTATAGAGCACATCGTAACTCGAAACAATTAAATTTTGATGAAAGTTATACAATGCAATACAATTTTTTTTAACAAATGTTGTGTATGTGTGTGTGTGTGTGTGTGTGTGTGTGTGTGTGTGTGTGAGTGCGTGCGTGCGTTTCTGCGTCTGAGCGTGTGTGCGAGTGTGTGTATATAAGTGCACTTTTATGGAACCTGCGTCAGTTTTTCAACTTCACTATAACTAAGTGTAGTTACCCACAAGGTATACCCAGGCGGGCACACAAAGCCCGCGAGCCAGCAGATGAAGGAGCAGATCCCGCTGGCGAGACACAGTATACAGCTAGGTATCAGTGAGTGGAGTCACCTGGTCCACACGAAGCCCGCGAGCCAGCACATGAAGGAGCAGATCCCGCTGGCGAGACACTTGGTCTTCACGGGGAACATCTCCGCCACCAGGATCCACGGCACCGGTCCCACGCCTGCAAATATCACACTCCAATGGTAATCTTATTCATAGTTGCCAGGACATGCGCAAGGTGGTGAAGTCTTTTGCACAGTATTATTACTATATATTATTATTTAGCGTATTAAGTATATTTCTTATCACTACCTACATATAGTACAGGAAAAATAGATGTTTTTTCGTCTACTTTGCACTAAATTTCCGATCCAAATTATTTTTCTAATAAGGTTTAGGATCACTTACTGAGCATAAAATCACTAAATGCTGACAGATCTAGGTGGAGCCTCAAGCGCCATCTTGAAAAAACCTTTATGGCCGATATCTCGGAAACTGAATTATAGTATAAAACAAAGTTGCTTCCCTGTCTGTCTGACCCTATGTAACTTGGCCCGAATCGGCTGGGTAGACTAATAGACAAGAACTGGATAACTAATGAACATTTTTGGCTGTATGGCTAAGATAATATAGATAGAAGGTCTTGGTAGTACTTACCGAGTGTAAATAACACCATATAAATGATGAGGCATAGCAAAGGAAGAAAGGCAACTGATGTGACGTCCACTTTATAATAAGAATCCAGTAGGGCATATATACCTATTAAAGTCTGAAAAATAAAGAGAAATCATACCCAGGTAGCATTTATACGTTATTATGACGTCCGTTTACGGTACTGCTCGACGTAAGAGACGTCATTATCATGACGTCGGTAGTTTCTTCAGATGACGACAATTTGTCACAGCCTCATGACGTAAGTTGGAGGACGTTGGAGTGACGCCATATACTGACGTTGGAGTGACGTCATATACTGACGTTGGAGTGACGTCATATACTGACGTTGGAGTGACGTCATATGCTGACGTTGGAGTGACGCCATATACTGACGTTGGAGTGACGCCATATACTGACGTTGGAGTGACGTCATATGCTGACGTTGGAGTGACGCCATATACTGACGTTGGAGTGACGTCATATGCTGACGTTGAAGTGACGCCATATACTGACATTGGAGTGACGTCATATACTGACGTTGGAGTGACGTCATATGCTGACGTTGGAGTGACGCCATATACTGACGTTGGAGTGACGTCATATGCTGACGTTGGAGTGACGCCATATACTGACGTTGGAGTGACGTCATATGCTGACGTTGTAGTGACGCCATATACTGACATTGGAGTGACGTCATATACTGCATTCATAGAGACGACACTTGGACGTTTATAATAGGGCAGCCACTGACGTTGGAGCGACGTCATTCACTGTATTCATAAGGACGTCACTAGGCCGTACATATTAGAGCAGCCACTGACGTTGGAGCGACGTCATTTACTGTATTCATAAAGACGTCACTAAGCCGCACATATTAGGGCAGCCACTTACGTTGGAGAGACGTCATTTACTGTACTCATAGGGACGTTACTGGGCCGTACATATTAAGGTAGACACTAACGTTGGAGTGACGTCATATACAGTATTCATAGTGACGTTACTGTAAATCCTGTGTATGACGTCACTACTATGTCGGCGGCTGCCTTTGTATGTATGGCCTAGTCCCTGTGAACTAAGTAAATGACGATACTCCAACGACGATGGCTGCCCTAATATGTACAGCCCAGTCACTTTCCTGTGAACAAAGTAAATGACGAAAAGAATTTAGAATTTAGTTTGCGATAGCAGGCATCCTATATTATACACGTACCCTGAACAGACTCTTAGGACTATGGATGAAACCAAACAAAACAATGTAAGTAGCATAATAGATTTATATTCAAGAAGTATATACATACATAGACTGTTATATATAATCAATAATTGTTATGAATCCATAGTCTTAAAATTACAATGTCGATCCCATAGCAATTTTATGACCATGGCACATTTAGATTAACTATTTATTCTCTCTTGGAGAAATTACTAATGCACTGTTATCACTAATCAGGTTGGTGTTAACTTGTTTCTGCACCTGCATCGGACTTTTGCTGACACTTGAAATTATTTGATTTGTTTGTGCATTACATTACAATGACTCGATGCGCTGGTTGCGGTCGCAAAGCATTTTAAGTAGGTATCTATTGAGGTCAAATCGCACGAACATCGCCTATCTTTTATAACGGTCTTTAGTACCTGAATTTCGTCATTAGTAGCTGAACATACATTTTGAATTTGTAAAAAATGTTGGTCTTGCGTATGTAATCTTTTTCTAAGTTCCCGACGAAATTCTTGGAATTCTGATAACAAACCGCCGTCATTCTCCAGCACGGAAACTTCCATTTGACTGCACTTGCTACCCCGTTGGTTATTGACATAATTAGGGCTCGCTATTGTTGGTAACTTCCTATGTTCTGGAGTGCGAACTGGCGTGTCATTCCCAGCACGTTTTCTTTTTGTGCTGTCACACATCGGGCAAATCCATTGGCGCACATAGTCCGTAGAAAAAGACTCGAAATCTCGTCTTTTAATACCGAGACACAATATATGATACACTTTTTCACAGTTTGATAGTGTACACTTCATTATAAGTTCACCGGTAACGTCTTTTTTACAAGCCCGGCAAAACGTAAACATTGCGATCGAACTAAATAGAAATAATTGCTGCGACAAAAAGTAAACACGTCCGCACCGATGCGAGCGCGCGTGCAAACAATATGGTACAATATGGTACGTCCTAATATTGACCCTAAATAGAGGTCAATAAAACGGCCCCTTTGTGGCGAATATGGTACGTCCTGATATTGACCCGAAATGGACGTCTGTAAAACGTCCACCAGAGACGAATATGATACGTCTTAATAATAACCCTGAAGAGACGTCAGTAAATCTTCCACTTTGTGGCGAATTTGGTACGTCCTAATATTGACCCTAAATAGAGGTCAATAAAACGTCCCCTTTGTGGCGAATTTGGTACGTCCTGATATTGACCCTAAATGGACGTCAGTAAAACGTCCACTAAAGACGAATATGATACGTCCTAATAATGACCCCAAATAGACGTCAGTAAATCATCCACTTTGTGGCGAATATGGTACGTCCTGACTTTGACTCTAAATTGACGTCAGTAAAACGTCCACTTTGTGACGAATATGGTACGTCCTGATATTGACCCTAGATGGACGTCAGTAAAACGTCCAGCAGAGACGAATATGATACGTCCTAATAATGATCCTAAATAGACGTCAGTAAATCATCCACTTTGTGGCGAATATGGTACGTCCTAATATTGACCCTAAATAGAGGTCAATAAAACGTCCCCTTTGTGGCGAATATGGTACGTCCTGATATTGACCCTAAATGGACGTCAGTAAAACGTCCACCAGAGACGAATATGATACGTCCTAATAATGACCCTGAATAGACGTCAGTAAATCGTCCACTTTGTGGTGAATATGGTACGTCCTGACTTTGACTCTAAATTGACGTCAGTAAAACGTCCACTTTGTGACGAATATGGTACGTCCTGATATTGACCCTAGATGGACGTCAGTAAAACGTACACTTTGTGGCGAATATGGTACGTCCTGATATTGACCCTACATGGACGTCAGTAAAACGTCTACTTTGTGGCGAATATAGTACGTCCTGATATTGACTCTAAATGGACGTCAATAAAACGTCAATTTTATGGTGAATATGAGACGTCGAAATAATGACTTTTAATTGACGTACATTATGACGTCATCGACGACGCATTAACGACCGACCCTATTATGACCTAAGAGTGACGTCGTTTATGCGTCACTGACGTCACTTTGCTACCTGGGTATTTATATATATAGTATGTACAATTGTACATTCCATGATTTTACCACAAAAATTTAATGTCAATAGTATTCACTGACAATTGCATTTTTATAACAGAAAAGTGCTTTGTCCGTGCATAATTCTTTGTCATCTGCTAAGCTCGTAGCGTTAGTTTCTGCGGACTCAGCAACGGATCGTGTTAAAATCCCAAGTCCAACGCCGCCACACTGCATTACTTGTTTAGGTATTATATATTATAGAGTCCGGGAGGTTTATATAGCTATAACATTTCATGCCGTAGCCCAGCGAAGCTGGGACGGGCAGCTAGTAGCCAATAAGTCAGGAAGACAGGTGTATCCTTACCAGGAAAATGGTGAGTCCCAACGACGTGGTCCACATGAGCAGCTTCCTCCCGAGCCGGTCCACCACCATCGGTGTTATGCAACTTGTCACCACCTACAATTTGGAACATTACCTACTATTACATTAAATATAAGTTGATAGAAACGAGCCAGGTGTCGATCGTGCACACACGAATATTCGCCTTGGGCCGCATGGTGCAGTCACAGCATTGGAGTTGTATGGTTATAAGTATGAGATGAGCACGGTAATGGTATTTAACAGTATTGTGACTCGGCTCTGTCCTTGGAATATACCTAAGTACTTATATTTTTTTTACGATGGTGATATCTTCTAAAGATGCCCGACCGCTTTGGGGTGCAGTCGGGTTATGTGGGATTGTACCCACTAAAACCCCCTCGGTGGCCAGCCTATGTTCTTGGGAGCTCCGGGATTTCCAAAGGAACACACCGGTGCTCCCAGCGCTTTATACGACTACTCGCCTAGTGATAAAACCAGGCTTGTTCTGTCTTTTACGACAGCATTGCCACACACGCTGCCGTCTTCATCGGGCCCGCTTGAGTGGATGGCTAGAGCCCCAACTCTGACCACCCACGAGCCCAGGTGTCCCCTTTTAGTACAGGCAGGGGATACCGATGCCGTATTCTAGTGCCCCGGCATATTCCAACAGCGCCACGTGACCTCGCAGAACGCATCATGTGCTATGGCTGCCCGCCTTCAGTATTTTAATTTCATCTACTTACTCTTTACCTGCTAAAGTTTCTTTCTAGTTTCTATATATTATGATGTAAATTTATATTAACCACAAAAATAAATTCGTTGTGATTGAAAAAAGAAACGTTCAATAGCAATACATTTTGTTTTTTTTTTAATGTTTTTAGGGTTCCGTAGTAAAACGAGGAACCCTAAAGACGTAAATCGAACGCTTACTAGTTACAAATCCACACATTCCTTCGTCACTATACGGCGCGCCGCGACTGACTAGCATACCGAGAGCATACCAAACTCCGAGGCGCGAAGGGTAGTATTATTATATATTCTTTGGCGAAGGTATGATTCGCGTTCCGACCGTATGTATAAGACGGAATACTGTTAGATATTATTACCGTGGTATGACACGAGGTTCAAACTCCAGTCCCATTGAAAAATCGATCATTATAATGTAAGGCTAATTTGTTTCTACCCAGTTCCTGGCATCCCATCTTGTTAGCTTGCACCTCTATCTCACTTCTTCAACTTTCCCGGTAACCATAAACTTCTCTGAAGGGGTTTATTTACCTGCACGACTCCCATGATGATGGTACCGTCGCTGGGAGATATCTTGGTTCCAACTTTGGCGAGCAGTTCCTCCATGTAGAACAGCAGTACGTCGATACCAGACAGCTGCAGCAACATGGCCAGAAACACGCAGATTCCTGCACAAGTATATGTCATGTTAAATTTTCAGATTCAGAACTTTTGAATTATAAATAAGTTAACTTTTGATTAGGTACATCTTATTTGGTGTAAAGCAGAGCGTGCGGTTTAAGAATTTTAAAACGAAGGTAGTTTACCCTTATACAGGGTTATTTCTAATAAATTGGCATACTTTTAGGGGATTATTCTGTAGGTACCTACATCCAAAATAACAAGTTTTGTTCTGCGACTTTTGTCAAAACTAAAAAAAAAAACAGCTGTTCGCGGGTAGCGGGAGAACGATATTTTACTATGGAACACCAATTATTTTTTTGAGTTTTGACAAAAGTCGTAGAACAAAACTTGTTAGTTTTGATGTACAGAATAATAAGCTTGTCGCCCGCGACAAAAACTCCACTTGGTTCTCTTGGTACATATGAGTAATCTACTAAATATCCCGTTACTCCGAATTTACTGTTGGTTTTTAGACACATTCAACACTCAGTTCCTATTAATGGTACCTATACATATACCGTCTTACCACAAAAGTTTTACGCTCGCTTTAGGCAACATTTAACAGTACAAATAGCTCGGTTAGACAGTGTTTAAGTCTTTTGTGGTAAGGCGGTTATAGTTTCACATAAAGCTTCTTTCGTTGACCGCGGGTGACATTTTCAACTGAGCGCTGTCGTGGCTTCGATGGCATGTTAAACTATGGGTGTTGGTTGTTTTATTTGTTTAGCCATGTCAGAGGCCTTCAGGCGGTTTAAAAAGTCTGGCACCTTGGGTAGCCACTACGAACGAACTTAGGTACTTACCTAAAGCTTTAACGTTGCCTCTGGTAGCCCACAGGTCCTGTATCTTAGGCGCCACCTTGAACTCTCTCGTCACCATCGCTTGGAGCCCTTCTAATTCGGGCTTGACAGCTTCTTTGGACTTGCTCCGTAGAGATTGGAGTACTGATGAAGCTTCTTCGTGTCTCCCTGGAGAACAATATTTCGGACAATGTAATAAGATTATAAGACTCGAAGTCGCGCTTGATTTTTCTGTTTCCTCATAAATAAGTCATTCTAGCTATTTATACGCTAAAAGTAGAGCTAACATATATTTTTTCCGATTTTAATAACTTGACTACCATAGGTATGACGCTGATGCCCAAGCTTAGTCCAAGTTTACACGTAAGTAAAAAGTTTACAGTTGTTTCCGTATGGCTCTATACAGTTTTGTACAGCGCCCCTGGCGGAAACGATGAAGAACTAACCAAAATGTATGGAGCCACACGCGAACGCGAAAGTTAAAGTAAACTACTACCTGTATGTTGAGTGTGAGTTTTGTCGTAAACATGACGCGCTCTTCGGCGAGCGCGTAAGTATGTAATTTGTATGAAGAAATGTACAGCGCCACTAGCGGCGCGTTTTTGAAACACAACAAGTTCATACAAATTCCATGTACCTATACGCGCTCGCCGAAGAGCGCGTCATGTTTACGACAAAACTCACACTCAGCTTACTAGACTCTGATTGGAAGTTAATCTCTATGAGTTTTTATGAGATTACATTCCGTACTCCGCGACAATGCTGCTAGCATTGTCTCGGCAGCAATATGAGGAGAAGTAGTGCAGCGGCAGCACTGCTGCCTGCTGCTCCCTGCAGCGGAGTTCGAAATTATACCTTTACTGCGCATTTACTTACTAGGGAATGCAACCCGATTAACCGAAAACCGAAAAAACCGGGTAACCGACCGCATTTGAAACTCGGTTTTTTCTAGTTATAAACCCGGTTTTTTCGGGTTTTGCGGTTTTTTTTACGATTTTTTAAAATTCACATATTAACTCCTTCGTAATACATTATTCGTATTACATTATTGTCATCTAGTTGCTCTAACACTTTTTTCTATGTATAAAATTACGCCTAATGTACCATTGACCAATGACTATTATATAACTACGTGCTAAGTAGGGCATGCAAAAACCGGGTGGTTTTGAAAAACCGGGTTTTTCGGTTTTTGATTTAAAAAACCGGGTAAATCGGGTTTTTCGAGTTTTTCGGGTTTTTTTGGTAAGTATATGAAAATACTAAAAATAATGGTTTGTTTGTTTGTTTATGACTCTGTACTGTCCCATTGTTGGGCAAAGGCCTCCCCTCGAGATTTCCAGTTGCGTCGGTCTTGTTCTGATGCCTGCCAATTTGGATTAAATGTATTTGCGCTATCTAATAGAGAGTGCAGACTCTCTATTAGATAGGCCTCTACGAGGCCGCACCGAGTTGGTGATTTTATCCCAGAGGTCTTCTGGCATGCGACTGACTTACTCGGCCCACTGCGACTTCAGTTTAGTGGCAGTGAAAGCCAAATCTTTGATTTGAGTTCTGGAACGCAGTTCGGTGTTTTGTACTCGGTCTATTAGCCGGTCACCGAGAATACTGCGCTCCATCGCTCTTTGGCAAACCTTGAGTTTGGACTTTTAGACTTTAGTTAAAGACACCTGTTTGTCAAAAACAATGTTTGTACACCATAAGTCAAAATGGAAAGATTACATACATCTTGCGCTTTAGTGTGATCGGAAGGTGTCTCTTCATATGCTTTTTCATGGCCCAATAGCTCTTCCAAGCTTTCTCTTTTCTTCTAGGTCTTGTCTCGTCTGGAAAGTGACTATTTGCCCAAAATAGATACGTAACGTAATCGTGAACGTATATGTCTTCATCATCGACAGTTACCCGACGTTTGATGCCATTGGTCATCACTTTGGTCTTTAACATGTTCATCCGCAATCCAACCTAGAGGCTTGCAGTGGTTAGATTTTGTGGCATTGATTGCAGCTCTCTGGCTGAGGAAGAGAAGATAACGATATCGTCTACAAAATGAAGATTAGTTAACCTTTTTTTTACCGATATCAACACCACTTCTTTCCCAGCTTGTCGCCAGCTTTCCGAAAACTTCTTCGAGGACGCCCGTGAATATTTTCGGGGACAGTGGGTCTCCCTGTTTAACATATTTCTCTATTGCAAATGCTGGGCCAGAAGATTGTAATTTTGTTGCAGCGGTACTTTGAGAATAGATGAGGCGGAGAAAATTAACGTGTGTGATGATATCAAATGCTTTTCAACCGAAGAAACAGAGGAGGTACTCAACTCGACGCGTATATGTATAAATATGTTGTGTATAACCAAACCAATAACCTATATAACCAATAGCGCGGCCAGAGATCCAAGACTCAGCTTACAATACAATACAATACAACAACACTTTATTGACACCAACAAGAAAACATAACAAAAGAAACAAAGACAGAAAAGGCACAAAAGGCGGTCTTATCGCTAAAAGCGATTTCTTCCAGACAACAGCTTACCTGACAGTTCACCAAAGATATCCCGGACATCAGCCTGTAGGAGATTAGAATGGCCCTGAATCAGTTTAAGAATAACAAGGCGCCGGGTGATGACGGTATCACATCAGAGCTGCTGAGAGCGGGTGGAACACCGGTACTAAAAGTCTCCCTAAGCTTTTCAACACCGTCGTCCTCGAGCGCATCACGCCAGAAGCATGGAGCAGAAGCGTGGTGGTGTTGTTTTTCAAGAAAGGTGACAACACCTTATTGAAGAACTATAGACCCATCTCACTTCTGAGCCATGTTTATGAGCTGTTTTCAAGGGTCATTACGAACTGTCTCGAGCGTAGGCTTTATGAGCCTTCCGAACAAGCCGCATTCATACGCTGCGGCAGGTTATACAGAAGACCGAAGAGTATAATTTGCCACTTTGCTTAGCGTTTGCGGACTATGAGAAAGCCTTTGATTCGGTCGAGGCATGGGCTGTGCTCGAGTCTCTCCAACGATGCCGTATTGACTATCGGTACATCAAAGTGTTGCAGTCTTGTATAATAACGCCACTATGTCGGTCTGAGTATAGGAAGAAAGCTCCAAGGCGATCCCTTTAAAAAGAGGCATAAGTAGTAATTTCTTCGAAACTGTTTACGGCTACTTTTGAGAAGCGTTCAAGCTCCTAGAATGGAAAGGATTGCATCAACGTCAATGGCGAATACCTCACTCACATTCGGTTTGCCGACGATATAGTAGTCATGGCAAAATCGATAGAAGAGCTCAGCACGATTCTGGAAGGCCTCAATCGGGTTTCTCAACAGTCTTAAGATGATCATGGTCAAGTCGAAAGTCAAATGTGATTCCCATGTTGTACCCTCTTCGATTTATATTGGGAACTCGGTTCTTGAAGTCGTTGACTCATACGTCTACTTAGGACAAGTAGTCCAGTTAGGTAGGTCCGACTTCAAGAAAGAGGTCAATCGCCGAATCCAACTCGGCTGGGCAGCGTTCGGAAAATTGCGTAGCCTCTTCTCATCCGACATACCTCAGTGCCTCAAGTCGAAAGTTTTAGACCAGTGTATGTTGCACGTGATGACTTATGGCACATAAACGTGGTCTCTCACTATGGGCCTCATTAGTAAGCTCCAAGCAACCCAACGAGCTATGGAGAGGGCTTTGTCCGGAGTCTCTCTGCGAGATTGAATCAGAAATGAGGAGATCCGTAGAAGAACCAAAGTTACCGACATAGCCCAACGGATTGGCAAGTTGAAATGGTAATGAGCTGGGCACATAGCGCGGAGGACTGATGACCGATGGGGTCGAAAAGTTCTCGAGTGGAGACCACGTACCGGCAAGCGCAGCGTAGGACGTCCACCCATAAGGTGGACGGATGACCTTATTAAGACCGCAGGATCGCGCTGGATACAAGCCGCTTCCAACCGGTCTTATTGGAGATTCATAGGGGCGAGGCCTATGTCCAGCAGTGGACTTCTTATGGCTGATGGATGGATGGATGATATTTCTTTTGTTTGTTAATTTCAACAATCGAGCATTCCTTTATGTATAATTTACAAATATTAGACAAACGTGCAAAATATATCACGCTTAGTTTTACTACTTAGCGTAGCAGATACTGTCAGACTAATGTAACAATACAAAAAGGCGGCGGTTGATAGCATTTCGGTCAAGACGAGACAAAACGCGTCCCATTACGCTTATAACGCTACAGCGCTCTGCCTATATGACGATACTTAATGATTAAACGAACTTACCTGTACGTGAAGTTCTATCATAATTGTACAAGCGCCGAGTCCGAAGAGATTAGTCCTGTAGGTAGGTATTTACACATGTAGTAACGCATAGTTTTCACCACTCTTATTGCGATTAGTTCAGAGTTTATAGTTTTTTTTTTTTTTTTTTCGAGGGTAGGTGTTTTGCACTATTCCTGTCCTGCTTGTCGCCCGTCATTAAGTTTAGAGTAAGGCTAATCCTTTACGTCATTGATATATTACCGGAGTAAATAGGGGCACAAGTTGTACCTGGGTACAACTTTGGGAGGGTGGGATGTACTAATCTCTTCGGACTCGGCGCTTGTACAATTATGATAGAACTTCACGTACAGGTAAGTTCGTTTAATCATTAATTGTACGAGCGCGCCGAGTCCTTCGAGATTAGTCCTGTAGGTAGGTATTTACACATGTAGATCTTGAGAGTACCTATAACCGGGAATATTATCAATGATTTATAGCTTGTTTCGGTATAATAATGAAATTATTTATTCTCATAGTGAATTTTACAAATCACACAAATAATGATTAAAATTATTCTAATTATAAATTTAGCAAAGCATAGTGTTGAAAAACTAAATTATTTTTCTTAGTAAGTTGAAGCTTATTTGCTTGTTTACTATACCTTAAATCATAATTACTGTACAATAATTATTCTTATAATAACTATAGTAGATAATTCCTTCTGATGAGACAATTATAATTTTAAGATCGATCTAATTAAGGCTGTATTTTGTACACTGATATTACATGCTATTTTGGCTAATTATTGAATCAGCTAGAGCGATCCCATTTATGTCATAAATAATGATCTTTGATAAAATCTAACAAAAGTTGTAGAATTCCTGCTCATTCGGCAGTGCTACGTATGGTTGCGAAGCTGACAACACTGACGCAGTAAGCGCTGAACACGTTTGTGTCAAGCTCGCACTTGCCGAGCGTGCGTTTTACCCAACGACTGAGTGTCTGTGACCCTACCGGTTGAGGTTTACTAATTCTAATGAAAAAAGCTTCAGATATTCTTTATATCGGAGTGCGTTCTATATAGCATGAGAGAGTAGCCACAAAATTTGGCAAATGTAGAGCAGGCTGCTGCAATCTGGTTGGAATGTATTTTATGAACCGGCATTTTAATTATTGTTCGATTTGAAATGTTTTGAACATTACTAAGCTTCATTTTTCATAAGGTTTGAATTCTGTGAGCTGAAAGAGCTAGTTAAGTAATTGTTCTGAGCGTGAACTTCTCTAGAGATAAATTGTCGTAATTTTGTAGTTGTCATAATTCTAGTTCGCCATGAACTTAAATTGTAAAATTCGAGATTAGTATCCCAGGTGATGTTATATTTAGATCGCGGTGATCTCAGCCGGGACGCTCCTTTTTAAAAATAATTTTAGTCTATCATCATTTGTTGGTACAATTCAATACCATGTATTTGTATACAAGACAAAGAGTTGGTTTGCAAGAGTTTAGATACCTGACAACCATTGTTAAATAACCGAGTTAGAAAGTAAGTTACATTAGGTAAAGACGTGTTGTAAACATCGAATGTTCGTTACGGATTACGATTATTCCATTTTTTAAGATAAACGTTGTACTTTTTCATGGAGTTATGTGATAACGACTCCAACATAATGTCTTGCGATGCCTTTGGGATACTTTTCCTTGAAAATGCGGTCGTGATAATATGCCTGCCATCAGGGTGCGTCCTGTGTCTGTTGGCTGATGCAGTGAGACAATAAGGCATTGCATTCAGGGGGAAATGTTATCATTTCGGCCACTAACAGAGACCTAAACATGGGGTACTATGCTTGCTTTTACTTAAAGGGTACTATCACGATACTTCGTGCCTAGTTGGTTATAATTTTTAATATGACCGAATAATGGTCTAAATGCATAGAAGAAGTTTGAGCCAGGATACCGAGAATAAGTCTATTGTTGATGCATTTGGGTCTGTGTGCCAAGATATATATATATGTGGCGCATTTTTGTTGACGTAAGTCGCAAACGAGTCAGTTTTTGGATGCCCGAAATTGTTACAAACGACGTCAAATTCCCCATTTGATAAACCCCATTCTATGTCAGGGTGGTGTCATCCTGATTAGACTTTATATAAAAGGTTACAACTAATATTTGCTTGATTTCACACCATTTCCGAATGTCACAAGTAACTTGAGTGAGATGAGGGTATTGCATACCTCCTATTTTGTTAATATACGCTATGGCTATAGTATTATTTACACATAAGAAGACTTGACAGCCGTTAAAATTACCAACGAAAGTCTTTATTAGAGCATTAAACGCCGCCAGCAGTTCTAGGTAATTGATAAGCTGGTTTCGTTCAGTATTAAACCATGGGCCACTAGCACTGTTTCCATTACAGGCCGCCCCCCACCCCGTCGTTGAGGAATCGGAAAATATCTCGACCAGGCACCTAATTATCGATCCCAATTCGAAAAAATAAAATATTAATTAATAATAATTTTATTTAGCCACCATTGAAAATCAGACAGTAATGATTCAGGTAAATTCATAGACCTGTTATAATCATCGTGGCCTTTTGAGTTGAGATATTTACATCGTTCCATCTCTGTGTATAATGTATATACAGCCACCCGTATTCTATGGCTGGGCAACATGATACCAATGAACCTAAAAGTTGTGCGAAGGTGACGTGTACAAGTTTTTCTAATTGTGTCTTCATTCGTAAATCTTTTATCAGTAGATAGACAAAGTTGAAGATAACGGAAATCAACAACCTAGAAATTTGCATTTAGTTTTTTTTTTTGTTCACTATAAATTCAAGTGAGGTATATAAATAATTTTTTAGTAGTATCTAAAAGTTCTGTAATCATTTTTGGTAAGAATGGTCTTGTAATAACCGATCAACGTTGCCGTAGAGCCCGCAGAGCGTTATAGTTTCACTGTTAGTTTAGTTATTTTAGTGAAAATATATGGCGCAGTATTGCCACCGAAGGGTTAAACTGTAAATTCATATAATTTACCATAAAATGTAAAACGGAAATACTTCCGATACTCTTCGTGTATTTTTTAGTTTTTTATTAAAATACGCTTAAAATAATTGTCTTCATGCCCAAGTGTAGTAATTAGCTTTAGCGCTGTTCATAGATTTTCAGGGTTGAAATGGTCAATTTGAATAAAATTATTTAGGTTTATGAGTTTAAAGAAAGGCGCATATTACAATTTGGTTTCGGTATGAGAAAAAAGCTTGATATGAATTGACAATTACTCGATTGGCATACCGATATGGCACCAACTGCATAGTTCGTCATAGCGTTTATATGATGACCTCATTCATTGTATCGTTATAAACCCGATTTACGGGTAGCTAGGATATGTACACATTGTACAACATGTGATGTTAGCTGTATCTTATACCAACGTACCCAAGTAGGTACAGTGTAATGATATGTAATAAGAGGCCACTGCTGAATACTTAAATTGAAACGGCCTGCGTACTTACTTCATCTAGTAACGCCGACGTGGATACGTCGCGTGTTGAGCCTGAGCTAACGTCCTCGAAGGCAGCACTTGCGTCGGCTGGTGAGGTGGTTGCGCTGCTGGATGATAATTATACGCGCGCACTTCCACAGGCTCTCGGCTCCGCGGCACCGGTGGTGCCGACTCCGCGGGCAGGCTGCCTGCGGGGAGCCTTGCGGCTTAAAGGTCTCGGAGCCGCCCCTTTTATTTTTATTATATTTTTTTATTTTTATTATTTAGCTAGTTATTAGGTTCCGCTTTCATTTTGACTCCAGATCTGATAACAGTGTTAAGTGTTTACAGACTTTAATGTCTCCGCCAAATTTTTTCCGAAAAGGTATAGATATAATGTCAATCTTTGTACTTTTAAAATACTCTTTTATGTCATTTTTAATGTGAATAAACTAAAATGTCTCCTTGTAATGGAGTCCGCGTGTTGTATGTCACACACTAGTCGACTTATAGTATATGTACACATTAACTTATAAAGCGAATCGCTATCTCTTTGTGTAGCATTTATTTGTGCGTTAATAATTTCGCCTCAATAAGCGATCGCACTGGTCATTTGTGCTTGTTTGTTTGTTTTCGACGGCCTTATCACGTTTGATGGTGGATTTCGGGCTTGCCGTTTTAATTTCCGGATTTTTAGGTTGGTGCTTCGATATGAACACAATTCGCGGGAACTGTGTATTTTGTTATTAAACTCTTACGAGTTTCTTTATCTAGCCTTTCTTTAGGCTAATGTAATAGGCGGTTTGTTAACGAGTTTTACGATGTAATATAGAACTTCTCCTAAGATCTTTAAAATTGTATTGTCTGTTGATAGTGATATCTACCGTAGTATCTCTTCTTGAGGTGCATCTGTCCAGGTACTAGGTGTCCTAGTTGAGGCTCTGGAGAGTTTTGTACAGAGCTGTCATGAGTAATTTGCTCATCTGGCCATTGCAATAACCAGTAATCTGGTCGCAAAGCGGGAGTACTCATAAATTATCATAGATATTATAATTGTAGGTAGGTACCGTTTGTTATTTGGTTAGAATATAATTTTATATTATATTTTCATCGGATGGGTAGATACCCAGAAGGTTGTTAGCTAGATAACTAACCATTATTTTTAGGTTAGGTCACAATCCCCAGCGGAAGGGACGCCAACCATTTTCAATGCGTTGAAACAGCCCCAATGACTGTTCCGATTGCATAATATGTTTTTACGTAAAAACGTAAGTACTTATTCCTTGAGAATTAATCAGATAGGTAGACTATAACCACATACCTGCTTCTATATCTTTGTCCAAAAATGTCACTTCTGCCGGTTCCGACTGTTGAAACCAATAATGTACTTGTAACATCTTTGTACACACACAGTTTAAAGCAATAAAATTTACTTTACTTTGAATCTACATGATCGCGAATTATTCGTTGACACTTTTATATTTTATTTTTCTAGCGAAGAATTTCGTCCTCACGTGATTTTTTTTTTATGCTTCGGCATGGATAATAATAACTTGAAAATAATTTTACTGCTGCGAAAAGCACACCGTCTTGCAGACGTCAAGAGTGGTTGAGCACTTGGATGCGAATGACGGGCGACAAGCAGGACAGGAATAGTGCAAAACACCTACCCTCGAAAAAAAAAAAAAAAACTATAAACTCTGAACTAATCGCAATAAGAGTGGTGAAAACTATGCGTTACTACATGTGTAAATACCTACCTACAGGACTAATCTCGAAGGACTCGGCGCGCTCGTACAATCACTAATTCACTATGTAAAGCGAGAGAAAGAGAGAATGAGAACTTTCGCACTTGAATTTCATCTTTAGCAATACTTACCTACCATATTCAAATGGATTTTTTGGGCTACTGTACACAGTCTAGTCCCACTTTGCAAGATATTCTTTCTAAATAAATGCTATATTTTAATATTTGTTGTTTGATAAATATTTTGTTTGTACCCACGCTTATGGACTTGACACTATCTCTCATCAATTCGGACATTCAGCACCAGTCATCAGACTCTGAAGAAGATAACTTCGATACAGGAATTCATATCAAAATGAATGAAAGTAGTTTCGTCAGATGGTGACTTCACTGTTCCACGTCGCGGCCATGGTCAGAGGCTCATAGACTTTAACGATGACAAACTACAATAGGCATGATGATTTAAAAAATATAATTAGTCAGTCACACAGATTAATTAAATAATATTAGACACATAGGTATTTTTTTCTTTTGTCAATTAAACAAAAATTGATGAAGATAACAACCCGTTAAAGTTCCGCGTGACGTCACTAGTGTCATACAATTTACAAAGTTTACGCAACGACATTAATAAAAGGTTTTATTAATGTCGTTGAGTTTACGTATGGTTTAGGCAATAAGTACCTAACCATTAGGTACCTAATGGTTTACGTCAAAATAAAATGTTATATATTACTTTTCAACCATACTTTCATTTTATAGGTAAAACTTGAACAGCCCTTACATAATAATATTATATAAATATTTATTATTACATTAATCACTATGAAATCACTTATTCTAGATTTATTTATTACTAGCGACCCGCTCCGGCTTCGCACAGGGTAGGTATTATGCATATAAACCTTCCTCTGGAATTACTCTATCTATTAAAAAAAACCGCATCAAAATCCGATGGGTAGTTTGGAAGATATAAGAAAATACACAGACCGACACACGGAAATAGCGACTTTGCTTGATAATAATATACCTATGTAGTGATGATAGTGACAATTTTATAAGGAAGGACCGGACCCGTGCGTATATGCATAAAATTCCTTCATGGAATAAAAGGTTTTCTCGATCAGGTAATACCTATTTTGATTGATATTATGATACTTTATTTTGTTATAATAATTGTTAACTACAAGTACTGTAGTACCTATGGAATAATACTAGATGGCGTTGGCAATGCTTAACTCGCGGTGTTAACAGGAGTTCGGTTCACGAGGTGCCTTTTGTAACACGACGTAAGGTTTGCTTATATCTTACTCGTGTCTTATTATTATTCAATTTTTAGATATCTAGTCCTATGACTAGATTACGAATGTTATGTTACAGCACATTGCAACGAATGTAAAATTGTCGCAATTTGCTATTTACTTTAACGCGCAATACTTTTTTCGTTGTATTCCGATTTCAATTTTTTTATTGGTAAGAGTATACTACGAAACTGGTCCCATTAAAATTTTATCGATATCGGCTGAGCCATTTTTGATAAATCAACAATAATGTGAAAAATGCTACATCGATCTGTGCAATATATTCACGAATTCTGTACACGGGTGAGGTCGGTCAAGCTATTTTTTGCTAAAAATAATCTTGTAATTATAAATCATTAGAAACGTTATTTTTAAAGTAGTAATCATAATTATCATAATCTAATATCTGATCTTCCTGAAATATACCTACTTAATGGCAAAATTGAAATTGTTACAACTGTATTTCCGTTTTAAAAATTGACTTTAGTATTTAGGAATATTATTAACCAATGATTTTGCATCGAGCAGGAAAAAAAAAACAGAAATGTATCTACTCTAGACGCATTTGAATTAAATGCGCTGTGTAACAGTTAGGTACTCTATTTTTAGAATAATTTGTTATCTTTTTGAGGAAATGTCTTGATTTTTTGTGTTCGAAGGTTTTTTCTGACGTCTGTTTGGTTTGCCTGTTCAGTCTAGTTTTGTTGTCTCTTTCTTTACATTGTATGACGATTATTGTAGGTTCATCTGGCCCTCTAACTTACCATTGTCACTCAGCACCGGGGTACTGATTGTCCGGGATGGGCCGGGTGTTTGCTCAATCAAAATAATCCGTCGCGGGGAGCCTCCTTTCTCTCACAATGATGATCCAAAACTGTCCTTCCCAGGACCTTCTTGCAACGCAAGGCAGGCCCTTTTTCAGCCGGGTTAGTACGAGTATGCGCGCTCGAATTATTTCATTCGTAGTGTCATGGCATAGTATATATCTGTCACTTTTTCACACGTCGAAATGAGTTCTTTTCGTGGCTATTAGTGGTCGCATGCTTGACTAGCTGGCCCCCCAAAAACAGCTCTATTTATCCAACTCCAATGGCACTTATCAGCGCCAGGCTAAGAGGAAACTAAGTGGTGTTATTGGGAGAAAATCATCTAAATGAGGTCAACGACACGACGCAGAAGAAGACTCACCCTTGTAAACCAGGAAGAACGGTGTTTCAGGCAGGCTCCAGGCGAAAGGCACGTAGAGCAGAGACAGTATGCCGCCGGTCGCCGTCAGGCCCCAGTACGTGGTGAAGGGTCCGATGGCGTAAGCGAGGAGGAAGCCTATGTTTATGAACAGGAGGAAGAAAGCGCTCAGAGCGCCGCGATTGTGATCCTGTAAGGAAAAAGAATCATAATTATTTACTATATGCTAATAAACAATTGTAAGATTATTTTGACAATTTAGAAGATAAAGCCACAGAAGAAAAATCCGGACAAGTGCGAGTCAGGCTCGCACATCGAGGGTTCCGTACAAACACGTTGTTAAAATAATTAAAAACCGGTTTTAGCATGTGCTAATGAAATTAATTCTTGTATATGATACCTTACATGATACGATTTACTCACTATGAATTTTGAACCCATATTTTGTGAATTTTGAGGCCCTATTTTGTGATTTAAATAAAAATGTACAGTTTTCAGACTCTCTACTCTGAAACAATCCTTCTCGCCAAATTTCATAGTTTATATCAACGGGAAGTACCCTGTAGGGTTTTGATTTTTGTGAGTGCGAAATATACGTTTTTTACGACATAAACGGCTCTAACTTCTTTAAACGATAACTGAGAAGTTTTTCTTTTACACAACTGCAAGAAACCATAGATATACGTATACAGTTTAAATTTCAACTCGATATCTTTACGCGTTCCCGAGATAAAGAGTCTTGACATACACACAGACGGACAGCCGGACAGACGGACAACAAAGTGATTCTATAAGGGTTCCGTTCTTTTTTCGCGTTTGAGGTACGGAACCCTAAAAAATAGAACATCTGTTAGGCACAGTTTTTCTCTAAAGTTTCCTTTCATATCTACGAGCCGCCCCGTTCATGTCTTCCGAGTCCCGAGTGGGCGGAACTGCGATTTCCCTCAGTATAAGCGCAGCTACATTATAACTAGTTCTCCGACACAACTAACATAAGCAAAGACTTCATAATATCTTATCGTAATAGAACCTTAGCGAATTTTCCAATGTATAGTAGGGAACTGTATGGCAGTGGCACAGCCCCACATGATCCTAGAAGCTTATAGATTTAGGTAGATCCGAAGCTACTCTAGCTAGCAGCCAGACAAGTAGCATTAAAAAATGAACAGCGATCCACGTAACTTGATAGTAAGACGGTCAATACCATGTTGAGAACTGTGATTGTCTTCTAGTCCCTGAACAGGCGCATAATATATTAAAGACAGTAGGTACCTACCTCAGCAATTGAATGTGCAGTGTAATTAGTAGGCAGGTCCGAAGCTACTCCAGCCAGCAACCAGCCCTGCAGTAGGGGCACGTTGGAGCCAAGGATCAGTCAGCGTCGCCCAACATACCTCGACAACAGACCGGATTTGAAAGTCCCTAGAGATAACTGTGTTTGTCTCCCATTTTCCATACAGCTGCAACGTCTCCTGTCTTATAAGACAAGACTATTATCCTGATTATTCCTATTAGACAGTACCTCAGCGATTTCCCCGATATATATAGGTACTGTGGCGAACTGCATGGCCGTGGCGCAGCCCCACATGATCCGAGCAGTGTAAAGAGTAGGCAGGTCCGAAGCTACTCCAGCCAGCAACCAGCCCAGCAGTAGGGGCAGGTTGGAGCCCAGGATCAGCCAGCGTCGACCAACGTACCTCGACAGAGGGACGGTTATGAAGGGGCCTGGAAATAGCATGAAGGAAAACATGAAAAAGGCCAAGATTAAATAATCATTGTGGACATTATCTCATAGTAGGTATACTTGCATACAAGGTGTTTCTATAAACAGCGGACATATTGCAGAATATCATTGTACTCATCATTAAAATTAACTTTAATCACGGGACCTACCTCAAAATCTAAGTACAAAAAACCTAAAGTTTGAGTATTGGACGAAACTGTTCTGGACTAATATTATTATTTCCAAGAAACTTTTGCGTAGCATGAATATCTCGTGAAATTAAATTATACCTAGTAACATAGACAAACCTTTTGTCTATGCTAGTAACTAGGTACATTTTGAAAAAATACCAGAGAAAAATCATTAACCTGTTAGCAAAACTCTAGATGGCGGCAGATGGCGGTCGAAAACGAGCGACGAGTATTCTGCTGACTCGCGGTGACGAAACTCTACCATACATAAAACCTGTTGGCACTACGTCAGTTTTGCCAGGTTGCCACTCTGGTTTCCCTTCATTCATTATAGGTAATAGGTATATAAATCTTTCGCCTTTTACTAAAGATTTCCGTGGAGGGGATCATCACACTCTTAGGACTTAGGAGACATACTGAGTTTTGAGAAGCACTGTCTCGGCAGTGCTAATAAAATAAATTGCTTGGTAAAATAAATAAAATTAACATCTGAATACTGATCTCAAACTGCTGCAAAATTATTTCATACCATATTTTGTTATATTATTTAGTATGTTAAAATAATGGTTTATTGGGAATATTATTAGTTTAGTAATGGTATCCCCAATATTGTATAGTCTGTAGATAGTTATAAGAAAATCGACTATCTCTGTCCCCCGTGATGTTCTCTCTCTCTCTGTGATGGCCGCCAAGTTGGCAAGTAATAATCTCGCATCTCCTGTATTATAATAATTTGTAAAAACTAATTATAACTTCCTGAATATACTTATCAGTGGAATACAGTCGTATTGTTTTTAATCTCTACAATCATCAAGCCTTGACTCCTTCTACAAGACGCTTAATTATTGCTGACCGCGCTTTGCAAGCATGGAAGTTATTTAATACACTAACCTCCAGAGGTTATGGGCCCAGATATTTGTAAAAGGGTCTAGGTCAAAGTGAAAAACAGACAGAAAAGAAAGGCAATATGAGTTTTGGTGGTGAAGCTGTACATAATGTTCAAACTCCATATTCAGGCGGAGACAGCCGCCATTACGTGTTCGAGAAATTAGACGGCGTGGCTAATTTCCATTTATGGAAATTTCAGATGAAGAATGCCCTGATTCTAGAAGATTTGTGGCAGTCTGTTGATACTACGGATTCGATTGATCCATCCCGGGACAGGCGAGCGCTCGCACGAATTTGTTTATCAATTAAACCATCATGTATCCAGTACGTGAGAAATGCCGCGACCGCTCATGAAGCATGGAATAAATTGATCTCAACATTTGAGGATAAAGGTTTTTGTCGTCGAGTTATACTTTTACGGCAGTTACATCGTGCTTCTTATACCGATTACAACAACATGGAGGCGTATATTGAACACATTATGACGTTGGTGCAGCAACTGACCGATATTGGAAGATTACTGGAAGATGCTGAGGTTGCCGAGTTGATACTATCGGGTTTACCACAAGATTATGATGTGGTGGTATCGAGTCTAGAAGCTGTTGCAATATCCGGGAGTGTCAGTAGCGAGATCGTAAGGATGAGACTTCTTCAAGAAGAGCACAGAAGAAAACGTGAACGTGAACCAGTTGGTGAATTAGCTCTCTTGTCAAAATATAAGAAGAAAATATCATGTCATTTTTGTAAGAAGACAGGACACATCAAATCCAAATGCTACAAGTATAAAAGACACTTAGAGTCAAATAATAAGCAAGATATGGCTTTACTGACTGAAGCGACAAGCAGAAATTTTGAAGACTCAACCTGGTTGCTTGATAGTGGGGCGAGCGCACACATGTGCAATAATATGCAGTGGTATTGTAATTTCAAGAGTTTTACGAAGACAGTTTGCACCGCAGATGGGAATTCCATGTTAAGTCTAGGTATTGGTGATGTGAACATTTGTATAGGAAATAAAACACAACTTATTAATGATGTTATGTTCGTACCAACTCTCTCAACCAATTTAATCAGTGTCAGTAAATTAAGTGAGAAGGGTTTATCAATAAACTTTAAAGAAAATAAGTGTTACGTTTCCAAGGGTTGTTCATTGTTAGTTACTGCTACTAGACAAGGCGGAATTTATGTATTGGACAAGGTGTGTGGTGTTTTTTGTTTCTGATTCACAGGTGAATTCAGATGTAGCCATGAATGTTGACATGGAAGCTGTGTCGAAGCTACAGAGTTTGCCAGACACTGAGGCGACCATGTGTTCATCGGAGCGATGGCACAGAAGGCTGGGACATTTGAGTTATAAAGGGGTAAGTGTTCTCCGTAAGCTAGTTTCAGGTATGGATCACTTGACTCAGTATGACGCAACCATTCCTAAATGTGTGTCATGCGTTGAGGGGAAGCAGGCTGTCAAGAAGTTTCCTAGGGGTGAAGCCAAGCGTGCTGAACAGCTGTTGGAGCTTATCCATTCCGATGTTGCGGGTCCCATGCCAGTGAGTAGTCTGGGTGGTTCCAGGTACTTAGTCACGTTCACCGATGATTTTTCGAGGAAAACATTTGGTTATTTAATCACACGTAAGTCTGAAGTTTTGTCCAAGTTTAAGTGCTTTAAGGCAACTGTCGAGAAACAAACTGGTTGTTTTGTTAAATGTCTGCGAACCGATAGAGGTGGAGAATATTGTAATGCTGAGTTCTCCAAGTATTTAGAAGGTGAGGGTATTGTTCATCAGACCACCTGCCCATACAGTCCTTCCCAGAATGGTGTCTCAGAAAGGCTGAACCGAACTCTTTTTGAGAAAGCTCGCTGCATGCTTCGTGAAGCACAACTTCCTAAGGAATATTGGGGTGAGGCGATATCTACCGCTATATATCTGAAAAACCGAAGCCCTACAGCAGCTTTAGAAGGTAAGGTACCTGAAGAAGTTTGGACAGGCCGTAAAGTAGATGTTAGTCATCTCCGTGTTTTTGGTTGTATGGCTATGACATTAATTCCAAGTATGAGGCGTGACAAGCTTGATTCGAAATCTAAGCGTTGTATTTTTGTGGGGTATGGTGAACATACAAAAGGATATAGGTTAATTGATCCTTCTAATCCAAGGCAGATCATTTATTCTAGAACCGTGTCATTCTTTGAGAATCAGTTTGTTGACCACTGCATAGAGAGCAATATTAAGACACAAAAAGTATGTAATGATACTATTTCTGAAATTGGCATGCAAAGCCACCAATTTCAAGGTACTAGTGATATGCATAAAATGCCTAGTAATGTTAATAATAATGATGATGTTTGTCAGGTGCAAATGCACAATGAAGTTTTAAGGAATTCTGACAATACGATAGAGGAAAATAACTGTGATATTAATAATGCAATTGAATCCAATGTGAATGTGATGAATGATAATAATAATTCAAATGATAATTTATATTTATCTCCCGTTTCAGGAGAGTCCTCGTTCCAAAGCGCTGAGTGGCTCGACAGTAGCGACAGTGGAGATGGCAGAGTGCCATGTGATACTTCCATGAACGAAACAGTCGTTCGAGGGGAAGGTTCTACACAACAGGTTCCTAGTAGTGTTAGCGAGCGACCTGTTCGTTCTACTAGAAACAATAAACCAGTAAGGTATGTAGATTATGATCTATCTGATTCATCAGACATTTCTCTCTTGGTCAATTTTCATAATGAACCACAAACCTATGAGGAAGCATTAGCAAGCCCTGATAAAGAAAAATGGCTAGCTGCTATGCAGGATGAATTTAATTCACTTATGAAAAATAATGTTTGGCAATTAGTGGACAGACCGAGTGGTTGTAACATAGTAAGTTGCAAATGGGTTTATAAACTAAAGTCTGATGATTCAGGTGATTACCCAATATATAAAGCCCGTCTAGTTGCAAGGGGGTTCAGTCAAAAACCTGGGGTAGATTATATGGATACCTTCTCACCTGTTGTACGACACTCTTCACTTAGAATTTTATTTTGTATAGCTAATGAGCTTGACATGGATATAGAACATATAGATATAAATACAGCTTTTTTAAATTCCAAACTTGATGAATGTATTTATATGGAACAGCCTTTAGGATTTTCAAATGATAGGACAAAAGTTTGTTTGTTGAATAAAAGTTTGTATGGTCTCAAACAAGCAGGCAGGCTGTGGAATAATAATGTTCATGTTCTATTGACTAACAACGGTTACATTCAAAGCAAGTGTGAACCATGTGTTTATTTTAAAAATATTGACAATAAGTTGACTTTAGTGGCTGTTTATGTCGATGACTTCTATGTTGTAACATGTTGTAATGATGAAAAAGTTAAATTGTATAAATTGTTACAATCGGAATTCAGTTGTAAAAGTTTAGGTACTCTTAAGAATTGTTTGGGTATTAAAATACATAGAGATAAGACCCGTGGTACCTTAATGTTTGACCAATCTGAATATATAAGGAAGTTGTTGGAACGTTTTGGTATGACTAATTGCAAAAGTGTTTCTACACCTATGGTTGTAAACAAATTGGACAAGGCCACAGATGATGACACTCTGTCAGACAGTACTTATCCATATAGGGAATTGATAGGGTGCTTAATGTATTTGGCCGTATGTTCCAGACCTGACATTATGTATGCTCTTAGTCATTTAAGTCAGTTTAACACAGCTTTCAAGCGACATCATTGGTTGGCTGCAAAACGGATTTTGAGGTACTTGAGTGGTACAATTAATAAAAGACTTGTTTTTGAAAAATCCGGCAATTTTGATATAACTGTTTATGCTGATGCAGATTTTGCCAATAATGTCGTTGATAGAAGGTCGTATAGTGGCTTTGTTGTAAAAATCGGTGACTCTACTGTATGTTGGGAGTCACGCAAGCAACGCTGTGTCAGTCTTTCAACGACTGAAAGCGAGTACTTGGCCTTAGCGGATTCTTGTAAGGAAATATGTTTTGTTAGAAATTTTTTGTATGAAATTTTTAAGAAACAATTAAATTGTAGAATCTATAGCGATAATCAAAGTGCTCTTAGGTTGCTTGAGACAAAAGAATATTGTCATAAAAAGACAAAGCATATTGACTTACGCTACCATTTTGTAAAAGATATTGTTAAGGAAAAGAATGTAGTAATTGATTATTTACCTACTGAAAGAATGGTGGCTGATATTTTTACGAAACCTCTATCTAGCTGTAAGCATAATGTTTTTATTGCTGACTTAGGTTTAAGAAATGTGTAATAAATAGACGTTCCAAATTCTTGAGATGTTGCATGTATTGTAAGCCATCAATATTTGTAATGTAGAGTCACTAATGTATTTCTGTGACAGAGATAGTGTTGTGTTACTTTAATTAACATGTAACTTGTTGTCATAATGGAGGCATGCTAGACATGAAGTAGGAACAATGTAGTTTTGTTAAGTTAACTTGAATTGTTAATTGTTTACACATATGATTTGTGTATGTTGTTCTACATTGTTGAAAGTTTTTCATGTTACGCATGAGGGGAAGTGTTAAAATAATGGTTTATTGGGAATATTATTAGTTTAGTAATGGTATCCCCAATATTGTATAGTCTGTAGATAGTTATAAGAAAATCGACTATCTCTGTCCCCCGTGATGTTCTCTCTCTCTCTGTGATGGCCGCCAAGTTGGCAAGTAATAATCTCGCATCTCCTGTATTATAATAATTTGTAAAAACTAATTATAACTTCCTGAATATACTTATCAGTGGAATACAGTCGTATTGTTTTTAATCTCTACAATCATCAAGCCTTGACTCCTTCTACAAGACGCTTAATTATTGCTGACCGCGCTTTGCAAGCATGGAAGTTATTTAATACACTAACCTCCAGATAGTAATCATTCAGACAAAGGAAATTCATAGTTTTAAGCTATTTTCTGTATTTAATTAAGTGTAAAATATGTAACGTTTTGGCATTGACAGTAAAGTTACTTATTAAGAAAATAAAGAAATTAAAATTGGATTCTATTCGAAATCGCATAGGCTAGAGAGAGTGTCTCGTAAAAAAAAATACAAGATCAAGAAATAAAGAAACGGTTTTTAGTTAGTACGACATCAAAACTATAGATGGCGCTATCAAACGAGCGACAAATTCTGACTCGCGGTAATAAAATTCTCCGCCGTTCACACGGTGAGTTCGAGATTCTTCACAATCGCTACTCTGGTTTCCCTTCAACACGTATAAATCTTTCGCCTTTTACTAAAGATTTCCGTGGAGGGGAACACTCAAATGAGTCATACTCAGTTTTTAGATGCACTGTTTCAGCAGTGCAAATAAAATATTATAATAGAATTTCGTTACGTAAAATTGAATAAAGAAACAAAAATTAATTATTTTTTTGTAAATTATGTATATTCGTACTGTACCTAGCTAGTTATTTTAGGTTTTTGAAATTTTGACTTATGTATGTATATCTTATATTTTGATGCTAATAAAAAAATGTTTATTTATTAAAATTGTTTAGTCCATCAAGTTTTTGATGGCTTTAGCTGCCAAACTGGGCGTTGCAAACCTGTGTTTTGGAATATAGTTATTAGTTTCTACATAGGGAAGATTATTAGGTTTTGTACATATTTTTACGTAGGATTTGCATGTTTTTGGAAAATAAGAGTAGGTACAAATCGGAATTAAAAAAATAGAAATATGCAGTACTTATAAAATAATTTTGAGACAAGAAATGATGCTACAAGTAACTAATTAGGTTCGTCAAAACTTCAAGTTAAAATTATACGAAATTTACAATTTAACAATAAAATAATACAATAGAATTAAAATAGTGCGACAACCGGCGGCCTTATCGCTTAGAGCGATTTCTTCCAGGCAACCTGAATTTTATTTTAATCTAAATTTATCTTTTACTAAAGATTTATCTGTACAAGAATACTCGAATGAGTCTGGCTCAGTGTTGGAGACACGTTTCTACTTATTAATTAAATACATTAAGCCTCAATAATATATTAAGCCTTAATAATCTTAAAATTAACATGCATTTTATAAAATTTATAAATGACGTTATTATAACCGTAATTATTCATTCTGGTAAGTTGGTCGTGGACTATATCCCGTGAAATGATACCATATTTTTTGCCAAAAATTACATAGAAGTAACTGACTTCAACCGTATACAGAATTTGAATAGTTCGTAGGTACGCGTCAATGTGTCATCATCATCGCCTCATTTTGACATTATTGTTGATTTGTTAAAAACGACTCGGCCTATTTTGATTTAAAAAAATGAACCACCGCTGAAGTGTGATCTACCAAACAAAAAAAGAATCATCAAATTCGGTTTATAGTCGGCGTTCGGTTAGTAATCGCGTACCGCGTGACATATGTACACATACCTACAAAAAAAAAACATAAACATATATTCGTACACAGACTTCTGGAAATCTGTGTTCGAATCCTTTCTTATTAAGTCGTCTAAAAATAAATTATTACAGACACGTCATGTTGTTCTTTAGTTAGTACCACGTCAAAATTCTAGATGGCGCTGCCAAACGAGCGACAAATTCTGACTCGCGGTAATGAAAATCTTCGCCGTTCACAGGGAGATTTGGAGATTCACCACATTCGTTACTCTGGTTTCCCTTCAACACGTATAAATCTTTCGCCTTTTACTAAAGATTTCCGTGGAGGGGAACACTCAAATGAGTCTTACTCAGTTTTTAGAAGCACTGTTTCGGCAGTGCATATAAACTATAATATTATAAGTAAAATTGATTGAACCATCATCCGTAAATGTGTTTAGATCTCAAACTGCCCGCTTAATTTTTTTTCATAACCATACCTTTTTATTTTTATATTATGTTATTTAGTAATAAATCAAATTATAAGCAAAAAAACGAATTTCACCGAATTTGTGTCGTAATAAAAGATATAAATAAACGTGTCATTTTTTTAGGGTTCCGTACCCAAAGGGAACACTCAAATGAGTCTTACTCAGTTTTTAGAAGCACTGTTTCGGCAGTGCTGACATTCGCTACAGTCAGTATACATAATTACTTTTTTTTGTACTAGCTTTACCTTATCAAAGCGATAGCAATTCGGCTATGGCTTTACTTTAAGTATTAAGTTTCATCCCTCGGTGTTTACGTGTATATTCTATTGAAGGGCAACAATATAGTGAAAGCTAGCGTCCACGAGTGGTATATTATTCAGAGAAAAATCGAACCACGATGATATATACATCATTTGAAAGCTTGTTATATGGGCTTCCTAAAAATATTTAATTTAGATTTTTTACACCTCCGATTTTTTTTTAATGCGGAAAATAAATTGTATGAAAAATAACAGTACAGGTTTTTATTTATTTTTTAGTTTAGCGGTAATAAAGTACTTCTATAGTTATTCTACTTGCATTCGTAGCTACTTTTTCCACATTCATCTCTTAATTTGCTAAAATTAAAAATTATAACCTACCAGTGTAACCAGTTAGACAAAAAATCACAATGTGACAAAAAAGTGTGTCTAATTGATAAAAATGCTTATATTTAACAATTTGGAGGTTACTTAATCAGGGCTGCTAGAGGTAAACTACCTATTAAGCCAAATATATTTATTTTTTCTAATAAATTCAAAATTAATTTTAAAAAAATCGGAGGGCTCCTTTTTGTTTTTAACTGTTGTAATAGACTCAGAAAAATATGAACTTTCTCGAAATGTAACGAGTATTGTGGTTAGTATTTTTGATTATTATTATTATACCAGCCTCCATACATTTTGTGGACATGTCCTTTCAATTTTTTTGCAATCTTGCTGGTATTATGTTTTGGCTTTTGGCGTATCTACAAGTGTGGCGAGCATCTAAGTATAAATAATATTACAATATACTTTTTTTCTAGCTTTCTTCTATGTTTTGGTGTTTTTAATTCAATTCCGCTATTAAAAATGCCGGTACAGTACAGTACTTTACTACCTACTCTTACTCATTCTAGTGAAGCCTCAAAGTCAACGTGTCAAGGTCTTCTTATTCCATGGCAGTTTCTTTTTATTTTTGAAGGTCGATCATTCACATCATTCACTTGTAATTACAGCCGATGACATTTACAAGAAAAGCATTATCCATTATTTACAAGCTAATTACTTACTTACTTGATTTTTTCATTCTACGAATTAATTAACCATCGGAGTAAAATTAGACGGTGTCTTGTGAAGTCGATGGTGTGCGAGAAAAATTGTATTAATTTTCTTGCAATCAGTTCAGTTATTTTACTTTTATCATCTGTCTTTGTCCTACCTATAATGGTGTGTAATGACTAGACAGAGATAGAAAAGACTGCTAGAAATGACAGAGGTAACATAACTGTGAACGGACTGTAGATCACAGAGTTGTAAGAGCGGTGGATAGGAGGCGGTAAAATTCTGATTTCGGGCCACTTATTTTATTATTCAATAATAATTAATTTGTATACCTAAATATTATAAAGTCGATAGAAAAACCAACATGTTATTAGATTACTTTTTCTGCTTAGCATCAGTGTCAAATATTTATTACCTACCTACTACCGTACCATTTTTGACTGCCTCGGTGGCTCGGTGGTTACGTTTACGGCTGTTTCATACAAAAAGTTTGATGAGCTCTGAACAAAACAAACAGCTTAATTTTTTGTCTTTACTGGCTTCGTCAATATTAGAAAAATTGGCCAAAATGATGAGTACAATGATACAATACTATGATATTAGAATAATTATGTAGAGTACCTGTACTATACCTAAGTAGGTACATATGTACGTTAAAAGTTATAGTTTTTCTTCCAGCTTTGGGCGTGCTTTAACGAGAGAGGTTTCTACGGTTTCTAACTGTATCAGCCTTTTTAATAGTCCACTGCAGGACGTAGGCCTACCCATGAAGGGTGGTTGGGCCATATATTATCCACCACGCTGGCTCAGTGCGGGTTGGTGAATTCACATAGGTACGCCATCGAATTTCTTCTACTGACATATGCTGGTTGCCTCACGATGTTTTCCTTCACCGAAAAGCCAGCGGTGTTAAATTCCGTATATAAATTCTAAAGAATTCGTTGGTACGGAGCCGGGATTTGAACCCACGACCTCACGATTGTAAGGCGGGTGTCACTACCACTAGACCACCCCGGCCTCTACCACGGAAGATTCTAATGGAAGACTTAAATATAAGGACTGATCTAACAGTAACTGGGTTCTTAACCAATAAGTCCACCGATTACCAGCAGCGAGCCGATCCAAGATTCTTCCTGCATTGTCGGGGCCAGTGGTAACGGGGAGTTAGGTCTGCTGGGGTAATACGGAGGACGTCTTTGAAAAATGTGTCTAGAGCCTAGTAAAATTAATTGATCGTGATTTATATACATATACATATATACAGGGTTATTTCTAATCAATTAGCATCCTTCTAGGGGCTTATTCTGTACATCAAAACTAACAACTTTTGTTTTACGACTTTCGTCAAAACTCAAAAAAAAAATTTGTTGTTCCATAGAAAAAATTAGTTCACCCGCGACAAAATGTATGTAGGTAATAGCTGATTTTTTTTTGAGTTTTGACGAAAGTCGTAGAACGAAAGCTGTTAGTTTTGATGTACATAATAATAAGCCCTTAGAAGGATGCCTGCGCGGTAAAATAGTCAGGATAATCGAGTGTACGTATAAGTCAGGATCGGATAAGAGTTTTGGAGTTTCCACTGTATCTTTCTAGATAACAGCATCGGAACGGAAGTGATAGAGAATTAAGGCTGCTTAGGGATGTGATGCAAGTCGTCAAAGATAAATGACAATAGGTCCCACCTGTGTGAAGATGGCAGAAGGCGCGATCTTGATGCCCGGCGAGACGAGCTTACCTCGAGCTTACTTAGAAATCGACCGCCGAGTAACATGGTCTATAATTTTGTCAATGGTGTTTTGACATGTAGCCTGTGTTAACAACGTGCGTGAACACAGTTAAATACTTTTAAAGCGGAACGGAAGTGATAGAGAATTAAGGCTGCTTAGGGATGTGATGCAAGAGGCGTCAAAGACAAATCGCGGCGCGAGCTTTAAACTCGAAACATACTATCGGACGCGGCTGATGGACGCGACTGACAGCCGCGACTTAGCAATGTGCACAGTCTTAAAATATCCGGTGTGCCTGATCGCTCTCGGACGCCGAATGCTCAAGGTCGTCCGAAGGTGACGTCCGCGACTTATATCCGATAGTGTGCACGGCTCAGTGTACTTTCATAGTCTAGGTCGCAGCTGTCAGTCGCGTCCGTAAGCCGAGTCCGATAGTATGTTTCGAGCTTAACTGTCTCCTATCATTCTCGCCATTCCTTCCGATCCTACGCTAGTAGCATCATCTATAGCCTTCAGGCATGTTTGATAATGTCAGATCAGATGCATGCAGACTACCATGGTATTCATGTCATGGTAGCAACATAAATTCAAACTACCATGGTATGGTAGTCTGAATTCTAGGTTTGCTTGTAAGGAGGTTTATTACTTAGCAGTGGGTAAGTAAGTTCGGGTCCAGACTCGTGGTTACACCGCTTTGTTACACCAGTGTGACTACGAGGAAACTTTTTTCCTCGTGGTTACACTACTCTAAAAGGATCGTGCTTGACTAAATATTAGGTAAGTAGTGATGTGCCGGATAGTTGAACATACGATTGAGGTCAAGATATGTTGTTGCAAACTGTTTAGTAATGTCATGGAAAATAAAATATATCTACTATGTATAACAAAGTCGTAAAGTAATTTTTAGTGTTTTAGCTCCTTTTCAAAGAAGACCAAATGGTAAAAATAATTATAATTTTACGTTTCAAAAATGACATGTGTAAAAGTGACAGCTGTCATATTCTAGAATTCATACTAAAGTAGCATGACAGCTGTCAAACTTTAAAGTTGTTTATTTCTTTATCTCATATAAACCGGGTGGCTAGCCTCGGTGTCAGAGTTTTCGGCTTCGGAAATAGCACTCGCGGTTACCCATCTGGAGACTGACCGTGCTGATTGCTTAACTTTGATGATCGCTAACGAACACCTAGTCAAACTACGCTATGAGCAGTGTGTGGGATATGCTGAATAGACAGAAAAAGTAAGTAGGTTCTTACCAATAAGTCCACCGAGTACCAGCAGTGAGCCGATCCAGGATTCTTCCTGTAGCGTCGGGGCTCGTGGCAGCGGAGAGTTCGGGCCCCTCAGCTGGGGTAGCACCGGGGACGTCCACCCCATAGCCATGCCGGTGCACAGGCTGCCGTAACTCGCTGACGGATAAAACGTTAATATTATTGTTATAGGTATCGCCACACAAGTCGGCGAATGTGAAATTAGCTATTATTGCGCATATTGATTCGCTGATTATTGCGCATGTGTGCACAATGCCTACACAAGTGACGTGGTGGTGAGCACGGGCGTAGGGAGCGCGCGGGAGGCATGAAGTTGGCGAGTGGGTGTGCCTCCGCGTTTCGTTTCTCTGGCTCCCGCGCTTACCTAAATTTTGCCTTTTGTGTGTGGCGCTGATTATAGTTCTTTTTAATGAAGTAGTGTGTTCGTAGCGTAGCGTGTAGATTTTTGTTTATCATCATTTCGGTTGAAGATCACTACTACGGGATTATCTATACTGGCATGGACCATACCATGGATCCCTTACCTATTCTAAAGGGCCGATTGGAAGCGGTATTTATCCAGTGCATTTTGCGGTATTTTTCAACATATTCATTACATAGAGCCACTTTAAACTATTAAAAGTGGACTACAACTACCGAGCATAGGCCTATCTTTGAAAGTAATTAGGTCATATCACAACGCTCGCTAGTCCTGTGTGGGTTGGAGGGTTCACATACGCCATCAAATTTCTTCTACGGATGTACCCGATTATGCCTCTATTATGTTCATCCTTCACTGAAAAGCCAGTGGTCCATCTAAATCCCTAGAAAAAAGTCCCATTTATTACTTACCTACATGGTTACAAATACAACTTTTACTACTGGACCAAACAAAGTGAAGCAAAAAATAGGTACCTATAATCCATCTTGACTATTTTTCTACAATTTAGGGTCAAACCTAAGGGTATCCAGATTTGTTTTAAATTGGGTCCGGGAATATCTCTGAGACGTAAAATATACCATAGATGACAAGAAGCATACCTTTATAAACCAAATTTCATAAATTCTAAAAACAAGATGCATGAAGTGTGTCAAACAAATTGAAACCTTAATATTGAAGGAAGTAGGTACCAACTTAGTATAAAAAAGTGTTTTTGAAGTCGAGTGGGTAGTCGGGTTATTTGTTTGTTTAGTTTTGTAATATTTATTGCTTTATAACGAATTTTTGGTTGTTTGTGTTTATATTTATGTACTGAGTGTGACGACGATATTTTAAAATGTTAATTAAGTTATTTTTTTCATGTAAGCGACAGAAATGTCTTGAATGATAAATAAAATTCTTTAAACCTAATATCCTTTCGGTATAGCACCATCGTTGTGAAAAACCCAGTTTCTGCCCACTTCATTGTCTAAGTGCAAAATATTCAAGGCATTCAACAAGTCACGTTGAATATTTATAATCACGGATATCGCAGATTTGCAAGCTGCAATAATTCACTTATCTGCCTAGATCGGCTGCAGGAATTTATAACTACCTAAGTTACTTAGTGTATTTATGGTTCTATAGGTAATTTAGCTAAGTAATAAATCCATTTCAAATAACAATGCACTTGACAAAAGGTGTTGTTTACAAAATATTAATGGCCTTACGACAAAAGCTTTAACCACGCTTTAAACACTGTTTAACCGTAAAATTTGTACTGCTAAACAATGTCTAAAGCGTGCTTAAAACTTTTGAGGTAAGACGGTTAAAGCTTAGGCAGTACTTACCTACTTATCATTAAATAAGTACAAAAATTACTACCGGGCTAAACTCGAAAATTGCGAAAAAATCATCTGTTCGGAATTGCTCAGTATAGATACGGGTAGGTATTTAGTATCTCTAGACATATTATAGGATTATTATTATATACTACGGGACCAATTGCGCACTAAAATTACGAGATAAATAAATACCTCATCATCCCGACGTCGGCCGATAAATAAATACCTCCTCGTCCCGAATCGGCCGTGACCACGGCCGATGCAACTCGGTCGGAACGTCGGGATGATGAGGTATTTATTTATTTTGTAATTTTTGTGCGCAATAAGTCCCGTAGTATATAAAAATAATGTGTTCAAATCGCGAAAGTTTAATAAGATAACATTGTACTAATCATTATGACCAACTTTTACTATGGGCACGAACCCCAAATCGTGAAAGCTAAAATGTATGAAATACCATACCTAAATTTTGTCTAGAGTCGGTGAATTTTTCGTATGAAACACCTGATTTTAGTCGGGTCGTCTAGCTAGAGAAATACCTAGTAGGGGAAACCGAGGGGTTTTGAAACAGAGGTGTTATGAAACAGTACTGATTTCGCGGAAATTAAAACCGTTAGCGATCTGGCAACGTCACAATTTTACTACTTGCCCCCGCCCGCGTGTTTCTCAGTATAAGTTCCTCGCTAGAAGCGCGCGGTTGCGTGGTTCTGATACGCGCACCGAAAAAATCGTCAAAAGTAAGTTTTGAACGTTTTTTTAAGATAGCTATATTTTGTTAATGCATGTGTTTTTTGGTTCAGGTCAAGTATGATTTGATAGCTCATTTACTAACGATTGAATTTGTAGTGCTCTCATAGGTCAATGAATTGTGTTTTGCATCCTGTTTTAGATTGTTTATGATTTACAAGAATTTTTACTACTGAGGTGATTTGGAACAGACTGTTTCATCTCACCTTGTTTAAGCTTTGTGTTATTGTTTTGGATGTTCGGTGTGGTTTATGGGTATTTATGCTTATATTGTTTCAGAATGCCTACTGATTACATTAGGAAGACTGATAGAGGTTTGGCAAGTCTCGAAATATACAAGCTCGCCGCAGAAGAAGTTACATTGCGTCAGAAAAGTCTCCGTGATGCTGCTTCGAGTTACAACCTCAGCCATACTTCTCTCTACAGGTATATTAAAAAGAAAAAAGCTTATGATGCCAATGAAACGCCAACTCCTACATCGGTTGGATATCCTGAAAAAACAGTATTTTCATCTTCTGAGGAGAAAGTACTATGTGACTATCTTTTAAGCTGTGCCTCTGCGAACTTCGGCATGAGCACTAAAGAAGCAAGAAGGACTGTTAGACTATAAAAAATGTTGATCTCATCTTGCTGCTTTAATTATGATTACGTAATATAACCTCATTTAAATGTAAATTCCATCAAAGTTTGTAGTTTGTATAAGTAAATATGACAGATATGGACAGATTTAAATTACCTACTTTAAGATTTCTTGTAATTTTTAAGATTTGCCCAAAATAGTACAAAATGTTATTAAAATGTAATATTACATCTTGATATCTTTTATTTCAATAAATACCTCTCAATTATTATGCTTATTTCTACTTAATAATTTTTGGTTCTACTCAAAAATCAACTGTTTCATGTTACCTCGAGTCGTGTATCAAGTCACCTCGACATAAGGGGAGATGAAACAGAATGACTAGTTACGTTCGAATCAACTTTTTAATATCAGAATTCATAGGTACACTTTTCATATGCCACCCACCTCAAAGTGTAAGAAATTAACTATCAATTAGCAATAATGTTATGCGATTAATGTGTATAACTTTATGTCTATGAAGCAATAAGTCAAAAATGTTGCATCTCCCCTCGGTCTCCCCTACATAGGTATTAGTAGAGATGTTAAGACAACTCTTTGAATCTCTGCACTTGAACTAAGTAAAATCTTGTATATGCGTAAGTATAGTTACTTTTCAACTGAATACCAAAAGGAAGAAAAATGTTCTAACTTCGACTTACGTACCTATATTTAAATAAGGTCAACCGGGGTGATGTCGTCTACGGGGCTAAAGCATCTATTTCAAATATCTTACGAAATGCGTAATTCAGAACTTCTCACGCCATCTTTTTTTAGTCTTTGGCACTAAAAGTACAAAAGGTGATCAATAGATGTCGCAACAGAGCTCTTTTTTTTAATTGGTCCACCATCTTAAATCTGTCATTTCGTCTCGACCCTTCTTGTGTGCCAACACGTGAACTTAAATCTTTTGTAATCTTGTTTCTTTTGAAAAATTGATGTTTTTATACTGTAAGTACTTATATTGTTTTATTGCTAACAGGTTGTTTTCATTATTTTACGTAGTTATCTCAAGACTTCCAGACAATAATGTCATTTAAAATTTGTAGGTTATGTGTTTGCTTTGAGGCTATTGCGTCTGTGCTGTTGGGGTGATTGCGTCTATTGTAACGCAATAGCCCCATTATCAGGGCTCATAAACCTTTTAATTTTAGGATAATAAAGGTAAATCTATGTATACATTTATAATAAGGGAATAATGAAAAATGTGTACCTACATTGCACCTATACTTACTTTTTTTTTAAAGTTTGATTGCTATACAACTGAAACTAAAACTATAGTTTTCAGAATTTTTTTTTGTTATGTTGACGAAACTTAGTACGATACGAAACTTAGTACTCATTATCCGGATCCTAAGATAGGATACATTTTAATGTGGGATAACTCCTCATGTAAAGTGGGGTAGGTGCGTTTTCACTTGGGCGGGGATAAATTCTTTTAATTTTATATTTTAGTAATTTGCATTCATTCTGATTTTTTTTATTTTGAGATTTCCAACATGGTGCGGCACTACAAAAGAAAAACAACAACTACATACGACATTGCAACTCTAAAAAAAGCTGTGGATGAAGTAAGAACTGGTAATTTAAACTCGTACCAAGCAGCAATAAAATACAATGTTCCTCGTACAACTATATGTGATAGAGTGAACAACAGAAGAAGTGTCGTAAAGGAGTGTCGTGGACCACCTACCGTGATTGACAGAGAAAATGAGCTCAAACTTGTAAAAAAAAATAATGTTTGGCACCTCTGGAATCTAGGATGGGGCGAATGCGTCTACGAGAAACGACGAAAATTAGACGCCATAGCCCCGAATATTTTTGTTTGACTACTTTCCCTAAACTAAGGCCAGAATTTGGCGTACAAGATAAAAATGTACTATAAAACTAATATTTCTACAAATTATCGTGATTATAATTGTTATTAGCTCTTCCAATTACAAAATACTGGTGAAAGACGCTTTTGCCCCATCTAGGGCTATTGCGTCTAAAAATCCCAGCTTTCATAGAAACGTCATTTACACGTAGAAGTTATTCAAAATGTCGTTATATAGTATTAAAAGATGAAATTAGATAAAATTTTCTAACGTCTACCATAACTTACATCTAAAAATAATACACAATATGTTTGTTATAATCATATGAATATGCCGTTCAAAGTATTGTGACGCATTAGCCCCGGTTGACCTTATACAATTTGGGACATTTTACACAAGTTCCTGACCCCAAACTAAGCAAAGCTTGTGATAACTTAAATGGCTGCCAGAGACTGATATACTACATATACTTATTTTTAAATACATACTTATCTAGATAGTAACTAAATGACACCCAGACACAGAGCAAACACTTATGTTCTTCACGTAAATATTTGCCCTGGGTGGGGATCAAACCCCCGCCTCTTTGACCCAGAAGTTAGGGTCACTAACCACTGAGCCTGCCTCTAGAATGCCTCGGTCATTTATGAAATCGGCTTAGCTAGAAATTTTCTCATGGGCTGCTTACTTTTTTTTCTAGAGTGGGTACAAAGTTTCAAGGGTAGCCACTACACAGGGTTAACAATGAAAAAAATGGCGGTCATGTAAACAAGCTCTGCTAGAAAAATAAAATTAAAATAGTTTAAAATAATCTTTACTAACAGTGATAATCTAAATAAATGTGAAGTGAATAGACCTTTTCAAGTTCATTTTAAACAATTAAGAAAAAGCTAAGTAGTTGTGACAACAGTGCAAACAAAACTTTTATAGACCACTAAAATATTTATAAAAGTAATAAGTGCTTAAACTCTACGACAAACATATTCGGAGTCTACAAAACCTAACCTTTAGATGAAAATAACTGTAATACTACATACAAATTGTGCATTATTATTTTACAAGTAATTCATTATTTTACACCATAACCCCAAAACCACCCCAAAACATAAACAGCTGACCCACGACAGCCATTACAACATTCTCTTTACTGCACAGATACACTATACCACAGAGTCAATATTCACAAGAGTGGTAACTCAGTACTGAAAAATGGAAACTAGAAATAAAGGAATGCGACTGACTTGCGAAGGATGTCGAAAAATTATACCCGACCGGCGATTTCTGACCTGCGTTTTATGCAAGCAAAACTACGACCTGGAATGCGCCAACGTCTCCGACACTCGCTTCTATGGTACTATGGACATAGAACGTAAAAAGACATGGCAATGTCCAGCCTGTATTGCAAACCAACCAAAAAGAAATAACACCAACACGCCGGTACGCTCCGCACTACATCTGGTAACCAAAACGAATGCAAAATACGATCAATGCCAAAACTTCAATCTATCCTCCGACAGCAACGAATCTTCCGCAGACGAATTCATTAGTAACGAGACAAGCATGTTGGGAGAAACCTTATCATCCCAGACGCTACTCGTCTCAGCGCCTACTCTGGAACAAATTGGTTTACTTTTGGACAAAAAATTAGAAAACAATGAGAAGAAAATTGTTTCTTTACTAAAAATAGAATTGAGATCCTTGATTAAGGAGGAAATTAACAAGACATTCTCAAATCTACAATTTGAAGTGTCTCAAAAATTAGATGATATAACCTCTTCACAGAATAAGCTCTACGGTGAAATCGAACTTCTAACAGAAAAAATTCGCATGCTTGAAAAAGAACATACCAAACTGAAAGATCAGATCAAGGGACATCAACAAACAACAGAATTTATAGCAGTAAACCAAAATGACAGCAGTAATGGCAAAAAATTCGTCCTATATGGACTCGAAGAACACAAATGGGAATCAGATGAACAGCTCTATGAACGTGTAATGAACATATTCCATTGTTTAATGAATGTTAATCTTGAGGGATATATAGAAGACTTAAAGCGTCTCGGTAAGCATGGACACCACCGGCCAATAGTCGTCGAACTTTTAAGTAAAAAAATGACCAAGTACATCCTGCAGAACAAACGTTACTTTGTAAACTCGGGAGTTGGAATAGGGGAGTTTCTGGAAAACGAAGCCTTGGAAAAACATAACAAGATACGCCGAATGCTTTACGACGCTCGAAGAGCAGGGCACCACGCGATAATAAGAAACAACAAATTATTTATCGATGGCCGAGAACATATCGAAAACGAAGAACAGAAAGAAGAAAAGAAAGCTACAACGCCAAACCCTGAACCGAATTCCAGAAACAACAACATCAACACTAGTAATACAACTCTTGATACATCAACCACTTCGACAAACAAAACCTCAACAAAAAAGCCCAATAATACTATTAACACTCACAACCATAACTTTCGGAACTAAATTTAAACTAATGATCCAAAACATACGCAGTATTAACAATAAAATCCACCTACTTGACAGTATTCTCGAAGAGCACAAATACCAGGCAGTCTGCTTGACTGAAACGTGGATCGCCGAACACCGCCGTTTATTTGTAAACATCAACGGTTACCAGCTTGCTTCAGCTTATTGTAGACGCCACCATCGTGGAGGCGGTACAGCTATTTTACTACCTTCAGGGACTAACTTTACAGATAGGCCAGATATAACCGACTTAACAGTAGAACACATAGTCGAATGTTGTGCCGTTGAAATTAAACCAAATATACTACTGATCAGCCTTTACAGAGGAGACCGCGAAATTAACACGTTCTTTGATTTCTTAGAAAAACTTTTCATACAATTAAAATCACACCACTACAAAAAACATATTATTATTGCAGGAGATTTTAACTTAAATGCTTTTGACAATACAACAGAATATAAAAAATTAATCGCAAAAATGCGTGAATGTAACTTACACCAGTTAAATAAAGAACCAACAAGAGTAACTGAATCTACATCCACGTGCATCGATCTAATTTTTACTAATAGAAGAGATTATACATTAACTGTTGAAAATCACGGTCTCTCGGACCACAAAAGCATAATCTACAGTTTCAACTTAGATACGCAGACCAACAAAACTGCATTAAAAACTACGTACAAAAAAATCAGATTAACTAATAATACTAAGTGTGCGATGGCCTTCAAAACGGAACTAAGTAAAATAAACTGGAGTGAAATTCTAAAGCCTACCAATGATATTAATACAAATTATGAAATATTTAATAGCACAGTCACCCAACTTCTCAATGAAACTATTCCCTACAAACGAGTAAAAATATCGCACGGGAAAAAAGTATTTACCTAACCACTGGATTGAAAACCTCTTGTAAACATAAAAGAATGCTAAGTATATTAATACACGAGACAAAAAAATGATACATTAAAAACATACTATAAGCAATATTCAAAAATTCTTAAAAGATGCGTAAAGGCATCAAAAAAATTAAACTATATTAGAGAGATGGCTAAATCTAATAATAAAACCAAAAAAATGTGGGAAATAATAAGAAGAGAAACTAATAAGGACATAAAATCTGATTTTAAAAACCTTACATTACATATAGACAACGATGTGTTAACTTGCCCATCTGTAATCGCCTCCACATTTAATAAATACTTTTCGTCAGTTGGAGCCCCACAAACAACACATCCCAATGGACTCACGAGCAATCGTCTACCTGCTTCCACGCCCTGCGTCAATTCTATGTTTCTAGAGCCTGTTAATGAAACCGAGGTCTTTAACATAATTCAAAATCTACCACATAAACGCAGTTGTGGAGTAGATGGTATACCTTCTACACTAATTAAAACATGTGCTACTGAATTGACCCCTCCTTTGACCTTCCTCATCAATCAATCTTTTGCGGAAGGCAAATTTCCATCTCTACTAAAGACAGCTAAAATTAAACCCATCCTAAAGAAAGGCGGAAAATCCAAAGACCCCAGCCAATACAGACCCATTGCAGTACTCCCTTCATTTTCCAAAGTTTTTGAAAAGGCAATGTCAAACCGTTTATGTAATTTTTTAGACAAATATGATATTCTTGACCCTAATCAGTTTGGATTCCGTAAAAAAAGATCAACAACTCTAGCACTTTATAAATTCACCCAAGCTATTTACGATTACTTAAGAGACAAAAACTACGCAATAGGGCTCTTGTTGGACCTAACCAAAGCCTATGACAAAGTATCGCACCCAATTCTCCTAGCAACATTACATGATGCTGGAATCAGAGGAAACGCTTACGATTGGTTAAAATCCTACTTCTCGGATAGACCTCAGCATGTTCAAATAGAGCATCTAAATGCAACCACCCATGAAATTCAAACTGCCCTATCCGATCCCATAATCACTAACTGGTCCATACCACAAGGCAGCGTAATAGGATGCATTTCATTCCTACTTTATATAAACAACATTGCCAAAGTTTGTAAACCTCTCTGTATCCTTTTCGCCGACGATATTTCCCTTTTGTTCAAATGTCCAAATAACTCTGTAAACATAAACCCGAAAATAATTGAAACCCATGACACATTAAAACTCTGGCTTCAGGATCATAATTTGCAAATAAACAACAAAAAAACAAAAATAATACAATTTAAACCCTACCAAAAAAATTACATGAATCTTAAACCAACAACTAGCTCCATCAAAATAAAAGAAGTCAATGAATGTAACTTATTAGGCTTAACTCTTGATACACACCTAAACTGGAAGCCGCATATCGAGAAAATAAGTTCAAAAATATCGCAGTTCACTTACGCGTTGTGCGTGTTAAAAACAAACACCAAAAAAGAATGTGCGATGTCTGCCTACTACGCCTATGCCTATGCGTGGCTGCGGTACGGCATTATCATGTGGGGTGACAGCACAGACGCCAAAAACCTATTTATTGCGCAAAAGAAATGCCTAAGAATATTAGTTAATATCAAACAAAGGAAAACATGCAAACCCCATTTTATAAAAGAAAAAATGCTGACTCTGCCATCAATGTATATTCTAGAAGTTACCATGTTCGTTAGGAAACATTTACATCTATTTACTTTCGACCAAAACCCACGACGTAACACAAAATTAGCTCTCCCCATCCCCAATTTGGAAATATTTAAAAGTAGCCCGGAATACCGATTTGCTAAAATATATAACAAAATACCCGATAGCTTTAAAAATATAAATAAAGACCATATTTTCAAAAACAAAATCAAAACAATACTAATTGAGAAAGCCTATTACACGATTCAGGATTTTATGGACGATAAATGGTAGCTAACTGACAAATTTTTAAAAGATTCAATTTCGTTAAGTTATTATGTGATTTAATTTAGCCATAATTATTAACTAGCGTGTTCAAGGCCAAAGCTGATAAATATAATAATAATATAATTTGATAGTGTTGTTATGATATAACCTACTTGTGATAGTTACATAAATACCATTATAGTTTATATACAGTTTAGAATAATAGAATATTTGACAGTGTATATATATATTTTTTTATATTTTATGTCTACACAGCTAGCATAGTCAGGAAACTAAATATTTGATAGATTGTTTATTATTATTATATCGAGTAGAGCTAATGTTCCTCCTTAAACTGCGACGCCCTTACGGGGTCAATGTCACTAAGTTAAGACTCTAGTTTGTAATAACTTTTGTTATAACTGTGCATTGTGCAATAAATAAATAAATAAAAAAAAAAAAAAAAAAATATGGTACCTCATTAATTAGCATCCCTTTAAGGGCATATTCTGTCTATCAAAACAACTTTTGTTGTACATTTCCCAAATCTCAGCACCGAAAAAATATTAAATAGAAAAATTTATCAGCATATTTATGTACAAGTAATTGTTTTTTACATACCTAACTAATATTTACACTTAGGTACGTAGTATTATTATATCTTCTTTGACTTAGGTCCAAGTCTCGCGGGTGGCGGCGCGAGCGCTTTTTACATAGATTTAGTTATGATTAGACCATAGAGTTAGTTATGATTAGACCGGTAATTTTTTTTAAATGTTTAGATGAAAATAATTACGAATTTTTAGAAGTCGTAGAACAAAATATTTTTTTTAGATGTACAGAATATGCCCTTAAAAGGATGATAATTGATTGCTAGTAACCCTGTATATCCACCTTTAGTTATGTCCATGATTTTTGAGCGTAATACCTAGTAGCGGTATAAAATAATGTAATTAAGCTCCTCTACAGTAGTTTTTAAAATTCGTTCAAAAATTATAAAAAAAATCTGGATGTAGGCCGCTTTCAAAGGTCTTGTGTAATATAAATCTGTGGGAGTGGACTTTAAGTACGTCGTCTGGAATGTAGAGCTAATATTGGTAGTACAAGCGTACGAAATGCACAAGCAAAACTACATATTATAAAACAAAGTCGTTTCCCGCTGTCTGTCCATATGTATTCTTATATCTTTAATACTACGCAACGGATTTTGATGCGATTATTTTAATAGATAGAGTAAATAAATAAATATTTTTGGGACATCTTACACACGGCCTCTGACCCCAAACTAAGCAAAGCTTGTGATATGGCTGCCAGATACTGATATACTACATATACTTATTTTTAAATACATACTTATATAGATAGTAACTACATGACACCCAGACACAGAGCAAACACTTATGTTCATCACGTAAATATTTGCCCTTGGTGGGGATCGAACCCACGCTTCTTTGACCCAGAAGTTAGGGTCATTAACCACTGAGCCTGCCTCTAGAATGCCTCGGTCATTTATGAAATTGGCTTAGCTAGAAATTTTCTCATGGGCTGCTTACTTTTTTTTCTAGAGTGGGTACAACGTTTCTAGGGCAGGCACTAGACAGGGTTATTATGGTACCTCATTAATTAGCATCCCTTTAAGGGCATATTCTGTTTATCAAAACAAACAACTTTTGTTCTACATTTCCCAAATCTCAGCATCGAAAAAAAATTTAATTGAGTCAGTACAAAAATTGATCAGCATATTTTATGTACAAATAATTGTTTTTTACATACCTAACTAATATTTATACTTAGATCCAAGTCTCGCGGGCGGCGCGAGCGCTTTGTACATAGAGTTGATTATGATTAGATCGGTATTTTTTTTTTAAAGTTTAGATGAAAATAATTACGAACTTTTAGAAGTCGTAGAACAAAATATATTTGTTTAGATGTACAGAATATGCCCTAAAAGGATGATAATTGATTGCTAGTAACCCTGTAAATCCACCTTTATTTATCTCCATGATTTTTGAGCGTAATACCTAGTAGCGGTATAAAATAATGTTATTAAGCTCTTCTACAGTAGTTTTTAAAATTCGTTCAAAAATTATGAAAAAAGCTGGATGTAGGCCGCTTTCAAAGGTCTTGTGTAATATAAATCTGTGGGGGTGGCCTTTAACTACATCCAATGGAATGTATATAGAGCTGATATTGGTAGTACAAGCATACGGAATGCACAAGCAAAACTACATAGTATAAAACAAAGTCGTTTCCCTCTGTCTGTCCATATGTATTCTTATATCTTTAATACTACACAACGGATTTTGATGCGATTATTTTAATAGATAGAGTAAATAAATAAATATTTTTTGGGACATCTTACACACGGCCTCTGACCCCAAACTAAGCAAAGCTTGTGATATGGCTGCCAGAGACTGATATACTACATATACTTATTTTTAAATACATACTTATATAGATAGTAACTAAGTAACACCAAGACACAGAGCAAACACTTATGTTCATCACATAAATATTTGCCCTGGGTGGGGATCGAACCCACGCCTCTTTGATCCAGAAGTTAGGGTCACTAACCACTGAGCCACCGAGGCAGTCAAGAGTAATTCAAGAGGAAGGTTAATATGTATAATACACCTCTGCGAAGCCGGGGCGGGTCGCTAGTTGTAAATAAACATAACTGTCTTTATGAGCAGTTGAGTAAAACACTGGCAGTTAATAAAATATATGTACAACTCACCCAAAGATGCTGCTAAATACTGCCTCCATTGCGTTTGGAATTGTTTCACAAACGTTTCAAACATTATCACGGAAAATCAAATTAATATTTAGGTACAGTATTTTAAATGGTACAGTATTTTTTATATTGACATGTATTTCAAATAGAGTAACTATTTGTTTTTAGTGATTTTTAACAAATATTTAAAATTCTTCTTTAGAAACACGAAACTTCAAAATTATGTAAGCTCATTTTCATATCATTTTGTGATCGTATCACAGGAAAATCAGTTTTTGTTACCTCTAATAAAAAATAATAATATATAAAAAATCTCATCAATATTTTTTTATCAATAGACAGTATCGAGCAACTTTCACTAGTTAAAAGTCTAACATAGACGATTAATTTTAGATTTAAGATTTTACTATTTTACAAATAATATATTTTTTTAAATACTCAGACGTCTTAACAATTCGCCTTTGCGTTGGCGATTGATTACAAATTGTTTTAGATGACTAAGTAAATGAAATGTCCACTTCTCGCTTATATTTTTTATGCCCAGTACCTATTAAAAGTCCTTACTTAGTTATAAGTAACTTGGCAAAAAAGTAATTGATTCGTAGTTAGGATAAAATGAGTGATTTGTACCTACCTACGTTAGTCAAGGTTACACAGGGAAATTAAGACTTAAAAAATGTAGTTAAATATGAGCCTTATACTGGAACAATTTGACAAAATTCCTTTAAATTGAAAATAGGAAAGAAATATGTATGTAGATCGGTTCGCAAACGCGGAGGAAATCTACACGCAAAAACATAATGACATTGAAAATCACTTCTTTTTCATGTCGGTTAAAAATTGGAGTTGAGGCTTTAAAGCCTGACAAAAATACGATGCTTATTTTTGATGTAGGAGGATGTAAGATTTCATAACATTTTCATATACTTACTATTTTATAATGTTATCATAATATGACGATACTACGAGTATATATCACTACATAGTATAAAACAAAATAAAACAAAGTCGCTTCCCGCTGTTTGTCCCCATGTACTCGTACCTATTAATGCTTATATCTTTAAAACTACGAGACGGATTTTGATGCGCTTTTTTTTAATAGATAGCGTGATTTTAGAGGAAGGTTTATATGTATAATGCATCTGTGCGAAGCCGGGGCGGGTCGCTGGTTATACATACAATTTAACACAATATTCCATAAACGACATAAACATAACTAAAATATGCTGAATGTAATATATAAATCGACCTGGCATTTTTTATGGTATCTAGACTATTTTCTACTTATACACAGATCGATAACACTGAGCTTATAGAAACGTAAGCTTCAAGTAATAATTACGAATAGGTGTTTGTCAGCGATCACCGAAATTAAGCAATGTTCCGCATGGTCAGTATTTGGATGGGTGACCGCGGGTGGCATTTTCCAACTGAGCGCTACCGTGGCTCGGATACCACGTTCAATTGTAGGTCCCAGTTGTTTTAACCGTTAAGCCATGTCAGAGGCCTTCAGGCGGACTAAAACTATGACACCAGGGCTAGCCACCCGGCGATATACGAACTTATTTAGTGCAAATACAAAAAGCATTTGTTCCGTCAGAAAACGAATGTTCGTCCCATAGTAATAGGATAGTTGACAATTTTTTTTGATGTCCTCTTGTAACAGATAAACATAAATAGAGCCGATTAATGAAAACAAAAATAAAATCAACTTAGAAATAAAGAAGTTACAAGCATTTTATTTTCTTTATAGACAAAGAGCACACTATGGCTGAATATGACGTCACGGTCCGTTAGTGTCATACATTCCCCATACTATGTTATGCTTAGTGGGAAAGGGACAAAGCATCACCTCTTAATCCCTACCAAAATCTTTATCCAAGCTTATAATTATCCCTGAACTGGATTAGTCAATTTTAGTTATTTTTTCAGTTAATTTACATATATCACAGAATAGGCCCTATTACACAGGGCAGTCGCTGACATAGATATACAAGGCTTAGAGAGTAAAGTTTGTTAAATATGAATAACAAAAATAACAGAAAATAAAATATATAATAAAATATATTTGATTAATTTTCTAAGTAGGTACTAAGAAAATTAATCAAATAACCCACCCCTCATCCTTCCTGGTGCAAAGGTGCCCATAACACTTGTTGCATTGCCGCGTTGGATGGCGATGGACATTCTTTGCACCAGAAACGAGGTAGAACGGGAGTCACCTCCTCTTTTCCGAATCCTGCACCCTATTTCAGAAATTAACAATTTTTTCAATTTACGAATCATAATTAATTGCAGAATTCAGTAATCTTAGTACTTTTAACTAATTCAATACTAGTCATTCATTTCATACCTTTAGTCATTCATTTTTATCGTTTTTATGTTTATTATAGGTACCTTGTCAAATAAAGTACAAAACAATGAATATTTACAAATAGGTATTTACTAAATTCAGAAATAGAAACAATTTAATTTAACCCGTTACAGTAAGTAACATTTGTAGAACAAAATATATCCTTGGTCATGAAAACTATGCAATACTAGAAAAAGGGCGTATCTCTCCACACGCCAGAACCTACTTAAAGCCTTTTTCCTCTGTGTAGAGTTTCTCTATTTCCATTGAAAGCTACGAAAAGTAGAAACAATGTACAAACTAAAATCAATCTTATTACTATGATTTTAAAATGTACAATTATCTATTTTTGTTTGAAGGAAAATTTCGAATAGGTATTTACTTTGTGTGAATGGGTTTTAGTACGGTCTATTGCTTACGGTGATTGCTATCATTATGTAATTAGTTGTTTATATTTATAAATAGGCATGTAAGTAGTTATTTTCTTTATACCGAGAAAGGTAGGTAGGTACCTATTTGTACCTTAATTTTATACGGCAAATTTAAATGCGATTTGTATTTGTGTACTCTTACTGCCTATCTTAAATACTTTTGCAGCAATCATTGTAGGTACTTGTATTCATTTGTACAAAATTCAGATTTCGGACACATTAAGGATTAATGATTTCGATAAGATTCAGTGTTTCGATAGAGCTTTTCTTTATAAATGTATAGCCGCTTTATAATCGGTATACCTAAGCCGAAACAAACTTATTGGCGTTGTGAAGTTAGCTACAAGCTGTGCTTATCCTCTCTCCTCGCCCTGATTATATTTGCTAAGTACTGCTCAATGTCTCGCCTCGTATTCACAGATGTCAAGAAGTTAGATTCGGTCTACACACAGAGCTATTACAACTAGAGAGATATCGCTGTTGTCGCTTGAGACAATCCTCAACCACAAAAATGTATGGAAAATCTGGCTCAGCGCCAGTGGCGTAGCGTGCCTTAGCGAGGCCCCGTATAAACATTTGTTTGGGGGCCCTTAACGAAAGAAAAAAAATGTTTGCATATAATTAAAAGAAATATTTATTCATCATAGTTATGTATCTGTCACTTTTTTTAAATTTTTACAAACAATTCAAATGAAATATACGCTCTCTTTGGCTTTTTTCGGCAAACTGAATTAGTAAATCATTTATAGCTGATGATGAATTCAGTTTTTCTAATTTTATTAATTTTTGCTTAGGCACGTCGGGGGCCCCAGTGGCCCGGGGCCCCGTATAATTGATACGGCAGATACGGCGGTAGCTACGCCCCTGCTCAGCGCTGTCAAAACTGTCAAATATGTATTGGAATTTGACACTACTGAGAACACGGCAACTAGCCACTGAATCGAGAAACTTATTATGTCTCTTTCTAACTCATGCAATATAAAATCATTACATCTCTTTCTTTCTTTTCTTGATCGACCACGTTATCCCTCTGGTATCTCTGTTCAGTCGTGTTGTCACGACTTATTTTTTTTAATTTCTATTCGAGTGTGTATTTGCTCCTAGTAGTAGTAGCTCTAATATAAGGCATTGAGTGACTATGACTCCGATCATAACATCGGAGTCTCACTGCAAGATCGAATCTGAAATGAGGAGACCCGTAAAAGAACCAAAGTTACCGACATAGCCCATCAGAAATGACAGCGGGTAGGGTACAGGGTACTGATGACCGATGAGGTCAAACAGTTCTCGTGGGGAGACCACGTACTAGCAAGCGCAGCGTAGGACGTCCACCCAGAAGGTGGACGGAGGACTTCATTATAACCGCAGGTTCGAGCGACTCTAGATCACACCTCTCTCAATGGAATCTGATTTTTTTAAGTGTGAGAGACACACTTCAAGTTGCATTTAGCAAATTGAAACCTAAACTTGCCTACTCAAAGAATATTCGAACATGTTTCCTTCACTTTTCCTTTTTGGAAAGCGGTTAAAAAATCAAACATGGCGGTTACACCAGACCAAAGAGGAAATTCTCTACCGATACATTATGTTGTCATTTTATCCGCTTTCCCAATTTTCTTTTAAGTTTGGAACGAGGGGTGGGTTTTTTATCGCCGCAACGCGGGGCTGACGCGTTTATTGTAACTCGAATCCAATTAGCTCCCTCCGATGCGACTCATGCGGAAAATATTACGGCGGGTAATTTTGCGCCAAATAATTCGACGCCATCTTGGTTTTTATTTTTTTATAAGTGGCCAGAACACAATATTTTTTAAGGTTTTATACGTTATGGAGTGTAGTGCTAGTGATCTAATGTTATCTATCTAGAGAGAGTAAAGTTTAAGTAGAGTTGTCTCAGATTTTCCCAATCATTAAGTTAACTCAAATCCAATTATTGATGCTCTAGCAGCAAAAATTACAGAATTTGCGTCAAGTAAGTCTTAGTTTTTTCTTATTACCTACATGTCCGGGACTAGATATAAGAAGTAACATTTTAGTGCTGTCATCTAGAACTAACAGCTAGAGTTTTCTTAAATTCTATCGACGCTTTATCTCGTAGCTGAGTGCTTGTCTAGTTGAAGCTGTTTTGTAGTTTTGCGTAACGTACCAAGTAGTTTGTTATTGCTAGTAGTTTCGGGAAATTGCACTAGATGGCGTTGGGTGTTAGTTACTTAACAGCTTTTTGCGAACTCTAGCAATTTGTCTTTTTTTCTATTAATTTATCTATAATAAATAAAATATAATAATTTATCTATATCACATTGTAATTGTCTGTATGCACGTCGTATGAATAATAAATAATCAATCTTGATTAATTTAACTAAGCCTAGGTTCAATTATGAATGTAGGTAGGTACTACCAAGCGCATAACTTAATAAATATTAATCATTTTTGAAAACTGTTTTTGGAATTCACAGTTTTAAATCTAAAATTTTTGACCGACGTTACGGAGGAGGTACGCAATTCGACGCGTATATACAGGGTTATTCTTAATCAATTAGCATCCTTCTAGGGGCTTATTCTGTAGATCAAAACTAACAACTTTTGTTCTACGACATTCGTCAAAACTAAAAAAAAAATCAGCTGTTCCATACATTTTGTCGCGGTTGAACTAAATTTTTCTATGGAACAACAATTTTTTTTTTGTGTTTTGACGAAAGTCGTAAAATAAAAGTTGTTAGTTTTGATGTACAGAATAAGTCCCTAGAAGGATGTTTATTGATTAGAAATAACCCTATATAATAATATTTTTTTTATGTAGGTATAACCACGCATTACTTTTTACATAGTAGTCTGATTTCGATAATTCTTCGGGAAGAGAATACTTCGAAATTCGTCCCATTTAAATTTTATCGAAATCGGCTGAGCCATTTTTGATAAATCAACAAAAATGTAAATAATGTTACATCGAGCCGTGCGAAATATTCGCGAATTCTTTCCATGGTTGAAGTCGGTCATGACATATTTAGCGAAAAATAATTATGTATTTTTATCTAGAAACTATTCAGGGCAACAAAATCAGAAACAGTCTGAGCAAAGGAAAGCGAACGAAAATGAAGGGATTGAGCAACGGACGTAAATAAAAATCCAAAACAGGATACATAGAAATCTCTTTCCAATCAAATCAAACAAACGGTAGCAATCAAAACGATGTAACGATTTCCGGACGAATGTTTTATTTTTTTTATTCGCCACCTCCAAGCTCGAAACGATCTCGATTCAGTCTTTTTGTTGTCTATCTGTTTCAAAGCCTCGCGTTTTTTGAAAAAGGAACGTAACACGATGTTGTGAGAGCATTCACTAATTGATGGTTCGGCATCCGGATTCGTTGCGGTGCGCTCGTGTAAAGGTATCGATTAAAAAACTCGATGTATCGAATCGATCGGTACGGCTGTCGACAATCGATCTATCTCGGTTGTTCGCAGATGGCACTGCTTGAGAACTTGAATCGATCATTTGACGTGTTGTAATTAGTTGGGGTGTTATACATGTGGTCGGAATGCTAGGGATGTAGATTTATACCTTTTATTGCTTGTAATTGGATTTTATTCTGTAGGCATGTGTCTTGGCCACACGTCCTTTTATTGAAAATGTTGGGAGAAGTAATTTGTAGGTGTACTTTTAGCCAATAAAACTTATTATTTTCCAGACATCTGTTACATTTAATTGATTAGGTTAATAAATTATTTACTTACGAAAGTAGGTGTTTTGAAATATCTTAAAGTAGGTAAGTAGTAGTCTACTGATAGGTATATCTCTCAGCTCTTCTTTACAATTATCACTTCACGAGCAGCCAGCTTTCATAATACCTATATAAGTTCTACAGTCTCTACAATTTTTAAATAGCCGAGGTTGAATTTACTAAATAAGTAAGCTGGCGTGATTCAGGACTGTCTGACTCTTCAGCGTAATTATTAAGTTTATAATTTTATTTTACTACCCATTACTTAAAACTCGTGACTAGTAGATAAGTAGGTATCCAAGGATGTAGGTAATAATTATTTTTCGCAAAAAACAGCATGACCGACTTCAACCGTGTACTGTACAGAATCCGCGAATAGTACGCACGGATCGATATAGTAAATAGTAGTAATTACACATTATTGTTGATTTATCAAAAATGGCTCAGCCGATTTCGATAACATTTAAATGGGACCAACTTCTAAGTATACTCTTTCCATTTAAAAAAATGTTGAAATCGGACTACTACTACTACGAGACTAATCGCGCACTAAAATTACGAGATAAATAAATACCTCATCATTCGGACGTTTCGGCCGAGTTGCATCGACCGTGGTCACGGGTAGACGTGTTAAAAACAATACTACATAAAAAGTTATGCGTGGTTACACATAAAAAAAAATATACGCGTCGAATTGAGTAGGTACTTACCTCCTCCGTTTCGTCGGTCAAAAAGTAGGCCTTACACATTTTCACACCTACAAATTTTTATCTCATTCTGAGCAAATTCCTAACAGCAAACGGATGATTGTATATTTTACTATACTAAGTTTCATTTTTATCGCAACATTAATTTATTAATCTACGCAATTTCAGCCCCACTTATAACAGATAGCTTTTTGATGTCCGGAAAACGAAGCTGTCCTCACGTCGACAACTAAATTTTTCAACGTCCCGATGGGAAATGAAAGCGTATCGTAGGTTAGAAATCAGTTAGGCATGACATCTAATTTGTGTTCAATTTGAAATCTTAATAAGCCGTCAAAGCGTTCCAGAAATACTCCAGTAACTAATTACGTTCCGTTACACGGGGAGGCGAGCGACAATTGACAAATGTGCTCTGTGCTCGGCGCGATACATACAATTAGCTTAGGAATGTATCCGAACGCTGCCGATCGCGATGACAGGCGACGCAACTGTCAAATTTCGCCGCGAAATGGGTCTTTATTTAGTCGGCTTAGAGTATGTTTTTATGCGGTGGTTTGCGCACAAATTGACTGTTTGCTCTGCCGAGGGGCCTATTTAGAGAAGTCTTTGTCTGTGCGGAGGGCGATAAATCATGTGGTCCTGTCAGGCGACTGGTCGGAGTGCGTGACAAATTACCTGCGAGCCACCTAGCGGGCGGGATGATCACTATTTCGGGGTGTAATTGACAGTAATTATGTCACGATTAGATATTATACCCATTGTATTGCGTTAATGCCGTGACATGAATAGAAAAGCTATTAGTATTTTGATTGAAGTTACAGTGGCGCTTGCATTTACCGTAAGTATTTATTTATATATTTCCATTATATTCATATACACTTACCTACTTCAGCATATTTTGTTCGTATTTTACGGAAATAAAATTCTGCCGTTTATTTTTAGCTGATATATTCGAGAGCCAATTACAATGCGATGTTCCCGAAACGAGCGCATTACGTTCCTTGCTACGCATCAAAGAGTGAAGCAACGGAGCAATAACAATCCGCGCTGGTTTTGAGCTCACAAATTATTTCTAATTTATTTGAGGAACATTCAATTAACTGGGAAGACATCGTTTATGATTTTGCGTAGGGATGTAGTTGAGTATCGATACTGAAATCATCGACAAAGTCTATATTTTTTAATATTTTCTTTCGGTTAATTTAATTTTTGGGTAAGACTGCGAATTTCTTAGAGGAATGTAGTTTTTTTCAGTATCCCATTCACTAAAGTATATACGGTGACACTCACTAAAATCAGCTAACTTATTCAAGCATAAACTATCTCGCTCTTAGGCACCTATTACCTATTACAGACAGACATATGTGAATATACAGAATCAATGTACGAGTATGACTCTAGATTTTATCTTATTGATGGAGATAACTAAATTATTTTATGTATATTATTTGTTTAGAAAAAATTAAATATAAATTATACCTACGACCTACCTACATATTTATATTTAAAACTAAATAAATTCATTAATTTTTATTTTTTTTATTTTACAATACAATAGTATATATTACTTTATTAATTAATAATTTATTATTTAGCTAATACATCTAAATACTTGTATAGATAATAATATCGGATTGAAATTCATCAGTTCGTGTCAGCCCTAAACTAAACCCAAGTCTGAAATACTTACCTACCTATATTTTATCGATAACACGTAGACATTAAACTTTCACATCTCTACTGTAATAACGCTCCGCGTTTATGAAAAAACGAGGTGTTCAGGAGACAGATTTGTTAAATACAAATTGGTTATTAACATTCCTGGCGGGTTCATTTGACAAGCTGCATTCACGTAGGTTACAACCACAGATCTCTTAAGACGGGTCATGGGTGACACAGTAACATTTTTCCATTTTCCAGCTTCTTGAAACATCAAGTTAGCAGAGAGTCCGTGATACTTTGAATGACATGAATGACGTATTTAAAATATAATTATACTAGTTTTTACCCGCGGCTTCGCCCGCATACGCAATATATCATTATAATTTATAGCTTATGTGTTATTCTGATATATAAGCTATATTATTGCAAAGTTTCATCTCAATCCGTTCAGTAGTTCTTGCGTGAAAGAGTAACAAACATCCATACATCCATCAATCCATCCTCACAAACTTTCGCATTTATAATATTAATAGGATGTAGTGAGAGTCTACTATAGGTATCTTATTATCGTTATCTTTAAGAGTACGTCAGTTTTTACGGCAAAAGTCAATTCTCTTCTCAAGTCAGATTGGTAATGCTGCTGTCACTTGAGGAAATTCTCAACTACGAAAATGTATGAAAAATCTTTCCAGGCTGCTGTCAAAACTGTCAAATAAGTATTGGAATTTGCCGTTATTTGTCTAAAAAACAAGGAAAAATTCACCGATTCGAGATATTTTTAATTTCTCTTTCTAACTTCTAAGTCATATTAAATCGATGCATCTCTTTCAGATTTTCTCGATCGACAAAATTATCCCTCTGGTACCTATCTCTGTGCTTGAAATGCTTCGGGTGTAAAGATAACAGAAACTTGACGAGACTCTATACTTGGGATAGCACCATGGATAGTTAAAGATAAATCGTCTCGACGTAGGGCAACCTAATTTCACAAGAAACTTTATGCTTAAAATCACAACTATGTGTAAAGCCATCAGATTAATTAGGTTTTAACCACATACTTAGCACAACCAAAACCAAACTAAGCTATCCATAAGCATTCTGCGATGTGTGTTTCATATAAAATGTATTTTGATGTGTTTGATGTATGAGTATTTGCTACATAATCGTATATGTGTCGCCCATTATGTCTCACGCGAAGTACTACGATTATTCTCTAGATATCTATGGTTATGGTTATAACGTTGATTTTTATGTTTATGCTATTTTTGTACGATAAATGAGACATATCTTTTACGTTTTTGGACGATGATTGGTCGTATTTTGGTTGTTGAATGGAGTTTTTGTTAATTTATAAACGAGAGAATTTTAAAAACATCATTACTGAGTTGTCACACGGAAGTTTTTTCTAAATTCACGATATTCAAAGTGTTAGGCTTTCATTTCTATGACGTTCGAGTAGAAATATCGTTCGTTCGTTTCAGCCATAGGAAGTCCACTGCTGGATATAGGCCTCCCCTAAAGATCTTCAATAAGACCAGTTGGTAGCGGCTTGCATCCAGCACGATCCTGCGGTCTTAATGAGGTCATCCGTCTACTTTGAAAGTAAGCAGAAATTTAATTTAAAAAATCTAAAACCTACCTAATTAACTAGGTACATAGCCGTCGTGGTCTAGTGGTTGTAACGCTGGCCTGTCATTCTTGTCCTGGGTTTAAATCCAGGTCTCGTACCAATGAATTTCTTTGGAACTGCTATATGTACGGAATATATCACACCATTGACTTTTCGGTGAAGGAAAACATCGTGAGGCAACCTGCATACGTCCGTAGAAGAATTTCGATGGCGTGTAAATAAATATCCACCAACCCGTACTGGACCAGCGTGGTAGATATACTTATCCACAGATCAGGGAACAAGGGAACAACATTGTTCCCTGATCTGTGGATATACCCTATCACATTTCGTGGGTAGGCCTAAGTCCTGCAGTGGACTATTAAAAGGGCTGGAACCAGTACAGTCTAAGTACGTATCTCCAGGTTGGACGCTAGAACTTTCGTTGTGTAGTTCTAATTATATTATAACGACTTACTTCTAGTTGACGAGGTAAAATGGTGTTCGCTTGATTTTAAGCGTTACGATGCCCATGGCCATAGATAAATTCTATGCCATGGCATATATACACGACCTAGAATTTCATACTAAGTAGGTGCACTACCAGACCAAAACTAATAGTCAAAATTTAAGGTATGTAAAGCATGTATTTAAACATTTCTATACAATTGAATTAGTATTATATGTTTAGTAAATAAATCAATATAATAGGACTTATTACACACGGTCTCTGACCCCAAACTAAGCAAAGCTTGTGATATGGCTGCCAGAGACTTTAAATACTTATTTATATAGATAGTACCTAAATAACAATTGACTGTCTCGGTGGCTCAGTGGTTAGTGACCCTAGCTTCTGGGTCAAAGAGGCGTGGGTTCGATCCCCACCCAAGGCAAATATTTATGTTATGAACTATGTATGTTATTAAAAATTATAATAAGTATATGTAGTATATCAGTCTCTGGCAGCCATATTACAAGCTTTGCTTAGTTTGGGGCCAGAGACCGTGTGGAAGATATCCCCTAATAAAAATAAAAAAATCATCCCGACACAGAGCAAACACCTATGTTCTTCTCATAAATGTTTGCCCTAGATGGGGATCGAACCCACGCCTCTTTGATCCAGAAATCTGGGTCACTAACCACTGAGCCACCAAGCCATTCAAGGGCATTTTAGGGAATCCCCCTCAATGCCCTAACTGTTTTTTAGTACTGTTTATTATTTATACTGTTTTACTGTGTGAGGCTGCGATTCTACTATTCTATCCTTTTCTTTTTTACTATTTGGCACCGGATTTTTATGCGTTTGCTAGTAATATTTTCTCTCGCAATAAACGCACTGAAATTTATTTTTTCACAACCGACCAGCATTTTCCGATACGAATAAGGATTAATTAACGGACGTCTCCGGCAGATCGCTTAAAAATAAAGTGCCGTAATGAATCCGGATAGAATTTTAATTGGACCGAGGAAGGGACGCTTTTTTGCATAAAAAACTTTTTAATTAATGTCTCTAGTGAAACGAGATTTTTCACGGACTAGTTTATTAACGAGACGATTTTGTATTGTTTTTGTTTTCGAATTTTTATGAAGCATATTTTTAAGGAAAGTTAGTGAGGCACCCAGATAAAATGTTTATTTTCCAATGTTTGAAAATTCTTTGCATCTTACCAAAAATGTCAGCTTTTTAAATTGCCATTTTGGTTTCATAATTAATACTGCGACAAGTACGACATTAGTGACGCGTATTGGCCGCGCCACACAAGTTGGCGGATGTGAAGTTATAGGTAATAGCTACAAGTTGCGTAATATCCAATCCTGACTGAAGCTCACACGTTGATTGGCTATTGCGCAGCTTGTAGCTAACTTCACGTGCGTATCAACTTGTGTGGCGCGGCCTACAGTACAATACCGACAGTACAATACTTTGCATGAGTCTTTGTGATACTAGGTAATGTATGTTTGAAGTGAAAACTTCTGGTCGTTGTGTACTTTTAAAAAATATTATGGTCGTCAGCACGTAAGCTGACATAAAATTCGTAAGACGGGTTTTCACTTCTGCCGGCACTCCATGTGTGCAATCTGATCCGACAGCTCCCTGCAACAGGAAGTATTCCGTATTTGGTAGGTATAGGCGCCGGTTACCAAAGGCACACAGTCAGAGACCGCCGGCGAGGTCGAGGACCATCAGGATCTATTAGAGGATCGGTTAGATTCTCTCCAAATAATCGAACAGCTCAACATACGAGTATTAGGGCCACAGGGCACACCCCTTCTGGGGTGCCCGGGCAAGTCTGATCTCCCCCGCCGGGTGACGGCCCAAGCCGAGGTCCGTACCTTCTCAGGTGCCCTTGCGCTAGTCACCCTTTAACCCAATCTTGGGGCTCAGCCGCCTTCTGCGCTCGCCCATGCCCAGTAAGCTGTAGAGGTCTCAGAGGCCAACAGCTCTTAGTCATAAAAAAAAAACCGTTTGTGCAACCCGTTGTTTTTTTGATTTGTCACTATTATGTGTATAATAATAAAACTATGTTTTTAACAAATGAATAGATACCTACCTACCAATATTGCCAAAATTACATGGTTTAAAATTACAGTAGTTGAAAAGTAGGTACTCGTAAGAAGATTTTTACGATTTACCAATCTACCAGTACCAATCGTGGTTTTATCGTTACAAAAAAACATCAGATATGATAAAAATTGTCAAGCTGTTGCAGAAACGCTTTAAAAACCTTTAAAAAAACAAAAGAAATGTCGACGATTATTTTTGTTAAACGTTCCTATCTTTCCTCCCTTTCTTTATGCATTTCACTCTGGTATTAGTTTATGATAGTAGTTACGCAGCGTGATGCTTCAAAGTCGATAGTAATTGCACAATGCGTTCCCGCCGCGAGTCTAATCACGCGCGGCTAAAGCGCTCTGCGTGATGGCATGCGGCTTTTCTACCAGATCGGACCTCTTGATACAGGGGATTTACTTTTCAAAATCTCACTAAATGAAAGGTAAAATATTATAAAAAAACATTGTATTTCATTTAGAAACCAAATCGAAATGCATACTTATACCTTTAATTTTGTTTTACATCTAATACAGCAATTGCGCACAATGCTTACCTGCCGTGAATCTAACCACGCGCGGCTAAAGCGCTCCGCGTGATGGCATGTGGCTTTTATACCAGATCGGACATCTTTATACAGGGGATTTACTTTTCAAAATCTCACTAAATGAAAGGAGGTAAAAATATTATAATTAATATTGTACATCATTCAGAAAACGAATCTAAATGCGTACCTATACCTTTGATTTTGTTTTATATCTAAAATAGTAATTGCGCACAATGCTTTCCTGCTGCGAATCTAATCACGCGCGGCCAAAGAGCTCCGCGTGATGGCATGCTGCTGTTATAGTTATACCAGATCGAACCTCTTTATACAGGGGATTTACTTTTCAAAATCTCACTAAATGAAGGATTAAAATGTTTTAAGTAACAATGTATTTCATTTATAAACCGAGATGAATCGAGATGCATACCTATGCCTTTAATTTTGTTTTGTATCTAAAATAGTAATTACAGGGAAGTTATAAAAAAATTACACAATAATAAATAAATAAAAATATTGCCATTCTTTAAAAAAAAAAGACAATGCAAAAAGATATTGCGCTTAGGCCATTACCGGGTAGATACAGTACATAATTATTTGTTTTGAAAAAAAAAAAGAAATTTCCGATTATTTTTCTTTAATAAAAATGACAATTTAAAGGAATTATATATTTTCGGATCTTATTATCCTTTGATATTGCTTGTGATGGCGGCCTTGAACAAAAATCATATTAGAAAATACGAAATCCCATCGTAATTAAACATAAAATACCGTTGTTTTTTTTTCTGTGAATTTTTTACCATATATTAAGCTCGAAACATACTATCGAACGCGGCTTACGGACAAGACTGACAGCCGCGATTTAGCAATGTGCACAGTCCGGTGTGCCAGATCGCTCTCGGACGTTCGAACTCTCACGGTCGTCCGGCGTCCTATCGGACGCGGCTTAAGGACGCGACTGACAGCCGCGACCTAGACTATGAAAGTACACTGAGCCGTACACACTATTGGACATAAGTCGCGGACGTCACCTTTCGACGTCCGAGAGCGATCTGGCACACCAGATGTTTTAAGACTGTGCACATTGCTAAGTCGCGGCTGTCAGTCGCGTCCGTCAGCCGCGTCCGATAGTATGTTTCCGGCTTAAATATTATCCGATTTGAGTGTTTTTTTCCCATGTGATCAATACTCCAATCGTTAGGGTTAATCGTTTTAGTTTTTTAAATAAATTTAAAGAAGCCTCTAAAAAGTCACATTTCACGCAAAAACTTGGCTGAAAAATATACAGTACCTAACTAAAACTAACTTTTTTGATTAAAATAAGACGTATACGCATAATATTGGTATTTACTAAACAAGCGTGCAACATTTTTTTACTCAAGCGATTGACATCAATATATAACACTAGTTTTTACCCGCGGCTTCGCCCGCATGATATTTTGATTTTTGACGCAATATCATTTTAATTTATAGCCCATGTGTTATTCTGATATTTAAGCTATATTATTGCAAAGTTGCATCTCAATCTGTTCAGTAGTTTTTGCGTGAAAGAGTAACAAACATCCATACATCCATCCATCCATCCTCACAAACTTTCGCGTTTATAATATTAGTAGGATAGGATAGGATTTAGGGTTAAAAGAGTTTTCTCCCGAAACGTAAATTTTATCAATATGTAATGTGTTTAAAATCCTCTCGATGTTCTACAGATAACGCGAAAACAGTCGTCGATTCACAGTCAACTTAATTTCTAATTTATCGATCACCCTGTAGACGCTAAGTTGCTTTAAGTGAGAGAGGCGTGACTAAGAGGCAGTATTCGTGCATATCATTGCCAGTTTTAAACGGTAGATGCTTAGCGCGATTAGCCGTGTAAATACAATAAAATGAAAACAACATTTATCATGAAGTAGGTAACACCAGAAAAGTAGATAAATATGTATATACGGAATAAAGTTTTTAAGTACATACAAGTTATTGAATTGCAAATTAAACGGACATTGAAGTTGCGGAAAAATTCCATAGAAAAGTTCCATACAAGAAGCTCAGTGACTTTCGAGAAAATGTATAAAAAGCTGTTATTTTTTTGAGATAGATAAATCATGATTGATCTAGAAAAAGAAACATTTTGATATGCTTAATTCATTCTTATTAAGTTGTGCGAGGAATAGTTACATGGTCCCCTGGTAAAAGTTAATTTTGATATGACAAAAGTTAATTTTGTTAGTTATTTTAATTTTGATTTTGATGAAATATATGATTTATGAAGGATGCCTCCGTAAGCGTCTATCCCCCGTGACTCAACAGTTAGCTTAAGTATATGAAAAGAAACAATGTTCTTTTGCAAATTTTACATATTTTAGTAAGTTAGTAGGATATATTAACTTGATTTTATTATAATAATAACAAGTGCATTTATTCCTTTGTAGAACTAGAGATATGGATGACTGGTTTGAAATCATACTATGAAATAAAATGCGCTTTAGTAAGATGTGTAATAAAATGAGCTATAGGTATGAGCTCTACATTCAATATTTTGTCGCATGATTAAGTTTACAAATTTCCAACCCTTAATCCTTTTTTAGGTAGGTAAACTGTTCAACATGTAGATCTATAAATATTGACAGAATTATTTTGAAATTTGTTTATTTAATTATTTTTGCTGTTTAATTACTAAATTTCATTCAAACTACTTACATGAAACGTTTTTTAAGATATATAAATAAATCTGAAACTTAGTTTCAATATAACGCAGTGAACAGTCTTGAATCACAAATAACATTAGTAGTGTACAGTGTACGGTGCTGCCGCTGTACAACCATACGAGTATTAGCGTTAACTCTATGAAAACTTGCGTTATAAGTTCATAACGAAGAATGCGAAAGCCTAGTTGCCAGCGCTCCAGGCGCGTCCCACCGCTAATGGCGCAAATCGCTCGCAGCCACACACCGCAACCCATTAAGTTCAAACTCAATAAACATCATTGTTCCAACTCCGCTTAACTAGGAAAATAACCGAGCGCGGCCGCCCGGGGCCGCTTTGGCCCGATCTTACGCTCGCCGCGACCTCTAATATTCATAAGTCAATTTCCTGGCCCATTAATACGTAACGAAGTAGCGCAAATGGCCTTATCGCTTGTGCGCGATTACTTGCCCGCCGCTCTCTTACATAATTCAACGTATTAAACGAAATTGTTTAAACCTTATTGCTCGATTACGTTTCTCCACCCCGGGCACGCCTCGTTTCCCGCGCCCAATCCCGAGCCGGGTCGGTGCGACTCTCCCCCCAAGCGCCGTCCTTCGGTCCCGCCCGCGGGTTCTGCTCCAGATTTTAGTTGTCATCGAGGCGCGTTATCGAATGTTGGCTCTGGGCCCGTCGGGTGTCGGTTTCGGTAAACTCGATAAACAAACGAGCGCGCGCAGTGAAGTGTCATAGACTGGCTAATGCTTGCGGGGTTCAGTTTGACGTTGATATGACGATGCTTGCGATGGCGCGAGGGTCGGAGGAGAGGAGAGACGAGGGTCAGGAGGATACGGAAGCGGAGGCGGAAGCCAGTGGAGAAGTAGACGTGGTGGGGGTGGAGGATGCGGCGCCGGTGGACCTGACGCGGCGCCTGGGCCTCACGCGACCACCCGAGCGCCCGGCGATAGCCTTCTCAGTGGAGAACATCCTAGACCCTAACAAGTTCACCGGACGGGCTGACGTGCCTTTGAGATACGATGAGCCGTACTGGAGGCCGCATTATGACAGGGATGACAGTGACTCCGGTTAGTATTTATATCAATAAGATATAAGTATAGTTTAAGAGATAAGTATAGTTTAGTTAATTAACAGACATGTGCATTGACTCTCTACGTCTTATAAGATTCAAATAAGAATGTTGGTAGGTAGTAGAGGCAGTAGTGTGCAAAAAATAATGAGTTATTGCGTCGTAGCCAAGTACATAATGGGTTTAGAAACTGTTAGTTATTTCAGCACCCTACATTTTTGTGACAAAAATTTCACTTACATCTGTCCCAGCATTTTGATAGATAGGCTAGCCCGGAATTTCAGAAAAATTGTCCACTATTCCATACATTTTGTCGATTCCGAGTTGCATAGGACAGCTGATTTTTTTTTTCGAATAGAGCACACGCCCAACGAGACACGTGTGATAGGGATCCGTAGATGATGATGATGATAATAGTCAATTTTAATGCTACAATTACTATTTTATTGATTGATTGAGCTAGTTGATTTAGACGCAGAAAAATTAAGAACAATGATATATGAGCTGAGTCCAAATTAAAAAAAAAATCACGTTTCACATTAAAACTCAAAAAGCTACAATACCACAGCGCTCAAAATAATAATTATTTAAAATAATTTTCATAGTAAGATTTTTATACGATCTGAAACCTCAAATAGTTGAATCTATTTCGTATTTAGTGGTAGTTGGGTAATACGAAAAAAATGTACTTAACACTAATACTTTAAAAATCAAGGTGGTGTAGGACTATATTGTGTGGGACACATACTTCAACTTTGGTTGGTTATAGATTTCAAAAATGGCACATCGGATATAAAAATGTCATAGGTTTTACATTCATTCAAAAACGTAGGTATTCGACGACACTACACACGGTCAAATAAAATGCAGTCAATGTTTTTCCGTACTACCTATACATAGTTGGGAGCTACTTATCCCTTGAATCTAAATACATTCCATTCGGCTCATAAATATCGAAGTTATAAGGCATTGTTCAGAGGAAGGTTCAGGGACCTGAAAATGTACGAAATTAAGGGCTCCACTGACGATGCGTCGGAATGGACGAAGTCCATATTTACGAAGTCAAAATTTCCAATTTATGTAATGTAGTCATGGTTTGAATTCTGATTTTACACAATGATTGTTTGAAGATATAGGTGACCAGGGATGCAGTATTATACTTACTTATTAAATAGAAAATTCAACAAATATTTTAGTTTCATGCGTCTGGTTTATTGTTTGTTTGTTAAATTGGTATTTACAAATAAACAGTTACTCATAGGTATTTTAACGAGTTATAAACGTTTATTTGTTCCCTAAAACAAAGAAAAGCCGTCACTTCTAGCGACAAAGTCGCTAAATTGTCAACATTGAATGGGCATCGTCCGTTCAATGGGCATCGTCCGTTCGGAAGCGTCGTCAGTGGGGCCTATAATAATTATTGGCAGTAAGTACCATGCAAAGCACCAATCTTTCCTAAATTTGGTTACCTACAAGTTTTCTCCCAAAGTAAAGCGCATCGAATCGGCAATCATCGGCCAGGTAATTTGTTGCCAAAATAGCGTTAAATGAGGTGTGCAGCTTTTTGTTCATTTTCCTCGGCCAATGAACAGCAGATTAGAAATGTAGAGATCAACAACTTTGAAAAAGCTATGAAACTTTGAAGACGCCATGATAAGTATCATGGCGTCATATTGACTGCATTTTAGATTTTCAGGGAAGTACAATCATGGTAAGTACCATGATTGTACTTCCCTGAAAATCTATGCCAAATAATACATAGGACAGGTGCCTCGGTTGTGGAAATCTTAGTACCTATCATTTGTGGCCACTTTGAATTTTAACTTTCTAATTAAATAGACAATTTAATGTTCAAATAATATTTAAAAAAATAATTATAATTTGAGATTCACACGAACAATATTTATGTTGTTACATTGTTAATAATTTTGACGCCAAAATGGCCACAACCGGGCCAGTGACCACGACCGGGGCACCTGCTATACTTAGATGTTGGTTAGATAGTAGGTATATGCTCAAATCTATAGATCTTCATTATACACTCCTTTATCATTGTGTACTTGATACATAATATAGCTCGCTTAAAAGCTTGTATTTTGAAAGTCATTAATAAATAGATAAATAAGCTGTACATACTATACATCTGTTGCCTCAAGCGTATAACCATGTTAAGCAGTTATATACCTACTTCAGGCAATTTACAAGCTGTATTTGTAAAATATTGTTTTAGAAAAAAGCCAATGGATGGACAGTGAATTTTTTAAAAACTTTTTTAACATACCTAGGCAAACTAAAGTTCGCATGCTGGGAATAAATTTAACGTGATAAGCATTTGTAAAGAATAAGTAATTAATGGATGAGTTTATTACTCAAATAAAATCAGCAATAGATTATAGCTTGATAGAGGTTAATGACATAAACGAACGGAGGCCAACGCCATCTAGTTAATTATCATGCGCTGTGATGACTATCATCATAATTTGGACAGTTAATCAACACTAAATGAGACATAATAATTGGTCAATAGTTGGAATCGCGCACGACGGGTTCCGCAAGAAATAGAAGCCTCTCTTAATATATTTCATTTTTATAATTATATTACTTTTAAAATGAACCACTTAATATTTCAAGCATCTTCCTGTTGCCGTTATTAATATCGAGCAAAAAATCACGTTACTTGTATGTGAGCCCCCATTTAATATTTATTTTACTTTAATTAAAACATTTATTTTTAAATTGCATATTTAACTATTTTTGTGAATATTTCAAGCATCTACCTGTCACCGTTATTAATAACGAGCGAAAAACGTCTAAGAATTCAGGTTTGTTGTAAAAGAAAGAGTCCCCCGTTAAAAAGAAAAGAAAAGAAGCGGTAATAGAAATACGCCATTAAATGGCGTAGGTATTTCTATTACCGCTTCTTTTCTTTCTTTTCTTTCCGTTAAAATTTTCACTAATAGTGAAAATTTTAGCTATTACAGTTCATGAGATACAGCCTGGTGACAGACAGACAGACGGACGGACGGACAGCGGTGTCTTAGTAATAGGGTCCGTTTTTACCCATTGGGTACGGAACCCTAAAAAGTTAGATTTTTATTTAGGCAGTGAATCTGTTGCTATTTATTTTGTGTCTAGTTGTTGCATAAGTTTTTGCGATGGTTCTAGTGAAGTGCAATCAACTTTAGAAAATGAGGTGAATGCATGGACAATTAAGTACTCTAAATTTAACTACTTAATAATAATACCTATTGGCGCCGACGTAACGTTATACAAGGTTATTTTTTCTAAATATTTTTATTTTATATGATGAAATCAGAATATTACATCGCTGATATTAATGTTTTTGGAAATTATAGTGCCAAAGTAACATTGTACCTACAGGGTTATTTATAATTTTGTTTTCTTTGCCTAAGCAAAGGCTGATTCATATAATTTTTCTGAAGGAATTATAAATGAGGGCGTGAGCAGAGTGTTAGATTAGGTACTTATTATTGAACCTTGTTGACTATGAGCTGAAGCCGTGGTGGTCTAGTGGTAGTAACACCCGACCTGCAATCGTCAGGTCGTGGGTTCAAATCCCGATCCCGTACCAATGAGTTTCTTTGGAACTTATGTACGGAATTTCACATCATTGGCTTTTCGGTGTAGGAAAACATCGTGAGGCAACCTGCATAAGTCCGTAGAAGAAATTCGTTGGTGTATGTGAATCCACCAACCAGCTATGGGCCAGCGTGGTGGATACGGCCCAATCACCTATCGTAGATAGTGGTCCTGCAGTGGGCTATTAAAAAGGCTGGTACAGTTACAGTACAGTAACTATGAACTTAACCCCCACACCCTCGTGGTTTAGCTTTAAACGTCTTATTATAATTATTTTACTCACAATTCCAATTGCTTTTTATAATTGTGTTATTTTTTTAAATTCCGTAGCAATTCATACCTGAGCATTTGTGCACACAGAAAATATTTTCCATTTACTCCGCACTTGAGCCCCAAGTCAGGCCAGGCATGAGCTTAGTTTGGGTCTCATCGAAATAACTTGTAGTATACCTAGAATACACTCATATGTGAACAGGAACACTTAGCCAACTAGAATTAGTAATCCGTTTTCTGTACTTTTACTCTGCAAGTTAAACCACTGTGTAATTTAAGCTGCTGTTTTCTTTGTATGATTATTTTCTGTGAAATAAATTATATTTCAAAAAATGATTAATTTTACTATCCATTGCACAATCGTCTTTTTTTAATAAAATTTAAATTTTGTTAATATATCTATTTCCAAAAGCAACCCCATCTCGGCCCGTGCCTGTCATGGTCAGTCTCGCCTAGAAGCTGTTAACTTGTCAACGGACAACCGCCCGCCGTCAACGCTGTTCTAATTGATTTATCTCACAAATGCATCATCCCTCAAATAAATAGGTACACCTCACCTTAAATCACAATGTAAAGTAGATAAATATTTAAGACCAATTACAGCGCAACAAAAGGTCTAAAAAAACCTATCATTCCACATTTGCCCAGCGTGGAACATTATTAAAGTGGCAATGGGCAGGAGACATAGTTCGAAGAACGGATAGCCGATGGTGCCGTAAAGTTCTCGAATGGAGAGCACTGACCAGCAAGCGCAGCGTAGGACGTCCACCAACTAGGTGGACTGACGATATAATAAAGATCGCAGGAACGCGCTGGATGCGGGCCGCTTCCAACCGGCCTTATTGGAAATCCATAGGGGAGGCCTATGTCCAGCAGTGGACGTCTTACGGCTGATGGTTGGATGGTCAGATAGGAACATAATTAATTAAACTCTTTATATAGTTAAACTCTTTTCGTAATTATTACATGAGACCTTAGGAATAGGGAACAGTGCTCATAACAAACGAGAAATGAAATATTTGAAGGATTAAATTATCCACCTATATTTACACTTCAATAGCACCAACTCTTTGTAGTCAAAATAATGGTTTATCACACCTTTTGGTAAAACGGGATGGTATTTGATGGTAAATGATGTGAAAGAGAAGAGAAGACTTTCATTATTTCTAAATAATAATAAACTTTATTTCAGACAACTTGGTCCTTATTAAAATTGCATAGAAATACACAAAAGATCTTAAATCATTACCTGCAAAGTAATATTTTACTATACATAATTATGCGAGTACATGAGGTTGACACAAAAACTTTGACTCGTCATACACAAACAAAATATAATATTTGACATGCAAAAACAACTTATTACCTTAAATATAGGGAACTATTACTCTTTGGTATAATGGTTTTTACCCAAAAAAAATGGCGTCGAAAACTCTTAGGTATCAACATAACTTTATATTTGTATAAGTAACATTTGAATGACAAACCAAATGTTACATGGACGTTTTCGTAAAAAATATGGCAAACAAAATAGTACGAAATGATTCCAAAGCTGAGCTTTTTATGACCGACGAAAAATCGTAGGAGGTAGGTACTCAAGTCGACGCGTTATACCTACCTATATTTTTTCGTAGGTACAACGAATTACTAAACTTCCGAAGTACCGGATCTACTTTTTATAAAATGCATGGTAAAGATAAATACCTACCAGTACTAAATAAGGTCTTGTGCAATAAATAAATGTAAAGTAACCCTGTACAATCCTGCCGCGGTCAGACTCGCTCGGAAGCTGTTAGGTTGTCATCGGATGATCGGATTGCCAGCCATCGTCGTTATTCGCTAATTGATTTATCTTCACAATACATCATTCCTAAAGTCCAGGAGATAAGTGAACATCTCCTTTTCAATGACAATGAAGTGGGCAGAAAATTCCTTGGTTATCTGCTTAACTAAGCCATTGGGGATAATTCAGACCATCACTATGAACAAATTTTACTAAGGGGGCAACCCGGATTTCGAGAAAAAAAATCAGCTGTTCCATACAAAATTGTAATTTGGGAGTTTTAGCGGGAACGCGGAAAAGTCATGTCGCCTCATTGTATTATTTTGTTAAAGTTGTGTTTTTATCAGTGATAATTAGTGAAAAATTGTGGTATTTCGATGATTATGAACTGAATTACGTGCATGAGTGTGGGCAAGTGATATAATGTGACGTACTCGTATCATGTCGTTCCGTGTTGTTACCAAAACTCCATCTAGACACCTCTAGTAAAGTCTCCACTGCTTTACTGAGGTATGACTTAGACTACGTTTGGACTTTACCGCGACTTTATTGGACTATGACGTGACTATTTTGATAAAATATCAAAAATTATTAAAACTTAATACTTGACACTGGCAAATGCACAACAATGCGACGCCAAATAAAAGAAGAAGAAGAAGAATTGTAATTTGGAATCGACCAAATTTATGGCGCCCCTAATTTTTTTCTCGAATTCCGGGTTGACCACATATTAAAAAGCTGGTCATAATGATGATCTGGATCACTTCGTTTCGTGTTAATACACCCGTTTTGGATAACACTGTAGAATATTTTTTTTGTGTAATATAGTAAAAATGCTCTTGAGTTGGTCTCATATACATTTACTAACTCTGCCGCCTTTTGAATTAGTTTTTCGAGCATTCGTAAAAAACTTGTAGGTATGGGTAACTCTAACATCCGGCCCATACAAACGTACTTACTTTCTTATGGGTAAATTGTAGACCACGTTTATAATTTTTACATTGGATAGATAAACAAAATAATTTTTCGTCACGGATTGCTTTGCTCTGGCACTTGCTAAATTAAATAAATTAAAACCCCGTCGGGCTTGTGCATCAAGGGTTCCGTCTGCAAAAATATTTTCATTTTGTTCGGTATCAATTCTAAGCCGCGCCGCACGTCAATTCAACTCATTTATTTTTATCTACCTAGGCATACCGTAAAATTAAAACTTACGCAGACCAAATATATAAATTAACAAATTAATTTAGAATACAGCAGAAAGTTAATTATTAGGACAAAATTAAACAAACAGTAAATCAATCTCAAATATTACACAATGATTGATCCTAATTAAGTAATTTTATATTTGTCAAAATCCGGCCCGTCTTCACCAATATGTAGGTTGTCTTTCGGTGGAACTGGCAGGTGACGTCACGTACGAATACTAATTAAAAAAAAGATAATAACAATACTATAAACCTTTATTTATTGTTGTGATGATTGCACTCTGGGCCCGTGTGTTGTGTGTGACAGACGTGCGATGACAACTTAACTGATTATACCCACACCACCGCTGCGGCGCGGCATGCCGGCGGCCGTCGGATGCGGTCGGGGGTTAGGGGACAGTAGGCACTAGGCAAGTCAGATCAATCTCTATTGCAAGAGAGATTATGTATTTGAAAGCGATACATGAGAGATTATGTATAATTAAGCGAGATATCTAGTTATAATGATTATTCTGATCATGCAATAGTCTTGTTTACTTAAAATATCATTGTGGTCACGGGTTATGCCACTGTCGATGGTTTAAATGTAGTCATCAAGAGAAAACAAACAGGCTACAATTTGGACTGTAAAATATCCTACAATTAAACGATAAATCTTTATCTGAAGTCCCATAGATTTATAATAGGTAGTACTTATATACCTACGTCGGTGTTTGGTGATAGTACTGGCCAGTGGCCATGCGTAATATTAGGTACAAGAGTGAATGAATGAATGAATGAATTTGTTTGGCCATCTGAAACTAGATGTAAGATGGTAAGGTGTTATACAATGTAAAAGTAACTTCTAACCTCTAGATGTATGTCGTTTGCAGTTTTCTATCTAGTAGTGAATGACGTTCGATGACAAGTTAAATAATTCCCCCACACCACCTCTGCGGCGCGGCATGCGGCATGCCGGCGGCCGTCGGATGCGGTCGGGGGTTAGCGGACACATTAGATAGATTTATACTGCCTTTGGGACTGGATTGCTAAGGTGACGCATTGATAAACTATTGTTTCAAAAATCGAGTACCACGCCCCTTCACTTGGACAAATTTTACGCGGTCGCGCCTCGACAGGATCGCGCCAGAGCGGCGGGCGGCAGTGAGATTTTAATAAATTACTCATAATGTACACATTAAAAAAAAAAATAACTTCTCGGTCTGTAAAATAGAAAAGTGATCTGGCTATTTCATTCGTAAAAAATAATGGGGTGTTGTCACTGATAATTCTGAGCATTCGATTATTAAACTTTTTTTTTGTTGGGAAATTAGTGAGTTTTTTTTATAAAGCTGGTTACTTTTCAAAATTTTGTCCGGTTCATAAAATTTGTCAAGATTTTCTCTTATCTATGATATTTTTTAAATTTGAACCAATATCATTCGTCCTCTCACATCACGCATTCAAAAGTTCTCGTTTTCGTGTTTCTCGCCTCATCACATTATCGATTTTATCTTATTTTGATAAAAATTTCTATTAACTTCCATTACATAGTTACTTAATGAATAATTATAATAATGAATTTCATAAGAGTGAATTTTAAATTTGTACCTATTATTACTATGTAAGTAATATTTGTTGTCGAAGGAAATAAAAAAAATCTTGAACAACTTTATTATATAATATTCATTTTTTCACCTTTTGTACAAAAAGGTGATAAAATACTTAAGCTGGAAACATACTAACGGACGCGACTGATAGGTATCTAGACTGTGAAAGTACACTGAGCCGTGCACACTATCGGAAATAAGTCGGGGACGTCACCTTCGGACGACCTTGAGCGTTCGGATGTCCGAGAGCGATCTGGCACACCGGATGTTTTAAGACTGCACAGTCTTAAAACATCCGGTGTGCCACATTGCTAAGTCACGGTTGTCAGTCGCGTCCGTCAGCCGCGTCCGATAGTATGTTTCCGGCTTTACTCAAGTAAACTCTGCCATGACACCAAATAAGTATTTAATGTACCGGAACAAAAAGTATTTCATTCTGCAATAGCATTTTATTGTATGAGTATTTATTTAATTAATTCAAGTTAAAAAAAGTACATCTATGAAATACTGACAAATGAATAAACATAAAACACAAAACCATATTTGCCTTTTCCTGTAACCTTGGGGCACGGAACCCCAAAAATTAGAATTCACCAAATTCTTTCATGCGCTAGACCGTTTCGTCAAATTGTGTGCCTGATTGAGTACGTGACACTTATTAGTCTAACAATATTTTCTTTTCACCAGAAAATAAAAATTAAACCTTAAAAGCTCTTAGCAAAATAGGTTTTTATTTGACAACCGAGTAACTGTTAAGGAAGTCCGAGACATATTGTATTGTTACCGTCGATGTCTCTATTAATGCAAAACGTGATTCTGAGAAACTTTTGTTGTGTTAAAGAGTTAGGTAAGTGCATAGTTTATGAAAAAACTGTAACTAAAAGTAAACATACTGATTAAACGATGAGAAGAACGTATTCTAGGAATAAATACATTCGAAAAAACTTTGTAGTAGTCGATAGTCTGGAGTTTAGGAGTATAGTTTTACGCAATTTTAATACCTACATTTTTGGACTGTGATAATTTTGTATTATTGTAATGTTGTTTATTTTATATTATGTAATTTTGTCTTTTCATATGGGTTGTGTGCCTGAAATAAATGTTTATTTATTTATTTTATTATTTACTAGTTTTTACCCGCGGCTTCGCCCGCATACGCAATATATCATTTTAATAGCCTATGTGTTATCTATTATATAAAAGGCTTCCCTGAGTGACTGACTGACAGACAGCCTACAGCCCAAACCGCTTAAGATATGAGCTTGAAATTTGGAATAAAGGTACATTGAACGACGTAATGGAGCACTAAGGACGAAAATTTTGAACTTTCGACCTCTAAGGGGGTAAAACGGGCCCTTTTCGTTTGTATGTAACTTTTTGCTCCCTGTACCGATTGACTTGAAACTTTGTATACATGCTTTTCAAACAAAATAAAAGTTACGTTTTTTCCTGTTTTTCCGAATTTTCTTCATCTAAGGGGTCAAATAAGGTCCCAAAGTTGGTGAAAAAAGCGTCAATTACATCGAACCAGCTGAACGGTTATGGTTGAAAATTGGTATGAAGGAGGCACACAGCATGTTTTAATACAGGAACTAATAAAATTCAGGAAAATCTATAAGGTTCCTTAGGGATACGCAAAATTAATAAGTTTAGGCTACAGCCCAAACCACTGAAGATATGAGCTTGAAATTTGGAATACACGTACATCGTACAACATAATGAAGAACTAAGGATGAAAAACGAACCCAACTGTAACTTACGGGGTAAAACGGGCCCTTTTTGTTTGCATGTAACTTCTTATTCCCTGTATGGATTGACATGAAACTTTGTATACATGCTTTTCAAACAAAATAAAAGTTACGTTTTTTCCTGTTTTTCCGAATTTTCTTCATCTAAGGGGTCAAATAAGGTCCCAAAGTTGGTGAAAAAAGCGTCAATTACGTTGAACCAGCTGAACGGTTATGGTTGAAAATTGGCATGAAGGAGGCACACAGCATGTTTTAATACAGGAACTAATAAAATTCAGGAAAATCTATAAGGTTCCTTAGGGATACGCAAAATTAATAAGTTTAGGCTACAGCCCAAACCACTGAAGATTTATGAGCTTGAAATTTGGAATATACGTACATCGTACAACATAATGAAGCACTAAGGATGAAAAACGTACCCAACTCTAACTTACGGGGTAAAACGGGCCCTTTTTGTTTGCATGTAACTTCTTATTCCCTGTACCGATTGACATGAAACATTGTATAGATGCTTTTGAGACTAAATAAAAATATGGCTTTACCTGTTTTTCTGAATTTTCCTTAAAAAAAATCCTTAGTGGTCAGATACGTCCCAAAACTTCAATGCGCTTTTTTAAAATAATGTAGTATCTAGAATAGGATTATGATAATGATAGTTTATCTTTAAATGGGGCAAAATGGGTCCCCAAAAGTATACGATTTTTTTTTATTTTGTGAGCCAATAGTCGCTTAGCGCACATATAGATCAATATAGGTATTTTACTATGGGATCAACCCTGATAAGCTAAAATTACCTACATTTGTCGCGGGTCGATGAACTTTTTGTGTCGAACAGCTGATTTTATTCATGTGATTTTGGGGTTGATACCATTGTAAAAGTTAATCAAATGATGAGTATAATAGCATCCTAGAACATGCCTGACGAGTGACGTCTAGATATACACTATGTGTTTCTCAAATAAAATAAGATATGGATAAGGAAAATTAAATTTCTAATGACTTAATGAAACATGTCGAATACCTGAACCGGCCTTTATTAATAGTGCACTACTGAACATAGGCCTACCCGCGAAGGGTGATTAGTCCATATCCATCACGCCGACCGAGCGCGGGTTGCTGAATCCACAAACGACATTGATTTTTTCTCTACGGACGTACCTATACAGGTTGCCTCAATGTTTTCCATCATTGAAAAGCCAGTAGTGTGAAATTCCTTACATAGTTACTCATACAATTATTATTATTGGCTCCCTCGGTGGCTCAGTGATTTGTGACCCTGACTCCTGGGTCAAAGAGGCGTGGGTTCGATTCCTACCCAGGGCAAATATTTATGTGATGATCATATGTGTTTGCTCTGTGTCTGGGTGTGTACAATTAATGTATTTTTATTTATTTATTTATTTAATACTTTCTTGCACACCAGTTGTACAAAAGGAGGACTTAACGCTAAATATCATTATCAGCCAGTCAACTTACAGGTATATGTATATGTAGTATATCAGTCTCTGCCAGCCAAATTACAATCTTTGCTTAGTTTGGGGTCAGAAACCGTGTGTGAGATGTCCCCCAATATTTATTTTATATATTTATTTATTATTGAGTTAATTTCAGAAATTCGGCAATTTATCATCCAAAAATTCACGTACTCTGTAATAAGCTTCAGATACAAGTAAATTAAATAACCAAATACTGAGACAATGCAGGCCAATCCGTGGGCTATTATCATTTTAGGCAAATACTGATACAATTCATGCTAAACCGTAGGCATTATCCTTGCAAGTAATACGATAATATGCTCAATTATGAAAGCGCCATGGTAAACGTTAAACATAAAAAGTGTTCTCTCTATCGAATGCTCAAAGTGAAAAAGAAACAAAAATAATTATGCTAATTAGCTATTATAATTACGATGGCGTCTTCATCATCGAGCCTAATGCGGGCTTAACCACGACCTACTATTATTTTAAATAAGTGCCAAGAAAACGCGGGCCAAGCTGTGGGTTTTTATCATTTTAAGCAATTACGAAAATAACGCAGGCCAGACCGTGGGCTATTATCATTGCAAGTAATACAACAACGCAGGCTAACGGAACGCTATTATAATTTTAAGGATTTATTAAGACAACGCAACAGACCGCGAACTATTAAATATTATTACAAGCAAATGCCAATATAACGCGGGTTGAACCGCGGGCTGTTATTTTAATCAAGTAATTACTAAAACAACGCGGGCCAAACTGTGGTTTATTATCATTTTAAGTACCAAATTACGCGGGCTATTATCATTTTGAGCAAGTGCTAAGACAACACGGACCAGACCATGGGCTATTATCATTGTAATTAATACGACAATGCAGGCCAAACGGCAAGCTTTTATAATTTTAAGCAAGTATTAAGACATCGCAGTCCATGCTGCGTGCTATAAATAACCATCATAAGCAAGTACTAATAATACGCAGGCCAAACAGTGACCTATTATCATTAAGACAAATACTGTTACAATTTTGGCCAAACCGTGGGCACTATCCTTGCAAGTAATTTTAAGCAAGTATTAAGACAACGCGGGCCAAATCGCGGAATATTAGATATTATTAATCATAGTCATAATCAATTTATTGATAGCAATAGTTACAGGTCATTACATTGAATTTCTAATTAGATACATAAAAAAGGGTACGGTATTGTACCTGTAATAATTATCGTAAAAATCGGTCTTTCAATAAAAATTACATTTCTGAGTAGGTATACATAATGCATCAAAAATAATCACAATAAAATTATCAAATAAATAATCAATAATTATGATCAATGTCAATAATATAATCAAATGTCAAAAAAGTAGGTACATAATTAAGATCTATGATTTGAATGTTAATGTAATGTTATATTATAAGCAAGTACAAAGACAACGTAGATAAAACCGCGGGCTATTTTCATTTTAAGTAAGTACCTAGGTACTAAGACAACGCGGGCGAAGCCGCGGGTTTTAAGCTAGTTCTGATATATAAACTATATTATTGCAAAGTTTCATCTCAATCCGTTCAGTAGTTTTTGCGTGAAAGAGTAACAAACATCCATACATCCATCCATTCATCCATCCATCCATCCTCACAAACTTTCACGCTTATAATATTAGTAGGATTTACTAGTTTTTACCCGCGGCTTCGCCCGCATGATATTTTGATTTTTAACGCAATATCATTATAATTTATAGCTTATGTGTCATTCTGATATATAAGCTATATTATTGCAAAGTTTCATCTCAATGCGTTCAGTAGTTTTTGCGTGAAAGAGTAACAAACATCCATACATCCATCCATCCATCCTCACAAACTTTCGCGTTTATAAAATTACTAGTTTTTACCTGCGGCTTCGCCCGCATACGCAATACATCATTATAATTTATAGCCTATGCGTTATTCTGATATATACGCTATATTATTGCAAAGTTTCATCTCAATCCGTCCAGTAGTTTTTGCGTCAAAGAGTAACAAACATCCATACATCCATCCATCCATCCTCACAAACTTTCGCATTTATAATATTACTAGTTTTTACCTGCGGCTTCGCCCGCATACGCAATACATCATTATAATTTATAGCCTATGCGTTATTCTGATATATACGCTATATTATTGCAAAGTTTCATCTCAATCCGTCCAGTAGTTTTTGCGTCAAAGAGTAACAAACATTCATACATCCATCAATCTATCCATCCATCGATCCATCCATCCTCACAAACTTTCGCGTTTATAATATTAGTAGGATATCATAATAATTTATAGCCTATGTATTTTTCAGATATATAAGCTATATTATTGCAAAGTTTCATCTTAATCCGTTCAGTAGTTTTTGCGTGAAAGAGTAACAAACATCCATACATCCATCCATCCATCCTCACAAACTTTCGCGTTTATAATATTACTAGTTTTTACCTGCGGCTTCGCCCGCATACGCAATATATCATTATAATTTATAGCCTATGTGTTATTCTGATATACAAGCAATATTATTGCAAAGTTTCATCTCAATCAGTTCAGTAGTTTTTTCGTGAAAGAGTAACAAACATCCATACATCCATCAATCCATCCATCCATCTTCACAAACTTTCGCGTTTATAATATTAGTAGGATATATTATTAGTAGGATAGGATAGTCTAGATAAGGTTATAACACTTATAGGTACTTACACCCTTACACTTACAAGAGTTTCTTTTTTCCTTTTGATGTATGATACACAAAAATGAAAAAGTGTTTTAAAACGTGTAAACAAATAGTTTCGATTGTGTCCGCGCATTTTGATCTATTTTGCACAATGGTTTAATTATAACTGTGCTAAATGTACCACTTTGTTACATAACCTACTTACTACCACTATTTCTTGTTCTTGTCAGTTCATATTCGTGCAATGTTGCCTGGAAGAAATCGCCATGGGTGATAAGGCCGCCACTTTATAATCATATTTTTGTCGTATATGTGTAAATAGTGTTTATTTTTCACATTGTGGTTGTAAATAAAGAGTTTTTCTGTCTGTCTGTCTACTTCAAAATATTCGATGTGATGTATGTACCTAAAATTCTATGAGCCGTATGTATTCGTTGCTTTTGTCTTTGATTAGATATTGATATCTTTTATACAAGGAATTAATAGTAAATATGTATAAATGTGAGGGTGTTTTCATTTTTATTAGATATAAAGTGATATACAGGGATATTTCTAATCAATTAGCATCCTTTTAGGGGCTATTATGTAAATCAAAACTAACAACTTTTGTTCTGCGACTTTTGTCAAAATTAAAAAATAAAATCAGCTGTTCCATACATTTTGTCGCGGGCGAACAATATTTTTCTATGGAACAACTTTTTTCTTGAGTTTTGACAAAAGTCACATAACAAAAGTTGTTAGTTTTGATGTACAGAATAAGCCCCTAAAAGGATGGATGCTAATTAATTAGGAATAACCCTGTTTGTACCTAATATCTTTTTTACTGTTTTTTCATCAATTTTCATTCCCTCTACCAATTTGATAAAAAGATAAGTTTCGGAATATCGATTATCCTCATTTGTATTTTCGGTGCGTCATAAATAATCTAATTAATAGCATATTTTTTTGTTGGAACTCGATTTGACCTGATTTTTAAATAGAGATACATCTAGGATATACTCGTAGGTATTGATCACGCTTAGAAACAAAATAAAAATATCTTCTTACAGTTCCTATTTCTGAAAATACGTAAAAATATTGTACATGACATGTTTATCTACAACGTATCTAAATAGCAATCGAATCGATACACATAACATAAAATAGAACACGCTCGATCAGGGTATCGTGGCAGTAAATATCGTTAAGTGTCGATATTTCACGCTGTGCTGCCTCCACTTCACTATCGCCCGGGAAGTGTTCGATATTGCAATACGGCCTTTTTATTACCAATCATTTAGAGATCCGTGTCTATGATTTAAACCTTGGAAGGCTAGTTTCATCGTATCGCAATTATTATATTTACTTTACTTTGCACTGCTTATACAAGACGATAAACTTGAAATAGAGAACATGTACGATTAGGCTATCGTATCAGTAAATGTCGATATCGTTAAGAATCGATAATTCACGCTGTGCTGTCTCCACTTCACTATCACCCGGGAAGTGTTCGACACAGAGTACTTAGTTATGTACAGAAATTGTTCGACACGCGTTACGGCCTTATTATTACAAATCATTTTAAGATGCTTGTTTGTGATATAAACCTTGGAAGGCTAGTTTCATCGTATCGCAATTATTATACCAACTTACTTTACACTGGTTATACAAAGCGTTACTCTTGATATAGAGAACATGTATCGTATCGTAACAGTAAATATCATTAGTATCGATAATTCACGCTGTGCTCGCCCGGAAAGTGTTTGATATGTGTTACATTACAGCCTTATTATTACAAATCAATTAAAGAACCTTGTCTGTTATTTAAAACTTGGCATGTCAGATTCATCATATCGTAATTATTAGATGTAGGTACTTACCCACATACTTGATACAGACTACACAAATCGATAGACATAAAACAGTGAACACGCTACATCAGTGTATCGTAGCAGTTAATATCGTTAAGTGTCGATATTTCACGTTGTGCTGCATCCACTTCACTATCGCCCGGGAAGTGTTCGATATGCGTGACGGCTTTTTTATTACAAATAATTTAAAAATGCTTGTCTATCCTTTAAATTTTAGAAGATGCTATCGCTGGGCCGTAATTATCATACTTTGCACTGGTTATACACATGCAGCGTATCGTAGCATTAAATAACGTGAAGTGTCGATATTACACACTGTGCTGCGTCCACTTCACTATCGCCCGGAAAGCGTTCGATAAGCGTTACTTTTTATTACACATCGTTGACAGATTTTTATCTATGAATATGGTCAACAAAAATATGCCAAGTCTATGACATGGTCTGAAGCACAGAGTTACTACAATCAGATAGATCGTTTGAAGCCATTCTCAACTACAAGAATGCATGAAAAAAACTACTGTCAAAACTGACAAATAAGTATTGGATTATGACTATCTAAAAATCCGACAACAAATCGAGATATTTGTCATCTCTCTTTCTAACTCATGCCACATTAAATCAATGCATCTCCTTCGGATTTTCTCGATCGACCACTTTATTCCTCTGCTCTATGGTTTGAAGCTTAGACGCTACATTTGTTTTGGTAGACTACATTTATCGACATGGTGGACAGAATACGAGTAGCCATCCTATGGCTGGGAATGATGAGAATGCATATTACAATCATCATCTCTATTAAAAATATATTTATAGGGTATAGCCAACTCGATTGCTTGCACATATTTTATGTTGCTTCCCTTCACTCTTGACTGGACTTGGCAAGTGTTCGATATGGCATTTTTATTTCAAATCGCTTAGAGATTTATGCCTTTGGTTTAAAGTTCAGAATCTACCCTTTTCTCGTAAATCGATGCTTGTATTGATGTCTAAACCCCTGAATTCAAAGATTACATTAAGTAATCGTGTAAAGACTCCCAATTTAGCTGCCAAGCAAATGCTTCTAGTTAAAATTCATCGTCCTAGCCCCGAGAGCTTTGAGTTTCAAATACTTTCCTTGACTGATCAAGGAGTTTCGCTTTGACTTTCACCCATATAAAAGAATCTCCTTCTTCTTCGTCGAGCCAATGGTTCAAATGACTATTTTTTAATTCTCTTCTATATTTGGCCACTGCGCCCCTAGAATGAACTTAAAATTAATTCTTTTACAAAAATAAACTTATTAAACGTTATAAATTCGCAACTGCGAAATTCGGAAGTGTTATCAGGCTAGGGGCAGTTTGGACCTAAGTCTAAGTAGTTAGGCTACACCTATCAGAGCTAGCTACCTACTTTAAAAGCCATAATAAGCCTGGAAGGTTTCAACGAATTTTCAAACCGAGAACAAAAATTTCAAAACAACCCCGCAAACAGCTCAACTACACAGGACACTGAAAAGAGACGATACCCTCAGCGCGAGCGAGACAACCGCGTCCCTTCGCGCAGCCGACCGTGAAATTAGAGTCGTCTAAACGAATCTAACGATTATTTTATTATCCCTTTTACGCTAAGATTTGTTCCTTGCTCACTCAAATAAAAATAAAAGGTGAATAAGGCGGCACAAGGGTCAAGGGAGGACATAAATTTGGCAGCGTTTAGGGTCAGAATTGGCTTATTTTTCGGCCCTTTAGGTTCGGCCGGACGCGCCCGGTTTCGCTGGGTAGGCGTTTTTCGTACTTGTTTTCTCAGCATTTCTCGATTGAGTAGCTTTCGAGCCCTGGCTGTTATGGTAATGTATGGGATGGAGAGATGAGAGTGTAGGGGCGATCACTCGTGATGATTTTAGGACTTGCTTGAAGTAATTCGTTTGCTATGGACTTCACATACAAATGTTTTTAGCGCTGAAGGAAAGAGTCAGATAATTTTACATCACAATCTTTAATCGACCTCCAAAAAGGAAACTAGAGTAATATCGCGGAATAGTCCCATAAAAATTGACGCTTCGTATCGAAATCTTATTTTTTTTTCAAAATACTTATATGTGTAAGTTTCTCATAATTATGGGTGTATAATAACTAGATGTATCGGTTGTGGCCACTGCACTGCCCCGTTTTCATCGTTATTTGATGTCAAAATTATTGCATATGAATAGATAATACACAATGTAAAGCCATTAACATTGTATTTGTGATTGTCAAAGTTTGAACATTTAAAAAAAATATTTTCACATTTATTATTACCTCCACAATCATCATCAATCATCATTAAAATTCAAAAGTGGCCAAAAATGAAACTAAGACACGCTACTAAAATAATCATATGTAGGGTTATTCATAAATGGTGTATCTACTAACCCGAAAGTGCTTAATTAAGCGCATCATTTCATCATTCGAGAGTGAGATTAGCTGTCCTGTACAAAACTTCAAGTTGGCAAATGTATGAAACAGTTGTTTTTTTCGAATTCCGGATCCACTCAATAGTAAAAGTTGTCCATAATGATGATTCAAATCACCCCCTTTCGGCTAAGTTATGCTTGAAGAGATCTTCTAATTTTAATTACCAATTATTCTGCATATTTCATCACTTAGTTATACTAGGTTATTCAGAAAGGGTGTACTAACACCCTTTCTGAATAGCCAAGTTTAGATTAGAAGATCTCTTCTGAAATAATCCCCAAAACATAACTTCCAAAAACAGCTGTAAACAATGGAGTGGAAGTGTTAAAAGTATTTATTTCAGTGAGCGGGTACTTCCGGTGTAAGCGGATGCGGAAGCGACCGTTAACGAGGGGCTTAATGTTGCCAGCTCTGACTTTTTAATTACTACGCCAAAATTACGTGAAAATACCCTTTAACTTTCCGCCCCGAATACAAATTGGGTAAAAAGGTTAATTTTATTTTCGGATCACAGTTTGATACAGGAGATTATTTGTAGTTGACGCACTTAAGATCATAATATATTATTGGCTAAATGAGAACTATACTTTTCAACTTATTTACATAGAATTACTTTTCAGTCTTTAAAGTATAAAAAGTGAGGAATGCTTGGGAAATTTTTAAAATTACATTTTATTTTTAAGTTTTGACATGCATTTTTCCAAAGGACGCCTTAACCTCTTATTCATAACACCGTACCAGATGAAACAATTTTGGTACTTATAAAAAGAAGCTTTTATTAAACCTAATTTTGTTATAAATCCAATAAATACGTACGATATATCTATGACTACCTAGGTACAGTAGGTACTACCCTGCCCTGTCCCCCTGTCCCTGTCCCTGTCCCTGTCATAAAAATACTAGCTGTTTAATACCTACCAAAATATTATTGGAATATTTAGATTCTGAAATAGAAAATCAAATATAAACTCAATCGGACAACGCAAAGTAGGTTTTAAATCTAATTGCAATATTTGACCTAAAACTTAATTATGTACCTACGTATCTTTTATTAATCCTTGGTTAGACATAAGCCCGAGACAACAGTCATGTACAGGGATATTTCTAATAAATTAGCATCCTTTTAGGGGCTTATTCTGTGATTAAACTGACAACGTTTGTCAAAACTCAAAAAAAAATTCGTTCTTCCATAGAAAAATATCGTTCACCCGGGACAAACTGTATGGAACAGATTTTTTTTTGAGTTTTGACAAAAATCGCAGAACAAAAGTTGTTAGTTTTGATGTACAAAATAAGCCCCTAAAAGGATGCTAATTGATTAGTAATAACCCTATATAGCAGTCTAGATGCGTTATTTAGTATAATTTCACTAATTTAATAACTAATACTAATTTTTTAATTTCATTTTACTAATAGATCAGCCAAGATTGATTAATCTAGTGGGGATAGTTTACATGTAGAGAATATATCCTCTCAAGCCCAACGAAGCGGCTTCAATACGCACGAATCTCGGACACAACTGCGAACAAGGCCCGATTACCAAAATCACCGAACCAAGAATCCTCCCAAATTACACATCTCCATTTTCTTCATTTAACAAATTGATCGTTCTTGTTTGCAGATCACACGATCCGTGCCGAAAATAACCCTAAAACTTTCTACATTAAGTCGAAAATCGCTTAGAGCCGCGCTTAAAAGCCACCTCTTAGCGCAGCCGCCCAAAAGATAAGGCTGGGTTTTCGACGTTTTCGTAAACGGGGAGTGCTGAGGGATTTTTAGCCTTGAGTCGTTGATATTAGAGTGGGTAATGGTTTGGTTATGGATTTTGGGGGGTTGAGGGGTGGGGAAAGAGGGTTGCGGTCCAAGTTTGTAATTAATAAAGCCCTCTCGATTACAAGTGCCTTTCCGCGCTGGGATTTCGGGAGTTCGTAGTTATAGCTAAAAGGCTTTCAAATAGTAGGTACGAATGCTTAGCCTTTCTAACTGGAATTCCATATTTCGGTTGATTAAGTATGTGCATTTGATGAACCTGTAAGTAAGAATTTGTAAATCTATGCTAAGAGGAATTATGTTGGCCTAACTAAAACGCATTTTGACTCTGTCTGTTTGAAGTTCGCAATATTTGTTGATTGCTAGCTTTACACTCGGAAGGGCGAAGAAAAAATCTGCTTGGCTGAGAGTTCTTCAAGTTTACATAGATATAATATTTAATATATTAGGGGCATCTCACAAATGGTCTCTGACCCCATATTAAGCAAATCTTGTGATAGATTTTGGCCGCCAGAAACTGATACACTACATACCTATACATATTTTAAATACATAATTATATAGATAGTACCTAAATAACACCCAGACACAGAGCAAACACCTATCACATAAATGCTTGCCCTGGGTGGGGATCGAACCCACGCCTCTTTGATCCCGAAGTTAGGGTCACTAACCACTGAGCCACCGAGGCAGTTAAATAATTTTCACCCGAGGATGATAGCAATCTGTGTAGCACTTGTCGAGGTGGTAGACTTTTATGGAATTTCTCTTGCAATGAATATAAATTCAACAGAGCTACTAGCCGTGAGCTATGCGACACAGTTTAATGCAGGGATGAAGGGTAATAAAGAATCTGATCTAAAATTGTATTAAAAACCGAGAAAATAATTTTGTAAAACTAGGTATTTGTTTTTATCGGGGGATATTTCTAGCTCATATTTAGAGTGTAGTTTAGGGCGACACGTGTGTAGAGCATGGTGTAAACACGAGGAGGATTTGCAACATGGCGTCGGTAAGCCAGGCTTTGCGTACGCTCCCTACGGGCAAACTCTACATTTGTACTTATACCTACATATTGTGGTGTACGTTTTTTCAGCAGCTACGGTAGTTAGAGGAACTTTATAAATAAAATGTTGAGTAAATTTGCGCTTGAATGCTGAAAGAGAGGTCGCGAGGTGTCTGGGATTGCACCTATGTAGGTAGATATTGTGGCAAATATTAGACACTTAGTTTTGCCTTCGTGATATTTTGTTTTTTTGTACTATTCCCGTAAGAACCTTTTATTTTTCCGGAATTAAACTTGTCTACTATGTCACTTTTTGACCTTTGAACTATCTTCATGCCAAAAATCAAGCTAACCCGATACACTGTTACAGCGTGAAAAAGTAACAAACCTACAAACACACGCTACACGTTTGAATTTATGATATTAGTACCTAACCCAGGAATTAAGATGTTAACATCGTTTTATATTGTAGTTGATAAAAAAAAACATCGTTTTTACACGTTTTTTGAAATTGATATGTTAAAATACTTACTTTGTTCAGTTGTATTTTTTTGAAAATCCCTGCGGTGTACTAACCTTCGGTTTTATTAACCTGACGTGTAGGTACGTTTGTGTATCTGTGCATCACAGAACAGGGAAAACTATTTTCTGGGGCAGCATACATAAAAAAAAATAGGTAGTGGCATCATCACTATCACTACATACCTAGTATAAAACAAAGTCTTCTCTGTCTGTCTGTCCCTTTGTATGCTTATATCTTTAAAACTACGCAACGGATTTTGATGCGGCTTTTTTAAATAGATAGAGTGATTCAAGAGAAAGGTTTATATGTATAATACACCTGTGCGAAGCCGGGGCGGGTCGCTAGTAATCTCTGAAGTGCAAACTAAACGTCTCTTAAAGCGAATGTAGTCAAGTTACTAAGTACTTGCCAGGAAGGACGTGCAACGCGCCTGCAACATTAAAAACCTAACAATAAACTTGTTAGTGTCTAAATTTAACAATGCAATTAACCCAAATGTCTTCATGATAAATAGTCCTACACCTGCGCGCCAGACAAATAGCCGTTCAATCTATGCGAACAACAACGCGGCCTATGCGTACAATCCCGCAGTGTATGCGTACAAGCACGCAATCTACGAGGGCTAGTAACGCAAGCTATGCGTGCCGTGCAAAAGCACGCAGCGTGTCAATCTAATTACCTACAATAGAATACCGATCTTGTCGTGTGTGTTTGGCACCTCATTAGCTAGGCATGTGGTCGGTAGGTGGGGTATTGATGGACTAATAGTCCATTTGCTTACCGTGCTTGCGCTAGCTAGTATAATTGTTGTATGCACTTATAGTAGCGCAACTTTTATAGCAAAATTAGTAGTCTGTCCGAAGATATGTGGGTATGCACTACTATGTACGTCGCGAGAATGCCTGGTGTAACGTACCTACCTATCCCTAGTGTGACCTTATACCTCATATGCGATTTCTCAAAGATATGTCTACCAGTCTAAATTATTTGCTTGCTGAATTTATAAAATATTTGAAATACACTCCTAGTAAAAAGGAGAGACAATTGTTGAATACTAATAATTCAATACAGAGCTGAAAATAAAATACATAGTGTATATAGAAATTTGTGTTCACAAACCACCTATGTTTTTATGTCGCTACGTTATTGCTAGTCTACGTACACATAATTTAATTACGTAAACTAGGTACTTAAGTGTGAAAATAGAGGAGCGATTGAGATTGGGATGAAGTCTTAAAGCTATATACATATCTAAGTAACTATCTGAATGATGAAATTTTTTGCAAACCATATGAAAAATGATAAAATACAACAACAGTAAGTACTATATAGCTAATTAAGCTTCATCTCTGAGCTCTAAATCTTTTTGATCCAATATCGAATTTTTCGCTAACATGTTGAAGGGTATTCCAATGCACATTTTCCCGCCTATTCCCCACATCTGCACCTCAGTTAACGTGTACATTAACCTATCAAACGGCACAATTACCGTTTCATTTACTACTGTCCGATACCTACGATTTGTTTTTGTTCTGAGCGCGTGTCCCGTCTCCTCTAAATCAATCGTCGAGGCAGTATCGCTTCACTACGATCCTATCTTTTACTCTACATTGTAGACAGCTGGCTTCATTTATTATCAGCCTGTTTATTATTGAGGTGTAATAGCAATAAACCTATAGTAAATATACTGTCCATTAAAGTTAAGTTCAGTCTGGAATGAGGGAAGGGAGGCCTTTGGATCCAACGCAGGCTAAAGAAACCGGACAAGTGTGAGTCTGGCTCGCACATCGAGGGTTCCACAAACAAACACATTGTTAAAATAATTAAAAACCTGTTTTAGCATGTGCTAATGAAGTTCTTTTAAATGACACCTTACATGATACGATGTACTACTTTTATGTTATATATATTTTTGAGTTTTGTCGAAAGTCTTAGAACGAAAGTTGTTAGTTTTTATGTACAGAATAAGCCCCTAAAAGGATGCTAATTGATTAGAAATAACCCTGTATATTATACCTTTTTTAATATGTCGAAACTTAAGGGTTAACCTTTAACGTATGCACATTATTATTTCTTTTAGTACTTATTTAAATATCTAAGAACTTGTAAGTATATGTCTCTATTAAATTAACAGTTGATTTTATGTCTGTAGAAGACATAAAATCAACTGTTAGTTTAAAGCCACAGAAATTGATAAAATAAACCTGTAAATACCCATCTACAACTAAATGTAGCCAGCAAGTCCAGTACTAAATTATTATATGTTTATGTTGTGATTTCGGCGCAGTCTTTATTTAATTCTTGTCCCCATTTTGTGAAGCTATAAACCTATAAGCTTTTACTTATGGCGCCCATATTTTACAGTCGTTTATCGGCAATTTTACAGCCATTTCGCGTTTCCGAAACTCACTCTGATGATTATAAACATCGGCGCGATCCATTAATATTTATACATCCGCGCCCATCGCCATTCGCATATTACCAATTTTACTAAACAGAAAACTGTCGCGCACTAAATTATTTTTTTAATGTTTCCGGACGATGAAAATTTGTTAGCGGAGTTGCCACATTAAAAAATTAATAGTGGTATTAAAACTATTTCGCATAGTGTCACTCGACGCACGCCGCCTGAAAGGAAGGGGAAATGCCCCTTATATCACCAGAAAACATGAAAAATATCGAGAAAAATGTTGATTATGAGGAAATCATAAAACATTTTGATTTATATTATGTGCGGTTAACTACTTTCACCTTCAATAAATTAATTTCGGTGGTGACAGATTGGCAACAAACGTTCTAAGAAATGATTTTTTTAATATGTTGCCAGAAACGCTTTACGGGGACTTTCGTTGAAAAACAATTAACGGGATTTGAAAGGTGCAATTTAAGCTTTTCGGGTTAATGATTTCTGATGAATAATTTATAAATAAATAAATCATAATACTGACCTATATCCCATATTAAATCAGGGTTAAATCTTAAAATTACACTGAAAAAAACCAAAACAGCTTCACTGACCAATTTGATTTTCAGTTCATATATTTTTTGTGGTAATGACTAATGACTAAATTACTGATGTGATAGATACCTAATAAGGTTTTTTAACCACTTAATGGACGTATTTTATAAAAATATAATATTGTATTCTATTTTTACATCAACTAAAATCCTAAAAGCTCCAGCTGTTGTATGAATGGAACGAATGAATGTATTAGTATTAATTACTATTATTATTTGCAATATTACATATAGTAATTATAGACTTTCATAAAAATAGATTTATTATATCACCATTGCTTTACTAAAATATCTAGAGCATGTTTTACTCGTACAATCATATCCTAATCAATGGCGCAACGAATTTATTTTATGAAACTAGGTGAAATAAGTACTCTAGCTTCTATCTCTAGAGAAACTAATATTACGCTGAAATAATACAAAATTCAAAAGTTGTTAATTCATGAAATAGAAGATATGTGCATCAAGTTTATGGCGGCCCTAGCTGCCAAACTGAGTGTTGGAAATACATGTCTTGGAAACTAGTTCCTACTTAGGGAACACTATTAATCGTATTGTACTAAGTAATCATATTTTTATTAAGTAACCAAAATTATTCTTTTGTTCCAGTAAAAGACCACATGCACTCCGACCTAGAGACCGACGAAGTCGAGACCGACGACCAAACCTCAAACCTGGACGACGACCTCCTCACGCAGTCAGACCTCGACGAGAACGGCGACCCCAAGAGCCCACACAGCTCCAGCTCTAAAAAAGGCAAAAGCTCTTCAAGTAGAGACTCCAAAGGAGGCACAAAACCTAGAAGAGCGAGAACAGCCTTCACGTATGAGCAGTTGGTTTCGTTAGAGAATAAATTTAAAACAACGAGGTATTTGTCGGTATGCGAGAGACTGAATTTGGCTTTGAGTTTGAGCCTGACAGAAACGCAGGTATGCCTTTTTATTGATTTTTTCTATTCATAGATTAGTTGATAGCTAATAGGGATAGTTTTAAAGTTTAGCGTTCGAACAATTACAGTGCTTAAAATCGTTAAACCCAGATCAGTGATTGTTAAGGCTGGGTCGCCAATGGTGAATTTTTTTATTGAAATTCTAATGACTTTTGTCCAAATATTGATTGTCCTCAATTATTCTAGGTATTTAATTAGACGCAGTAGAGAGGCAGTCAAACAATTGTCTTGCTAGAACTTAGTTACTAGTTACATTCATTTGTTATTGTAACAAGCGCTTTAAAACACGTCACAAAAGAAGACGTCAATTGAGACATTTCATTTCAAATTATATTATCTTTCGAAACATTCGTATAACAAATGATACTCTTGATTTTTATGTCTACATCATTTTTCAATTTTTTGCTGCACATGCCAATCCAATTTAAAACTGTACTGTACCAGCCTTTTTAATAGTCCACTGCAGGACGTAGGCCTACCCACGAAGGGTGGGCCATATCCACCACGCAGGCCCAGTGCGGGTTGGTAGCATCACATACGCCATCGAATTTCTTCTACGGACGTATGCAGGTTGCTTCACGATGTTTTCCTTCACCGAAAAGCCAGTGTACGCGTACCAAGAACTCATTGGTACGCGACCGGGATTTGAACCCACAACCGCACGATTGTAAGGCCAGTGTCATTACCAGTAGACCAACACGGCTTCAATTTATTTTTTTCTATTTATAAGAAGTTGTCGATAAAAAAGCTAAAAAATACTCCATTTATTTTTATATGAGTTTCTATTTCTGCATAAGCAAGCTACAAGTCTATCTATAATTTTATTGGTCCATGTAACCGCGTGTAAATTTATCTTCAAGGAATTTTATTTCTTTCTAGTTTTCAGCAAGATTTATATTCGTATTTATCACAAAACGTTAGCGTATATTTTTTGATCCGTTGAAAAATGTTGTAAAAGAAAATTAGAAAAAGAGTATTAGATGTCAATGTTGTATAAATCAAATGTCTTGTACGTGGCATCTTTACAGGGTGTTTTATAGACTACCTACGGACATATTCCTTGACTTGGATGTCGTTGTAGGTACTCATCATTATGACTAACGTTTACTACGAGTACGAGACCAATCCAAAAATCGTTAATTAACTCAGATGTTTCAGTTCAAAAGTTAACTGACCATCGACATTCCTTCTGTTCCTGTTTGTTGTGTTCTGTTCCTGTTGTTCCTGGGTTAGTTCCATAGTATAAATTGTTCATTTTAACTACTGCACTAAATTCGCTTTTAACTAAGAGATTATGCATAATTCATGTCATATGTATTATGTATACATATTTAGCTAGAGTACAGGCCTAGATGAAGGCGCCATCGTGAATTTAATAGCAACGTAAAAAGTGTTCTTCTCTATCGAATGCTTAAAGTGAAACAGAAAAAAAATATTCTAAATTTCTAATATAACTGCGATGGTGCCTTCATAATTTGGCCTAATTAATGAGAAAATTGTGAATCAATTAGCTAAAACCTTATTAGCTAACATTTAATGTTTATCATTATTTATCAATCAACAAATAAAAGTACACCTAATACCGCTGTTAGACGAAATTTCGTACTAAGCTACGTCAAGTTTCTCATTTATTTGGCATCTCTATTCACTTTGTCGGTTCCGGTTATTTTAACCGCTCAGCCAGAGGCTTACATGTGGCATTAAAACTGGGGTTTACTTAGAATTTACTTACTCAGTCACACTTTTCGCTCCACAGGTCAAAATCTGGTTCCAAAACCGCCGAACGAAGTGGAAAAAGCAGAATCCAGGGATGGACGTGAACAGCCCGACCGTCCCGCCCCCGCCAGCCGGCGGCTTCCCCTCAGGGCCGTACCCAGGGGGGCTGCTGTACAGCCACGGCGTGCCCTACCCCTTCACCGGCCCCGGACCCTACGCGCCTTATTTCCACCACCTGGCAGCCAATCACCACCATTCGCACGGCAGCCTCGGCCACAGCCACACGTGATTGTGGCCGAGACCCGCGTCCCCGCGCGGCGAGAAAGACCCTGAAAGTGAAATATAAGACTAGTGCAATTGTGTAGTTATGAATCGATTGTGATACATATTTGTAAGTTTAGGTTAGTTGTTTAAGAGGGTAGTACATATAGAGCGCAATTGTATGAACAAATGTGAAAGATTTCTTGTCAGCTTCATAATACACATTTATTTCGATATTTTATATGTATAGTAATTTATCAGCAAAGTTATTACTGTTTTACAAACCACATCTTGTTAATTTGTCTTGTATTACGTACACTACTTTATTGAAATTGAATAAAATCAGGTTTGATTGATTACTTTAAAATAAATGTATGTAATTGATGAATTAAACAGATGCTTTTGTTGTTTTCCATTTTTATCTTTAAAATATCAAATATAGTGTTCCTAAGGTTAATTTCAAAAGAATTACCTACGTAAGCCTAAATCGTATCTAAAAATTAGGTATATAGTTGACATTTGACATTAAAATCATGATGTACTATCCTTTTAAAATTGCTTTTTTCTCCATAGACTGTGCTGAATAACATTTTTAGGCTGCTTTTTCACCAGAAAAGAATCAATCAAAAATCACTAAAATAATCACTTCGCATCACACCGTTTCTTACTTACGAGTAACTACTTCACCAATTTCACCTTACTCAGCTGACCTACATACCTCATTTCTGGTGGTAAAGCAGCCTTATCGCCTTAAGCTGAATCATTCTCATCACACAACAATTTTATAAATATAGATGACATCTCCATTTAGGTAAGAAATTTCAAGTACATTTAAATATATTAAGGTGCCCGTTCACTATAATAAACGATACCATGGTCAATTACCGTTCTAGGAACGTATAAGGCACGGAAAACATCACCAAACGCTCTACTATGCCACTACAATTTACAATCAAAATCACAGGAACACTTCGAGCAAATATGTAAAACAATGACCCGTTTTCTCGAATCTCGACGTCATGCCACCTAATTAATGCTTTTAACCGAGCATTTTGGCATCGCGCGACGTTGTAGTCGGCTTGCAATCGGCTTACGGCCTTACGACGAACTAAAAAGCCTGCCCACTACGTAACTTGGACAGGGCTTTTGCTCGGACATTTTTTTTGCATGATTGTGACTCTATAGATAATATTTGCTCGGCAAAATAACGACGTAAGTCAATTGATAACATTTGACTTACGTTAAATACATAAGTATTTTGCCGGTGCCAAAACACTTCGTGCATGGCAGATACGGTATTGGTCGGTGATGAAACGGTCTAGTGGGCAAAGTTTCATACTTTTCTGTACAAATATTTTTTTCCTGACATGATCCTGACACGAGGCTCAATTTTAGAGTAGCTCTGTTTCTTTTTCACTATATGCATTTGATAGAGAGAACACCATTTTACGTTACTTTTGTTATAACCATGGCGCCTTTATAATTGGTAGGACCAATTTTAAAGGTCATGGTATGGTACGATATAGTGGGCAGACAACTTTATAATTAACTCCCTAATGTTAGTACGTAGAAAAAACGGTACCTATTATTTGAAAAATCTCATAGAATTACATTTTTTGTACAAAATCTTTTGTAATATACTAACTTCTAACTTATAATTTTATATCGGTAAATGTTTCTATAATACTCTAGATATTTTATTTTCAATTACTTAGTCAAAAAGTAACATCATTTTATATGTAAAATTGTAAATAGTTTAGAATGTAAGTACCTACTCTTGTATTAAATTAGAATAACCAGTATTATAAGATAATATTATGTTAAATAAAAAAAAATCTTTATAGTTAACGCATTTAAATTCGTTATGACAATTTTTATCCTGCGAGAATGAGTTAAAAATATAAGATTTTGTAATGTTCATTTTTTGCTAAATTTTTACTTTAGCATGTCATATATTTGTCATGTCACATGTCATTTATCCAATCCAACAAATATTGGACATGAAATTTCTGATAAACCAAATATTGTTACCATGCTTCAAAAAGTGGCAAACAAATGGGCTGGAAATAACGGTATTTAATACTTATTTATTTCGTATATATATTTTCCTAACTAAATGTAGTTTGTGTTGCAATATTTTTGAGCATTCATTGAAATACGATCGAAAATATCTTCTTACCTAAACTGTTGGCTGAAACATTTTTGGCTATAACTTTATTATCGTTAATTATTTTATCTTTATTTTTAAGATACTTCTGCCAAAGGACTTAAAGTAAAACATGCAAAATAAAAAGTAGGTACTTGAAAAGATAATTTTAGCATCGATATAAATACAAACATGAATAATTTGTCATGGATAAATTATTATATTTTATAGAGAGCGACATATTTTAGGCCCTCTAGGTTTCAGCCAACTCAGTCGATTGGGAATTTTGCTACTGCCTCTATATAATATATATAATATAAGTGCTTATAAATATTATTTATGATTCAGGGATGAAATCAAATACAGCATAAATAGGCTAGATGACTATAAAAAAATAATTAATCCGTCAGAGAGATTACCAAAAAATATTTGAAGCGTATTTTTTCTTTTGTCAATGAAACAAAAAATTATAAAAATATAGCGCGTTAAAGTTTCGCGTAACGTCACTTCTACGTGAAAAGTGTAGAACTTCTCGTAGAAGTAACGTCACGAGCCACGTCCACTCCACGTCACCCGTCCACCCCCCATTCCCAAATTTTGATATGGTCCTTGGATGTAGGTTTATCTTTGTCATTTATTGTCTCATTGACAGAAGCAAATATATTTGTCTAATATTTTTTGATAATTTAACTTACGGACTAATTATAATAATAAGCCCGATTACAGAGGCACCATCGTAATTATATTAGCTAAATAGCATCGTTCTGTTTATTTTACACTTTAGGCATTCGATAGAGAGAACGCTTTTTACGTTGCTATTAAATTTACGATGGCGCCTCTGTAATCGGGCTTAATGATTTTTTACCCAGTCATTACGCCTTTTCTGCGACTCATGGCTAAAAAAAATCGCTCGTTTGACCTCATCCTTAGTAAGCATATAAGTGTATCTCAATGAGATGGACTAGTGAAGTAACGTCCCTATTGTAATCTCTATGTATAAATAAATTATGTATATTGTAGGTACAATGCTCAATGCTGTAAATATGTCGGGTACTTGTGTAAGCCGCCGAACTTGATGTTGATATAAAATAGTTTCAAGTTAAAATTTGTTTTATTCATATACCAAATTCTGGGTCAATATGCCATTCTTTACCCAAAATCATATGCGCACCACCATGACTGTATGGAAGCAGAAAGAAATACCTCAGTAATGTACTGGTCTTTTCAATAGTTCACTGCTGAACATAAGCCTAACAACGTAAGATTATTGGATCGTATCCACCATGCAGACCGCAAGCAGGTTGGTGGATTCACGATGTTTTTCTTCACCGAAAAGCTAGTGATGTTGAATTCTGTTTTTATGCTCTAAAGTACTCATTGCCACGTAAAATAGATTTGAAACTATGACGGAACTAGCAGCGGACTGGTGCTCATGGCGTAGTTTGAGTGTTTTTAGCAATCACCAAAATTAAGCAACGTTCGGTACGGTCAGTATATAGATGGGTGACCGCGGGTGATATTTTCCAACCGAGCGCTTCCATGGCTCGGATAACACATTAAGATATAGGTCCCATTTTTTTTTAGCATAGGGATACAGCCACTGTACAAGACGATCCTTCTCTCTTCTGTGGATGCAGCTGTAGATCTATCTTTTGAACCTTGCTACGGCCTACGAGTCGTGAGCCGTAGCTCGCGTAGCAGGGTCTACAAAATATTGCGTAGCAAAGACTACAACATATTTTCTTTTGGGACGGAACTCATTTTCGTCTATTTATTACCAAAATAAGTTATAAAATAGTATAATTACGCAGCAGGATTCTACTGGATGCAAGCTGCTTCCATCAGGTTATGTTGGAAAAATAAAATTCAATACTTAGGTACCTCCCTCTATAGATCTCTACGGTAAGTTAACTGATATGCTAATATTACAAATCTGGATTTTTTTTTGTTGATTTTGTTTATTATTCATTCACGCAGTAACGGAGTGATAGATAGACTAGATTTTTTGATAGTTTAAAGATCAGAAAGTGTCATATACTAATGTTATAAATAATGTTGTGAAACTGCGGGTAAAAACTAGTAGAAATAAACTAATGAGTTAATTTTAAGATCAAGGGCATCGTTATATTTGTTATCCTTTTAACTCTACCTACGTCAGTTTCGAAATATTTAACGTGCACCGCTATTTCGCCACCGTTGACTGACAGCAGCGCCAACAGACCGTCAAGCCGTCAGGCATCCGTCAAGATTAACTAGCTAAGAATGTGTTGAGCTCAGAAGAATGATTAGTTCTTATGCTAGGTGTTGAGTATCTTTTAGCGTCTTTTTTAGCGAGGTGACATCTTATGGCAATACAGTGACACTGCAGCTGGAGTTTTAAGAAGTAAATTAGTTATCTACCGCCTTACCACAAAAGATTTAAACACGCATTAAACTCTGTTTATACTGCTTGCTTATGTCGACAATAAACTACGAAGCAGGCTTGGAATCGCAAGTCAAACATTGGATGCTCTGATATTTTTGCGATATTTTCGAAACTCTAAATAGATATTTTGTGCTGTCTTCTAGATTTCTTGCAAAATTACTTTCTTTTGTTTACCTATTTTAATTTGTGTAATTTTGTAACGTTTATAAAAACGTTTTAAAGAAATTACGGAAAAAAATCTAATCCCAGAATAGCCTCGGGATCCCGGGATTACATATAAAAATCCCGTAATTCCGGGATTGAAAAACAGGGCCGGGATTGTATTCTCTACCTATGACCCTGTATTGTACTTACCTAATCAAAATTCAATACCATTGGCCTATTGAGACTAGCTTTAGTTATTGTTCTTAGATTGAGACAAATGTGTGACATTTACACACAAAGCTAGAAATCCTCTTCCTTTTTTAAAGTCGATTAAAAACGCAATGACGCACGGCTTTTGCCAAATCTTCCAGCGAGCTCACAGCAAGCTTTACCAGCTTTATTTGAACTATTACCGGTTCTGTGACGGCGGTGCGCTTTGAAACCGCTTCCAAGATGGCGTCGCCTCATCTGTCATTTTTAATTGTATGTCAAACGGTTTCGCCAGGGAGCCGTCACGCGCCGCCGCTGAATATATTTAGTTTATAGCGGTATAAACGACACTATTATTAGTGAAGATGCGACCCATTATATTCACATTTCCATTTGGCTGGTGGTTGTAAAATTTAATAATGCTCTTTGATGGTTCGATGCAGATTGTGCTGGTTAAAGGAGGCGTTTATTAACTGTGATGATTATGATCGTAATAATCAGAATCATAATGTAATTTTGCGAAAAGATATATGTACTTCTACAATGCCTTATCTACTATAATGTGAAAGCCAAAACGGGTGATTAATACCATCATTATAAACAATTTTTACTATGAGGTCAACCCCTTAGTGCAGATTTTGCGTAGTTTACTTAAACTTTCGCGTTCACGTGTGGCTCCATACATTTTGATTAGTTTTTTTTTGTTTCCGCCAGCAGCGCTGTACAGAAATGTATATAGCCATACGGAAACAACTCGGAATCGACAAAATCTATGAAACAGCTGTTTTTTTTCTCGATTTCCGTGTTGGTCTCATAGTAAAAGTTGTACATGATGATGGTCTGTATCACCTATTTTCGGCTTAGTACGCCTATTCTGTATAACCCTATATCTATAGAAGAGTTATGGTTCGCGCAGCTCCGCTCAATTTGGTAGAGTCCGGGTCAACTTATCTCTCTCTTTCTGGTTATATAATAAATATATCCCACATGGAGATGGTGTCAGCCTTCCACACTTTCCTCCTCCACTTTGCTCGATCTTCGACATCGTCATCGGAAACACTGAACTCTCTCAAGTCCCTCAGCACTACATCCCTCCGTCTTGTCTTCGGTCTGCCTCTGGTTCTTCGACCCGGGATAGAGAGTTGCAGAGCCAAATTGCCTATGTAGTCCGGTGGTCCGAGTCAACTTATGTATATTAACTTATATCATCAAAGCATTAGAGCAAAAATAAAAATATAAGTCAGATTTAATGAAAAAACGAAGCCTGAGATAGATCAAAGTTTACCAAAAATTAGTTGCCAGCTTTATAGCAGCTCAGCTCTAATAGAAGAGGAAACACGCTCACTTAAATCGCTTTCATCCAACGAATCGATTTTCGCATCAATTAAAATATTGATATCACCTCTAAACGGCCGGAATAGGATGCTATCCTTGTTATAGCTCGCCAGTTTACACGTCTAATACTTACATCAAAGTCTTATTGACAAACAGATGAATCCTTTGAACATAATATCAGGGGAAGCTACTTGTTATGTCTCAATTTCGTCTGCGAACTGATGGTGGTTGCGCGTTGTCGATGAATTTGTTTATCGATATCGATGAAATACGTAGACAAATAATTGACAGTTTAATTTAAAGTTGGGAAATAAGTGCGTAGACATGTACGATTGTACGTATCATGATAATACTGCTACGAGTGCTACAACGAGAGACGAGTGAATATTTTTATGAATTTATACAAGATTTGATATAAGCACCAATGACGCTAATTATTATTACTATTCCTCTTTATTCAATTGAATTCACAGGCTTAGCCTGGTCCTTTGTTAGGCATCAATGGAGCCTAAGCCAACATTGAGAGGCCCCTTTTACAATTATTAAATATAAAAACAGCAGTAGGTGTAAAAAGATAACGTGAAATGGAAACTATGGCATATAAAATGACTTAAAATATTGTAATTGGGCTATTTTGGTGAAATTTTAAATGTTTTGTAAAATTAAACTACGGAATGAGGTACGGCAACCGCTAAATATGCCCCATTTCAAAATTTATGCCCTTTAACACTTCCACCCTGGAGCTTAGGTTATTAGCTCTTGCGGTTTCCACTTCAAACCAGCCGGTTAAGGCAAGTGGTCGCCAGTCACCGACGACTCGCCACAAAGTCGCCCCTGCAATTTTAAACTTTATTATTATTATTGTTAATAAATAAATGATTTATTTTTTGCTAATTAACTACTCTTGATTTTCTGTCCGGACTTGTTTACTCTTTACTTTACTCGGTTACACCGCTTTGTTACACCAGTGTGACCAAAAGTAAACTTTTTTATTTATGGTTACAATACTCTATTTTTTTTGGAAATTAGTTTTGATTTGAGTAACATTGGATTAAATGCTACGCAATGTTGCCGAAAAGAAATCAATACTATTTTCTGTTGTTTTAGGCTGGAAATGATGATAACTTGAAATTTACACAATAATGTAAGGATTGTTAAACTTGACGAGTATAATCAAAATAATTAAAAACGTATAATCAATTTTATAAAAGTTATCGATAACTTCAAAGTCCCTTCCCTAGTCGCCTTTTATTTCCCAATAAACTAAATATACCGCCTTTCTTCAGACGTTTTCGACAACCACCGAGTGGCAATTAAAAGTGACAAATGGTATGAGTTATGGCTTATATCTACTAGATATAGCTATATGTTACTCGTTAAAACACCGCACACTTATCTATAAAGATGAGTGAGGTCGCTGCCATCGGATTTTTATAGCAAAATGAATGGTTCTACGCATAAAATCTTAGTTCTACAATTTAAATGTTTGTGGAGATAGCTTGGTAGGTTCATATATTTTTATGTCTCGGAGTTGTAGCGCTATGTTGACAGTGACAGTTGATTTTCAAATGCTTCTGATCACAGACTGTCCACTTCCATCGAAATGATGTGTTTGATGACAGAAATGTTAGGACATGTTATGTTCGGAATAGTAGTTCTATGTTTTTGAAGGTTAGGATTGAAATAAAATTGTAGACAGGTAACTACAACAAAGTAGTAAAATTATGCGACATTTTCATAAACAGGAATTTTAATAAGAAAATAGTGGGAGAATTTACTGGAGTTCCGTTTACGTGGATTTTGTTTTATTTTGTTTCTAGTTGTTGCTTTTATCAGTTTTACGTATCTATTGTGACGTCAAATTTATTAATTTCAATGAACTTTCAATTTATTTATTACAATTAAACACGGTATTTACATCAATTACGTTAATTAAATCGTGTTCGTATACCCAAATTGTTGTAAAAATTCGTGTTTGTATACCCACATTGTTTGTATGCCTTAAAGTAAATTATCGAAACTGAAATTGAATGATAAACATCAATTTTGTTTCGGCATATAAAGTACTTACGTACTTAGATAGAAGTCTTATTTTATTTATTGGTTATCCTGTAAAATTCTGCTAAACTTCAATTTTATATCACGTGATTTAGGCATCATTATCATTATATCAGGATGTCTAATGTCTATATCTAATTGTACTAAAAGTAGGACTAGTTAGTGGTGACGATTCGATGATCAAGTATATACCTACGTAACTAGCATCTAACAAGTATTTTTAGTAGATAATAGTCCTAAACTAAACTCGTAAAATATTCATAAATAAATTCCACCTAAGCTCGTTACAATTTGAAATTGGAAGTTGGCGCTAACGGCGATAGTTATTCTGTGACTGACAGTGACAGTTAAGAAAAAGATAAAAGCGCTCGTCCGAGTTGTTATGACGCGTGACTTTTTGGCTCTTGCCGTCCTCCTTGTCAGCCAGTACATTAAAAAACGATAAATGACTACACCATCTAAAAAGGAGCTGGCCACTTTACAACACTATTCTCTAAATTATTATAGTTATTTGTAACATGCAAATATCAAGAAATATCACACAGTACGCATTATGTTTTTAACGAAATCTCTTCATAAAATATTTCGAGAAATATTGTCGTGTAACCGCAAGCACTTAATGCTAAAAGGTTTATTTTAAAATTAATTATGATTCTTTTATCTGGCAATATTATACGTCACGAGAAGTGCTTTTGTTTTTTCTCGCTTTGTTCTTGTAAAATGTTTGGCACAGCTGGTAATTTTTAATGGACGCCACAAAATGTTTCGTTTTTTTTTGGGATTGCGAAATATGCTTTTTAATAGGAATCTATTTGTTTTAACGATAATGTAGATTAACACAATAATATAGTGAAACGAAACGAAGAGAATAAAGTATTCAAAATTGTGACTGAATTTATTACTTAGTTGTACTGCTTCCTTTGATCTTTGCTGTAAAAATATTAAAATGACTCTGCTAGTTGAAAATATTTTTCACACATTCTCAAATATAAAAATAGCAGAAAATGCGGCAAAAGCTCTGACACGGAGTTGTTACCCGTGGTTCCGTTGGGTTGACCCGTTAACGGGTTCACGGGGAATTTTAATTACCCGTGGTCCCGTGGCACTAGGGATTGATAAAGCAAGTGATACATATTAAATTGAACTTATTTTATTACAACGAGCATTAAAAGTTCGGAAAAGAAATACGCAGTTTATTAACAGATCCTTTGCACAGATTTTTCAGTTTTAAAGAACAGTTCCAAAGAGATTATTCATTTTATAAACAGTAGGTATATATTTATTGCTTGTCATTTATTGCGGGCGCATTAAAAGATCGGAATAAAATGTCATAAAATTAGTTTTAAAATTTATCACTTTCTTTACCAATCCCTAGTGACACGGGACCACGGGTAACGGCTCCTGACACGGTCATGGTACCGTACTTTATAGCGGGCAGGCAAAACTATCCGTATTTTTTGGTCTGTCCTTAGAAGATTTAAACTTGTATCATGATTCACACTACTACTTCTTGCTTGGGCTATGAATAATAATCATATGGCATGAAAATAAAATGTTGCCACTGTACCCTGTCGCGATCAAAGGAAGGGACCAGCGTGACAGTTGAAACGGGATTCGAGTTCGCACCTAATTACACGTGACATCCTACCGAGCGAAGCGAAGGTCTCCGTAGAGGTGAGATGGAAAAAATGGCATTTGTTAATATTAATAGTTCACTATTGGCATGATATTTTATACCTAAAATCATTATATTATTGTTCCTTTTCGAAAATGAAGATTAAGAGTAAAACCAACCATTGCGCTTTCCGTACATTTCTGAACCCCGTTGAAATCTTTTGTTTTAATTACCTATGTGAAAATGTAGCTTTGCGTTGATGTCTTTTATATTCTATGCCGTGTTGTTTTGCAAAATGAAAAGACTTGTATACTCATCATTGTGAACTACTTTTACTACCTATGGGATCAACGTTGAAACTTTCTTTACGCGATTTCGCTAGCAGTACCATCGTAAAAAGTATTGTTTTCGAAACTTACGCGATTTGAACACATTATTATTATGTAGGTACTAATAGGGATATCTCGTAATTTTAGTGCGCGATTAGTTCCATAGTACATAACTGTACCGGCCTTTTTAATAGTCCACTGCAGGACGTAGGTCTACCCACGAATACACATAGTACATAATAATAATGTAAAAAGTAGGTATAGTTTTGAAAAAGTGAATGGATTCAAAGAGGTGTATAAATACTTAACATTATTAAATACATTTACTATGGGACCAAAATAAAAAAAACCCACTGTAGCTATCATACATTTTGTTTAGAGTCAATGATCTTTTTGTTTGGAACTGCTGATATACGGGTGGTGATCAAAATAAATGTACGTAACTCACATGGCACTCACATGTATCGTGTCGTTACGTGTCTCACATGTTAAAAATGTATCTCACAGGTTACGTAAGGGTGATTTCATATTGTCAATAAATATTTAAAAGATCTAAATTTAAATCTTTCTCTATATTTTTCTGCCTTTCGGCATTAGTCATCGGCGCCATCTGCGAAAAGTTATGATAAAATGATACTGAGATGAAAATTCGGTCAACTTTTGTAGATATAAATGAGAATGCAATCTTATTTGTACGGAATTCCTCCGTACAAACGCGTGAGTTGCGCACATATGACTATCAATATTGATGTGAAAAAGCCCTTACATTGGTGAGTAACGTTACGTCCATGTCTCTGTTACTCACATCTAGGTTAGAAACACGACTTAACCTCTAAATCATCATATTTCAATTCAAAAACATGTTGCACATAAGAATGAATTAGAGAAATTATAGAACAAAAGAGATGTTTTTTAATACAAAGCATGCTGAGAAACAAAAACTACTTACTTTTAGGAGTTACACTTGCGTTTTTCACATGTAAAAATAGCTTTTTCATTACTCACACACAATATTTCGCATTCATTAAGGATGCAATGAACAAAATGGCGTTATGTTGACATCTTCTTGTAAAAATTGGTGTTGCCGTAGTAGAATTATGTTAGTTATGGTAGAATAACAATTGCAAATGGGTGAAAACTGCGTTACTCACATCTGTGAGAAACGATCAAAAATCATAGGACACAATTTTAAAAAATAAACAAACCACTATAAAGTTACACAAAACAATAATTAACAAAGCAAAATTCACCTTAGATTCAATGCCAATAATAATAAATAATTGTATACGAAAGTTCATAAAATCAATAGCTTAGAGAGTTTTTAAGTGAATCAGAAACTCGTAGGACAACTTTTTCTTGTATGAACAGAAATAGTAACGTTTTGTAACTTATTTATAAATCGATATTTTTAGTACACCAAAACTCTATTAAAGAATAGAATCTGACTGTTCATGAACTACACTAATAATAAAAAATAAAACCATACATAATAAAGTCACAATTTCGTAGTACAATTTTTTAAAGACGTAGGACAACCCATTTTTTTCCAATGTACAATTATTTTGATCACCACCCATATTTCGAAATTTCGTAGTTGGTCCGATAGTAAAATTTGTTCAAAATTACGAGTAAGTCTAAACATCTCATTAAATTTTTGCATTATTAATACAACAACTTTTGTAAATACTAGCTGACCAGGAGAACTTTGTTTCACGCAATAGCTATACTCCATAAAATTTAACTTGATCTCTGCGACAGCTGTCAGAAAAATCACGCCTATGAAGTCCTGAATTTCTTAATAGTACAGACAGTACCTGTCAATGTCATAGTTTATGGGCATGGCGATTAGTGACGGGCGACGAATGATCGTGACCACAGAGTTTTAGATAGAGTTTTATTTAAAATATCGATAGTTTATACTAACGATGTTTTAAATAAAACTTAATTTATCATTAATTTTATTGTATATTTTAATATCGTAACATTTTTTACATGTGTAATTAAATTAAAACCAATTATATGTTACATTAGCATCGATAATAGTGAAAAACGGCGATAAATACTACCATTACATTATTATGAGTATTTATTTAATATCATAGCATTATTTACATGTGTACATACTTGATCTTAAATTATAGAAAGTAAATAAAATCCAACTTCTCACCTTCGACTACTCATTCGATTTCATTACAACATTGTTTGAAAATCGATTTTTTCCACCACTATCCCAACTCTAAAAATGTCAATCTTCTTCTGTCGCAGAGATCAAGTTAAATTTTATAGAGTATAAATAAATTGTAGCCTATGTGCTATTCTGATGTTATCATTATTGCCGCAAAGTTTCATCTTAATTCATTCATTTCCTTTTTTGCGTGAAAGAGTAACAAACTGATGGATGTTTGTTACTCTTTCACGCAAAAACATAATAAAAACATATCTTTAGACCTTCAAGGGTCTGTGGATGATCCAATTGCTTTCTGTGTAGTAATAGTGTAGGTAGTTTTAGCATATAAAGTAGTATTGTATCATATTGTAGTTAATAAAGGCACCTTTGCCCGTTAAAAATAAAATTAAAAAAAGACATATAATATGTAGGGACACACTCACAAACTTTCGCGTTAATAATATTTCACATAGTGGTAAAGTAGGATATTCGATTACTTTCATTAGACATAAGTTTTTTAGAACACACCTGACTTCTATTTATACTGAAAAGACATTCAAAATTAATGAATCTCAGGTGTGAAATGGGCAAATGGAGCGTGATCGGCGCGTTGAGAATCGGTTGGCAGTGTTACCACACCGCACCGCGCCTAACGCAGATTTATTACCGCCCTGGATACGAGCTAAATCTGATAGCTGCTGAAATTATCTTAACTGAAATCATCAACACAACCATTGCATTGATAATTGTTTTTCGCAAAAAATCGCAACACCGATTTCCACGGTGTACAGAATTCGAATAATTTGCACGAATCTTTGTACATTTTTTGTTGATTTATCAAAAACGGCTCTGCCGATTTCGATAAAGGAGATGTCCACAAGTGGTATATTATTCAGAGAAAAATCTAACCATGATGATATATACATCATTTGAAAGCTTGTTTTATGGGCTTCTCAAAAATATCTAATTTTGATATTTTCATCCCTGCATTTTTTTTAAATGTGAAAAATAAATTGTATGAAAAATAATGATACAGCTTTTTATTTTTTCTAGTTTAACAATAAAAAAGTGCTTGTATTGTTATTTTACTTGCATTTGTAGCTGATTCTTCCACATTCATCAAATAATTTGCAAAAATTAAAAATTTTAACCTACTAGTGTGACCAGTTAGTAGGTTCAATGTGACAAAAAGATACTTAAAAAGTGTGTCTAGATGGTAAAACTGCTTTATTTTAACAATTTGGAGATTACTTAATCAGGGTTGATAGAGATAAAATACCTATTGTGCTAAATATATTTATTTATCCTAATAAATTCAAAATTAATTTTTAAAAATTGCAGGGCTCTTTTTTGTTTTTAACTGATGTAATAGACTCAGAAAAATATGAACTTTCTCGAAATGTAACAAGTGTTGTGGTTAGATTTTTTGATTATTATTAAACCAGCCTCCATACATTTTGTGGACATGTCCTTTAAATAAGACCACTTCAAAAATATACTTTTTCGAACTAAAAAAGTTTTTTTTGAATCGGTTCACAATTGACGAAAATATCGATGACCATAGGTACACAAAAATAGATACCTACAGACAAACGTATCTCCTTCTTTTTGGAAGTCGGTAAAAATATATGCTTGTGCAATCAAACGGAAGAGTTGCAAACCTCGGCGGTTGTCAAAAATATTCTGACGTTTCAGATCATAGAATACGAACAGTGATAGAAACCGTACTAAAATAGCAAGAGATATGTAATCACTTTGTCCCATTTTAAATATGAAATTTAATTTGACTGCCTCGGTGGCTCAGTGGTTAGTGACCCTAACTTCTGGATCAAAGAGGCGTGGGTTCGATCCCCGCCCAGGGCAAATATTTATGTGATGAACATAAGTATCTGGGTCTCTGTGTCTGGGTGTTATTTAGTTACTATCAATATAAGTATGTATTTAAAAATAAGTATATGTAGTATATCAGTCTCTGGCAGCCATATCACAAGCTTTGCTTAGTTTGGGGTCAGAGGCCGTGTGTAAAATGTAAAAAAAAATGTGTTAGAAAAAGATGCACAAACTTACGTAATTTCGAAGGGTTTCACAAACTATACTGGATAAAAGATAGCTTGATCTCTGCGACAGTGATACACTCAGAAAAATATGAACTATAACGTAACGTAACGAGTGTTGTGGTTAGAATTTTTTATTATTATTATATATTATACCAGCCTTCATACATTTTGTGGACATGTCCAATCTACTGAGCCGTTTCTGAAAAGTCAACAATAATGTAAACAATTCGAGCGAAATATTCGAATTTTGTACACGATGGAAGGCGGATTTACCATTTTTTGCGAAAAAGTATTATAGATGAAGTATGTAAGTACAGATTAATCTCATACTTCAATGGAATCTATCAAGAACACAAAAGAAGTAGACGGATCGATCGCTGGCTCAGTGCAGCTGTGCCCATCGCAACGCTTCTTTCAGATAAACTACTAGAAAACTACTATTTTATTTACCACTCGCTTCTACAACTATATTGCATGCTCAATAGTTAAGACGATCTTGTACAGGAATGTACTCTGAGATAGCGTGCTTTTATAGAAGAATAATTTGTTTTGATATTTACTTAGTTAAACACTAAAGCCGCAGCAATACCCGAATACTTTGACAATAAATGATATTATGACCTGCCGGACTAGCATACGGATCACGAAATAATTCTATCGACGTGTCAGAACGAGACAGAGTTACTGTGAAGTATACATGTATATGTCACTTTTTCACACCTAGACAAAACTCTTTTCGTGGCTGCATCTTAAGCTATCTAGGCTCCGAAATACAGATATCTTTTAGTGTAACAGTATAATATAATCCTCATCATGACTAACTAACTAACAATGGGACCAATACTTTTATTGAGAGACCAATGCTGAAATCGCAGAAAGAATCTGTTTTCTTTACATTTTGTCGAGCACTTTTTGCTTGCGTTTTTTGTATGAAGCAACTAATTGATTAGGATTGATACTTGGTTGGACGAAATACGACAATTATACCTACTTATTCTAGAATATACCCGTCCATACAGAATCACCCAGTTAGATTTCTAACGTGACTTACCTTCCATGATCATATAAGGGACTCGCTACTGCCTGTTTCCAAAAATTAGGATTTGTTACCAGAAACTGCAAGGGCTTCCAAAATACCAAAGCTATTAAACTTTTGTACACAGCCCTGGTACGATCTAAGTTAAAGACAAGTGCCTGCGTGTGGAGCCCGCATGAGGCGACTTACATATTATTTTGTTGTTTTAAACTTTCTACCCGTGACCACGGTCGATGAAACTCGGCCGAAACATCGGGATGAGGAGGTATTTATTTATCTAGTAATTTTAGTGCGCGATTAGTCCCGTAGTATAAAATAATAATGTGTTCAAATCGCGAAAGTTTAAAAACAACATTTGTTAACCGTTACGGGCCGGAAATTACAAATAAAATTCGTCAGTCTACCCGTGACCACGGTCGATGAAACTCGGCCGAAACGTCGGGATGAGGAGGTATTTATTTATCTAGTAATTTTAGTGCGCGATTAGTCCCGTAGTATAAAATAATAATGACTTACATATTAATTTTGGAAAAGGTATATAAGCGGTTTTTACGTCACTTATACAAAGTGATGTATGGCTATTACCTACCCGTTTCTGTACCCTACCAAATTTCTCCTTGGCATGCTTGGATTTAATTCACTGGAGTCCCGAAGAACATGTGAACAGATCTCAATGGTGTTAAAAATTTTGCGGGGATACATTGACTGCCCTGACATTATATGTGAGGCAAGTCGCCTATGTGTGCCTGAGCAGCGTTCTAGATTTCGAGATGGAAGTGTGCCGCTATTCGCGCCCATCCCGGCGCGAACAGCTGCGCGATAACAATCTCCAGTTTTTCAGGTACAAAAACACCTGAACCGGATTATGGATTATTACGGCCAAAAAATTAATAAGTAATAGCTAATATAATAAGATTAAGGTTAAGGTTTATTCATAAGACTTATATGCAATTGTTTAGACTGATTAATTAGAAATATGTTTTGAATTGTTGATTATCTCGAGTTCCTATATTTTTTAGAATAATTTTTAAGTACCTGTTATGTATATAGTATTTTAGGTAAAGTATAAAATGTAGCGTATTGGATTTTGTGTAATCTGTAAAGCTATATTTTACTGTAAATAATAAATAAATAAAAAATAAATTACATTGTTTGATAATATATTTTTTCCACCACTATCCCAACTCTAAAAATGTCAATCTAAAAATGACATAGAATGTCAATGTCACTGTCGCAGAGATCAAGCTATCTTTTATGCAGTATAGTAATCAACTGTCAAATGACATGGAAAAATAAACAAAAATCATGGCTATCATTAGCATCTACAGTACCCGATCAGACGCATATCTTGACACGCTCTTGACAACTTATCTAGCTTGAATTGGTCGTCCAATCCAATGTGCATTTTATAGATGTACCTACTAGCTGACCCGGCCACGCGTTGCTGTGGCTAAATAAATTAAAATTGCGACTATAATTTGAGATTTAAACTATCATATCTCTCAAGTTGGATCTAACTGCACATGGTGTGCGAATTTTATTATAATCGGTTAAGTGGTTTAGGAGTCCATTGAGGACAAACATTGTGAACGAGATTTATATATATTAAGATTACATAATTTGTCATTCAGAATTACAATTTAATGCGTAATTATTATGATTTATCTTTCTATAATAGTCCTATAATTATTTATTTACTGGAGCGTAGCAGTTACCAGGTATATATAAATGAATCAATTTAGTAGTTTACATGTACCCACTAACTTTACCTAAGCATTTTACTAAAAGTTTCATATAATGCATTATAAACTGATACACAATAATTTTATTGTAGTATACTTCGTACTATTCAGATTTGTGAATCAAGCAGAAAAGGTAAGACTTTTAAGGGGGCGCCTAATGCCAAAATCAAGCGAAAGGTGTATTTTTAAAGACGTGGTGTAAAGGTAACGAACATAAATATCCATATTAAAAAAATACTGTAGGAAAGAAAAAAACCTATAGTAGTAAAGTAATCGCGTAGAATTTTGGAAAATAATATGGTTACTTTAGAAAAAAATAAAAACTTCGCTTCATAAAAAAAAATAATACTTCGAATGCTCGAAATTATCCGCGACAACACCACATTATTTTTGACAAATTACGTAGCCAGACTACTGTTCTAGTGAAGTAATCAATAAGTTTTTTTATCACAAGCTTAAACTTTTAATAAATAAATAAAATCCCACCTAAAAATGTAAGTTTTAGCTCGAAGACAACATCATCATAAACTGTGTCATGCGATTTTCGACTCTAAACAAAGCAGTATAGATGATAGCGGGCGATGCAAGAAGCGCGGGTGAAATCTGATTTTTTCATGGCATTAGGCGCAATCTTAAGGGCGCAATCACATTAGGTATTATGAAATAAAGACTTGGTTTCTAGTTCCAATACATAAGCACGGAGCACCCCGAAGTGACGTACTACAACACGAAGTATTTAGCGTACGCCAACCTGACATCTCAGCGGTACGGCCGCCACGACCCCTTCTACTACGTGGGACTCCATTTGTATCTGCAGCAGCCGTGGCACAACAATGTGACAGTAAGCTTCTACTTCAAGTACATGTACGAGGGACGTATTTCAATAGGACGACCATGTCGCCAACCTTACACCACGTATAATTATTTCTCATGACTGACACACTCTATAGCTAATTTTATTTGCATATATATATATTTACGATTCACGACAAAGATTGATACTTAAAGTATAAAAGTAAAAATTACTATAAAATATATTTGATGTTGGGAACTATTGACATAGACATATTTTACTTTATAACAATTTAAGATAACAAAACTACCTGATTTTAATGTTATATATTTAACATTAGAATCAGGCTAAAAATTGTAACTTGATCATTTGTAACATTGAGATATAATGTATGTAGTAACAATTTAAATTATAAAAAAGAAATATCTATATATCAGGAGAATAGGTGGAGGAGGACGGAATAAAAAAAAAACCTTACATCACGTTCACTTATTTTTAGGGTTCCGTACCTCAAATAGATAAAACGGAACCCTTATATGATCACTTTGTTGTGCGTCTGTGTCTTCGAGCATATACCAATCGAAGGTATGTGTGTATGTCAAGACTCTTTATCTCGGGAACGCATAAAGATATCGAGTTGAAATTTAAACTGTAAACGTATATATATATGGTCTCTTGCAGTTGTGTAAAAGAAAAACTTCTCCGTTATCGTTTAAAAAAGTTAGAGCCGCTTATGTCGTAAAAAGCCACATATTTCGACACTCACAAAAATCAAAATCTACAGGGTACTTCCCGTAGACAAAGAACTATGAAATTTGGCGAGAAACATTGCCTTAAAGTACACATATAGGAATAAATCTGAAAACTGAAAAATTTTTATTTAAATCACAAAAAAATAGGGGAATAATTCTCAAAATATGGGTTCAAAATTCAGAGTAAGTAAATCGTATCATGTAAGGTATCATATAAAAGAACTTCATTAGCACATGCTAAAACAGGCTTTTAATTATTTTAACAATATGTAATTTTTGATGTATGACGAGAAAAGTGAAAAAGAAAACTTTTTTGTCGATGGTTATTTTATTTTATAGGAACTTTAACAACTTACTTCCCAATTTTGTGAAATTTTCTGGATTTGTACGGAACCCTCGGTGTGCGAGCCTGACTCGCATTTGTCCGGGTTTTTTATTATATAGGGTTTCGTTTGACTAGAGCGGGTGCCCCGGTTGTGGCCATTTTGGTGTCAAAAATATTGTATAAATGGTAATTATAAACTTTGTAACAACATAAATATTGTTTGTGTGAATACATATTATTGAAATATCAATAAATATTGTTTGAACACTAAATTACCTAATAAAATTAATCGTTAAAATTCAAAGTGGCCACAAATGATACTAAGATACGTAACATAATGAGGCCACAACCGGGGCACCTGCCCTGCATGCTGTCTGATGTTAAGCAGACATGGCAGATTCAGCAGATATGGTCTGGTCTGATATTTAGCAGGTATAATATTTATTAATACTTCAATAATATTCACACGAACAATATTTATGTTGTTACATTGTTTATTTACTCATTACTCTCTCTCGTCTCTCTGGCTCCCGCGCATACCTACGAGTATATTTTGACTTTTGCGCAGCGTTCTGCGCCTAATTTCCCATCCGCTGCCTTGTGTGGCGTGGATTATACCAATTTTTATTAATCCAGGTAGACTTTTACTTCTACGAGTGGCTGACTAACGTGTACAAACGGGGATTTGTGGAGATGCACTTCAAGTTCTGCGACCTCATACACAAAGACAAGTTTTTCGGATCAGCTATGAAGCAAGGAAAGTTTGCGCGGCCCTGCCCTTATCCACCGGTACGAAATACTTTATTATGTTCTATGTATTTTATACTGTGCTCTAATGTAGCGCTCTTTAAATTTTGAGTAGCGATCACCGAAGTTAAGCAATGTTTGGCACGGTAGGTATATCTTAGGATGGGTGACCGTGGGTGGCATTTACAACTGAGCAATGTCATGACTATACACGATGTTATGCGCAGCGTTCAGCGCAAAAGCTAAATATAGGTATTCGCGGGAGCCAGATATTTCTATTGGGCTATTTCTTCTGGTGACGTATTCAGGTTGCCTCACGAATACTCACGATGTTTTCGGTCACCAAAAACGATTGGGCTATTTCTTCTGGTGACGTATTCAGGTTGCCTCACGAATACTCACGATGTTTTCCGTCACCAAAAACGATTGGGCTATTTCTTCTGGTGACGTATTCAGGTTGCCTCACGAATACTCACGATGTTTTCCGTCACCAAAAACGATTGGGCTATTTCTTCTGGTGACGTATTCAGGTTGCCTCACGAATACTCACGATGTTTTCCGTCACCAAAAACGATTGGGCTATTTCTTCTGGTGATGTATTCAGGTTGCCTCACGAATACTCACGATGTTTTCCGTCACCAAAAACGATTGGGCTATTTCTTCTGGTGACGTATTCAGGTTGCCTCACGAATACTCACGATGTTTTCCGTCACCAAAAACGATTGGGCTATTTCTTCTGGTGACGTATTCAGGTTGCCTCACGAATACTTACGATGTTTTCCGTCACCAAAAACGATTGGGCTATATCTTCTGGTGATGTATTCAGGTTGCCTCACGAATACTCACGATGTTTTCCGTCACCAAAAAGCCAGTGTGAAAATCTATGTATACCTATATGAATTCCAGAGAACCGAATACTTTCATAAACTTGAAATTTTAACATTTTAGTTTAATCTCACGCTCATATGGCGAACAAATGTTTTTCCACCACGGCTTCGGTGTTAATTTTAAATTAATAGTATATAATCTTTCATATTTTCAGGGTGCATATAACTTATACAACATGACGATACCAATAAAACAAATCCCTCCCCATTTCCCGTTCCGGAAGGGGAGGATCCAGGCCAACTTCACGGCGACGGAAACCAACGAGCTGATAGGATTTGGACACATCGATATGGAAATCAAGGAGTTCGACTCTAGGAAGAAAATCAAAACTATTACTTAACATAAAACTCCGCACCCCGACTTGATGCATCATTTCATTAATAATGAGATGACTTCATTTTTCTAATAATATGAATGATATGCTTGCTTATTTTCAATGTCAATAAATAAATGATAACATGTAAAAGTAACTAATTTTCCCATCATCATCCACAGCCTTCTTTATAACCTCACTGTTACTGTGCCATCTGCCTAGGTCCCGTGCCATTCGTGTCCTCTATAAACAATAAATAAATTCTTTTCGACGTGTGAAAAAGTGACAGACATATACTTTGCCATAACGCTGTCTCGTTCTGACAAGTCGGAAGAAATATTACTTCGTAAATATTAGGTTCGAGTAGATCGTAGATCCATCTTGCGGCCGGACTACCAACGCTCCGCTTACATTGCCTCGGCCACCATTTAGCCACCTGTCGTAACTTTGCTTCGTTATGTGTTCTGGCCAACTTTGCTTCAGTTTCATGACTACGGTAACAATGTCCCGAAGTTTAGTTTTTCGCCAGACTTTCGTATTGCGAGCTAGATCTTAGAGTTTAATGCCAAGCATGGACCCATGGCTCTGTGCACTCTAATTTTGTTCACAACCTCATAAGTGGGCAAGACACACTGGTGAAGAGGCGAGTCTTGAGACATTGTAGGATGTCATTCAGTTTTTGGAATGCCGCCCATCTAAGATATATACGCCTAATGATCTCCTTCTTCTAGTTTTCCCATAGATTTTTTTTATTTACACCGGAAAATAAATTTAAGACTCTCTATGACCTTTAAACTATATCAATATAAAAAAAACCGGACAAGTGCGAGTCAGGCTCGCACCTCGAGGGTTCCGTACAAATACAGAAACTCACAACATTGGAAAATAAGTTGTTAAAATCTCTATACTATAACCATCGACAAAAAGTTTTTTTTTCACCTTTCTCGTCATATATCAAAAATTACACATTGTTAAAATAATTAAAAACCTGTTTTAGCATGTGCTAGTGAAGTAAATGATACCTTACATGATACGATTTGCTCACTTTGAATTTTGAACCTATATTTTGTGAATTTTAAGGCCCTATTTTTAATGATTTAAATTAAAATGTACAGTTTTCAGGTTTATTCTTGTATGTGTACTCTGAGATGCATCTCGCCAAATTTCATAGTTCTATGTCAACGGGAAGTAACCTGTAGGTTTTGATTTTTGTGAGTGTCGAAATATGCGGTTTTTTACGACATAAACGGCTCTAACTTTTTTAAATGATAACGGAGAAGTTTTTCTTTTACACAACTGCAAGAGACCATAGATATACGTAGGTATACCTACAGTTAAAATTTCAACTCGATATCTTTACGCGTTCCCGAGATAAAGAGTCTTGACATACCTACGCACAGATGGACTGACGGACAACAAAGTGATCCTATAAGGGTTCCGTTTTTTCCGTTTGAGGTACGGAACCCTAAAAAGGAAGTAAATCTGTCTTTCGGTTGATGTTTGAAGCAACAAACAAAAAACATTAGACAGGTAGTACAGATATTGGTAAGGATTATTATATCATTATATACATATCGCCTATATAGTATATAGTATCGCCTGTCATTCTTGAGGTCATGGGTTCCCGTACCAATGAATTTTAACTTAGGTATGCACAGACAAGGTAGGTACGGACTTTCACAGCAAGGGCTTTTCGGTGAAGGAAAACATCGTGAGGCAACCTGCATACGTCCGTAGAAGAAATTCGATCGCGTATGTGAATCCACCAACCAGCACTGGGCCAGCGTGGTAGACATGGCCAGTGGCTACCTTTCGTGGGTAGGCTTCTTTAGTACTATGAAAAGGCTGGTACAGTATAGGTAAAATAAATAGATAAAGCAATTTTTACGCACAATGTGTGTAATAATATTTAGGTAAATTGCTTTGTATTGAAATAGCAAATTAGATTTTTTTCATTTTAGAGTTCCATATAACTTAACAAAAACCCTATAAGTATGATCGTTACATCTGTCCGTGTTTGCTTGACAAGTTTTAGAGATCTTAAAAAAATTGACTGCTGTTAATCCTTAGATTGACTGCTGTTAATATTAATAAACCTAGGTTGTACACTTACGTACAACCTTTTGAGCCATTTTTTTTCTTGTAATTCAAGACTATTACCTTTTGAAACAGATTTCATAACAAAGATAAAAACTAAATGTTTAGTAATCAACTATCTAATAAAAATAGGATGAAGAAATAAGAAATCTAATCAAAAAAAAATAAAAATCATAGTCAACGTCATCATTTACCCAAATGATGACGTTGACTATGATTTGTATTTAACGGGACAATAGCTTTAAGTTTATTTTTAAATAGTGCCACTTAGTATAATTTCGAAGGACTAGGAATGGTAGTGGCAACATTCCTGGGGTAACGCTTGTAACAAACGCTGCTGATTGGTTCCAAGCAGAGGCGGACTAGCACGTTGGGCCGCCACAGGCCAGTTAGTTCAGCCGCCCCCTTTTTTCTCACTTCTAGGATTCTCTCAAGGGTGAAAGGGAAGGATGTTATCAAGGAATTTTCAATGGTTACTAAGAAAACCAGAAGTAAGGATTGAATACTAGCATAAACATATTGCGAGAGTGCAGCCAGCGGCCACAATCTTTTTTTTACGTTTTGACGAGTCCTACGTTTTAATCTGACTGTCTAAAAGACTTAGGTACTCATCTTTACTTATTATCTATCTATCCTCTATTTTGGTAAAAATGTAATTATGTAGATGATCGTAGAAACATATAGTTAAGTACCTAGTATCAGCGGGCCAATTCTGTTAACCGATCTCTTTACTGAAGTGATACGTTCTTGAACCTCTCTCGTTTTTCTGACAGGCCTGACAGCTCAAAACTGTCAGAAAAACGAGAGAGGTTCCAGAAGGTGTCACCTCAGCAACAAGATCGGTTAACAGAATTGCCCCGCAGGTATGTTTATACCTCTTCTTACACAGATTTAGCTGCTGCACTAATTTTGATAAGAGAGACGGAGAAAGTACCTAACTTCCGTGAAGTTCAAACATTTGTGAAGTTCAATAAAAACAAATGTTAGAAATATTGGAATTTGAAATCAACTCAATTTGAATTAAGTTTATTCAGTAGATATTTTTGAACATTTTTATTCTAGTAAAAAATAGAATTGTTGATAATAAAAGTTCAGATAATGATGAGAGTAAGATATAAAATATTCGTTTAATTTGAATCGCACCCATATTTACCATAATTGTGAGTTATAGGTATTAACCCAACGACAGTTTCACAGAAACTGTCAATGTAAGTACTATAAAGCTCTCAAATACACTCAAAACTTGAGGTACAAAAGAAACACAATTTTGAGCGAAGTTCATTGTTATTGATAACCGAGCGGCAGGCATATCGTAAAATATCCTAAAACAATAAGTTGTGAACTTGGGGAATTGCACAATGCAACTCCCAAAAAGGATATTTTTTTGTATTAAAACTATTTCCGTACATGTGTATTGTGCATTCGTTGACCAGAAAAATTTTTGGTCTACCGGGACGTAAACCCTATAATTTTTGGCTTAAATGCCATTTTACGTTTTCTCTGTGTAGAAGATAGGATTGTTCATTACCTCCCGCTGATTGGGACGGTTGAACCGATAGCACTTTTTTGGCATATTTTTGTAGGAACATTGTAGGTACGGTACGTGTAGGAGAAAACAAATATTTAAAATCTGTTGTAATTTGTGAGAGCTGCGTTAGATGTGATGTGTTAAGATCTCGTAAGTACTGGCCGCCCCTAAAACCTAGCCGCTCTAGGCCTGGGCCTAGTCGGCCTTAAGGCAAATCCGGCTCTGGTTCCAAGGAGGTTTTAAAGTGATATCGTATGATCTACCGATGGGCGGTGCGAGATGAGATGTCACTTGTGGTTGGAAAAGAGAGCTGGTTCGGAGAGGTTATGGCGAACTGTGATTAGAACTGTTCGAGTTGTAATTCTTGATAAAATGGTGGCAGCGTGCGTTACGCTGCGGAACGCCATGTCCTTTGCTTAAAGTTTTCTCTATAATTGTAATCATACGTAATCCTCTGTAAAATAAACTGATTGTTCGTGACGTCGCAATTTATCTCCTCGCCCGCTTAACCCACGCCACGCCACACTGAAGTATTGTTGGGTCAGATGGTATAAAATAATTACCACATTGAATCACCATAACTGAAGCGGATCCTTTTATGGATTCGACATATTTATTTTAGGGTTATCATACGCGTACCTTGACACGCTTTTGACAACTTATTTAGCTTAATTGGTCGTCCTATCATTGACATTTATTATATAATTTTAAGTATGTAATGAGCATCATATAGTTTCAATACGCAATCGTGTATTATCTTTCTATATAATATAGTTCTATGATAATTATTTATTTACTGGAGCGTAGCAGTTACTATATAAATGAATAGATATCCATTTATTTATCACATGTATAACTCTATCTAAGCATCAAATTTACTAAAAGTTTCTTACAATGCATTATATATTGATATACAATAATTGTATTGTATACTTTGTGCTATTTATATTTGTGAGTCAAGCAGAAAAGGTAAGACTTTCTTGAGGGCACAATCACACTAAGACACCACTCTTACCACTTGTAATGAAATTAAGACTTGGTTTCTAGTTTCAATACATAAGCACGGAGCACCCCGAAGTGACGTACATCAACACGAAGTATTTAGGGTACGCCAACCTGACATCTCAGCGGTACGGCCGCCACGACCCCTTCTACTACGTGGGAGTCCACTGGTACCTGCAGCAGCCGTGGCACAACAATGTGACGGTATGCTTCAACTTCCAAAATATACGAGCAACGTATTTTAACAATAAGACCATGTCGCCAACTTGCCACGCACACACACACTCAGACTACAATAGGGTTGTAATAATTATTTAAAAAAAAATCGAATAGTTTTTTTACATTTTTGTTGATTTTTCAAACGGCTACGCCGATTTCGACAGAATTTAAATGGAACTATCTCGGAGGTATACCCCAAAAAAATTTTTTTTGATTCGGTTCAAAATTGGCGAAAATATCGATTAACATACACAAAAAAATATATACATACAAGTAAACATAGAACCTCCTCATTTTTGGAAGTCGGTTAATAAATAAAGTTTATAAGTGTGATAATTTATAGTTTTCGAAAAATTTAGCATAGGTAAGCCAGGGCTAGAAGAACCAAAGTTACCGACATAGCCCAACGGATTAGCAAGTTGAAATGGCAATGGGCAGGGCACATAGCGCTGAGAACTGATGACCGGTGGAGTCGAAAAGTTCTCAAGTGGAGACCACGTACCGGCAAGCGCAGCGTAGGACAGGATCGCGCTGGATGCAAGCCGCTTCCAACCGGTCTTATTGGAGGTCCATAGGGGAGGCCTATGTCCAGCAGTGGACGTCCTTTGGCTGATGGATGGATGGATGAAGCCAGGGCAAAGGGTCAATGAAAACTGGATCTTGTAATTACACTGTCTTACTAACGAGTGCAGAATGTAGTATACCGTTTTAAAGGTATAGGTACAAATCAATAGAAAAGACAATTAAAAAACACAAATTGTTATATGAAATAGTTGAGAATAAACTTTTTATAAATATAACTTCATAGTCACTGTTTTTATTAATCCAGGTAGATTTTTACTTCTACGAATGGCTGACGAACGTGTACAAACGGGGTTTCGTGGAGATGCACTTCAAATTCTGTGACCTCATTCACAACGATAATTTTTTCGGATCAGCTATGAGACAAGGAAAGTTTGCGCAGCCCTGCCCTTTTCCACCGGTATGTAAGAAATATTTTATTTTATACTGTGCTCTAATGTATCGTTTTTTATTTATTTTAACGCTCACTTGACTACGTGTTTCTTAATGATCTCCTAAGTTAAGCAATGTTCGGCACGGTTTGCCTGAGAACATTGAGTACCTAACCAAAAGGAGTCAACACGCCTAAGCACCGAAGTCTGCCTAGTCAGTGGGGGGTGAAGAAACGCACACAAACCAAAATATAAGCAAGTTTACACGCACACAAATGTAATTAACTAACCTGGTAACCTTTTAGACCCAACTGCATTTCGTCTAGCTGTCAGCTTACGCTTGGGTGCAAGGTGTTGTGAAGCCCATCGCTGTCAGTGTGGTACTGCAGTTGACCAGCTCGGTCACCACGGTCTATCTTGCTCAAGAAGCGCTGGTCGGATTGGACGCCACGCCAGCCTTAACGATGTCATACGCAGGGCTTTTGTCACCGCCAATATCGCAGCCGTACTCGAACCGAGTGGTTGGCGCGTGGTGATGGCAAAAGGCCTGACGGTATGACGCTGGTCCCATGGAAGTGTGGATTAGTATGGGACGCAACTTGCGTCGATACTTTGGCACCGTCACATCTTCCTGAGACTCAGAGTAGGGCTGGAGCGGCGGCCAATTCGGCTGAGCAGCACAAGCGGCGCAAATATGCTAACCTCGGTAGTGGTTACAAATTTGAGCCATTTGGAGTTGAGACTTTGGGTCCGTGGGGGCCGGGAGCTCATCTCGTTTTCAAAAGTCTTTCTGAGCGTCTGGTGGACGCAACGTGACCAAAATGCTGGTGTTTATTTGGCTCAACGTATAAGCATTGCCGTTCAGCGTGGCAATGCTGCCAGCATGCTGGGCACGCTGCCAACTGGCAGTGGGCTTGAGCACTTGGATTATCTGTGGATGATCCAATTGCTTTCTTTGTAGTAGTAGTGTAGTATTGTCATTATTAATGCGTGGTAAATTAAATAATTAACTAACACTAGCTGAAAATTAACGCTACACAAGCGCAACTAGACAGATATATTTGTATAAAGAGCATGACTAGATATATTTGTATAAAGAGCATGACCGTCGGTCGCGTACTTTTGGCAGAGGGGTACGCTTTGCAGTGTCGACTCCTTTTGGTTAGGTACTTAATGCCTTAGGATGGATGGTTATCTGCGGGTGGCATTTACAACTGAGTGCTAAAGTGGCTCGGATGACACGTTAAATTATGAACCTCATGAGACATGATGTCAAAGGCCTTCAGGCGTCTTGATTATGACACCGGCTTGGGCTATTTCGTCTGGTGACGTATCCAGGTTGCCTAACGGTTTTTCAGAGAACCAAATACTTCCATCGGCTCGGCATCGGCAACCTACTCAACTCTTCTTCCAGTTCAGAAAATTTTGGTTAGTGATGTGAAAATAACAAAAAATCAGCATTATGTTAAAGCATTGCTATATTTAGCAATGAAAATTTTCAAAAATATTTCGGAGGTCGCGTCTTGGCATCCTTCTTTCTATTTTATTTTTGGTCATCGCATGCTTGTAACTCTTGTAAGGGTCGAGCGAGCGTGATTATAAGTTATAATTATATGAACACTATAAATCATTCATATTTCCAGGGTGCATACCACTTATACAACATGACGATACCAATAAAACAAATCCCTCCCCACTTCCCGTTCCGGAAGGGGAGGATCCAGGCCAACATCACGGCGACGGAAACCAACGAGCTGATAGGGTTCGGACACGTCGACATGGAAATCAAGGATTACAATTCTAAGAGGAGGATAAAAACGACCACTAAGTATAGCACACCCTACCCCATACTCGAAGCATCCATAAGTAGCAAAATACAAGGTGTTGATTTACAAAGAACAGGGTATTGAAGAGATACAAATCCAAATAAAAATATAAAGTATTTTACTATCACCATAGTTAAATTACAATAACTTACAAAAAACAGCAAAATAAATGATAATTAAACGTCAATCACATTCAATTAATAATGTTAAGTACTTTCATTGCTCAATAATAAATATTTCGTATATGAAAGTTATAATGGTATCTGTACCTACATACATAATTAAACTACTGTACTATACTAACTTACTAACACTTAAAATCTGTGCACTATACCTAAATGTCATTAGGTCAATTGTATAGGTATATTGTTATTTTCTTTTGTATTTTTGACTAAATGATGATTTACTGTTATGTACTTATGTGTTTAATGATTAAATAAACAAGTTCTGGTTAGGTTTCTAGATTATAAAAAAATCTTTGTAAGTATAAATAAACATTAACAAATATATGATAAAGAAGTTTTTACAGGCTCATTATTCAATATAATATAAGTAATATAATCTGTAGCTTTTCAAAGGAGTTGGTAAACTTTTTATATGGGAGGCGGTCCTTGAAAACCGGCAGCGATGCGAGCTGTATTAATGTTTAGTGCCATATTTAAGAATATTATTTCACGCAAAAACATATTTTTGTGTATCGCCGTTTTATTATAATATCTCTTTTTTATTTCACTAAGTAGAAAATATTTAGACTGAACTGGTAATACTAAGAGGAGGTCTACGTATCAGACAGGAATCTTCAAACAACCAATAGCGGGCTGGTATTTTAGAGTTTGACATTTATTTATTTTTTAAAACATGGCGACCAGCCCTCTATTGGTTGTTCAATATTGACAATGTCATTTCCTTTTGCTGTTTCATAATGTCACTGTCAGGCTTTTTTTTCAATTTAGGCTTAATGCTGTTATTTGGTGTAGCACATAGTTCATTTTTCTAATGTTTTTAGAACCCATTTGAAAATTAAATGGTGATGAAAAAAATTCTAAAAAATATGTGTTTGAAAAGATAATTATATAAGCTTTCTATTGGTATATATTTTGTTTCTGCAAGATTTCAAAAAACGCATCTTTTCCATATCCTTAGAGGGAATATCTAGGTAGGCTAGGTATTCTAGGTGTGTCTAGATGATTCTTTAATTTTAAATATGTAAATCTTGTGTTGACCATCGTATCATGCTATTCACAGAGGCATACACTCGACAACTCCCCATCTCAAGACACCCTACATGACATACTTATAAGTAATATGCATAATTCACATCTATCTCAATTTTTAAGGGCAATCGAGTAAATACAGTAATCACGAGACAGCTTCAGCCAGGCTAATTCCATCTCCATTCAAATAAGTTAGCCCGTGAACCGAGGCATTACTGGATCGGCACTAAACGTCACGGATCGCCGGCAATTCAGTATTCAGTTCTTTAATAAATTGCCGGCGAGGAGCGTGGATCGACTGGGGCGTGGCGTGGGTACGTTGTTATATCTATCCTACACGATACGAAAATAAAATTTTAAAAAACTTTGAATAATAATTATTTAATGTTTTTTAAAATTTTAACAGACAGAAAAATATGGCAATATCTGGGGGAGGCCTTTGCCAAAAGGCAATCTGATACTAATGTCTCTATTTGAATTATATATAATATACATGTATGTAAATATTATTATCATTATTCACATAATTATTTATATTAATTTATTATAAATTATGCAATGCATGCAATGAAATTATTAAAAATTAATATTTGAAGTATGAAAATGTATGTAATAGTTAATTAATAGTATCAGAAATAAAGGCTTTTGTATTTGTATCTGCAAATAATAAATTAATAATCATATCTTTATTTCAGGCTTAATTGCCTGAACCATACGCTGATTTAAATTTGACAAAACGTATAAAAATAATAAAAGTGATAAAAAATAACACAAAAATGACTGTGATCATTTTCGGTTCGCACACAGATGTAGCGTTATCCATGATTTCAAATCTAACTTTAATATAATTTAAGTTAGATCTGATTAACAGACAAAAAAATATGTTTTCAAGTAAATAGTTTTGACTCCATTTTTAAAAACTGTGCCTACATGTAGAGCTCTTGCATTTGATATTCGTACTGAGGAGGTTGTGAATAAATATTGTAATCCGCCATATTGAGGCAGCGGTCATCTTAGATTTATAGGTACGTTAATACTGAATAGGTACACAAAATTGTATTGGAATCGAAACTAAAAGTGTGTATACAAATATTGGATCATTATGTCAACGGAAAGGGGATGAGATCACCGTTAAAAATCAAGCTGGAGTACATCCGCGACAATAGTCTACAGTGTCGCCGAGATTGTCGCATGACTGCCGGGCTAGTATGCGCGCCACGAATTATTTCGTTCGTAGTGTCAGAACGAGACTGCGTTATTGCGAAGTAAATATCTGTCACTTATTCACACGTCGAAATGAGTTCTTTTCGTGGCTTTTCGTGGTCGCATGCTAGACTAGCTGTGTGTTTCTAAGGAACACATTCCGTAGCTAGCAGCAGCGTCAGTTTCCGTTTCGCCCTACGACACTCCTATCTGTCGTTGTAAATCTCCTGCCCCTTGGTAAATAATCTTGAAAACAAAAAAATATTCCTAGCGTATAATGGAAACGCGCCGTATCTAAGACTTCATTTAAAAGCTGCATATTTAGGCGGCCTCGGCGAGCTTTAAGCTTTTAAAAAGAATCGTAGAGATGGCGATGTAGGGACGCAGGGAAAACTGTAGTTTTGGCAAAAGTAGATGCGGGCGGAGTCGGTGCGCAGTACGCACACAAATACAATTGCATCACACTACACATTGATAGCTCCCTGGTTTGGGTGCTTCGCGACGGATCTAGTGTAGTCCGAATACCTATTTTTCAAACTTGATCTTTTCTCTTAAGTCAAACGCAGAGTATGACGCTGCTCTAGGAGTAAATTAGTAAAGTATTTTCTTTGATACATACGCCGCCATATTTTATATGGGCTAGAAAATGAATAACTACACACTTTTTCATAGAAGCAGTGCTGAAAATATGTGAAAAAGAACTTTACCTTAGGTTTAGTTAAGGTTTATGTTACTCAAGGTAAATAAGAACAGCAAGCTTGGTCTAGACCGTTATTATACTCTATTATAAGCAAATAAAATAAATATTTTGATATATACAGGGTCATAGGAATTAAACGCAAAACCTTTTTAGTACATCTAGGTAGACAAACAACTTTTTTTCTAGGACATTTGGAAAATCACGAAGAAAAAATCAGCTTTTTCATACAATTAGTTCGTCAACGCGCGGCAAATGTATGGAGTAGCGGTTTTTTTTTTGCGAATTTTCTCAAGTCGTATTACAAAAGTTGTTGGTCTAGATGTACTAGACCCGCCCTTAAAAGGTTTTGCGTTTAATACCTATGACCCTGTATAAGCTGGCACAGTGCACGGCAGGTACAATGGTGTGAGATCAAACGTAGGCTCGTAACTCTCGCAAGTCAGTTCACCCTGTGTGTGTACACCGCCTAGCGCAGTAAAAGTGGCGTTAAGTCCGTATGAGAAAATTGCCCCCGTCGATTTGTTTTGTTAAACGCACCGACTGGGACGACTCTCCGGTCTCTTAGCATTTCCATAATCTTAGCATTGGCTTTGAAGACAATGGCATCACTTCGATGGTTAAAAAGTAATAGGGTCCCACCAGTTTAGTCGAATGTTTCTCTCATATAGTCGCATGCTGCTTTATCCAATTGTCATTCTGCAATTTCAAACTCACATCAATAAAAGCAGTTTAATTATTTCCTGACAAATTTGATTTTTGGCTCCTATGTATACTTTTTAACCGTCAACTTAGAATTTAGGTAAGCTTTGCAGTGGGAGACTAAGCAAGTATATTTATTTCATCAACCATAATAAATTTATCAACTTCAAAAAATAATGAAATTTACTATTCGTATGTATGTTTTTTTTATTTCGGCGTTATTTAAATAGAGTATAATTAAGTAATTAGTTCAGTGTTTTATTCTCGACAGACTGATCTAGGTATTACTTATTTTTCACTTTTCATTTATATAGAGTATACCTTTGCAAAGTGCAATTCACATACTCCATGAATTTCTTCCACGGACTCATGCAGGTTTCCTTACGATGTATTCCTTCACCGAAAAGCCCGTGTTGTCAAATTCCGTACTTATAGATTAGTTCCAAAAAACTCATTGGTCAGTAAGTACGGGACCGGAATTCGAAGCCACAACCTCACAATCATAAAGCAGGTGCTACTACCACGGCCTCTATTCAATGATAGCTCACGACAAAATAATAAATTGAAATCGTATTATACAATCGATGTCACCCCTCGTAATTTTCGCCATTATTAAATCCGCACTGAGGCGTGTAATTAAAAAACAGACCGGAGAATGGTGCTTAGCATCACAATAGTTTGGATTAATGTATTAGTGGGTCTGATGCGCGTGTTATGCTGACAAGTTTATCTTTACTGAGCCCTTCTGTATAGTCACGGTAATGATATCTATTCAGTATTTCGTCTTCATACACACGTTCGGAACGCGAATCATACCTAAGCGCCTCGGAGTTCGGTATACAACAGACGCAGGGACGCGACTGTAGAGACGAACGAACGTGTGGGACTGTGGGTTTGTAATCAGACACTGAGCGTGCGACTTCTTACCAGGCGGCCAACCCTAGCGCGTTTTACGTACTGCGCGGGCACGTGGAGATGTATTTTAAGGACTGGGCCGAGTCACAATACTGTTAAATTCCACCACCTCCAACTAAACTAAGTGAGTTTAGCTTAGCTCGCATCCACCGCAAACTATGCCAGATGTATGAAAAACTGGCTCAACTATGCGAGCTAAGCTAAACTAACTTAGTTTAGTTGGCGGTGGACGATCGGCTTTACTGTGGTACCATCTTCACATTACGTTAAAGAATTTATATCACCAAAAAAAAGCTCGTAGCGCTCGTAGCGTAGTTTGATTAGGTGTTTGTCAGCGATCACCGAAATTAAGCAACGTTCTGCACGGTCAGTATTTGGATGGGTGACCGCGGGTGGCATTTTCCAACTGAGCGCTACCGTGGCTCGGATGACACGTTAAATTGTAGGTCCCGGTTGTTTTAACCGTTTAGCCATGTCAGAGGCCTTCAGGCGGCCTAAAAAACTCTGACACCAGGGCTAGCCACCCGGCCTATACGAACTTACTTACTTTTTACCAAAAAAAAACACCTAAATTCCTTAAATGCTATTGATTTGGGCATACACAATACTTAAACTGACAATTTCACATGGGTAGATCCATAACTTGGCCTATGCCTTGCACGATGCTGTAAGTTACACTTTCTGAATGAACAAACTGAAATTGAAATTGACAAATTCCACTGTGACGGTTTTAGTCAATTTCTGTTTAAATTATTTCATAAATGGATTATAAACAATACACATAATATACAAGGTTATTGTTATTTCTAGTCAATTAGCGCAGAACAAAAGTTGTTAGTTTTGATGTACCTACAGAATAAGCCCCTAAAAGAATGCTAATTGTTTAGAGATAACCCTGTTTAAGTATACAGATAAATGGAGTAATCAATGTCACCCTACGTGTGAGTACCTAGGTGGCCGCGTCGTACCTACGCCCGAGACGATTTGGTAGGTAGTTATTGTCTGAAGTGTAGGGTGCATGCAATATAATTTTCTTTGGAATAGTTTGACAAAAAATTTATGAAAAAAAAGTCGATTTTTATGAGCGAAATAATTATGTTCTATTAATGATGTCTATTGCGCGATAAACATTTGTGCACTGAATAAAAAGTCATGCTGTATACTACCTAATTAGTCCATCAAGTAGAACAACATAAAAATTTAGACACGTATTTTTTCTTTTGTCAACCAAACAAAAATTGATGAAGATATATCCCGTTAAGATTCGCGCGAAGACGTCACAAGTCACAAACAAATGTTTAAACTTCTGTGAGAAAAGTGACATCACGACCCCTACTTCCAAAATTTGATAAGGTTTATCTTTGTCATTTGTTGTTTGATTGACAAAAGAAAAAATACGGACTCAGACTAATAAAATTGTTATTTTTTCCACTTCAGACATGGGTCATACCCATTGCTTTAATTTTTCTTCATTCTCTTGGTGTTGAACTCCTTGATCTCCATGTCGATGTGTCCGAACAGTATCAGCTCGTTGGTATCCGTCGCCGTAACGTTGGCCTGGATGCGCCCCTTCCTGAACGGGAAGTGGGGAGGGATGTTCTTCACTGGAATCGTCATGTTGTACAAGTTGTATGCACCCTGTGGATGTAAACGGTGTTTTATAGGCAAAACCAAACTTAGTGGTCTGAAAGACGATCAAGATGTTGAACGTCAAAGACGACCACTATGTGCGGTGGGGAATGTGATTGCATGGAAGTTTTGGCAGCGCTTGACGTGAAAATTACCTTATAAAACATTTTGTCAGAGTTTTTTTCACCTGTCAGTTCTGGACATAATAAAAAATCTCACGACACCATACGCGTGGCCTACAATAACGTCTTCAGGCATCTGATGGGCCTGAAATAGTATAGCAGCGTCTCTGAAATGTACACCGAAACAAAGGTCGATCCGTTTAACGCAATGTGACGAAAGAGAATAGCATTGTTCATGGTCAGAGTGGGTGTAAAAACTCCATTTGGCAGATAGGCTGCTGCAGACTGACACATACTTATACCGACTTTGGGTAAAAATTACGCACTTGTATTAGACACGTAACACAACTGTTATTTTTAATTTAATCTTGATATGTTTTATTAGACTTTGTTAATTATTTTTAATACTGTATGGATCTTGTGTCTGAATTAAAGTTTATTTATTGATTTAGGTATAAAGGCGTGGATATAGTCCCAATTTTTCCGTCCTACCGCAAAGTAAGCGAAGAAAGTATAGTAGAATATATCATATCTTACATACCGGTGGATAAGGGCAGGGCTGCGCAAACTTTCCTTGCTTCATAGCTGATCCGAAAAACTTGTCTTTGTGAATGAGGTCGCAAAGTTTGAAGTGCATCTCCACGAATCCCCGTTTATACACGTTAGTCAGCCACTCGTAGAAGTAAAAATCCACCTGGATTAATTAATGTGATCTTCGCACATTTTTATACTTAGTAATATCTATCTACCTAACGGGAAATGACCCTCGAAATGAAATAGTCGTAAGGAATGGATAGCCATTCGACCGCATTCAGCGGTATTTCTCAAGTTCTCAAAAATGCAAGTTATTTGTAATATAAGTTTATTCACAACCATTTCATGCCTCGGTGGCTCAGTGGTTAGTTACCCTAACTCCTGGATCAAGGAGGCGTGGGTTCGATTCCCACCCAGGGCAAATATTTATGTGATGAACATAAGTGTTTGCTCTGTGTCTGGGTGTTATTTAGTTACTATCTATATAAGTATTTATTTAAAAATAAGTACATGTAGTATATCAGTCTCTGGCAGCCATATCAAAAGCTTTGCTTAGTTTGGGGTCAGAGGCCGTGTGTAAGATGTCCCAAAAATATTTATTTATTATATTACTATTGATGTAGGTATTTTACAATTAGCCATATCGAGGATTGATTTGTATACGTTAATCACGGTGCACTTTGCACTATGTCTCATTAGTTAGTGTATGGCAGGATACCTAGTTTCCAATTTTCCATTGACCCTGTGATTTAGCTCTGACTTGTAGTATGAGAGCACTAAAGGACAGAGCAGAGGGCAGAAGGATAGGACCCTCTACCCTCTGCTCTTTTTTCAAAAACTACCTATAGATTTCACACTTATATATTTGTTATTTCAATGATATACAGGGTTATTCCTAATCAATTAGCATCCTGTTAGGGACTTATTCTATACATCAAAAGTCACAACATTTGTTCTGCTATTTTTGTCAAAACTAAAAAAAATCAGCTGTTTACATACCATACATTTTGTCGTGGGTGAACGATATTTTTCTATGGAAGAACGAAACGATTTTTTTTTGAGTTTTGACAAAAGTTGCGTAACAAAAACTGTTAGTTGTGATGTACAGAATAAGCCCCTAAAATTATGCTAATTGATTAGAAATAACCTTGTATTATAGTAATAAGTAGGTATACTCACAACCATTTAAATTACAATTTGTGTAGGTATTTTACAATTAGCCGTATCGAGCATTGTGTATATTGCACTGTACTGTATCAGCCTTTTAATAGTTTGCAGGACGTAGGCCTACCCACGAAGAGTGATTGGGCCTTATCCGAGTTGGTGGATTCACAATTCACATACGCCATCGAATTTCTACTACGGACATATGCAGGTTACTTCACGATGTTTTCTTTCACCAAAAAGCCAGTGGTGCGAAATTCCGTTTATAAATTTCAAAGAGCTCATTGGTACGGGACCGGGATTTGAACCCACGACCTCATGATTGTAAGGCGGGTGCCACTACCTCTAGACCACCACGGCTTTTGTGTATTTAGACGACACGGATTTCCTGAAATACGTCCCTCGTACTGTGTAAAACTAGTAAGCCGTTTGGAAGTACAGTAGAAGCATACCGTCACATTGTTGTGCCACGGCTGCTGCATGTACAAGTGGAGTCCCACGTAGTAGAAGGGGTCGTGACGGCCGTACCGCTGAGATGTCAGGTTCATGTACGCTACATACTTCGTGTTGTAGTACGACACTTCGGGGTGCTCCGTGCTTATATATTGAAACTAGAAACCAATCATCATTTTTCGCAAAAAAATCGCAACACCGACGTCCACGGTGTACAGAATTCAAATAATTTGCACGAATCCATGTGACATGCATGTTCATTTTAGTTGATTTATCAAAAACAGTTTAGTCGATTTCGATAATATTTCAATGGGACCACCTAGAAAGTTTGCTCTTTCAAACTAAAAAAGATTTTTTTAAATCGTATCACAATTGGCGAAAATATCGATAAAATTCTTAAAATACACAAAATAAAATATAATCCGGGAGAGTCAAATACACAAAATAAAATATAATCCGGGAGAGTCAAATACACAAAATAAAATATAATCCGGGAGAGTCAAATACACAAAATAAAATATAATCCGGGAGAGTCAAATACACAAAATAAAATATAATCCGGGAAAGTCAAATACACAAAATAAAATATAATCCGGGAGAGTCAAATACACAAAATAAAATATAATCCGGGAGAGTCAAATACACAAAATAAAATATAATCCGGGAGAGTCAAATACACAAAATAAAATATAATCCGGGAGAGTCAAATACACAAAATAAAATATAATCCGGGAGAGTCAAATACACAAAATAAAATATAATCCGGGAGAGTCAAATCAAGAAGCAGGCTGCTTAAGCAGGAATCTAGTCTTAGAACCTCGATCATAACAATACTGAAGATTTCTTAAAAGTCGTAAATTTAATTAACTTGGAAGATATAAAAAAGGACCAAGACACAAATCTAAATCTACAAGATCAGAAAGCAAAGTTGATAATGAAGAATGGAATTAATACACAAAAAAATACACACAGACGAACAAAGTACCTCCCTTTTGGAAGGCGGTAAAAAAGTATTCCTATAATTACTTGTAAGTTACGTAGGTTACTACAGTTTGAGTCACATTGGTGTCTTAGTCATGTAGCTTGGGTCCATCAGAAAAACTTACCTTTTCTGCTTGACACACGAATATAAACAGCACGAAGTATACAAAAAAATTATTGTGTATCAATTTATAAAGCATTATAAGAAACTTTTTTTTAATGTTATGCTTACATAAGAGCTAGTAGATGCATGTAATAAAAATATTGGCATTTATTCATTTATATTAGGTAGTAACTGCTACGCTCCAGTGAATTATTATTAAAGAACTATTATAGATAATAGAATCATCATAATAGGAAATGAGATATTATGCAGCACACCTATGGCAAGAAGATTATGTAACACTAGCTAACCCGGTGAATTTCGTTTCGCGCAATATCTTTATATATTATAGCCTGTGCAGCGCAAATATGCTAACCTCGGTAGTGATTACATATTTGAGCCATTTGGAGTTGAGACTTTGGGTCCGTGGGGGCCGGGAGCTCGTCTTGTTTTCAAAAGTCTTTCTGGGCGTCTGGTGGACGCGACGCGTGACCAAAATGCTGGTGTTTATTTGGCTTAACGTATAAGCATTGCCATTCAGCGTGGCAATGCTGCCAGCATGCTGGGCACGCTGCCAACTGGCAGTGGGCTTGAGCATTTGGATTGTGTTTAGACCTACAAGGGTCTGTGGATGATCCAATTGCTTTCTATGTAGTAGTAGTATAGGTAGTTTTAGCATATTAAGTAGCATTGTATCTTATTGTAGTTAATTAAGACACTTTTGCCCGTTAAAAAAAGCCTGTGTTATTCTGATGTATAAGCATTATTATTGCAAAGTTTCATCTTAACCCGTTCAGCACATTTTGCGTGAAAGAGTAATAAACATCCAAACATACTCACAAACTTTCGCGTTTATAATTAGTTGGATTATAAACATATCAATGATAGGGTGACCCATTATATGGTGCATAAGTTGTTCATGTAAAGATACGTTTATGATATCATGGTACTGTAGATAATGACGATGACGATGATTTTTATTTGATTATTATTAAGTTATTATAAGTATAGACACTAGTTGATAACTAGACAAAGACTTTTGGCGATGTTTGTACTTTGTTTCGAAAGGCATCGTTCCCGGCTTAGCATGCGACCCGAAGAAATTATTTCGTCCGAAATACCAATTCGTGTGAAGTAAATTCTTGTCATAGAGTCGTGATCTATGGTCACGAAAAACTAGTGTCACCCTGTGATTACATACTTTGATATTTAATTTTGCAATGAAACAACACTGATTTAGTTCATTCAAAACACAGTGATTCCAAAGGATCATGTCACAGACTACTATAGATACTACGTATCAGACAGGAATCTTCGAACAACCAATAGCGAGCTGGTTTTTTATAGTTTGACATTTATTTATTTTTTAAAACATGGCGACCAAAATGGCGACATAACTTTTTTGGCTTCATAAATATTTATTAATTCCTGAACCTATGCATAATATTCAATTCTCCAGTTAAGTTTATATATTATTTTACCCGCAAAAAAGATCTAAGTTATATCGATAAATACAACCGCTACAAATTACCACATCACTGGTTCCTCGACTGCGATGAATAGGTACAGCGTGCCGCGCAGGCGCGCACCCCCACTGGCCACAGCCGCGCGCGCCACTATCGCCCGTATTGTCTTAGACATGCGGAGCGGGGTGGCGCGCGCGGCCCGACTCGGGCGACGCGCGGTTGTGCGTCACACAATTCATGCTTTGCTCGCCTGCCGCGCTGTTTGTTTACTTTGAATTGAGCTCAGAATGCGATTTCCTACCCTCCTACCCTCATTATTTAGTCTTATAGTTGTAATTCTGAATTATCCTAATAATATTCAGTTATTAAAAAATGTAGTCCTCCTACTAAAGGTTACATACATATCATAACCCATTATGAAACTTCTCTGATTAATATATTTTATAGAATCATGTAATTAAATATCTACTAATAATTTATTTACCTGCAATAAGTTTAGATAAGTGCCTAAATTTGAAAACGTTAATTTAATTTATTTTCTTGTCGCCTCTAGGATTATAACGTACACTAGAGATGATCAATGTTTTATAAGTTTAATGTGCAATAAAGATATTTTGAAATTGAAATTGAATAAATATTTATGAAGCCAAAAAAAGTAATGTCGCCATTTTGGTAGTCGTGTTTAAAAAATAAATAAATGTCAAACTCTAAAATACCAGCCCGCTATTGGTTGTTCGAAGATTCCTGTCTGATCCGTAGTATCTATAGTAGTCTGTGACAGTATTAAAACATCTATTCCCACAACAATCTCCAATGGAGATAATTCCCCGTAATTTGACAAATCCTGCACAATTCAGCAACGCTGGTTGTTTATTTTAGTTTCTTTTACCTATCTTGTTGTATTTCGTCCTCAAAAAGTTTAACCAAAAGATATTCGAACGTGAAATGACAAAATACGGCTAAATTAGCATGCACATGTTAGAGTTTGTCGAAAAAAGTGCCACAAGTACATAAATCATCCGCGAGAATTCGACCACAGAGTAAAAATAGACGAAATAAGTGTGTTGTCATGTTAGAGGAGGTAGAAGTATCGAAATATTTCTATTTTACTAGAAATAAGATCGTTCTCGTGGGTCGCATCCTAGAGCGTCTGGTGGGTACAAGTGAATAAAAAAATGTTTTTAACTCAAAAGGCTGCAAGTCCACAATGCTCAAAATTTTAAACAAAGGTTTATAATTATTTCCTAAACTCCAAAAAAATACAATAATCTTAAATTAAACTTGCACGCAGCTTACAAGTTAGTACGAGTAGATTATTCAACATGGGGATATGTATAAACTTGTGTGAAAGAATTGACGTCACGATCCCCACTTCCAAACTTTGACAATGTTTATCTTTGTCATTTGTTGTTTGATTGACAAAGTAAAAAATACGAACTCAGACTAATTATAAAATTGACTTTTGTGGCACTCATCATTCCCATTGCTTTAATTTTTCTTCATTCTCTTGGTGTTGAACTCCTTGATCTCCATGTCGATGTGTCCGAACAGTATCAGCTCGTTGGTGTCCGTCGCCGTAACGTTGGCCTGGATGCGCCCCTTCCTGAACGGGAAGTGGGGAGGGATGTTCTTCACTGGAATCGTCATGTTGTACAAGTTGTATGCACCCTGAGGATGTGAACGATGTTTTAAAGGCAACACCGAACTTAGTAGCGATAAAGACGATCAAGATGTTGAACGTCATAGACGACCACTACGTGCGGTGGGAATATGATTGCACGGAAGTTTTGGCAGCGCTGGACGTGAAAATTACCTTATAAATCATTTTGTCGGAGTTTTTTACACCTGTCAGCTCTGGACATATTAAAAAATCTCACGACACCATACGCGTGGCCTACAATAACATCTTAAGGCATATGATGGGCCTGAAGTGGTATTACAGCGCCTCCAAAATGTACACCGAAACAAAGGTCGATTCGTTTAACGCAATGTAACGAAAGAGAATAGCATCGTTCATGGAGTGGACATGTGTAAAAATACCATTTGGCAGATCGGATGCTGCAGTCTGACACATAGGTACTCGTTCCGACTTTGGGTATACATTACGCACTAGTGTACCTATTAGACACGTAATACAACTGTTATTTTTTGACCGACGAACCGGAGGAGGTACTCAATTCGACGCGTATATATTTTTTAGCTTATAACTTTTTACGTAGTGGTCCGATTTCGATAATTCTTTTTTTATTGGAAATCGGCTGGGCCATTTTTTGATAACTCATCTATAATGTGAAAAATATGACAACGATCCGTGTGAAATATTAGCGAATTCTGTACACGGTTGGAGTCAGGCATGCTAGTTTTGCAAAAAATAATTATAAAATGACCTGACATGTTATATACTCGTAAGCCTACTAATTATTGTTAATATTGTGTCTGAATTTTAGTTTATTTATTTATTTATGTATAAAGGCGTGGATCTGGTGGTCCCGATCTTTCAATCCATCCGCGGAGTAAGCGAAGAGAATAATAATATTAAGTATATACCGGTGGATAAGGGCAGGGCTGCGCAAACTTTCCTTGCTTCATAGCTGATCCGAAAAACTTGTCTTTGTGTATGAGGTCGCAAAACTTGAAGTGCATCTCCACAAATCCCCGTTTGTACACGTTAGTCAGCCATTCGTAGAAGTAAAAGTCCACCTGGATAAAAATATCAAGTTATGATCATTTTACTGGTAGGTCTCCGAACGGTAGACCTCGTGGCACATGTCTTTTAACTGAATCTTCAACGCTCTTGACCGCTTTGGCAAATCTTATTAGCATTTAGGTAGATGGTACGCTCAGATCTAAACAATCGTACCAAATATTATTATCGAAATCGGCTGGTATACAGGGTGACAGGCTAAGTCGACCTATTCCCGTTAAGCGTGTGTAGTTTACTACGTTTATGATTGATTTGACTATGAAACACCATATCCTAAATCTTACATTTTTCGAGATATTTGAATTCAAATACTTTTTACAAAAGGTTAATTTTACGGACAATATTGCGAAGTGAGGTCATAAAACATTATTTTACATGTAAAAATCAAATAAAAATAATAATACGACTTACACGTTTCAAAATATCTGAGCTGATAGCCAAAAATTAGAAATTTATTAAATACCAATTTCATATATCTGTTTTTTTTTTTTCAATATAGGATAGTGTATTTCATAGTCAAATTAGTCAGAAACAAAGTAAACTACACACCCTTAACGGGAATAGCTCGACTTACCCTGTAACCCTGTAAATAGCATACCCTGTATATTGTATATGAAAGTTCTCAATTTTTCGAGGGAAACACCCCCGTCTTTGATTTATGTTTTGAATCTAGTCTGCCAAGGCTATGAAACTGTAAAGTTTTTCCCACACGTTGTTGGACTGCGTTTAACCATTAGCGAGTAAGCTCTAGGAAGTATACAATGCTACATTGATTATTTACTTGTCAATAATGCTATAGTAATATGAGTGTGTATGCGGTGTCAGGTTGGCGACACGGTTTTTCTATTTAAATACATCCCTCGTACAGGCCGTATCATACAAATCGGCGGATGTGAAGTTAGCTACAAGCTGCGCAATATTTAATCCTGACTGTAGCTCACACAAAGCTGCGCGTTGATTGGGTTGCGCGCAGCTTGTAGCTAACTTCACATCCGCCTAGTTGTAAGGGTTGGTCTATACTTCGGTTACACTGGTTGGAAGTAGAAGCATACCGTCACATTATTGTCCCACGATCGAAGTAGATACATGTGGAGTCCCACGTAGTAGAAGGGGTCGTGGCGGCCGTACCGCTGAGATGTCAAGTTCACATACGCTACATACTTCGTATTGTAGTACGACACTTCGGGGTGCTCCGTGCTTATGTATTGAAACTATATAGAAACCAAAAAAGTATTATATTATATCGTATTTACTAATTTTATAAAGTTTGTTGGTTTGTTCTTCTTTCATGCAGCAAAGGAGCAACGGATCGACTTGATTTTTGGCATGGATATAGCTCAAGGGCCGGAAAGTGATATAGGCTTTTTATCCCGTTAAGTCAAATTCCACGCGGGCGGAGCCGCGGGCAAAAGCTAGTATTATATATTATAATATTATAAACGCGAAAGTTTGTGAGTATGTAAGGATGTTTGTTACTCTTAAAAACAAAAACTACTGAACGAATTGATATGAAACGTTGCAATAATAATGCATCTACATCAGAATAACACATAGGCTATAATTTATAAAGATATCGTGGGAAACGAAGTTCGCCGGGTCAGCTTGTATTCACATAATTATTCCGCTGTTGCGCAACGATAGCAAAATGGATGTTGATTACTGTACTGTACCAGCCTTTTTAATAGTCAATTGCAGGACGTAGGCCTACCTACGAAAAGTGATTTGGCATAACCACCACTATAGCTCAGTGCGAATTGGTGGATTCATTATCCATCAAATTTCTTCTACCGACGTATGCAGGTTGCCTCACGATGTTGTCCTTCACCGAAAAGCCAGTGGTGTGAAATTCCGTACGTAAATTCCGAAGAACTCATTGGTACGGGACCGGGATTTGAACCCACGATTGTAAGGCCAGTGTCATTACCACTAGACCACAATAGCTTTTTACAAGATTTTATTTAGTTTCACGTGTTCCGTAGTCTGTCGATCTGTAATCAAATCTTGCAAGTTTTTGATCCACTTCCCGGTTTCCGATTGGGCTGAAATTATGTATAGGTTTTGTATGTGTAAATTGCGTGACAATGCAATATTATGATGACATGGTGCTGATCTGATGGAGCTGGAAGGTGGCCAAAGGAACTTTGCAATGAAACGACACAACCTCATCGAGTTTACGCTCATTTGAATCGTCTTGACGAGTAGTTCGCCTTTTAATGGTAACCAGGTTCTGATGATGGAGTTGGAAGGTGGTCTTAGGAACTCTGTAACGAAACGACGCAATCCCATCGAGTTTCGGCTCGTTTGATTCGTCTTGGCGAGTACTTGTTCAGTAAAAGATTGTTTAAAAAAAAGGGTTTTTAAAATTATTCTTTTGTTGATGAATGTTGATTGCTTGATTTAAGATTTTGACAAATCGCTATTTAATGTATTTTTTAGGGTTCCGTACCTCAAACGGAAAAAACGGAACCCTTATAGGATCACTTTGTTGTCCGTCTGTCCGTCTGTGTGTATGTCAAGACTCTTTATCTCGGGAACGCGTAAAGATATCGAGTTAAAATTTAAACAGTATACGTATATCTATAGTCTCTTGCAGTTGCGTAAAAGAAAAACTTCTCAGTGATCGTATAAAAAAGTTAGAGCCATTTATGTCGTAAAAAACCGCATATTTCGACACACAAAAATCAAAACCTACAGGATACTTCCCGTTGACACAGAACTTTGAAATTTGGCGAGAAGCATTGTCTTAGAGTACACATATAGGAATAAATCTGAAAATTGAACATTTTTATTTAAATCATAAAAAATAGGGCCTCAAAATTCACAAAATATGGGTTTAAAATTCAAAGTGAGTAAATCGTATCATGTTAGGTTTCATATAAAAGAACTTCATTAGCACATCCTAAAACAGGTTTTTAATTATTTTAACAATGTTTTTGTACGGAACCCTCAATGTGCGAGCCTGACTCTCACTTGTCCGGTTTTTATTATGTAATTTACGCGACGATATTTCCTTACAGGTGTTTGAGTCGCTACGGTGTCTTAGTCTACCTTAACAAAATCTTACCTTTTCTGCTTTACACACAAATATAAATGGCACGAAGTATACAATGAAATTATTATGTATCAATTTATAATGCATTTTACATATGTTATGCTTAGATAGAGCTTAGATACATGTTATAAATATATGGATATTTAATTCATTTTATAGTAACTGCTACGCTCCAGTGATTTATTATTGTAAAGAATTATATATATTATAGAAAATAGAATCATCGTAATTGGAAATGAGATATTATTAGAGATATAAGCATAAATTATATAATATAATAATCATGTCAATAAAAGGGCGACCCATTATATAGTGGATAAATTGTTCGTGTCAATATACGTTTATGTACGCACTGTAGATAATACAAGTATATAGCTGCGGTGGTCTAGTGGTAGTGACAATTACAATCGCGAGGTGGTGGGTTCAAATCCCGGACCCGTACCATTAAGTTCTCTGTAATTTATGTACGGAATTCCACACCATTGGCTTTTTAGTGAAGGAAAACATTGTGAGGAAACCTGCATTTGTCCGTAGAAGAAATTCGAGGCGCAGTACATACATCTACCCCTGCCAATAATAATACTGATGGCTACAACCGTACTGTCAAGAACGCAACTATCAAGAAGATGTGAATCCACCAACCCACACTGGGCCAGCGTGGTGGATATGGCCCAGTCTCCCTTCTTGGGTAGGCCTACGTCCTGCAGTGGACTATTTAAAATGCTAGTATAGTACTATAGTTAATGATAATGACGATTTTTATTTTATTTTTCAAGTTATTATAGGCACCCTAGGATTCCGCAAAGTATCTGTCTGTGTTATTTGCTATGCAAGAGTGCAAAGTTGAACTACGTGATCAATTTTGATTAACGAGCAAGCGAAGGATTCGCTTACTCGGTCGTCAAAATTTAAGAAAATATAAATAATCTTCGGAATATGTATTTTAAAAGTATTTAGTAAAAAGATTTAAAGATATAAGATGAAAAATCTTTGCACTGGAGTGCAACACATAACTTTTCATCCCAACCTAGCGAGGAAATGACTATTCGTCGTCGTTGTCGTCTACATAATTATTGTACTGTTTCAAATACTTCTCGCGTGATTGTTGAGGGAGAAAGCTTATTTGCGCTATATTAACAGTTTCAGTCAATTCTGTTGGCGTCAAAAAGACTTCCTCACTAATCACTAAGGATTTTCACTTGTTTTCAAGCTTGTTTTTAACATAAGGTTTTAAAAATTAGACGTGACATGAAAAATTTAATTTTTAAAATTTTGCTAATTTTTAAAAACACCAAAAAAGTTCCGAGCCTGTGTTTTTAACAATGTAAAAAATAATAAATAATTAAATAAATGATTTATTGACACCAATTACAAATCACTATTAAATATAACTTATGTTGAAAGTTCTTAAATACTAGTCTTAATTATACTAAGTATATCCAGAATCAAACATAAATGTTGTAGGTATAATAAATTCGGCACCATGGACGTAGAAGTAAATAGGTTAACTGATGTTTTGAATTCACATACTTAGTGCACACGATGTTCTAATAATACATTGTATCATATGGAAGCAAAATAATATTTTAACGGCAAGGGCGCTTTTTTGAATCCAGAGCGAAGTGAGGGATTCCCGAGCGTAGCGAGGGATTTAAAATACGTCGCCCGAGCCAAAAATATATTTTGCGCCCGAGTGGTATACTCTACTTTTCATCACCTCTATGAGAAAATAAAAGGCGCCTCATATTTATTGTAGGTAATATTTCTATTTAATAAAACGTAGAGTAACAATTAAATTGAAATTAAATGGTATCTAATAATAAAACAAATGAAAACTTATATTTACATTCTTTTCATTCATTTTCTTGGCGCTGAACACTAACATTACAAATACTTCCAAATTAAAAAATTGCGCGGCAAAGATCATTCCGGCGCACTTATTTGTTCCAAATTCAAAAAGTGCGCGGCAAAGATAATTCCGGCGCACTTATAAAGTTCCTTATAGAAAACACCTTTGGGCGCACTTAAAGGCGAACCAAGGAGTCCTTTTCGAATAGATGTGATGAAAATTCAATTTTACTTTATCCTCTAGCGGATATAAACGGCTTTTGCACTCAGACTTCGATGAGCAAATATACTCTTTCCGAATTGGGGGGATGAAAATTATATTCACACAAAAACATGTCGATCTGTCTCTCCGTTGCTGCCCGAAAATGTAAGAAAAAAACCAACTAAACACTTTCAGATTAAAAAAAAGGCCAGACTCAGAATAAATCCTTTATTCAAACTCTGCACGGCAGCAAACCACGGTTTGCAGATGCTAGGTGAGTAATGAGTTTAAGTTTTCTTCGTTCTCTTCGAGTTGAACTCCTTAATTTCCATGTCGATGTGTCCAAACGTTATCAGCTCGTTGGTGTCCGTCGCCGTAACGTTGGCCTGGATGCGCCCCTTCCTGAACGGGAAGTGGGGTGGGATGTGCTTCACTGGAATCGTCATGTTGTACAGGTTGTATGAGCCCTATGGATGTCAATGGTCTGTGTTATTACTTCCGCACGGGTTGGACGTAAATGGAACTTGTATGGAGACGGCTAGGTCATTGGAACTTTACAGATTCTCCATATCTGTCAAAGTTATACCCAGCTGTACGGAAGTCAAAAATAATGCGCCTGACGTAAACGGGACTAATTATTAACGCGATTACTCCTTTAGTACATAATAATAATGTGTTTAAATCGCAAAAGTTTAATAACAACAGTTGTCAAGCTTAATTAATAGTTTAATTTAACGTGACGATCTTGACTCATTCTAGAGGGGCTGGCAAGAAGTTGCGAATGTTGCGATGGATCGCGACTCGTGGAGGGAAGTGGGGGTGAACCTTTGCCTTTCAGGTTAAATGCTTTTTTAAACTGAATTTACTGAACAAGAACTAAAGAAAAAACTAAAGTACTAAAGAAGAAACTTTTATTTCGTCAAAGTGCGCTATAAATATAAAACTGATTTTACTTTTCTAAAATTTTGCTCGGCGTTAGACGAAAACAATTGACGCAGTAATATACAATACGCCATTACTACTTTGTAGTCACGAACTTAGTTGGCTGTGTAAACAATTAAATTAAATAATATTTTTTACAAGTGTAAAGCAAATACACTGACTATTAGGTAATAGTTGGCACTTACACGTATGATATTTGTTAATAAATTAAGAAATAAATATGGTGTGGAAGTCTGTTTTGACTTCAAAAATCAGAAATTCATATTGTACAATATACTTGTATCAAAATTTGTTTTGTGCTCTATATTTTTTTTTTTTGATGTAACATTTTAGTGTGCGCTATCATTATTACATGTTTTGATAGTAAAGAAAAGCAATCAATAAAATTATACGAGTCATAGGTTTGGCCGATGATGAAGCACAAAGACTTAGAAGATACCTATAATTCACTCTGACTTTAAAAATCTTCAGATTGTGTCTTTTGCTACGTACCGGTAGAAAAGGGCAGGGTTTCGCAAAATTTCCTTGCCTCATAGCTGATCCAAAAAACTTGTCTTTGTGTATCAGATCGCAAATATTGAAGTGCATCTCCACGAATCCCCGTTTGTACACGTTAGTCAGCCACTCGTAGAAATAAAAATCCACCTGGAATAATTAAGTATTATGCAATATAAAAAATCTAGTGTGGAAAGCACTAAAATAAAATCATAACATTGATTTAGCAGTGCGTCATCTCTCGACAATCTTTAGAAGTTCTAATAACTTCTAGTTGAGTGATAACCTGTCTAATACGGGTATCACAGGTGGCGCCACCAACGCTATAAGTTGGGAAATGTAAGCACTTCAGAAATTTGAAACTTGCGTAGGAGGCGGGCTGGCTCAGTTGGTTAGAGCGTCGGGCTAGTGATCCGAAGGGGCACGTTCAAATCCTGCGTTCGCTTCAGATTTTTGAAATGCTTATCACAAAGATAACTATTTGAGATAAAAAATCTAGTGTGGAAAGCACTCAAAATAAAATCATAACATTATGCAATATGTTGGTAACAAATGATTTTTACTGAGATGTTAGTTCAAAATACTATTACCTGATCAATATGCGTATTTATACGAGATGTTGCTTTGCAAATTGCAGGGACTTTCACAGATTTGTTGACTTATCTAGTGTTTTACTTCTGTAAAACGAGTTTACTCGACTGCACATCTCTCATTATATTTGGTAGGGGCCTATTAATGTACCTAATTAATTATTGCACTCAGTGCTGGACGTCACATAATGTTGCAGTAAAGCCTCTGATCGACATACAAAATAAAACCGCGGTATTATCTGTAGTATAACCACAGAGAAAACATTTTTTTTTTTATTTCGAATAGGTTCGCATTTGACTACACACTGCCTGATGTAAAGCAGATGTGCGGTCTGGGGTGTGGCACGCTTACCTAGAAGATACCTATTTACTCGGGATTTGAAGACACTCACGTTGTACTTTAACGGGAAGACAGACCCAGGCAAAGCGTTCCACATTCCGGCTGTTCGTATGAGGAATGAGGATCCGAAACGCTTGGTTCTAACGCGCGGAATGTCCACCATAAAAGGGTGGTGCTTTGGTCGCGTCTGTCTAGCCGTACGATAGAAGAAAAAGCAGGGGGGACCAGATTGTGCAACTCCTGGGCGCACTCTCCGAAGTGTAAACCGTACCGTGGTTTTAAAACATTTTATACGTCGATCAAAGCCTTTAGAGTTATAAAGGCTTTGTCAGTTTGTGCGATCTACATGTATTTTCCTTCTCTAGGTACCGCACCTGTCCAGAGTTCAAAGTCCAGATTCGCGACGCGACCAATCTGTTGAAGTAATTATGTCTCTCGTACATGTAAGTAAGTCATCGACTTGGCATTTTTGATGTAATTTGCATTGGAAGAAGTTACCGTCACATTATTGCCCCACGACCGAAGCAGATACAAGTGGAGTCCCACGTAGTAGAAGGGGTCGTGGCGGCCGTACCGCTGAGATGTCAAGTTGGCGTACGCTAAATACTTCGGGTTGAAGTACGTCACTTCGGGGTGCTCCGTGCTTATGTACTGAAACTTGAAACCAAACAAATATTCAAACAAACAAATAATGCAAATAGTATGCCCATTACCAAAATATATGTACTCCACCGTTGCGTAGGTGTACCGTACGTGTAACGAAAATCTTAAAAATATCGGTGATTTTACTATGGAAATTTTCGTGGTTTTCACACATTTTATACTATATATAACGGGACTAAACTCACGTGTAGGGATAGTCGTAACGACTATAGTTTCGGTCGCATTCGGCGACCTTTCTCAAGTTGGCGAGTGCTAGCACGCGGAGCCGTCTCGCAATGAACTGCCCACGTATAGTCGTTACGACTATCCCTACACGTGAGTTTAGTCCCGTTATATATAGTATAAAAATATCGGTGGTGTTTCGATTTCGGAATCTATTTGTTTACAACGCAACTAAAAACGTTTAAACAAACGTTTAGGGTAGCTGTACCAGCTTTAGCCAACTTTGTGTCATTTTTGGCTACTTAAAATTGTGTTAACCATGGTGTCTTATAAGGCCCTTATGAATGTCTTACCTTTTCTGCTTGACACACTAATATAAATAGTACAAAGTATACAATTAAATTATTGTGTATCAATTTATAATACATCATATTGATATTTTTGTAAATGTTATGCCTAGATAGAGAAGTACATGTAATAAATAAATGAATATATAATTCCTTCCTAAAGTAACTGCTATGCACAAGCACACAACAATCAATATCTAACTTTTCCAAAAAAAGAAATTATAAATGCAATTGCATATACATATATGATACCCAAATTGTAATTGGAAAATAACAATTATGGAACACTCATTACATCCATATAGTCATTAGAATGATATAAACATAATTATTATGTTACTCATTATTTATACGGCACCTAAATATAACAAAACTCCAATTTATGTATTCAATAGAGAGCAAATTTGCTGCTATTAGAAATTGTTGATGGATCAAACTATAGTGGTATTTTTTTAATATGCTATTACTGAACATACAACCAACTAGGTACGAAGGATGTTTGCTTTAAATCCACCACGTTGGCCTAGTACAGGTTGGTGGTTTCACATGCGCCTTCGGCTTTTTCCTACGGATTTATGGAGGTTGTCTCACGATGTTTTACTTCACCGAAAAGCCAGGTATGTGAATCGTATCTTCAACTCCAAAAACTCATTGGTACGAGACCGGATTTGAATCCACACCCCGAGAATTGAGTTTTACTAGGGTAGGGCTTATCATCTTCAGCTATTGGTAAGTATTATTCTTTCCGGGAAATTCAATATATCAATTCATTTAATAACATTTATTTTAAACAAAAACAGAATTTGAGATTATAATGTTCGTGAATCCAACAAACGAAACTAAGGGCTCGTGCACACAAACACTTTTCAACGATGTTACGTGTCACGGCACGAAGATGTGCAAATCCACGTTACATGCAGCGTGGCACGTTGCGTCGGTCGATTTCGATCGGTATTTATGGATTTCCACCAGTGTTATTATTGACACGCCAATTGCCGTAATATACAGCCTTACAATCGTGAGGTAGTGGGTTCAAATCCCAATACCGTACCAATGAGTTCTTTGAAATTTAAGTACGGAATTTCACACCACTGGCTTTTCAGTGAAGGAAAACATCGTAAGGCAACCTGCATACGTCCGTAGAAGAAATTCGATGGCGTATGTGAATCCACAAATCCGCACTGGGCCAGCGTGGTGGAAATGACCCAATCACCCTTCGTGGGTAGGCCTACATCATGCAGTGGACTATTAAGAAGGCTGGTACAGTACTGTACTGTACTGTACCAGCCTTTTTAATAGTGTTACTACCACTAGATACAGTACAGTATATCAATTCAAGATGTGGTTCTGGAAAATACGGCAATTTCAGATAGGTAATCGAAGCACCTATTTAAGGACCCTATACATCTAGAATTTGATATTTTAGCGAGCGTATACGTATTTTTTCTCTACATTGGCCAAAATACGGCAATTTGAGAGGAAATACGGCAGCCCAGATTTTTTTGATAATAACATTGATTTCCACATCACAGTGCCGTGACGTGAGACGTTACCTCGTCGTAACGTGTTTATGTGTACGAGCCCTAAGATCGTCACATAATGAAATATAAAGTTGCAAACGCAATCTGCGCTAGGGTTGGCACGTGTCTCATTTCGCGGACAGTGAATCCCATTACACTGCCGCAGGATTAGGGAATCAATGAGGTGGTCGGTTGTCGTACCCCTGGCTACACTAGGGATGCAGTGGGTGCCGATTTATTTGACAGGTCGTATCACTTGCTTATAGAAAAAATCTTCGATATGAGGGGATGTGAACTAGTACTTGGATAGCATAATAGCAAAAAATCAAAATATGTATGTATTGTACCTATCAATCAAACTATTCACAGTTCAATTTAGATGTTAATTGATTTGCCAAATAATTAAATTTAGGCATAGTCACAGATAGAAGTAGGGAGTTGTGGCGGAAGCACTTTGAAGAGTGCTCGATAACAAAGGGACTCTGGTATAAGACCATGCAACCTAGTCTTACGAGGGCGCCGTGGTATGCCAGCGCGGAAATGAGTAGGAAGGATATTGTTATGGCCATGAGGCTACGATCCAGCAATAGCAATCGTAATATAATAGCAATCGTTTATGACTTCATTTTAGTCATTTGGCACCGCCTATGTGACGTTAGCCATCAATTGCTTTGCGCGGATTGCGAAAGCAATCGTTGAATGAACAACTTTGATGGCTAACGTCACATAGGCGGTGCCAAATGACTAAAATGAAGTCATAAACGATTGCTATTGCGTTAGGCGGTAGGGGGGCAGGTCACATTCCACTCAATAGATTTCTACATCTAGTAGGTAAATCCGACTCGCCAAACTGCACTGAATGTGGAGCGATCGAGGATGTATATCATGTTGTCGTGGAGTGTGTTCGGAGCGTAGCGGAGAGATCCGATTTTTTAATTCTGAGAAATGTTAATTCCATAAATGTTGGATGGTGTAACAGTATTCTGGCCTATCCCTTATCGGAAGAGGCCAGAATGCTGATAAAAATAGTAAAATTAGGTATAAATAGAATAAGTAGACAATTTTATTATGATATAATTGTTTTTTAAGAAAGGCCAATGGGGTGGCATGATACTGCTTGATCAAACCCACTTTGAAAAAAATTAAGATAAAAAAAAAATTGTGATCAATGTTAGCGCTATAGCAAAGACCTTTTTTTTAGATAACTATCCCCAACCCCAATCAAAACTTGCTGACGACTAAAAAATTCTAAAAATATAAAATATATAGAACCGTTGTATCAGGTTTCGTTAAGATTCGATGAAAAACGCGACCCGTAGGGAAGAAGCAACATCGAAACTAACAACCAATGACAACTGACATTAAAAGTAGATAAAATGGGTTTTCATCCCCCCATCTCGGAAAGAGTATTTTTGCGACAAATTGTCTTTCCACCATTACATCCAGCGAAGTGGAAATAAAGTATGGATTGACAATGACAACCGACATTAAAAGTAGATAAAATGGGTTTTCATCCCCCCATCTCGGAAGAGTATTTTGCGACAAATTGTCTTTCCACCATTACATCCCTCGAAGTGGAAATAAAGTATGGATTGACAACGACAACTGACATGAAAAGAAGATATATATATATATATGGGAGCAAAATAATATTTTTTCGGCGAGGGCGCTTTTTTGAATCCAGAGCGAAGTGAGGGATTCTTTAGTAGAATCCTGAACGTAGCGAGGGATTCCCGAGCCAGAAATATATTTTGCGCCCGAGTGGTACACTCTACTTTTCATCACCTCTATCAGAAAATAATGGGCGCCTCATATTTTATTGTAATATTATTATTTAATAAAACGTAGAGTAACAAAATTATTTAAATTAAATGGTATTTAATAATAAAACAAATGAAAATTTAGATTTCCATTTTTTTATTCATTTTCTTGGCGCTGAACACTAACATTACAAATACTTCCAAATTCAAAAAGTGCGCGGCAAAGATCAAATTCAGAGTGGTCTTTGCCGCGCACTTTTTGAATTTGGAAGTATTTGTAATGTTTGTGTTCAGCGCCATGAAAATGAATGATAATTTTCTTTGCGCCATTTTCTTATCATGCATGTCGTATTGTTAAAAGTTTTAAAAATAAGAAACTTAAAACAAGTGAAAAACCTAAAATGAGTGATTCTAGGGACGATGATTTATTTGATGGCAACAGAATTGACTGAAACTGTTAATAGTGCGCAAATGAGCTTTATCCCTTTAACAATCACGCAAGAAGTATTTGAAACAGTACGGTATGTACGGACTTTAGTCATTTCCTCGCTGAGGTGGGGTGCAAGTTACGTGTTGCACTCGAGTGCAAAGATTTTTTACCTTGTGCTCTTTTGATTCCCTCGCTAACGCTCAGGATTCTAATTGTTGAATCACTCGCTGCGTTTGTGATCATCAATCAATTTTAGAGTCTTTCGCTTGCTCGGTCATCAAAATAGAGCATACGATTTAAAATCAACTTTGCACTTTTGTATAGGTAACAAATAGCTATTTTCATTTGTAGTAATGCTACCGTGCAGACGCATAAACGCTTCGCTCGCTCGGTCAACTATGATATATAACTTGCAACGAGATTTAGAATATGATATATTCTTATCTACGAGAATACAAGTGGGTATCGTTACACAAATCTGTAGGTAGGTACCCCAGCTATTATAATAACAGCGTACGTCGCAGCTCGTTACCGAGACCCTATTACGGCGGGTGACAGTCGCGAGCGGGCCCGCGGGACTCTTATATTATTACATGTGATTTATCGCGCCGCAGGGACAGCCCTGTTTTGGAGATGATTAGCGGGTTTTAGGTGGAAGAAATTGGTAGAAATAGTTGTGATAAATTATAATTATTTATCGCCGAGAACGGCATAACCGACTTCAACCGCAGAATTCGAATAGCTCGCAGTTCGCACGAATCGATGTGTCATCTACGTAGTACTGTACCAGTTTTTTAATAGTCCACTGCAGGACGTAGGCCTACCCACCCACGAAGGGTGATTGGGCCATATCCCCCCAATGGTATATCCACCACGCTGACCCTGGGCTGGTTGGTGGATTCACATACGCCATCGAAGTTGCCTCACGATGTTTTTCTTTACCGAAAAGCCAGTGATGTGAAATTTCGTAAATAAATTCCAAAGTATTCTTTGTTATTGACCCGGGATTTGAACCCATGACCTCACGAAGGCCGGTATCATTACCACAACCAAACTGACTGACTGACTTATCAAGAACACCACGGCTTCATCCACGTAGTAATTTTTACATTATTGTTGATTTTTCAAAAATGGCTCAGCCGATTTCGATAAAATTTACGTATAAAACGTATAAAAAGTTTTTTTTAATCGGTTCACATATGGCGAAAATAACACAAAATATACACAAAAATAAATTACATACAGGCGGGCATAAAACCTCCTCTTTTTTAGAAGTCGGTTAAAGATGGTCGAAAAGTTCTCGAGTGGACACCGCGTGCCGGCGCGGGATGACCTCATCAAGACCACAGGATCGCGCTGGATGCAAGCCGCTTCCAACCGGTATTAGTGGAGATCTACATGGGACGTACATATGTCCAGCTGTGGACATTCTACAGCTTAAAAGACGACGACGTTTTGAAACGATTTTATAATGGCAACTTTGGAAAGACGATCTTGAAAACGATCGAATTAAAATCGAATCGTTAGGTAGAGTCGAGTCGGGAGCCGTTATTTTGAACAAGCTGCTGCTACATGTTTTTTTCCGTGTTAAAACCCTTCATCATCATACCAGTCAAAGGACGTCCACGGCTGGACGTAAGCCTTCAATATATATATATATATTTTTATTATTAAAGTACACAGACCAAGATACATTTGTTACAAGTTGAATATTTTTACAATCATCGTTAATCACAACTGATAATCACTATAAAAATTTAAAATTAATCATTTATCGTCAGAAATCTAAATTACAATAATTGCAACATTAGCCAGCTAATTCTAAATATGAATGTGTTCAGTGGCGCGTGTCCGATTACAATTCCAAATTTGAATAAAGACGTCAAAACCGCGACGTCAGCGGCTAATTTAAATTTGGAATTTGCATTAGGCCGAATCGTTTATTTTAATTTTCCACGCAGTTGATTCTGAATGGCCAGTAACAAAGTTTAGGAGTTGAATTATAAAATTAACGGTAACTATTTAATTGGTTAGCTATTCATTTACTTTTGTCAGCCACTTGTGGCCTGGAAACAACTTTTTAATTTTTTGAATTATTTCATTTCGATAGGTGGAAAATTTAAATTATTAGTGTTGAAAGAAAAAAATGCCTTCATAACCATTTCTATTGTTTGAACCGAGTCTAATATTGCTAAGCAAGTAATACATATATTTTTAAACGGATAATTGAATCAGATTAGGTTAAGGAGATTGGGTTAGTGTTCAAATAAAGCGAATTTTTTTTATAACCCAGAATTTTTCAGTCATAAATGTGTCCTAAATCTAGCCATTGTATAAGATTTCTAACCATTAAAACTTATTTTCTAATAAGTTGTTAAACTTATTTTCTAATAAGTTTTAAAGACAAATTATTATATTTACCAACTACAATAGTTTGCCAACAACGAAAATTTTATTGCTGACCAAATGTGTTTTCGGGTACTACTCTACAGCTGATTATTTGAATTATAATCAAAATTAACGTTTGTCTAGCTACATAGTAACACAAAGGCCAGAAAGTTGCCAGAAGGGAAGTTATTTACACGCTATTTAGCAATTATTTAACTCTGATTTGTGTACGGACACGTGAAACGCAACTAAATTAGCATAATCTCTTCAATGCAGCTCAAAATTACGCGCCGTATCAATTTCATTATCCCAGACATGATTAATTGGTATTTCAAATTGACGACAAATACGGCCATTATTAAATTCGAAAAAAAAATGAAACCGTAAGTAATTTAAAGTAAGTAACCTTTGTTTATACAATATACATCTGTCTAGATGGATAAACATAAACATTAATTCCGAAGAAAACGGCCCAGATCTTTGACAATGAGCGCGTACTTAGTATGTCAAACCTGTCAAAATTTGTATGGATAGGCACCAAATATGGACCATATTTGTTGGGCCGTTTTGCTCAGCTAATTGGGTATCTAGACAGATACATAATCAAAGTTATCTACTTTAGTATTATAGAAAATAACGAGGTCTTCGCGAAAAAAAATACTACGTGAGTACATGCTGCACTTAGTAAGTATTTGTTTTCGCAAAAATAGCTAGCATCAAAGCAACGAATTAAAACTTTAGACTAACTTAAATATTGTATGTTGTAATTTTATAATACTCGTGAATATAAATTTAGAGCATTTAAAGTAAATCTAAACAAGATGTTTCTCTAGTCAATGGAAATATTTGAAGAAATAACTGTGGTCATTACTATAAACTTATACCGGACTAATCTCGAATTTTTTAAGGGACCAATCTCGAAATGTTGTCATCAATCTAAGCTCCCCAAAGAGGTCCCCTATTAAATAGAGCAGAGCTATTATTTTACCAAACAAAACTTATCAAAAAATGAATCGCACCCGTCGAAGCAATTCATTTTGTAATTCCGTTTAGTTTTCCTTTATTGCATTCCCATACCACAGCGCGGCCGCAACGTGTACGTAATGACAAAATCATTGATATTGGTCGTGTCCTCCCACCGTAACTACTCTGCAATTATATGATCAATCATTCTGAGAAAGCGTACAAAAAATATCCACTAAGGATTGTCTGTCTAAAATGTATGCCAAGGTTTGAAGAAAATATCATTATTAGATACAGCGTCTTCGAGCAAATATCTACAGACACAGTCCGAAAGTGAAAGTAGTAAAAAAATGTTCATACGCCGTCATACATACTGACTTCGATATTTACATTAAATAATTCACAATGACCCGTTTTCCCGAATCTCGACGTTAAGTCACCTAATTAAGGCTTGTAACTGAGTACCTACACTGGTATCGCGCGGCGTTGTAGTCTGCTCACAATCGCCTTACGACTAAATAAAAAGCCTGCCCACTACGTAGTTTGGGCAAGATTTTGGATTGTGTCTCTAAATACTATATTTACTCGAGGTACCTACAGCGTCCATAACTTAGTGCAAGCTAAAGTTAGTATCATCGTCGTCATCGTTTCAGCCACAGGACATCTACTGCTGAAAATATACTGGGTGGAAACGGCTCACATCCAGCGCGATCTTTGCCTTGCCTTTTTCACCTTATGAGCGGACGTCCTACGCTGCACTTTCCATTACGTGGTATATGTTAATTATTTTGTGTAGTTACATAGCGATAACTAATATATTTTTTTATTCCTTATTTCAACGTAAGTATATTTTTGGTTCTTTTATGAGGGAGAAATGTGCCAAAACGTCATCCGTCGTCACTTGTCGTTTTCGAATTATGTACTACTTACAGAGATTTCTTTAAAATTAAAGTTCTTTATGAGCCCTAATATAAGAAAATTGAATTTTGAAAGCAATGTTTTGATGATATACGATTGTAGCTAAACTTAATTGGCCACACCAAAATATAAACCATTTTAGTTAAACTTAATTGGCCACACCAAAATAAAAATCATTTTATTTAAACTTAATTGGTAACACTAAAATATAAACCATTTTAGTCTAACTTAATTAACTTAATTGGCCACACCAAAATGAAAACCTTTTTTTTTAAACTTAATTGGCAACACCAAAATATGTCACTTTATGCGCCAAAACTTATACCTCGAAAGATGGCGACCCCAGGGACTTTATTAGCGTTGCCGTCGCACCCATTATACATTTTTAAACCGTATCCATATAAATTAGCGTCAACATCACCCCAGCGTAATATCAATCTTTCGCGTTAGTTGTTCGCGGATTACGTTACAAATAATATCATTTTGTACGGTGATTCGTTCTGAATGGTAGCACCTCTGCTGATAGCTTAGGAATAGGTTTGATACTTGAGTATAAATATAAAACAATAAATACAGAGGGTATTCTCTGCTAGGGTCATTTTTAGGGTTCCATACCGAAAAGGTTAAAAACTATTAAATTAATCCCTATGACTAAGACCCCGCTGTCCGTCTGTCTGATGTCTGTCACCAAGCTGTATCTCATGATTTATTTCATTGCTCATGATCCGTGATAGCTAGACATTACAAATTGTCACAGATGATTGTTGCCGCTATAGAAGCAAATACTAAAAACTTTGATACAGAGTTGTAAATTCACTTTAAAAATAATATTTTAACTAAAATAAAATAAATTAAGGAGGGCTCCCATACGGTACAAAACTCTTCGTACGCGAGTTCAACCTCGCACCCGGCTGATTTTTTTTTTCAATATTCTGGAGCCTGGACAGTGGAAATCTAGGACATCACCAACTTTTACTATGAAGCCCACCCCGAAATCACACTTTTTCTTTTTCGGTGAACTATTAAAATAGCTAACGTAGTACAGTATAGATAATTTTCGAGTATCAAAACCAGTTGATCCCCTCCCGAGTTATAACGAAGCGCTCCCCCAACCGTAGGGGAGCCAGTTTACTGTTTCTTTATTCCATTATGTTTTAAAGAGAATGTCATTGCTATCGGACAAGTGCAGCGAAAATCCGTTCCGAATTATGTACAATAATATGCGATGTGTTATTGATTTGTTGTGTTAGTCATTTTGGTATTAAATAAAATCGATTATTTATACATATACAGTACCTTCCATTATAAAAACACGTGTTTCGTTTTTTTTTGTAATTAATATATTTTTAGGCTAATTTCAAAAATTCTTCTGTTAACTTAGAATGACACAATTTGTGAATCCTGTTTTTTTTTCAAGATGAGTCACTAAATTAATAAATATAATAAAAATAGTACATTGAGATTTAATTTTAGAGTTATCTCCTGTATGCCATGCTATCTAAATAAGCAACAAGCCCAAATTTTATAGGTTTTAGGCTTTTTGCCTTCGAGCAAATATAGAGTCACAATCGTTCTACAAAAGTGTCCGAACCAAAACCCTGCCCAAGCTATGGACTACTTAATACTTTGACTTAGGGACTGTGGCTCTGTAGATATTTGCTCGAAGCTTTTTACACTTCAATTAGGTAGATACAGCATATTGATAGCTCTACGTTCTGATTTATCGTTCACGTTCAAATACTTCTCGCGTGATTGTTGAGGAAGAAAGCTTATTTGCGCACTATTAACAGTTTCAGTCAATTCTGTTGGCATCAAATAAACTTCCTCGTCGCTAGAATCATTCATTTTAGGTTTTTCACTTGTTTTCAAGTTTCTTATTTTTAAAACTTTTAACAATACGACATACATGATAAGAAAATGGCGCGCGCAAAGCAAATTAAAAAAAAAGTACAGCAAGAAGGTTCCGTGTCTGAGTTTTGAACAAATTAGAAAAGGTTGTATTATAAATTCGGCACCATGGAGGTAGAAATATCTAGTAGGATGGACTAGATATAAATCAGAACGTAGGGCTACTTTACTGAGTTTTTAACGTTATGTCTCTGCAACTTGGCATTTAGATAAATACCTATGTATCTAATTATAGTTTTAAATAACAAGTTTTTCTATCGAAATATATTTTGTATAGGTATTTGAAATCCGCTCCATGAATTTTCTTTTAGCTATATCAAAAAGGTGTCAGGAGATCCATTGTGCTATTTTGTAATGGGATAAACTCCTGTTTAATTTCTTTTTTAATGCTCCAATGCTTTTGTTTAGTTGATCATAATAGCAATAACTATGCCGCAATAAACATTGATAACATCAAAGAAGGGTGCTTCAAAAAACCACTAGTGTCAAGCGATCATATCTCCAAAACTTTCTATTGACATACGAAACAATTGTTTGGGGGATACGTCTAATCAAATATACTGGGGGATAAAACCAACTTAGACGTGACATCGACCATATATGGTAACATTTTCTTTTAAAGATAACTGTCAGTGTCGCTCAAAAAATGCGATTGGAGTGCCCCCGTCTGACGGTAGATATATATTGGTTGTATTCTAGTTTCTATCTATCCACGCAATCTTTGGCCAAATTGTGATTTGATACCTTCGCACCCCATGGATTAACAAAAGTATCTTTAGAATCGTGTCACAATCAAACAATTGGTTATTTACGAAGCATCTCCAGGCAACCTTGTGTGATATTATTTCGACAGAGTACTAAAACGTCGACTTTTTTTAGCGGAAGAAATAATATGACAGCGTAGTGTGATGATAATCTTTATAACATTGTCAATGGCAACTGGAGGGGGTCATTATTTTGGTGTTGGAATGATTTAGGATATAGGTGCCTACCTAAGTAATTAATTTTTTATCCGCCCATCTCGGAAAGAGTATTTTTGCTCTTCGAAATCTGAGTGCAAAGGCCGTTTTTATCCGCTAGAGGGTAAAGTAAAATTGAATTTAGAGCATCGTGTGCACTAAGTTTGTGAATACAAAACATTAAACCTATTTATTTCTACCTCCATGGTGCCGAATTTATCATACAACCTTTTATAATTTGTTCAAAACTCAGACACGGAACCTTCTTGCTGTTTTTTTTTTAATTTGCTTTGCGCGCGCCATTTTCTTATCATGTATGTTGTATTGTTAAAAGTTTTAAAAATAAGAAACTTAAAAACAAGTGAAAACCTAAAATATATGATTCTAGCGACGAGGAAATTTATTTGATGCCAAAAGAATTGACTGAAACTGTTAATAGTGCGCAAATTCCAACCTTCTTCCTCAACAATCACGCGAGAAGTATTTGTAACAGTGCGGTATGTAGACGACTTTAGTCATTTCCTGGCTGAGGTGGGATGAAAAGATACGGTTGCACTCGAGTGCAAAGATTTTTTATCTTGTGCTCTTTTGATTCCCTCTCTAACGCTCAGGATTCTAATCGTTGAATCCTTCGTTTGCTCGGTCATCAAAATTGAGCACGCGGTTAAATTCAACTTTGCACTCTTGTATAACAAATAACTATTATGACCAAGTGTCAGTGGCAGTGACCAAACACTGCTTGTTCTTATTTGGTTATTTAGATTTCTATAGGAATTTTAAATGAAATGCATGGCGAATTCCAAAAGAAAAATTAACTTATACAAGTTACGCCTTCTGATACCCAGGACACTAAATTAGCGAAAAATTAAGTTTAGGTACACTAGGTAGCCTCCCAGTCAGTACGTTCTATCGAGGTAGGTAATTCTTTCTGCCTTTCTGAACATTCTTCCTCAGACAAAATCCTATAAAATCTTCTAAAACTGATATTTGACGACCCTGAAGCTAAATGGGCGTTGCTCTACATAATTTTGAACCGTGACGATGATCAGACAATCGTTTTAACTTAATGAAGTCGCGGCGAAATTCGACTTCCAAACTTTGTTCTCAATTACTTAACCGCTCTCTAACATCTTCCACATTGTTTGAACAAGAAAATCATTTCTCCCCCAAAATTCCCGCTCTTTGATTAACTTAAAACGTAAGCAAAATAATGGGGGAGGGAACGGGAGCAATTACAAAAATTATATTTGCACAATGAGTTTGCTGATCGTGTATTAATAACGTTTTGATTCCTCTATCGGCAGCCATGTTTGTTTAGCTGTCAAACTTATTTTGGCGGGCGCATGCCTGACACGTGACCATAGAGTAACGTTATAATCTAATTGCAACGAAACGCATCGTTGGCTAATCGCGGTTTTTGTTTAGATGAGAAGTTTTTTTTTATAACGTTGGGAGAAGAGTTCTCACAATGTACCTGTTTTTAATATGGGAACGTGAAGTTAGCAAATCCTTCCAAAAATATCGCTTGCATTTTCTACGGTAAAATATGGCACCCAACGTGGGTCTTAAGAATAAAAGTTGAAGATTATATGAATATATCATGACCACAAGCATTATCTACCGATATTTAACATTATCAATCATGGTATTTTTTTTCAAAGTTTCCAATTAAAATCATGTGTACAATAACAACATCACCACGACCATTATTATGATTTTTATTTTGAGTGCTTTCCACACTAGGTTTTATTAAACCTAGTGTGGAAAGTACCCAAAATAAAAATCATAATATTGATTTAGCAGCGCGTCATCTCTCGTCAATCTTTAGAAGTTCTAATAACTTCTAGTTGAGTAATAACCTGCCTATTACGGGTATCACAGGTGGCGCCACCAACGCTATAAGTTGGTGTAATGTAAGCACTTCAAGAATTTGAAGCTTGCGTAGGAGGCGGGCTGGCTCAGTTGGTTATAGCGTCGGGCTAGTGATCCGAAGGGGCAGGTTCAAATCCTGCGTTCGCTTCAGATTTTTGAAGTGTTTATCACAAAGATCACCACGACCATCCAAATTTTCTCACTACTTATCTCAAAATTATTTAATTCCTCCGAATTACACTTGCACTGAATGGTTTTTAAGTTCTTAAATAAACCTTTTTGTATAAAATATCCGGTAACATTATCGGGATTTTGGAGGTGGTCCTACTATAGAATTAGGTATAAATATAACAATAGGTATCACAGAATAACGCGTCCGTCGTCTAAAAAAAACAGTATTTTGCTGCCTCATAATAACTAATGACGTAAATGGTAGGCAGTCAAGCACTGAGTAGGCCGTAAATACGTGTATGTAGGTGGTAGCCTAGTAGGTACGTCTATTTGAGAGCGGCTCAGCTATTAATTTACATACTAATTTATCTTGTAATTAAGTACGCCGCAAATTGCTATCTCAGCCTTTAATAATCCTTTCGCACCGTCCTGGAGCGCTATTGTACTGATAGACTGTTATGGATATACCCACCTTATTTATCATTATTTATTACGAGCCTTGGTCACCTTCTACATGACAATTTAATGAAAACCATAAAGAAAAAGATAAGAAGGAAAGATGGAAGGAAGGAGAGGAAGGGGAAGTCCGCGCAGAGCATTTCTAGACCAAATTAAAGAAAAGGTAGATGTCATGTCGTATAGGGAGGTGAAAACACTAGCAGAAGACCGCGAGCCATGGAAGATGCTCCACTGACCGAAGAGCCTTGCTCTTAAATTAAAGTGATGATTACGAGGCTGTTCTGTCCCACAGCTGGGAAAAAGCCTTCCTAATCTTCTTCCAATCTTCACTTTGTAACAAGTGGAACCTTGGCGATTAGGCAGTAATTTAAAGTGACATCGGAGAAAGTATGGAAGTTTTTCGGTATTGTACTGTCAATGGCCTTTTAATAGTTAAACGTAGACGTAGATGTACGTTCAGCAGATTCCGAAAAAATGTGGGTAGCCACGAAGAGTGGTTGGGCCACATCCACCACGCTGGCCTTGTGCGGATGGAACCACTAAGTCATTGAATTTCTTCTACGGATGTATTCAGATTGCCTCACAATGCTTTCCTTTAGAGAAAAACCAGTGATGTGAAAATGTACACTAAGTTACAATGAACACAGTCTATACCGAGTAGTTCTTTTAGGATCGGGATATTAACTCAAGACTTCAACGTTGCAAGGCGTTGCTACTAGAGCTACTAGAGCTTTTTCACTATTTTCCTAGTTTTTATAAGTCTGCGCTTGACTTGCGACTGTTACTTACTAGGTAGATTAGTTAAATAGAAATACAGCAACTGAGAAATGAAGCCGTATCCTTATTAATCTCGCTCTTCCAGAGCTGTTGTTGACACCTCCCGGCAGACAGAGATGAGAGCTATCTGCATCACAAATGCCCGAGCCGCGTGATAACTGAGGCACAAATATTACAGTTTACGGCTACTGCTAACTTACAGAACTATAACTACAGAAATAGCGAAAAAAGTTGTTTTGTTTTGTTGAGATATCAATGTTATCAGCGTTACCCTAGTCTGTCTTTCCACTGAAGTACAACATAGGAGTCTTTAAAACTCGAGTAATACCGCACATCTGCTTGACATCAGACAGAAAGTGGTTAAAGGCAAACCTATATTACATTAAAAAATGTGTTCGTTGTCTAAAGAGACACTCCATATTACTCGGGCACTGAAAAGCAGATGACACAGAAATGAAGCCATGTCCCCGTTAACATAGCGTGTCCAGAGCTGGCGTTGACACGTCCCGCCAGACAGAGATTAGCTATCTGCATCACAAACGAAGTCTCGCTCGGCGACTGACGTCCGAGCCGCGTGATAACTGCGGCACAAATATTGCAGTCTGCGGCTACTGCCAACAGAATTATAAACTCCCTAGTATTCGATCACCAATTCCTTACTCGAGCAGACCATATCAGATACTTATGTGGCAAATGAAGCCAGCCATACCCCCGTTAATTTAGCGTGTCCAGAGCTGGTGTTGACACGTCCCACCAGACAGAGATTAACTATCTGCATCACAAACGGAGCTTCGCTCGGCAACTGACGTCCGAGCCGCGTGATAAGTGCGGCACAAATATTGCAGTCTGCGGCTACTCCCAACAGAATTACGAACTCCTGGTACTCGATCGCCAATTCCTTACTTGAGCAGGTCATACCGACATACTGTTGCTGAACCTAAGCTAATTTTGCAAACCTACAAAGTCCTGTGCGAGTGCCTTATCAGGTACTGTATCTGTGTTTGGGGTAGTGCAGACAAAACACATCTAATAATGGCTGAAAGAGCAACGCGCTGTTCTTAAGGTTATGTTGTACTTACCCTTTAGACACCGTACCACAGAAGTTTTCGAGGGCCAATGTTCTGTCAGTTCGTAAAATTGTTATCTATGAATGTAATTATGTATGTATGTATGTGAGAAACTGTACGTGTCATATAAAAGAGCCTTATTGGCACATGCTCAAACAGGTTTTTGATTATTTTTTTTAATGTATGACGAGAAAAGGAACAAAAACTTTTTTGTCGATGATTATGAGATTTAAACAACTTACTTCCCAATTTTGTAAAATTTTCTGGATTTGTACGGAACCCTCGGTGTGTCTATTCGGCAAGAGAAAACATTGTGAAGAAAAATTCACACGTCCGTTGTAGAAAGAATTCTATGGCGTTGTTTATTAACGAACTTGCACGTAGGCTTCCCTACTAAGTTCAAAAGAAATAAGTATCGTATCTATTTATTAAGCTTCTATAATGACTAGTACATAGGATGAAAATTCTATTACTTCAATATCTTGTCAGTTTATTAGATATTCCTTGATTTGGTCAGTTCCCTTTGTGCCGACCCAAACCTTGTCATTAGAAGTTTGAAGTCTTTGAAGATCTGGGAGGTTGAATTGTGAAGATTTATAGTTAGAAGCATTGTTATTGAAATTGACTTATCAACTACTATTTGGGCCGTTTGGTGTTGAAATTATGGGTCCGTTGGCACCGAGAGCTAATCTGGCTTTCCAAAATCTATCCAAGTGTTCGGAGGACGCGATGCGTGAGCAAATTTTTTTGGAAAATTAATCAATAAATAATTAAAATCTATAATTAGAAATACCATAAGATACGATTTAATGAGAGGCCTAATTTTTCAAAAACTTTAAAAATAATGGACGCTCAGCCATAAGATTAGAATGAAAAGACAATTATAAAGGAACAACCTAGCAGCACAAAATGAATAGGGCTGAAACGTTGATGATTACATCCTAAAAACAAAAGAAAGAGCAAAATGAAGTAAGTACTTATAATTTAATTCTCCCAGACAAAAAAAAAGCTTATGACCCCTTTAACATTCACAATTTAGCGTCGTGGGCTGGGACTACCATTAAAAAATTCACGCGCTTATGTTGCACAGTCTTACGTTGTGTATAATATTGGTGTGAAATTCCATAACCATAATTTAAATCCCGATTTCCATCAGATCTATATTTGCCTCAGATCAAGAAAGTCTCAAGTCTCTTTTGTTCTAAATACAATTCAATAAATAAGTGTCGAAACTATGATGAAACTAAAACACGAAAACTCTCTCTGGAAAAGAATAGACACTAATCAAGATGAATTAAAAGTACAATCAAATTATCCCAGACTAAGAAAAATAACTCTACGTAATCGCGCTCTTACGCTCACGTCGTACAATAGGTGTGAAATCCCAAAACCGTTTTAAAATCCCCGTTCGATTGGAACGTCCCATCGCATCTATATTCGTCGCAGGCCGAGGAAGTTTGCGGCGGCGGCCATCCGTGAAATGGGACCTCTTACCGTATATCGATCCCGCCTCCGCCATGAAAGGAATTAATAGACCTCCGTTTGATAGCTCGTGTGTACCATCATCATCTTCAGCATGTAGGATATTTGTCAACTCTTGAATCCTTCATTTCCATTTACTTACTACCAGCCGGGTTCGGCAGGATGTCGATTCATGTGGTTGCAAGTTACGTGAGTTAGTAAAGCTTATTGTATATCTATGGATCTACTTCTACTCTACTTTTTCAGATACACATGCAGTCTCTACTCTAAAATCATATACTCTGGAACTTTAGAGTTCTTTGTAAAACTAATAATACTATCTGCTTTCAGAAAATCACTATCAGCCATCAGAGGAGTTAGTCCAGGCTTACACGTAAATTGAAACTACAGCTGTTTCCGTGTGGCTCTATACATTTTTGTATAGCACCCCTGGCGGAAACGAGGAAGAACTAACCAAAATGTATGGAGCCACATGCGAACGCGAGAGTTTAAGTAAACTACGCAAAACCTGGACTAAGGGCTCTGGATCGTTTCAGTTTGCTCATCTTTAGTGCATAATAACAATTTGTTCTTAAGAACAATATCTGCTTGCACATGTAGGAAACAACAAGCAACAAAAACTTGTCTAGTCAGTTTGAGTGTCTAACTGATTCATAGTAATGCGACGATTTAAAACTCCCGATAAACGTCCCTCATCGACTAATACGATAGAAATCCAAAATCCTCCACTCCAGACCCATTATGATCGTTTTAAAAAGCTTTTAAAGCAACAATAGAGCGGCACGCGACCGTCCGTCGCGACGGTCCGACCGCGACTGACTGCATAATTTTTAATCACACGACCGAGTAAGCAGCTAATACGCTAGAACGCGAGATATTGAGGGTAGTTATAGCTTAACTGGCGGGAAAACGGGATGGGCTTTTGTTGCGTTGCCGGAACGAATCTTCTTTATATTCTGATTGCCTGGTATGTTGCTTAGATTACTTAATTTTTTTTTTGAATATGTGTGTTATTTGCAATTGAAGCACAATGTATTCAACTAATAAATGAATTGAATACCTACTAGATACTAAGATGAGCGACTTTTTGCCTGTGTACCCACATTTTGATATTTACTAGCTGATTTTCAGACTTAAGATTTGATGTTCCCTGGACTACAAAGTCCAGGTCCAAACATGTTCAGTATTGTTACTTCCATTACCATGACTCCGTGCTATTTAGTTTTTTTTAAGTAGATTATGGCTACAACTGTCCACCAACTCGCCTGATGGAAAGCGAAGTTATAGCCGAAGATGGAGTATATTATAAATTAGTACCTATACATTAGTACATATATAGTATTATGAAGTAGCACGTTAATCTATACATGTATCTACCTACTGTTGGGCGCCAAAATTAAGTCCTTCCTAAACGATAGCAATTGCTATATACTAAAATGATATAGTAATGGGTATACTAAATTCCTTTTAACGTAACGTTTCCATGTTTCCTAATAAAACTACAGAACATAATTTTATAAAGTGTTCCAAGAAAACTCATGTGAGTTCGTTTCCAATCTGTTAGAATTTGTACCGATAAGTGTTTAGCCGGTCCGAAAGGAGAGCCATCGAAACGGGGTATTTTTATTTGGACCGCACGGTGTTGGTTCAGGGAAATTGGTTTAACCGAGCTGGGTAAATACTTGTCTAGTAATAAGTGCACGTGTGAGACGGTGTAAGTATATTTTAGAAGTTTAGCTTTAAGTTTATGTTATTTGAATTATTAGGTATGTGATACTTAAGACTGCTAGTTGCTGCACTAGTTTAATTAGGTAAGGTTTTTTGATATGCTATTTTATAATTATTAGGTCAAGTGGCTAAGAATTATGAACCTTGGAAAATAAAATAATAAAATAGACAATACTCGTAAAGAGTTTATACCTATCTACTACTTAAGCCAATTGATAAATTATATTCAGTATGTCCAGCTGTCATTGTCGTAGACGGTCGTTTAAACTACTCGTTCAATGGATCGTTCAATGGTGAACTCATATAATATACGCTATTGTAGGATGTAGGTTCTAAATGATTGTGATTAAGTGATACTAGATTCTGATGAGGATATAAATAAACTACCTGAGAATCATGTGACTAAAGCCGTTACGTAATGCAGCATTTTGTATTATTTAATATAAATTTTGCGTCTGCCTTAAACGTATGTTCCCAGAAAAAAATAAGTGCGTTCACAGTTCCCAGATCCAGTTGAACCTTATCGTGGGACTTTATCTCCAATAAGTGCACCCCCTCAAATACCAACAAATACCTACTTTACAACACAAATCTACTTACAAGCTGCAATCCTTATGGAGTACAGAATACCCGTGTCCCAACGCTTTTGCCGATCACTTTAAACTAGACATGAAATACCTACTTCATTACAAAACAGAAATAGATACAACATAAGTTATACAGAGATAAAATAAAGTGGCTGTGACGATTTTAACGACAATATTTAAATAGAGCTTTTCTTTATAAAGGTGACGTCCATAAGTGGTATATTAATATTCAGAGAAAAATCGAACCAAGATGATATTTCCATCATTTGAAAGCTTGTTTTATGGGCTGCCCAAAAATATTTAATTTAGATTTTTTCAGCCCTCCATTTTTTTTAAATGTGAAAAATATATTGTATGAAAAATAACAATACAGCTTATTACATTTTCTAGTTTAGCAACGATAAAGTGCTTCTATCGTTATTTTACTTGCATTCGTAGCTGATTCTTTCACATTCATCATTTAATTTGCTAAATTTAAAAATTATAACCTACCAGTGTGACCAGTTAGTAGATACAATGTGACAAAAAACACTTTAAAAGTGTGTCTAATAGGTGAAAATGCTTTTATTTAACAATTTGGAGATTACTTAATCAGGGTTGCTAGATTTAAACTACCTATTGAGCCAAATATATTTATGTATCCTAAAAAATTCAAAATTAACTTTAAAAAAATCGGAGGGCTCTTTTTTGTTTTTAACTGTTGTAATAGACTCAGAAAAACATGAACTTTCTCGAAATGTAACGAGTGTTGTGGTTAGAGTTTTTGATTATTATTATACCAGCCTCCATACATTTTGTAGACATGTCCTTTATGTTTATTATACAGGGTTATTTCTAACCAATTAGCGTCCCCTTAGGGGCTTATTCTGTACATTAAAACTAACAAATTTTGTTCTGCGAATTTTGTCAAAAATCAAAAAAATACGTTCCTACGTAAAAATCGTATACCCGCGACAAAATGTATGGAACAGCTGATTTTTTTTTCCTATAGGAGAATTCCACTGTGCAGTATTTTCGAAAAAATGCGTTTTTATGCCAATTCAATTTATTTCAAACGTTACTTTATTTCTATATTTAAATTATGAAGGCGTACCAAAAGAGTAGATATTGATGAGTCATGTATGAGAGAGAATAAAATTGATGTTGACAATATGTCGAAAGTGAAGTAGCGAAAGGAAACGTGCTGTGCCGGAGCTTCCGGATCTACCTAGTGGGATTAGGACAAGAAGATGACGACTATTTCTAGACTTGGTCCAGCATCATTGTGCAACTAATAATTGTCTTTTAATAAAATCTTTTACTACTTACTACTTTTGTACTTATCTTTTAATAAAATTAAAAACAATTATTTATTTCGACCATAAACATCATAGTTATATCTATTTTAACAAATCATTAACAATTGCATACAAGACATAAGCACACTAGACATTAGTATCGTAGTTTGGTTACGTCTATATGTTACTCAGTACATGAATCATACAACAGTGAGTCAAAACTATCCGCGAATACGTTCAAGTATGGTGCTGTAGCTGACCCGGACCCTGCTCCCTGTAAGTACTCTGTATTAATCTAATAATATGAGTTGTCTATAGAGTTGCCTTCTCCATGCAAAACGGTCTCAAAGACGCAGAGGGCCGGCCTGTTAAAACGTTAATCGAATCTGAATGTAATGGGATTTCTTTCTTGAGGGGACATCGGCAAAGGATTCATTTATATCAATTTAAATGGGTGCGAGCCGCTTTATTGTGTCGTGCAAATATAGGGTTATACAATGGTGATTACGATGATGATTGATTGATGGGGCTTATTGTAGAGTTAAGTTTTTATTCGTAAGTTTGATTAATTAGGTAGGTAATAAGGGTATAGAACGAGGTGTTAATTTATGAGTCTTAGAGCTGAATTTTCATTTTAAATAAGCCTAATATGATGGAGAAGCGATTTCTTGAGAGACCAAGTCAAGTCTGACTGATTGAGAGCACATTCAATTGGTTAACACTACAAAGGCAAGGTTTATTCTTAATAATGCCCATAATTTGACGTAATCATGGTTAATTTTAAATAGTCGTAACAATACCTTCCTACTTGAAATTAACACTGGTGGGTACTTTATTACTAATATTAGTGGATCCTATTGAGTTGTAGAATGCAATCTAATTCCTTTACATTTTTGTTGATCGTAAAAACAATTATGTCTCTTTTAAGAATAAAATCGTCTTTATGCCAATTCATGAGTTCTTTGAGTGAGAGTATTTTCTGTATGATAGCTGAAATTGTCGTATGTAATGGTTTTACAATTTATATAGGTATCGAGGTAAAAGTTACATTATGGATAATAATAACACATGTAAAATGTAAGTCTCACAAAATTGTCAAAACAAAAAGTTGAAATTGACTTTTATGATCTGTGGTTATCTCTATTTCTCACCATCGTATACAAAATACATAGCTTTATTGAATTGTGTATGTGTTTTAAGATCTTCAAAAATAGCATCCCAATTCCAATCGCCAGGATCGACACAGATAGCGGATAGAACGACAGGCTTACATAAAACCCCGCTGCAATCGACACCAAAAAACGACAAACGGGAGCCAACCGATTCTTTGGCGCGTTTTTTATCACATCACCCATGTTCGCCGACCGATCTAATCCGGAGTTTGTTTTTCCCTGTCCCGATATCCTGTAATATATGTGAGACTGACCAAGTGTGCGAATAATGAAGAATAAATGATAAACCCTCCCCATTTAAGCACCGTAGTTTTTATATGAGCTGAAAATCCGAAGACGGTAAGCACGAAGATAAAGCGGCCTGAGCGCAAACATCAAAACGTTTTTGACTATAAATACGAGTAGATAGATATAGGGAATAAATTTCAAAATATGAAACGGTAGGTACCTATGAGCGCACCAGTTTGTGCATTCTTCTCTCTAAGCACTGGGATCTGCAAAAGAAACGCACTGGAGCTCTTTTACGACAATAAGACCACACGGCGTTTTCGTCCTTGTCTAGTTAGTTTAAATGGATAGCAAGAGCCCAATCTCCAACCATCCACAAGCATTGAGGTCCCCTTTTAGGCCTGTACCCTTAGAGGATACCGGTGCCAAATTAATTTTGTTGCTCCAGCATCAGGACCAACATATTTATAAAATCTTCCTCGTGGAAAGAAAAATCTTTATAGTTTTTATCGCTTCACTGTTCACTCATCTAATCTGAAGTTTGTTTGGCTCGTCATCCCGCCCTGTAATGCATGTGGGACTGGCCAAGTGTGCGAATTAAAAACCCCTGAGATAGGGTGCTGGGTTTTTGGACGGGCCGTTCTAAAGGAGCGATCTACTCGTGGATTGCATGTTTTTGGATTGCATGCATATAAAACATAAAAAGTTAAAGACAGTGTTATCTAATAAAATATTCAGTTACAATTGCCCGAAGCATAATGCAAACATAGTGAAACAGGTATTACTGTATCTACCAAATTATTGTATCGGTTGTAAAAATGTAGTGTTTGGTACATTAGTACTTAACCAAATAAGTACTTTAAGGTTAGGGTTTGGTATAATAAATTACTAGTTTTGCCCGCGGCTTCGCCCGCGTGAAATTTAAACTTTTGAGCTATCTCCTAGAAACCTTTTATTTTTACGAGATAAAAAGTAGGCTATGTTATTTTAAGACCGTAGAACTATAACCAATGGGATAAATCAAGTCCTCCCGTAACCCGTTGCTCCGTTGCAGCGTGACAGAACAACAATCCCACAAACACACTTTCGGATTTATAATATTAATAGTAAGGATAAGAATATATTGTTAATAGTATGATTATGTTGCTAATATCGACTGCCTCGGTGGCTCAGTGGTTAGTGACTCTAACTTCTGGATCAAAGAGGCGTGGGTTCGATCCCCACCCAGGCCAAATATTTATGTTATGTGATGAACATAAGTGTTTGCTCTGTGTCTGGGTGTTATTTAGTTACTAAGCCCGAATACAGAGGCGCCAGCGTACCTAACTATATTAGCTAAATAGCATAGTTCTGTTTCTTTTTCACCTTAGGCATTCGATAGAGAGAAAGCATTTTACGTTGCTAATTAATTTACGCTGGCGCCTCTGTAATCGGGCTTACTATCTAATACAAGTGTGTATTTAAAAATAAGTATATATAGTATATCAGTCTCTGGCAGCCATGTCACAAGCTTTGCTTAGTTTGGGTCAGAGGCCGTGTGTAAGATGTCCCAAAATATTTATATTTATATGCTCTGTTAACGCATATAGGTAGGTACACTAGGTACATGGACTCCACCCAATAGGTGAATAGACAATCAGACAAGATTGCTCTGGATGCCAGACGCATACCTAGTTAAATCTAGTCCTATTGTATTGTTTCTTTAGACGAGTACCTAACATATTCTAAGGAACATTTCGATTAAGTATCTAAGAAGTATCCCCTGTAGGTACCCAACTGAGTCCAAAAGTAGACGTCCTCAGATGATGTTAAAAACCTCTCTAAAGTAAATAAAAACTACACATCTAACGCGAGCTTCGTAAGTCCGTAAACAGTAAACACGTAGAAAGTGTTGCCAGGACGGGAATACGTTCAAATTAGACAATTTTCATGCACCGCTCGCCGCCAGTAATCCATTTAGCGATTTCGCGCCAATTAGCGCGTTGCTAGGCAACCGACACAATGCCGCCACGGTTCGATGGCCGACGGGATAGTTCCTTGTTTGCTAGTTTTACCGTAATAAAGTCTTGTTGCTAACCAGAGCTATAGATACTTACGTATACAAGGCTATCTGCTTGACCTGTACCTACTAAGCAAGCCGAAAGGGGGTGCTTAAGGTGACGCATTGATAAACTATTGTTTCGAAAATCGAGTACCGCGCCCCTTCACTTGGACAAAGGAGTTGGTAAACTTTTTATATGGAAGGCGGTCCTTGAAAACCGGCAGCGATGCGAGCTATATTAATGTTTAGTTCCATATTTAAGAATATTATTTCACGCAAAAACATATTTTTGTGTATCACCGTTTTATTATAATATCTCTTTTTTATTTCACTAAGTAGAAAATATTTAGACTGAACTGGTAATACTAAGAGGAGGTCTACGTAGTCTACGTATCAGACAGGAATCTTCAAACAACCAATAGCGGGCTGGTATTTTAGAGTTTGACATTTATTTATTTTTTAAAACATGGCGACCAGCCCTCTATTGGTTGTTCAATATTGACAATGTCATTTCCTTTTGCTGTTTCTTAATGTCACTGTCAGGTTTTTTTTCAATTTAGGCTTAATGCAGTTATTTGGTGTAGCACATAGTTCATTTTTCTAATGTTTTTAGAACCCATTTGAAAATTAAATGGCGATGAAAAAAATTCTAAAAAATATGTCTTTGAAAAGATAATTATGTAAGCTTTCTATTGGTATAACTTTTGTTTCTGCAAGATTTCAAAACCCGCATCTTTTCCATATCCTTTTACGCGGACGCGCTCGACAGGATTGCGCCAAAGCGGCGCGGCGGGCGGCAGTGAGTTTTTAATTAATTACTCATAATGTACACATTAAAAAAATAACTTCTCGGTTTGTGTAATAGAAAAGTGATCAGGCTATTTTATTCGTAAAAAACAATGGGGTGTTGTCGCTGATAATTCTGAGTATTCGAATTATTAAACTTTTTTTTGGTGAGAAGTTTGTAAGTTTTTAGGGTTCCGTACCTCAAAAGGAAAAAACGGAACCCTTATAGGATCACTTTGTTGTCCGTCTATCCGTCTGTCAAGACCTTTTATCTCGAGAACGCGTAAAGTTAACGAGTTGAAATTTAAACTGTATACGTATATTCACGGTATCTTGCAGTTGTAAAAAAAACTGTACTTCTCAGTTAACTTAGAAAAAAGTTAGAGCTGTTTATGTCGTAAAAAACCGCATATTTCGACACTCACAAAAATCAAAACCTATAGAGTACTTCCCGTTGACCTAGAACTATAAAATTTGGCAAGGAGCATTGTCTTAGAGTACACATATAGGAATAAATCTGAAAACTGTACATTTTTAATTTAATCACAAAAAATAGGGCCTCAAACCTCAATGCAAAAGAAAGTGGGCTATAATTTAAAAGTGAATTAATTGTATCATGTGGGGTATCATATGAAAGATATTTTAAAGCACAAGCTAAAACAGATTTTCACTTATTTTTGCGATGTTTAATTTTCGATCAATGACGAGAAATGTAAAAATATAATTAAAGTACGGCGCACGACGCTCCACACAGCCACGAGTACATCTCGTGACACGACGTATTCGTATATAAGCCGTCAGTCCCGGCGCGACACTCAGTCTTGGTCGGACTGCGCGCATCGACTGCGCTCGACACCCCCATTGGGAAATGGTATGTGGCAGCAGGCAGGCGCTGTCGTAGTGGTCATACTTACTTACCCGGCTAGCATACGGACCACAAAATAATTCTATCGACGTGTCAGAATAAGACAGAGTGGCCGGGCTAGCATCTCAGACCAAATAAAAACAAGACAGAATGTGTGACTCAAGTGAGGCCGATTTTTTATACATGTGGTGAGCGAGACTAGCAAAAGCTTTGTTTGTGTGTATGTTAATGTAGCATCACTAGCATACGGACCACGAAATGATTCTATCGACGTGTCAGAATAAGTTTCACATTTCAATAAAACTCTTTTTAGTGGTCGTATGTAGGTCTAGTAGGAGCGGGTAATGGGTGATATCGCTTTTTACCGACTTCCAAAAAAGAGGAGGTACTATGTTCATGTGTATATATTATTTAACTGATTTAAAAAACCTTTTTTATTTCAAAAGGGTAGGTATACTCCCTAGGTGATCTCATTTAAATTTTATCATTTTATCGAAATCGGCTGAGCCGTTTCTGATAAATCAACCTACACGGACGACACAACGATTTGTGCAAACTGTTTGAATTTTGTACACGGTAGAAGTCGGTGGTGCTATTTTTAGCGAAAAATAATTACATATACATACCTATATCAAAATATCGTATCGAAACTACTTACATAATATATCATATCGAATTTTGAAACTAGTTATACAACATATCTATTTAACAGGGCTTAGAACTGGATGCATTAATTTTATAATGTAACATCATAAATTAAGATGTTTCTTTGAAAAGTGCAGAAATTTTCAGATGGATACAGGATTATTTCTAAGTAATTAGCATCCTTTTAGGGTCTTATTCTGTACATCAAAACTAACAACTTTTGTTCTATGATGATGAACTAATAATGAACAACTTTTATACTAAGCGCCACACAAATCGGCGGATGGGAAGTTATGCGCAGCGTTCTGCGCAAAAGCCAAAATATAGGTTAGCGCGGGCACACCCTCCCGCCAACATCATGCATCCCGCGCGCTCCCTACGCCCGAGCTCACTACTTCGCCATTTGTATAGGCATTGTGCACACATGCGCAATAATTAGCTAATCACGGTGAAGTGTCATCTGCGGCTAACTTCTCATCCGTCGATTTGTGTGGCGCTTAGTATACTGTGGCAACCAACTACGAAATCGCAAAATAAAACCGATGCGACGTCTGTAAAGTGAATGACAAGCTGCGCCAATCCCCACTTGTCATCATCGCTGACTTATGAATTAGCTACTCTCTTCGTGTTCACTGACGCCATTAAGTTTGATTCGGCCTATACCAAGATCATAATTAAGGAATACACCTGTCATGTGTGTATTTTTATAAGGTACAAAATAGTGCTTCCACAGACAGTACAGCGGGGTAAGGGTAGGTATAGAGCAAAAATTGTGTGGCTCGATACTTAAAAGTGAACTTTATTAAACTGATAATAAATCTATACAATACTTCAATATGTTTTCTCGATAGAAACACTAGTTTGTCTGTCTGTCCGTCCTTCTGTGTGTCACCTTCCATCTCGAGAACGCGTAAATATATTGAGTTGAAATTAAAACTATATACGCAAATCTATGGTTTCTTACAGTTGTGAAATATCGAACTTGTCGGTTATCATGAAAAAAGTTAGAGCCGTTTAAGTCATAAAAACCGAATATTTCGACAATCACCAGGGAATCAAAACCTACAAAGTTATAATAAAGGGTCCAAGTTTTAAAGGGAGTTAATCGTATCATGTACCTATCATATGAAAGAACTTTATTAGCACGAGAATAAAACAAGTTTTAATTCTTTTTACGACATCTGACTTTCCATTTATAATGAAAATTGTAAAAATAATCATTAATTTTGACCTTTTGGTGCGTTTTAAAGGACTAACGCCATGTAGTATACTTTCGCGTTAACAATCGATGACCAGCTTCGCCCTAAGGTTCCAACTAAACTTAGTTCCCGATTTTCAGGATTTGTACGGAAGCCTCGGTGAGCGAGCCTGACTCGCACTTGTCCGGTTTTTTTTAAATAATCCGGTTACTTTTCAAATTTTTTCCGGTTCGTGAAATTTTTCAAAAATTTTCCTTATCTATGAATTTTTTTAAATTTGAATCAATATCATTCGGCACATTCAAAATTACTCGTTTTCGTGTTCCTCGGCCTAATGCGTCATCTTAAGACCATCATTATAAACGTCTATTACTACTGAGCCAACCCGTAATTCGAGAAAAAACAACTGCTCCTTACAAAATTGCACCTCAGAATCAACAAAAGGACAACAAGAAAAGCTGTTTTTTTCTCCAAATCTAAGTTGGTCCCATAGTGAAAGTTGTTAATGGTGGTCTGAATCGCCCCTTTAGGCTTAGTACACCAGTTCTGGATAACCCTGTACACTATAGGTAGGTAGATACTTATATTTTTCGATCGTTCTCTACTTTGACTTTTTATTCGATTAAAAATGATTTCAAAGATTTGCAATAGATACCTACTTCGGCACTTACTATCTGAAGAAACTTTCACTTTTTTCTGATACTAAACTGTTTTTTCAGCTGAAAACGAATATGTCTCAAACTCTATGTATCACTTTTTCTTTTTTACCTACTTATTTCGGTACATTTTATCAACACAATTAAAGCTTTGCACGTTGTAAAAAAAAGAAAAATACCTATTATAAAAGTGAATCTAGTTCACATAATAAGTATAAAATTCTGAGATCAAAAAATCTATTTTCGTCGAAGATGAAGACCGTGTATTGGTAAGTGCTGCTAAGGACAATCACTCACGAGGTAGACATATTACCTCATAATGACCACAGAAATTTACAGGATTATCTGCTTGCCTTAGAGTAAGCTGAAAGGGGAAATAAAAAACAGTTGTAATCGCAATTCGATATCGACAAAATGTATAATCGGGTTGGCACGTAGTAAAAGTTGTTCATAGTAATGGTCTAAATCTTCTTTCCTTTTGGATTTGTACACCAGCCCTGATGGATAACCATGTATAATATAAAATAATAGCAAGAGTGGAAGGCGGAAGATCGGCTTCGGAACATCCGGGAATGAACAGGTATTAAAACTGTCGAACAACAGTTTAGACTTCAAACTTAAACTCAAATCATTTATTGCAACGTATTTACATGCAGTTCTTAATTAACATGTTTGTATAGTTATACATATGACCCTGATAAGGGTATGGCAATTTTATTATTTGTATTGGTACGATTTATCACAATAATGTTGTCTAGATTATCGTTAAAAAAATCGTCTAATGTGTGTGCATTTGGATAATAGAATAATTTTTAGTTGTTTTATAATACAATTGTCCTTTTCGATATCTTTTAGATTATTTGGCAGTTTACTAAATATGTTTATAGCCCTAGAATGCGGGCTGGAACTATGCATTGCTAAGTTGGATTTTGATCCCACGAGATTATGTCTGTATTGTGATCTAATTTTGAGCGATTTATGAGACGCTTTGTTAAAATAGTCAGGGTGCTTTTTGACAAATTCACATATTTCAAATATATAGATAGGCACCAGGGACATAATTTCAAGTTTTATAAAATATGGTTTATGGAAGTTCTTTTTGGTTATGTCGGGAGTTTTAATTTTTGTCAGGATACGAATACATTTTTTCTGTATTATAAATATTTCTTGCGCGTTTACACTATTCCCTTATAGTATAATAATGTGTGCTTTCCAATCATCGTGTGAGTCTAGTTCTAAGCCTAGCAATGTTGCGGAGTTGACATATTCTATTATATTATTTTTGTAGTGACAATTTATATCAAGTTGGGCTTTTTGATAGGGTCTAAACTGCAATATTTTTGTTTTTGAACAATTCAGAGCTAGATTATGCTCACTCATCCAACCAGTTACGCTGTCAAATATATCATTAAGATTGTTATGCAAATTGAAATAATTTGTGCAAGAAATAAGAATAGATATTTCGTCCGCAAATAAAATGCAAATATCGTTAATAATTTTTGGTAGTTCATTAATGTAAAAGAGAAACTGTATACAACCAAGAACGCTTCCTTGGGGAATTGCGTGGTCTATTTTTTCACTGGTAGATCTTATCGATTTTATTGTTTTGGAGTTATAATCAAAATTCTCAATTTCTACATACTGTTCACAATTATTTAAATAAGATTTAAACCAATCATGTGTGATTCCGCGTATCCCTGAGTCTTGCATTGTATCTAATAATATATTAAATTTTATGTTATAATACGCCTTCATGTAATAAAAGGCCGATTGCATATTTTTTACTGTCAATTATGTTTAAATTTCTTGGACTTATAGGCAGCCAAGATAGTTGATCTATTTTTGCGGAAACCATATTGGGAATCATGAAACAGACTGAAATTTTCGCAAAATGAAGTTAAAAGCTTTGGAAATACTTTTCGGAATATCTTAGAGGACGTGGGTGGAAGAGCTATGGGTCTATAATTATGGGTAGTTTGGATGACTCTTTACAAATTGGTTTGATTATAGCGGTTTTTAATAAATCAGGGAAGGTACCTTCAATGAAAGATTGATTAATTAGTAGATAGTAATGTAAGGTTAACTCTTCGGCACATTATTTTATCAATATAGGCGGAAGTTCATTTATTCCGTAGCTATATTTGCTTTTTAGACCTTTGATTGTAAGATAAATTTCACGAGGGGTGGGAGGGATTAATAAATTTTTTCTTCATGTCTCTTACGCGATGTGCGGGTGCTGACGCCGGGCGGGTGGTAGGTCATCCCCTCACTCGTACCGATAGAAGCAAAATGACAGTTTGCGACTTGTTTGGGTTCGAAAACCACACTATCATTTATTTTTAGTTGTATATTCGTTTTTTATTTTTTTCATGTTTCTATTTGTCCGCTCGTTAATTATTTTCTACATACATTTTGTTTTGTTTACCGAATTTTTCATTTCGTGTATAAACTGATTTCGTTTTGATTTATTAATCGTTTTTTTTAGAAGTTTTGTGTAGGATTTATAATATTTTGTTAAAGTTAAAGAAGGATGTTTACAATTAATTACAATGGGATTTAGTAGTCGTTTATTTTTACACGATGTTCTTATACATCGGTTAAGCCAAGTATATTTTTTGTTTATATTTAATTTTATATATTTTTTAGGTATGCATAGATCTAGAATATTTATGAGCGTAGTGCTAAATATTTTGTAATTATTACTAACTTTATTATTGGAATTAATAATAAGTAACTTATTCCAGTTTTTTTTATTCAGTTTTAAAGTTATCGATATTTTTTTTACTAAATAATCTGTTTCGCATTTTCCACGCCATTGTTTTGTCATTGGTATTCAACACATATTTTATAATTGTTACAGTGTCTAGGTGATTGGAAAAACCATAATCTCTGACGTATATGTTAGTTTTTTTGTAGCAATTTGTAAATACAAGATCTAAGCAAGTTGCTGATGTACTAGTAATTCGGGTCGGTTCGTTTACGAATTGGTTGAAATTATGTTCTAACATAAACTCGCGTAGGTAAGGTATTTGAAGATGGGGTGTTGCGTAAAATATCTGAATTGAAGTCACCCCCCAGAATCACATCCGACGAATTAAATTTATTTTTTATTAATTGCATCTTTAAATTTAGTTGTTTATATAACACTAGCTGCCCGTCCCGGCTTTGCCCGGGTATGATTGGATATACATATACTTACCACGTATGCGTCACACACATGCTAGAGATACCGGATGAACCATTATGATGATTTAAAACCTACCCAAATCGCGAGAGTTTCGTAGTCTTAAACTGTTCGAAGTTTATGAAAAAGAGATAGTAGGTATTGACATATCTAAATAAAAGTGAGTTCGTATGTGTCGGGTGGCTGTACATAATATATATAGCCCTGATTTCAGAAAATGACAATGATGAGAATGAAAGCGACGTTAAAATATTAGAGACCCACAGTCTATACATTCTACCCATGTAAGTTAGTTTCTTGATCTTGTCTTCACTCGAGAACTTTGAAAAACATTAGACATCAGTTCTACTTCTACGAATTGTGTGCCCTACCTAAGGCCTCTTCAACTTGCTAACCCAAAGAGCTGTGATGGAAGGAATCGAAGCGCTGGCATCCAACGTGTTCCGGACGTCTTAGATCTTAGATTCACGTGAAGACCTTCGCTACACTTGCCAATACATTGTCTACATTCGAGAACTTTAAGGTCCCATCGACAATTCGTTTCACATACTATGTGTAGGGGCGTAGCTACCGCAGTATCAGCCGTGTCAATAATACGGGGCTCCCGAGCTACAGGGGCCTTAACGTGTGTAAGCAAAACCTAGTAAAATGTTATCCACAACGTCACTTAATCTCGTGCTTCCCGAAAAAAAATCATCTCTTTTTTTCCCGGGTTAAGCATTCTTCCAAAAGTTGTCCTAAGAGGCAGAAATTTTATAACAACTGAAATCGTCTTCAGCTAGACTTACTTAGCTGATATAGGTAATTATATTCTATTCATTATCAATTATCAATTTCCTAAAAAAAAGGCAAGAAAAGTGTATATTTCATTTGAATTGTTTGGCTAGCTCTAATTTCTAGCGCTAATTTCTAGGAGGAAGTGACAACTTATAAATAACCGTCTTACCACAAAAGTTTTACGGAAGCTTTAGACAATGTTTAACAGTACAAACTGTACGGCTAAACAGTGTTTAAAGCGTGTTTAAATCTTTTGCGGTAAGGCGGTATATATTTATTTCAATTTAATGCAAGCATTTTTGTTTCTTTTGTGAGAATTGAGTGATTTGGGCTCCCCAACTATGTTTGATTCAGGGCTCCTCCAAAGCACGCTACGCCACTGCATACCTATTTACTACCAATAAAACATAAATCGACACACTAATGGCGGAGATATATAACTTTGGTGGTCTAGTGGTAGTAACGCCTGTCCTACAATCGTGAGGTGGTGGGTTCAAATCCCGATCCTGTATCAATGAGTTTCTTTGGAACTTACCTATGTACGGAATTTCAAATCATTGGCTTTTCGGCGAAGGAAAATATTGTGTGGCAATCTGCACCAACCCACACTGGGCCCTGGCACTGGTGGTGGATATGGCCCAAGCACCCTTCTCAATTCTCAATGACCCGTTTCCTCGAATCTCGACGTTATGTCACCTAATAAGTGCCTGTAACCGAGCACTTTGGCATCGCGTGGCGTTGTAGTCGGCTTGGAATCGCCTTACGACTAACTAAAAAGCCTGCCCACTACGTAGCTTGGGCAGGATTTTGTCTCGGACACTTTTTTCACGATTGTGACTCTATAGATATTTGCTCGAAGTGAATTTTGTATTATGTACATTGTACAAAGTACATGAATTGCCAAGCGGAGTGAGCGGCGAAACGAAACTTTTATAATACTTACATTACATTTTTGAACTCGTAATATCTTTGTAATAAAATGTCTGAATTAAATAATTTAAAAAGTTGCATAAAGCTATTGAAACAGTCTTGAATATGAAATAATTTATTTTGATAAGCATTAATACCAAGATACAAATTAAGATCCTTTTCCTGCGACGGTATTGCAATTCATTTTTAAGAATAAAAGAACAGTTATTACGGCTTAACTATAATAGTTAGATATATGCTGTCGCGATATTTTTTGTAAATTATGGTGTGTTCTATAAAGTCGTAGTACATTATTTTATTCCATCATCAATAGTTTTCGCAGCGCACGCGACGTAAGGAATTTTTCAGGTCTTTTTTTACACCTTATGTTACATTATTGGAGATTTAGTAAGGATCCCTATTTTTTTTTTTTATTATATAGCCTATATTACTCGGGGATAATGTAGCTTTCCAAAGGTGAAAGAATTTTTGAAATCGGTTCAGTAGTTTCGGAGCCTATTCATTACAAACAAACAAATCTTTCCTCTTTATAATATTGGTATAGATATCGTTCCGTTTACCATTCCAATAAATCGTGATTAAAAGTACATTATTTTTTTCAATTAAAATTGCACAAATTTTTACAGAATATTCTAAGGATAAATAATTTATTACTGAAATCTTTCTAAAAGCAAAATCTTCGCGCAAATATATGAGTGTACCGCCACCCTCTCGATCTTTACGATACGCTTGTTCTAGATAAGGAAAATTTCAAAAAGCTGACTGCCAACGTTCAGGAATGGAGAGGCGCTAGAAGAACAAGAATATAAAATAAACATATAATTAAATATAAAGATGTCACTTCTGTAGAAGTTTGCTCTATGGCCTGTCTATTATATCTACAAAACGTGAACTAGTCCAATGCAATATTCAAGGGTTAGATTGATCGCAGCGGCTAGCCTCGTACCGCGGATCATCCGCGCGGATTAAACTATTAACAAAATGGCCTCCCTCGCGGCGGCCTATATTAAACAATAGTCACTAGCTCACTACACTACCAATTCACCTGTCACTAGCGGCCAAATCATCTAACTAAATATTATGGTTCAAAGTTTGTCAATTTTTGAAATTTTGTTAAAGTTTTGAAAATTCTATAGATAGTGATGCCTCCTAAAAACTGCTCAACTAAGTCGGTTACCAGAGTCTACTGAACCTTTTTTTAACATGGGCAAGTGCCTTTATTAACTACCACTAAATACAAGACTTACATAATCTAAAACTACACGAAACTACTACTACATAACAAGCAATTGGATCATCTATAGACCCTTGAAGGTCTAAAGATAATCCAAATGCTAAACTGAACCTTTAAACTAAGTGTTAGGCTACGAACTTGTCTTTCACACATTGGGTTTGGAAATGCGATAGTGCTGCCTCTAAAAACTTCGGTACTTTAGTTATCGCTCAAACTCGATTAAAACATCGCACTAAATGTATAAGTTACAAGCTTGTCGGCTTGGTGTAGAAAATATCATGGTAATGCTAAAAAACTGCTCAAGTATGTTGGTTATTTAGGAGACTTGATCAAATCAGTAAACTAAATATGTTGTATGTATATTTATATGGTAAATATGGTCACTAAGTTTATCAGTTTGGTTTTGGAATTGCAATGGTAGAGTCCTCGGAGAGCAGCACGGGTAAGTTGGTTGAACTGTAACCTCCGACCTCCGCGTGCATAGTTAACACGGTGGGTTGTTGTGGACGTTGTTTATGGCAATACTGTAATGGATAGTCTACAGGCGACATAATAATGCATAGTGAAGTATATTTATAACTAGACAAGGCGCTAAATAATAATAATTACAAAAGTAAGAGAAGGCGAGATGTGCAAGTATAAAGAGTGAACAGGACGAAAGTAATATATTTTGTCTCTATTTACGTATATACGTTTTTTTTTGTCTGACTATTACGCACTGCCTAGACGTAATAGTCAGGCAAATTTTTCGCGCCAAAAACTACTGTTGAATTTTTGATGAGATGCTTAAGTAAATCAACATATTAATGAACTATTACCTATTTTCTATCATTTATTTTATGTATATGTAGTATTATGCAGGTTTTTACAATTATCTAGAGTCTAAATATGATAAAATCATAACAACGTTTTTTTTTTTATTTCGAATAGGTTCGCGTTTGACTACACACTGCCTGATGTTAAGCAGATGTGCGGTCTAGGGTGTAGCACGTTTACCTAGAAGATACCTATTTACTCGAGATTTGAAGACACCCACGTTGTACTTTAACGGGAAGACAGAACCACAACGTGTATATAGCTATCTAATTGTGTATAGCACATCTTTTTGTCGCACCCCATACGCTAGTAACTTCTCCACCCGTGCGTAATAATCGGAATAAGCTCTACCGTACACTAGACGCTATATTACTAGTAGTTATCCAACAGTAAAACTCGTATCTGTTTAACTGAATCTTTATAAGGCTATATCTCGACTCGCTCATGACCGATTTGTTCATACTCGCAAATCGAATCATGTTAAGATTAAAAATACTAAACAATCTAGCCAAATATTATCGAAATCGGCTGATAAACAGCACAACAGCAATTTCCCACCGTTTTTGAGGGAAATACACCCCCAATAAAACATTGTCGTGGACAAAAAAACTACTATTAATATAAACCTAAAATAGTTTGTGTCAGTTTTGTCAAGATTTGTTGAAAAATGCGACCTGGAGACATAAATCAACACCCGGGTAGATAGATATATGAAAGTACAATCGTTGTGTAGAAGCAGACCTCGCTTCACTTCGGTCAATAATTTTACCGTAATAGTTTATTATTATCTCAAAAAATCGTTATTTAATGCTTGTTTTCATAGAAAAATATTTAGGAAATTGATTCATGTAAGTAGATACGTAAGGCGACATACTCGTATTTTTCGAGCCACGTCGTTTCAATGCGATCGGAAAATATTTTTATCTAACTTGTAGGTGTAGGCCAGTATGAATGCGAAAAAGAAATAGTGAAATTATTTTACACAAGATTATTTTTTGCAAAAATTAGCATGACCGACTTCACCCGTGTACAGAATTCGCGAATATTTCGCACGGATCGATGTAGCATTTTTCACATTATTGTTGATTTATCAAAAATGGCTCAGCCGATTTCGATAAAAAATTATTGGGACCAATTTAAAAATATACTCTGTCCAATAAAAAAAGAATTCGGACCACTTTGAAAAAAGTTATGCGTGGTTATACATAAAAAATATATATCGTACCAGCCTTTTCAGTAGTCCACTGCAGGGCGTAAGCCTACCCACGAAGGGTGGTAAAAAATATATATATACGCTTCGAATTGTATACCTCCTCCGGTGGTTCGTCGGTCAAAAACAAATAAAGCTACGGTAAAAAGCCATGGCCCTAAGCTCCATTTACAATGTCCCTTTTCTTAAAATTACTCTAATGAAATGTCAGAATCACCCTTCAGAAACCCACACTATCGAAACAAGATTAACACAAGATTGCAACACGTGTATAATCCAAATGGACACGTGCAATAAAATGACTAATTTAATGCCATAGTGTAGAAATATAATACACAGGTGGATGCCAACCCAGTTACTCTAGGGGAGATCTGAATTAAAGGTGCATTCACTGGCTTTTATATCAATCACTAGTTTTAACCCGCGGCTTCGCCCGCACGATATTTTGATTCTTGACGCAATATCATTATAATTTATAGCCTATGTGATATTCTGATATATAAGCTATATTATTGCAAAGTTTCATCTAAATCCGTTTAGTAATTTTTGCGTGAAAGAGTAACAAACATCCATACATCCATCCTCACAAACATTTCGCGTTTGTAATATTAGTAGGATAGGATAGACGCCGCCGCCGTGCCGTAGACAGCAAGAATTAAAAAGTATGATATTCTTATCAATATTAAAAATCAATTATTTATTAATGTTATTTTATGTTTTGGTTTGTTTGGTACTCTTTCACGCAGCGACGGAGAGACAGATCATGATCAATGTTTATAGGTGCCTACGATTAAGTTTTATCTTTTTATACCCATAAAATCCTTCACCGAAGGTGAAGGTTTTTATGGGTCCTTCGGTGAAGGAAAACATTATGAGGCAACCTGCATACTTCCGTAGAAGAAATTCGATGGCGTATGCGAATCCACCAACCCGCACTGGGCCAGCGTGGTGGACATGGCCCAATCACCCTTCGTGGGCAGGCCTACGTCCTGCAGTGGACTATTAAAAGGCTGATACAGTACAGTACAGTACAGTACAGTACAGTACAGTACCCATAAAATATTCTCAAGAGAGGATACGAAAGCTCAAAAAATCCCGGGAGCGAAACCGCGAGTAAAAGTTAGTGAGTACTTATTATGACTTTATTGGTACACGAAATATCTCAAATAATTGCCAATTTTGTTTTCTAGAGGTTCCAAGAGGTAATTGGTGTTCCATAGAAAAATATTGTTCACGCGCGACCAAATGTATGGAACAGCTGAATTTTTTTTTTAGTTTTGACAAAAGTCGCAGAACAAAGGTTGTTAATTTTGATGTACAGAATAATAATTAAGCAAGTTACATCTCTACGTAGCACTTGGAAAAACGTTAAAGGTTCAACGATTTCGCATTTAGCGTGTGCTGAGTCGAATTGAACTAATGCGCTTTTAACTCAACTGTGAACTATTAACTCGGGGGTGGTTCTCTTCAGGAAAAACGCGCGTTATTAACAAATTGCTTTTTTATGATTTTTTTCCTTTTCTAACAATAGAACTTGTATATACTCGGTTAACCGACGTTTAATTCGAATATCGAAATCCGCGAATAGAAATAAATACTTATAAATAGTTACACGTTACGTTTTTTTTTGATAAAAAAAATCAGATGTCTGCTTAGGATGGAAAACTTTTTAAAATTTACAATAAGAAATCAATCTTTACAAAATTGCTACAAACTTTTATATTTCAAAGTAAAAATAATAATTTATGATTTTATTTTGAGTGATATCCGCACTAGATTTTATCTCAAAGAGTTATCTTTGTGATAAAATTCAAAAGTTGGTTAGAGCGTCGGGCTAGTGATCCGAAGGGGCAGGTTCAAATCCTGCGTTCGCTTCAGATTTTTATAATGCTTATCACAAAGATAACTCTTTGAGAAAAAAAATCTTTAGTTATCTTCTACAATCTCAATATATTAGGTACATACTTATAGTTACCTATATCCTATATCAATGGCCGAAACTTACACGAGTAGGTAGGTACCTAAGATAGGTAAAGGAGTAGTGGAAACCATATGGTGTTGGTTGAGCTATACAGGGTTATTTCTAATCAATTAGCATCCTTTTAAGGGCTTATTCTGTACATCAAAACTAACAACTTTTGTTCTGCAACTTTGGTCAAAACTCAAAAAAAAATTGGTGTTTCATAGAAAAATATCGTTCACCCGCGACCAAATGTCAGCTGATTTTTATTTTTTGAATTTTGATAAAAGTCGCAGAATAAAAGTTGTTAGTTTTGATGTACAGAATAAGCCCCGAAATATCAAATTAGCATCCGCTAATTGATTAGAAATAACCCTGAATATGTAGGTATAGGTACCTACTTGTATGCTAAAGGTAAAAAATCATCACGTCTGGCGTTTATTTTAAAAACCTATCAACATACTGCTGACTCTTACTGCTAGTAGGTATAGTACATAGTCTAGCACATAGTGAAATGAAGCGGCAGCAGCGGGCGGGCGTTATCACAGCAATTATAACTCACGGCGCAAATGACGGGCTCATTACCGCGCCGGCTTACCGTGAGGTACGGTGCGCAACAATGGGCTGACATTCGAATTCATATGTACTGTAAAAGAAACCCGTTAAGAACGCTACATCTATACATTCAGCCGCAAAGGAGAAAAAAACCTAGTAAAGACCACAGGAACGCATTGAGTGTATGCGCTTCGGTCCTTTTTGCCGCTCCTGACTCGAGATAGGAACATTATTTCTAATCCAGATACGTGATAACATTCAGGTCTATTTTCCATATGTTATGTTGCCGCCAGCAACAGTGCGCTATAAATCTCCATATCTTCATATCCTTAAAGATATCGTGGTTTGGACGGTACCTAGATTTTTATTTATTGAAGTGAAACTTCTGATTCGACTTTCAACAAGATTGCGTTAAACGTTTAACGCTACCATGGCGGGGTTATGAAAGCACTGTTGCATCGAAGTTTCACTTCTTCCGCGCGGAGGGCCTCTAAGCACAATTTTTTTGTTAACACTTCTCGCACTAAAAATTGTCCAAAATTCTAAATAATCGGCCAATCGCGAGTCGAACTCGAGCACGAAGGGTTCCGAAATGTATGTGAGCTCCCCTTAAATATTTATTATATTTTAATTTAATAAGTAATTAATTATTGAAACAAACATACAATTAAAATATTCTGTGAATCTTTCAAACGTCTATCTGTTACTGTTATTAATATCGAGACGAAAAACGGCTAAACGTTCAGGTATGTTGTATGGGAGGGGCTCCCATACAACATTTTTTTATTATATTTTGTTTTGTTTTTAGTATTTGTTGTTATAGCGGCAACAGAAATACAGCATCTGTGAAAATTTCAACTGTCTAGCTATCACGGTTCATGAGATACAGCTTGGTGACAGACAGACGGAGATAGACAGACGGACGGACAGCGGAGTATTAGTAATAGGGTCCCATTTTTACCCTTTCGGTACGGAACCCTAAAATGTTGATTGAATATTCCTTACAAATACCAAAATGCTAATTCTAAAAAAAGGAAGATCAATCCTTACAAGGGCCAAAATGCGTGAGCGTAATGAGCGCGCAAAAACTTAGCTTAATTACTCAGCTATGTTTATTATTAAGTAAGTGAGCCGCAAGTTTGCCGCCAGTACCGGGCGGGCGGGCGGTCCCGCCCAACTCCCTGTTAAACAAAGGCGAGCCAATTATTATTAAATATTCCACGATTTATAGCCGACGTAATTGTGCGCGGGACAATAGCGTCACATCGGGCCTTAATTAGGGTCTTAATTAATGCGTTTAATGACGTTTTTGGGACGGGCTTAGCGCGTTTATGCTATTTAGATGGGATCTCGCTATTGGTCGCTGGACTTTGGATTGGAATAGCTTTTACTGAGTAGTTTTGAGTTAAGGTTCGAATTTTTAACGCATATTGAAATCACGAATCGCAAACCAACGAGACAAAAACGCAACATACGTACTATCACTATGTTACCCTCAATAAATAAAAAAATAAACTTGAGTACATATTTTATATTTACAACATTGAATCATTCCTTGAAAAGATTCATAGGTGCTTCATACCTACCTATCCTTATAGTTTAATAACCTTTTTTGGGACGGGTTTTTGCTTATAGCGCGCTTTTAAATGCTTTCTAGATGGGAACTCGCTACTTATTGGAATTGGTAGAAAAAGGTTTTAGTTCAGGTTTATAGAGCTAACCATAATCCTTATCCGTTAATGTTTTTGTTAAGCCAGAAAACATGCGTACCTACATTTATCATGTTTCATCTTAGAAAACGCTACCAACAAACGTAAATTCACCGGTTGTGGCCACTGCCCCAATTTTGGCCATTTCAGGTCAAAATTATTACATAAATTATTTATTTATAAGTTATGTAACACCATAAATATTGCTTTTTAAAGTTTGTTTTTTTTTTTTAATATTGTTTTTTACTAAAATTGTCTGTACTGTAGGTACTGTAGTACCAGCCTTTTTGATAGTCCACTACAGGACTTAGGCCTACCCACGAAGGGTGATTGGGCATATATCCACCACGAGGGCCCATTGCGGGTTGGTGGATTCGCATACGCCAACGAATTTCTTCTACGGATATATGCAGGTTTTTTCACGTGGTTTACCTTCACCGAAAATCCAGTGGTGTGAAAATCCGTACGTAAATTACAAAGAACTCATTGGTACGGGACTGGGATTTGAACCTACGACCTCACGATTGTTAGGCGGGTGGCGCTGCCACTGGACCACCACAGATTAAAAAAATTGTATTTATAATCATTAATACTTATTCATTATTAAGTGTCAAAACTGACTAATAAGATAGCCTGAACTGGACAACTGAACTAGTGGGAATAGACGGGCACAACAGGGTCTTGTTACCTATTACCATTCTGTCTACCTAATCTACAATATTTATTTAATGATACCTAAAATCAATTGAATATCAATTAGAGTAATCGTGTTGTGGTTGGAATGGTATTTAAATAGCCTAGACAGATGATAGCTAAACAGACCAATAAACAAGACAGCATGAAGATCACCACAGTGAGTACGATTTTAAAATTGTTAAAAAAATATGCGAGCGGTAATTTTATACCGCCTTAGTTCATCTATCCTCTTTTTGTCATTTTTCTACATTCCAAGTCATTATTCTTTTGAACTAAATCCTCATATATTAATAGTACAAGTTAACATTATGGTACAAGTGTGTAATGTTGGTGATTACCGCTGAGGCGCCATTGAGACTCGAGCCGTAGGCGAGGGTCTTAAGAGAGCCGAGGACGGTAATCATCAATACACACGTGTAGCATACGACGTTTTCAACACACTTGTGAATAAAATAACACTAAAAAAATATTTTCAACAGTGAAAACGAGTTGTGAAAAATGTTTCAAAATGGCGTGAAAATTAAAGTTTTCCTATGCGCGCGCAATGGCAATCGGCCATAGACTAAAAGAATGAGGTTTAATAGGTACATTAATTTATTTGTACCTACTATTAAACACAATATTTTTTGGATCGAAACTTTTTTTAAGAAAAAAGCAACTCAACCAATAATAAATAAACTCTATAACTCACTTGTGAATAATAGCAATGAAAGAGTCACAGTTTAATTACAGGTGTCATTATGTGCCTAATTGCGGTAAAATTAAAGCCATTTTATGATAGTTATTTGTTATACAAGAATGCAAAGTTGCTTTTTAACCGCGTGCTCAATTTTGATGACCGAGAAAGCGCAGCGAGTGATTCAATTTTAGAATCCTTCGCTTCATTCCACGATTAGTCTTTATTATTATAGTATAATAATATATTAGTCTTTTCCAGTTCCTGGGCACGTTATTGGTGCTGCTAGCATATATAGCTATGCTAGCGGAGGCGAGGAACTACCGAGGCGAGTCGGCCGAGTACAGAGGCAGCAGGGAGCCCCGTGGTAACCACCCGAAACATCAGCCGCAACACCGCCCGCAACACCAGCCGCATCACCGTCCACACCATCGTCCGCACTACCGGTCACGCTAGTGATGTTCCTGATACGGCTTTTGCCGTATTGTACGGTTTACAAGACGTCTAGGAAACCAAAATACGGCTTACGGCTGGCCTTTTAATGCCGTATGCCGTCTCACACATTTTGATTTGGAACAAATAAACTATTATTTATTTTATTTACTTTTTATTATAATTACGAGTGTTTAACAATACGGCCTTCTTATTAAATTCCCCTCTATATTTTCACTAAAATACGGCTTTTTGAGATTAACATAGGGCCACTGTAAAATTGACTTGGAACAACACGCCACAGCCGTAAAGCCGCCTTTTTTAACACAAACTAGAGTAGGTAAGGTAATCCTAAATCCTTAAAAACCCAATCATAGAAAATATACCCTTACCATGTGTTCTGATGTGAGAGTAAATCGTGATTGAAATACAGCTAAGAACCACCCCGACTATAATTTATACCTAGTCGGCTGACGATGATCAGACAAACGTACGTACTTCTGAAGCCAGTCTGGGTTACACGCGCAAGATCCGGATGGTTTTATATTCTTGTTCTGTATTTTATTTGACGTTGGTCCCAACTGCCATGCTAAAATAGAAGCTAGATACAGGAATTGTATTTAACGGGACCATAACTTTAAGTTTATTTTTATTTAGTGCCACTTAGTATAATTTAGAAGGACTAGGAATGGTAGTGGCAACATTCCTGGGGTAACGCTGGTAACAAACGCTGCTGATTGTTTTCCAAGGAGGTTTCGAGCGATATCGCAGATCGGCCGATGGGCGGTGCGAGATGAGATGTCACTTGTCAGTGGAAAAGAGAGCTGGTTCGGAGAGGTTATATTGGTGAAATGTGTTTAGAACGGCTAGAGTTGTGATTCTTGATAAAATGGTGGCAGCGTGCGTTACGCTGCGGAACGCCATGTCCTTCGCTTAAAGTTTTCTCTATAATTGTAATCATACGTTATCTTCTGTGAAATAAACTGATTGTTCGTGACGTCGCAATTTATCTCCTCGCCCGCTTAACCCACGCCACGCCACACTGAAGTATTGTTGGGTCAGATGGTATAAAATAATTACCACATTGAATCACCATAACTGATGCGGATCCTTTTATGGATTCGTCATATTTAAATAAAATGAATGAATATGAAAGTTTGTTAGTAGGTAGCTGTAGTGTCTCATTACAAAATCGAGTTATACTTAGCTCACTTTGTTGATAGCATCGAATCAAACCGCCATTGTTATGCTGGCATTTAAAATAAACGACTGGCCATAAACCCACCCGCTCCTCTGAGAGTTGCCAGCCCCAGCCAGTTACTGGTAATGACAGGCGTTTACAGCGCACACATATGGCAACATTGCCTGTCATAATGGAATATACAATTTGAGTGTTATCTGTTATTCGATTGTTTATTATACTCGACTTTAGTTTGGTTAAATTAACTTGTCCCCCTAGTTGCATCACTGTAGTCGTGTATTTTTCTCATTGTCATCTCGTTTTGACTTTTCTTATAATAATTATATAGACTACTATATATATTTGGTGAGTACTACATTTGGTGAGTACTTAGGTATGCAGTCACCTGTCGGTCCCATCGGAAGACCAGCGTCGGCTGTCACGGTCGGCATTATGCTGAGGTGGGACCGATTTGTAGCAGAGACGAAACATTATGCATAACCACAGACATATAAGAGTAAGTGCATAACATAATTTTCATGTGTACGTTACTTGTTTATGTATTTATTTTTATGCGGTTGTTTTGTACGTGTATGTATTTGGTTTCTGTAGCAAATAAAATTATGTCTATTGTCTATTGTCTAATACAGCTAATAATTATAATTCGCCAAAAATGGCACAACCGACATCAATCATACAAAATTCTAATAAAAGGCTAGAATGGATGTAAGTATAAGTAACATTTTTACACAATTTTGATTTTTCAAAAAACTACATAACCTATGTATTTCAATCTTAAATACTTAGAACAATCTGTGAGATATGGTCTATAAAACAAAATAATTATTTTTTTGCAAAAAAAAACATGACCGACTTCACCCGTGTACAGAATTCGCGAATATTTTGCACAGATTGATGTAGCATTTTTCACATTATTGTTGATTTATTGAACAACGGCTCAGCCGATATTGATAAAATTTGGGACCAATTTCGAAGTGTATTCTTTCCAATAAAAACAGACTTATTAAAATCGGACTACTGTGAAAAAAGTTATGCGTGGTTATACATGAAAATAAAAAAATATGCGTCAGCAGAAATCAGAACCTCCTTTTTTGATGTCGGTTAAAAACTGGACTAAAACAAATGTAAAAATTATCCATTTTTAGGGTTTCGTACCCAAAGGGTAAAAACGGGAGCCTATTACTCAGACTCTGCTGTCCGTCTGTCTGTCACCAGACTGTACCTATCTCATCAAACCCATGAACCGTAATAGCTAGAACGTTGAAATTTTCACAGATGACGTAATTCTGTTGCAGCGGTGGCGTTCTGTTTTACAAACAGAAAAAAAAACTAATTTAAGGGGGGCTCTCATACAAAAAACCTATATTTTTAGCCATTATAATATAATAATACGATGATACTATGTACTTAGCTACGTGGAGCCATAGATAATAGAGTAGAAGATAAGTAGTTATTTTTGTTCTAAAAAGGTAAAGTGAAATTAACTTTTAAGCCACTATGTCTGTCTTGGACAAATAAGTCATTATTATTTTTGTAATCAATTTTATGCAACTAATGTATTCCAAATTGTAATCTGTATCGTCAACATTTTTTGTAATAAAATTAATGATGGAATAATAGTCCTTAATGATACTGGATCAAATAGGATTGAAACTGGAATTGCTTGTGCTTAGTCTTGACAAATTATCGGGATTACAACATTAATTTATCAGGTTTTTTTATTTATAATGAGAATATTCAACGTTATTTTTTTTTATTTAAGAATTGCGTTTGCCTACATACTGCATGATGTTAAGCAGATGTGCGGTATAGGGTGTAGCATCTTTACCTGATATAATAGGGTAGTTGCGAGGTACTTTATTAGTTAAAAGAATTAGGATTAGTGAATTATACAAATAAAGATGATTCGTAAACTGAAAAACTAATTGAAATTGGCTTATCAAGTTCAGAGATTTGAGTTTGTAAAGATTTTGGTAGGGATAAAGAGGGCATGTCTTGTCCCTTTCCCACAAAGCATGACAATTCACGATCATAACGAATTTATGGCACTTACAGACAGTGACGTCATAGTCTGCTATAGCACGCTCTTTGTCAATCAAGAAAATAAATAAAGTTGGAACTGCTTTATTTTTTTCGTTAATCGTCTCTATGGTTAGCACATAAAAAAAAAATCAACTAGCCTAATAATACCTACCTATCCTACAAAACATAACCCTCTTTTTCGCATCGTAGTCGGGTAAAAAGAGCATCAAGAATCGAGTTTGATATTGTACTTATTTTATGAACTGTACTGTACTAGCTTGTCCTAGACCACTGCAGGACGTAGGCCTACCCACGAAAGGTGATTGGGCCATATTATTATCCACTACGCTGGACCAGTGCGGATTGGTGGATTCACATACGCCATCGAATTTCTTCTACGAACGTATGCAGGTTGCCTAACGATGTTTTCCTTCACCGAAAAGCCAGTGGTGTGAAATTCCGTACATAAATTCCGGAAAACTCATTGGTACGTGACCGGGATTTGAACCCACGATCTCACGATTGTAAGGCAAATGTCATTACCACTAGACCACCACGGCTTTCAAGCCACTAATTTTCTAACTTTGTGAACAATTAATGTATTTAACCCTGCCAATACGTAAATTAAACACTACTACCCTCGTTTCCCCTCAGGGGATGAGTTAACGCATGTGTTAGTTTCATTATTTTTATATTTTATATTAGGGTGCAAAGTTGGCACTTACCGTATCATATTGCGTATTATAAACCGCAGGAATGAATAGGAAAACAAGATGAGAGTGCAATTAAATTCTGAAAGTCCCAATTTAATTCTAAATTATTTATTCTATACTCTACTCCATAGATTAGGCAATATACAGGGTTATTCCTAATAAATTAGCATTCTTTAAGGGCCTTATTCTGTATATAAAAAATAACAACTTTTGTTCTGCAACATTTGTCAAAACCCAAAAAATGTCGTTGTTCCATAGAAAAAATTCGTTCACCCGCGACAAAATATATGGAACAGCCGATTTTTTTTTTTTAATTTTGACAAAAGTCGCAGAACAATTGTTGTTAGTTTTGATGTATAGAATAAGCCCCTAAAAGGATGCTAATTGATTAGAAATAACCTTGTATATCGTATGGACGTTTTTTATACATTTCGCCACCTACTAACCTGATAAAAAGCGATGTTGTGGTCGAAGATTTAATACCTATGTAGACCTCAATAAAAATATGTACTCACTTTTGCCAAAGAAGATATAATAATACTACACTTTTGCTATATGATATCAGATTATAATTTTTATTGTAAGGCAACAATGACGCATACCGTAGACGTAACGTAGTACGGTAGAGACAATTATGAATGTGATTTTTTATATTGAGTGTTAGGGTGCACGGTGCAAGTAGCTGGAGCTAGTAAAGATGCGAGTCACACGCGTAAGTAATATGCGCAAGCTACTTGTTCAAGTTACTCGCTTGTACTTGTACATGGTGCAAATAACTGGAGCAAGTAAAGACACGGGCTACTTGCGCAAGCAGTACGCACAAGTTATTTGCTCGTGGTCATGAGCCGACTGTGACCCGCGCGAGTGACCAGCATGCTGAGTGTGAGTTTTGTCGTAAACATGACGCGCTCTTCGGCGAGCGCGTAAGCATATAATTTGTATGATCTTGCACTCGCACAAAGTGTTTAAAAAACGCGCCGCTAGTGGCGCTGTACATTTTCTTCATACAAAGTACATGCTTACGCGCTCGCTGAAAAGCGCAGAGCTCGCGGATTAGTTGCGCGGGTGGTTCGCTTTGGTACAAGCTAGAGTTGATAGACACGCACATGTTTTTGAACGTTAAGTTTACGATGCATATAACCCGCGCAAGTGCCTCAACAAGCGCAAGCTACTTGCACCGTGTACAAACACCCTTAAGAAATTTACTACTGGTAGGTATATGTTTACTAATTATTATTGTTTTTTTTGGTATTGATCAAATGAGTTCAATGAAAGAGGAGATTCTCCAGTCGAATGTACCTACCTAAGTGGAAACTTTAGTACTTATTTATTATTTCTCTATGGGAGGCGACGAGGCGTAAGTATTTACTTGTAAGTAGGTATTTAACTCTCTATTCTCATTTTAACTCTGTTATGATTTTATCGTTATTTAACAACAACAATTTGATCTCAATCCTTACTTAACAAGTTACAATTAAACGAGCAATATTCAAAAGAGATTACCCAACAAATCAAAGCTCCCTACCTGAAACCTACAAGGGCGACAATGCTTTCAGATTACTCCTACCAACACATTACCAACTAATTCAAATCTTTATCAACAACTTTATTTTTAGAACAACAAGTTTCCAAATCGCTTGCACTGACTTAGAACTTTAATTTGTAAAGTTTAAAGACTTGCAATTTATTAAATGCAGTTACGAAAATTTACACAGGATCTAAAACTGTAGCATTAAAGTTTAGAATCGTCTGCGTTGACGGTAATTTTAGAGTGGCAAGGTGTTCCCGCCACTTCATTTGCGCTGGCAACACTGGCAGCCCTAGCTTAAGTGTTGCACGTTGTTAAATTAATGAGCCAATATCTCAGCGGGACGGGTCGCGTCTATTATTTACAAGGTGGTAATGTGTTAGCAGTGCTTTACCTGGCTTGTTGTTTCATTTTTGAGTTAATTTTGAATTACTGGAGTTGAGTGGATTTTTGTAGCGATTATAATTATTATACCTAAGTCAGGTGTAGATAGTATAATTATCTCTCAAAGTAATTAATGATACAACACACAAAAGTACTTAGTAGGTAGATACAATGAAAAGTGACAAGAAACCGATCAGAAATTGAATATTGTCCATTTTGTTAAAATTGTGCAGATTAGCCAAAACAGTACGAAAATTTTATCTACACGTAGATGTCTAAGTATGACCCACACCTCAAGTTAGTTTCATGGAATTGTATCTACAATGATATCCTAGAAAATAATGATACCTATGTTATTCCGCGTCGTCTAGAAAAGAAAGAAAGATAAATCTAGAATCTCGTCTTAAAGAGTCTAGATTATAATCCAATACCTAAAGAATACCTACCATTAATCTCATTAATCTAATCACACAAGAAAGCAATCTCAATTTCGCTCAAAGCATCCTATCCCCAAGAAATCGACTCCATTCAAGTATCCGAAGCGACTTATCAATATAATGTTGACAAATACTCTAATTTGGGGCGAATAGCCTTCTCTAACAAAGGTCCCGCCCGATGCTTTTATTAATAGGGTTGGCGCAGCGACAAACAGTCGTATAAACAAAACAAATAAGACTGTACCGTGCTACTTATCAACGTACCACCCCTGAGTTAGCGAAAACGGTATTCGCCACCCTGCGTTTATTCCGTGTCGGGATGGAAAAGGTTAGTTTCTATTGCTGTTGCTATGAATGATTTAAATAAGTTTTCTTTAAGCGCAGAAATTTCAACAAAATCTTCGACCACAAAGTCCTTTACTATCGGGCAGGTTGGTCATCAAAAGTGAACCTTTTTACGTTCACTAAGTTTATTTTTTACATTTAATTTTTTTTAGATGAAATAATGCATGAAAAAATTATTGCATTTTATTACAAACAACAATTTGAAACAAACAAAAAAATGCCAAGTCGATGTTTGAAACATAATTACAATACAATGTATCTTTATCACACTGAATATAAATGAAATAAAAACTGGAGATAGAAACAACATCCCAGCAAAGACAGTTGACGCCATATCAATAGCAATTAAGAACATGTTTACAATTAAGTGAGATTGATAGCCTAGGCCTAGAGATTTTAGGTCAGAAAAAGTTTCTGATAATACTAGCGGCTAAGACCAGTGTGAAAACAACTGCATGTCATCCAAACTTAATCCAGTTTACTTCTCTTGGCCCAGTTGCCATCCACACGTAATAGGTGCCGCACAATATTCGTTATCTTGAGCGTGTTAATCACGCGGGCGCGTCCATTACTCGGCGGGCTAATTGCTACGTTTGTAGGTCGCCAACTATCCGGCGGGATTGGCCAACTTCATGGATGGCGGTTCTTGGGATCGAAGCAACGTCGCTTTGTTGAGCTCGAGACATTGCTGCGTTTCATTTCAAACATTGCACATGTGTTTTTGACCGACGAAACGGAGGAGGTACTCAATTCGACGCGTATATACAGGGTTACTGGTTATTGAACCTATTCCTTCTTGTGGGTTATAGAGGGGGTTATTATCAACAAATTTGACCCCACAAACCCTCATGCAAAAGTTAACCATTTCTGAGAAAAAAATAATTAAAGTTTATTTTCCATTTATGCAAGATGCAAGGTGACTTAAAGGTTAATAAAAAAAAGGTTGATGTTTTTGCACAATCCTTTTTTTTGTTTACTTAGCAGTAACATCAGGCTATCATTATAAGTAAAAAAACTGGACTCGGTGCCCACATTAGATAATTATCAAATGAAAACATTAAAACATATAATGTATGTAATTTTCATTGTTAATTAATATCAAATATTAAATAAAACGCCGGTTTCACTCACGTATGATATACGGCCGGGCCGCTGGGAAACCCGACCGGTTTCGGAGTAAATTAGTACTCCTTCATCAGGGAATACGCGCGCTCCCGTCGACTGGTGCAATATCCTTGATCGACAATTATAAAAAAAATGCCAACACATTTGGCGTGCAGATTATTTTAAAAACAACTGCATACTTTTAACTTTCTAATGAGATATTAAACTCTAACATCGGTCACAGTGTTTAAGACAAAACGATTCACAAAGAGGTCCAGCTAGAAAATTTTTAGAAAGCCGTTATTTATTACTCTCTCCAGATTACGTCCCCGCCTATCAACAAACAGTTCTCTACTTCTTTAACCCAGTTGAGATTGCTGTAGAATTTATTAGGGGTGGACCCCATAGTTAAAGTTGTTTATTATGATGTAGATAAAAATGCTCTGTAAATTGAAATGGAAATGGGCGGGACACGTTGCGCGAACTACGGACAACAGATGGAGCGAACGCATCATCCACTGGTGCCCGAGAGAGAGCGCGCGCCCAGTCGGACGCCCCATAAAAAGATGGTCCGATGACATAGTGGAAGTAGCGGGCCCGATCTGCGGGCTTAGCATACGGACCATAAAATAATACTATCGACGTGTCAGAACGTGACAGAGTTATGATGAAACATATATCTGTCACCTTTGCACACGTCGGTAAACTCTTGTCGTGGTCTTGTATGCTAAGTTAGCTGGACTAGACATGCCCTAAATCGTAATTCATGGCACAGTATGGAGGAGGCCTTTTACCGAATTTGGGTGCCCAAATAAAATACTTAAAATTAAAAATGTAAGATTCAAATTTGTATGAACTTGTAAACGTATTTGGGAAATAAAGGCTATTTTATTTTATTTTTATTTTATTTTATTTATTATGATGTTGATAGCATAGATACCATGAGCACACACAACAAACTTATAACGTGTAATAATATACTTGTAACGTGTTTATGAAAGGTGTAGTTTTCACAAACACTTTATAAATATGTATAATTGAAGATTATCTTTCAATATTACTTAAGACCTAAGTATTTGCCTACTAATAGTCTCTTGTTGGTAGATTCCAACATCAAATTCAATGTCATTATCCACGTTTCACGACTCTTTGTCAGCGATTTCAGTGATTCTCATTTCACCTATCGGTAAGTCAAAATTGACTGTACAGCAAACTAAGTTTCCCCGGGATATCGGAACCACATTTAAATCGAACGAAAGTGTTTGCTTGGCTTTTTTGAGGGCACGCGAGGGACCTAGTCTGTTTGTATGGGGTCCGCAAATGTTTGAGTGACGTAATGACGGACAAATCGACCGCCTGCTGTTGGATTTGACTTTGTAATAGCCTATATCTATATCTATCTAGGTATGTATATTGTATAGGCTGAATCTTACAACTTGGTGGCTGTAATGTTAGCTATAAGCTGTGTATAACTCAATCCTCTGTGATGTTGGAGGTTCAGGGATGTTATAGTGAAAACATGTTGTACGTTTCAGCTCCGTATAATAACTTATTTTAAAGGAAACTTAATCTAGATCAGCACAACGTAGTTTAGGATGCGCGTGTAACCTCGCGGTCACTAATTGCGGTAGATATTGCGACATCCTACTAATAATATAAACGTGAAAGTTTGTGAGGATGGATGGATGGATGGATGTATGGATGTTTGTTACTCTTTCACGCAAAAACTATTGAACGGATTGAGATGTAACTTTGCAATAATAATGCTTATATATCAAAATAACACATAGGCTATAAATTATAATGATATATTGCGTATGCGGGCGAAGCCACGGGTAAAAACTAGTATCAAATATGTGTTAACACTACGCTTCATAACTCAATCCTCAGGTTAAGTGAGCTTCTGTCAGGATTGGGCTATCCGTAACTTGTAGCTAACATCGCAATCGCCAAGTTGTATTGTTCAGCCTATACTTTGCTATCTGCCTATGAATGTATTTTTTAATAGTTTTGATGTAAGTTCTTAGTAATAAGACAAGTAAAGCTTGTTGGGCTACTTTATGGAGCTTACTTAAAATACCCATAGTAAGAGACCACGTCTCTGTCGTCCCACTGCTATAGGTAAGTAGGTATAAACCTTGCCTTGCCCACTATCACTTCAACTTGCCAATCTGCCTCCAAATCGTCTAATTCAATTGAATGGAGAATCTAAATTCAAATTCCTATACAATTTGCCACGTTTACAGAGCTCATTCCCACATTTCAAGAAAACGTCTGAAACAGCGCAATCGGAGCGAATCGCAGAAAATCCTGCCGTTATCACAAGGAGCGGTAATAATTGATGAGTGCATTAGAGACACATGTCGGCCATCTTTTATTCAGCGCTCGGCGAAGACGCATAATCTTTACGTAATTTGGGAGGAGAGAGGTAAGATGTTGGGGAAATGGGTGTAACTTGTAAGGAATCGGGCGAATCGATACTTTTTTCGCTTGAAATGGGTTGATGAATTGGAGATTTGAATGGGAATGTTTCACTCATTTCTTCTTTTAAAAAATATCTAATCTAGATAGATTGATACAGTACCTACTTTACTTCTTAAATTAGAATACTCTAGAAATCTACTAATATCTCTCTAATTCAAGAGCTACTCAATTAATCAATTTTATCTGTATTTTTGGTATTGACGATTTGTGCAAGTCTTATCAATTTTTAATTCAAACTGCTACTTACGATTGATTGTGCTAAGTATTTGATCTGTTTTATCAAAGAATGGTTATGGTTACTCTACGATACATATACCTGATACGAATGAAGCGCACGTAGTGACGTAGGACTGCCTACGTAGGTACTACCTAACTACCTACAGGACTACAACCATTGTTGAAGTGATATATTTTTCGTTGCTCCTACTTACCCGAAAATTGGTGTCTATTGAAACCTACTGAGAAAATAATATATATATATATATATATAGGTACTTACCTACTTGAAATCTATGGGATAAAAAATTGGGCTGATAAAAATCAACGAGGCTATATAGTTTTTTAATATTTAAACAAAGACGAAAGCAGTGACGTACTTTCGTCTTTGTTAAATTTTAAAATTATTAGACGTGTATTCACTGAGCAACAGTGTTTCGGATACACAGTTTCTGAAACAGCACGTAGATTTTAGGGGTCAAAAACAAAATAATTGCTTGTGTCTGAAACATTACTTTTGTTCAGAAACACGTAGATTTTGTTTCTGATACAGAGTTTATGAACACGTGTGGCCTTATTAAAACACAAAAAACATTTTCTATCGAGCGAGCCAGTTTTTACTTTAAGAGAAAACAAACTGATATATCAGGTTCCAATCTCTACAAAAACGGTGCACAGTTTTAAATCATTTAGTCCGAACTTAGTATGTCGTTACGTACTTAGTTGAAGCACTTAGTAATTTCGTCTAATCCTTAACAAGTTTTAATGCTGCCGCCCGCGGGTGTGGAAAAAAAGGGACCGGGATAAGTCGACGTTATAGCATGAGCGGTAGAAACTTGATGAAGGTTCTGTATACAGGATTATCCAGAACTAGTGCGCTAAGCCGAAAGGAGGTGATTCAGACCATCATTATAAACAACAGTGTTATTCGCCAAATGCAGTCGAAACTACAGTAGCCTTAAATATTTCGCACAAGTAACACTAGTGTTATATTCTAAATAAAATGTACGAAAACCACTAGTTTCTTTAGGTAATAACATATTTTTACAAAATAAAATGAAAAAAGAATTATACAGGGTTATTTCGAAAAAAATTGCATCCTTTTATGGGCTTATTCTTTACATCAAAACTAATTACGTAATACTACGTTAAAATTTAAATGGGACCAATTTCAAAATAAACTCTTTCCAATAAAAAAGAATTATCGAAATCGGACTACTACGTATAAAGTTATGCGTGATTATACATAAAAAAATATCTAAATGCGTCACATTGAGCACATCCTCAGTTTTGACGGTCAAAACTCATAACTGAACTCTTACTATGTCAGCCTTACTAATTTCAGAATAGAGAAAAAATCAGTTGTTTTCTACATTACAATGCATACAGGGTTATTTCTAATCAATTAGCATCCTTTTAGGGGGTTATTCTGTAAATTAAAACTAACAACTTTTGTTCTACGACTTTTATTAATTCTCAAAACAAATGCTGTTTCATAGCAAAACACCGTTCACCCGCGACATAATGTATGGAACAGCTGATTTTTTTGAGCTTTGACAAAAGTCGCAGAACAAAAGTTGTTAGTTTTGATTAACAGAATAAGCCCCTAAAATAATGCTAATTGATTAGAAATAACCCTGTATACATTGTAATGTAGAAAACAACTGATTTTTTCTCTATTCTGAAATAAGTAAGGCTGACATAGTAAGAGTTCAGTTATGAGATTATGACCGTCGAAACGGAGGATGTACTCAATTTGACGCATTTAGATATTTTTTTATGTATAATCACGCATAACTTTTTACGTAGTAGTCCGATTTCGATAATTCTTTTTTATTGGAAAGAGTTTATTTCGATATTGGTCCCGTTTAAATTTTAACGTAATCGGCTGAGCCATTTTTTGCATAAAGTAATTACCTACATGTAGTAGGTATGTAGGGTATATATTTTAGAACATCTAATAATGTTGACTAGATTTCTACTCAGTATTTACAATTTTACACATCTCCAAGAATAACTCTTTTCATGGAATCAACCTCAAAATCATAAAAAAACTCAGTCGTTCCATACATTTTGTTGTGTTTTGTGTTTTTGAGAGTCGATGAACTTTTAGAATTGAACAGCGGATTTTTTGCAATTTCAGGTTTGAAAGTTCCTGCACATTGCTAAACAACCCTACAAGTATTAATAATATAAATATACTTAAAAAAAAACTATAAAACACGCTTAGGAGTCATCTTTTTTTTTGTATTGTTATCGCATTGTCATCGGTCTTTGACAGGTGAGCTAAGTTTAAAGAAAATCTGATCGCTTAAAGTAGGTCGAAATCGAGCTCAAAGGGGTTGGTTACAAGCAAGCAAGCAAGCAAGCATATACAGGTGAAACTAATAAAAACGTGTTAAAAAGAACAAAGATAACATAAACCCTTTTTCGTACGCTCATCTTTGATTCACAAACCACATGGAAACTCTGCTTGCTCCCCACGGAACTCTAAAAACTGCACATTTTCACACGCTCGCACTCTTGAATTACGAATGGAAATTCCTATCCTTTACGTATTACCTCCGTCTCAGTCTAACCAGTGGCGATGGAAAGAGGCAGTCGATCTTATAATTGAAATGATTTCGAGACCGTTCTGAGGGCCTACTTGAGTCTCGTGACAATTTTTTTCAATTTTTCTTGTAATTTTCAACCGTAAATTATTTATTGAACTCTATCACGACTCGTATAAAACAATTTATTGTAGGCCCGATGCTTTAAATCATTTTAATAATATGTACGAGGCCTTTAAGCTTAAAAACTTTTAAACGAAGGAGAGCCACCAGATCTAAAAGAACAAACTGAGCCCTTAGTCCAAGTTTTGCGTAGTTTACTTAAACTTTCGCGTCTGCGTGTGGTTTCATACATTTTGGTTAGTTCTTCCTCGTTTCCACCAGGGGCGCTGTACAAAAATTTATAGAGCCATGCCAAAGAAGATATAATAATACTGCCATACGGAAACAGCTGTAGTTTCAATTTACGTGTAAACCTGGATCTACCCTTCTGACCTACTAAGTAAACGTGACTAATTACTAAAGCTTTCTTGTAAATACCTACCTACTTCCCGGATGGTGGCTACTTTGCTCATATAGGTACTTAACTATTTAATTTTTCTATGATACAGAAAATAGTAGTGAAAAAACCAAGCACAAATTAACATATTTGCCGCGTACTTACTCGGTAGAGCAAAATTCATAATAATGTACAAGTATCTAATATAGAGAATTAGAGATCTTCTACGATAACATGCGCCGGGACACGTTATCGTAGAAGATCTCTAAGAGAGAATTAAATTTTAATTTTTTATAAATACATTTTACTGTACTCACTCTATGCTTACGATGTACTAAATGTATTTTTGTAAGGCATTCTTAAGCAAAAAGGAGTGATTCAATAGACAGTAGTAGGCCCCCAGCAGGGATGCTTTTAAGGGATTTTAAGACCTTTTTCATACCTTTCCTAATGGAGTTCCAAACTGGACCCAAATTAATTTGCGACGAATTACAGTAATTGGTGATTAATTTATGTTTTGGGAGACGTTTAGTCTAATTGCTGTATTCAAATGGGAGTAGAGATCATTCTTTTTTAATTAGATAACTATTTTTCAATAATTTACTTGGTAAACCATATAATTATCGTAGGTATATCACTACATAGTATAAAACAAAGTCGCTTCCCATTGTCTGTCCCCATGTATGATTATTTGTCATCAAAAACGTAAATGTGAAATATGAGCCATGCGTTCAATATAAGAATCATAATATGCGTCGTTGCCAACTTCTTAACAAAAGAATTAAGATCTACATAGGGGCCATGTGCTCTGTAGAAAATCCTAAAATGTTAGCTACAAGAACACACAACGTTCTAAAGGGATGTATTCACGTAATTCAAGCTCAAGATTTAACTTAACTCTTGATACTTAACATCTTTTCATATTATATCTGTGGAAACTCTCACTACAATTCGCACCAATTTGAAAACACCGCAGCAGCTAGCAATTATAACGAATCTCAAAATGGCGCCCAGTTCGGGACCACAACAATGTTATTTTTCGCATCGCGACCGCAACGCAATCTACAAAAGAAACAACTTCGAACTTGACTGGCAACACTACCAACTTATCAGAGACGTGGCTAAATGATCGAACTAGAATTTTCTGAGTGAAGCATTTAGTTGAATAAATTGGAAAATGCGATGGTAACGCTCTATGTTACTGGTAGAGATTTGTTGTCATTGCTGTACCGATACAAAGCGAGGGCTGGAGCTCGTTACCATTCATAATTCAGGAGCAAAACTCCTCGTACGTTTTCCCATTAGGAATTTTATAAGGTTTTTATTCCTTTTATTGCGCTCCGAAAGTTATAAAAAAAGTTGCAAAGTTTGACAGCGGCGGGCGTGTGGCGGGAATCACGTTCCGAATTCTCTTTTTGAATTTTATTTTTTTTCTAATTTGAAAATGTGGCGACGCTGCGGGTACGAGAGGGTAGTTTTATGATTTTTCTTGTTCTTTTGACGCCGTTTTAATGATGGTAGGGTTGATATCATTTAGGTACTTATTTATACTCGTATATGAAGGTACCTACGTTTTATCGTTATAATGTGTGTTTCATGTTTATAACTAGGTATTGAGTAATAAGTCAAGTACAGTAGGTAATTTCGATTTCACAAGGAGCAGGCAAATGTATCTTGCGCTTGTAACAAAATTCAAGTCGATCCGTTGCTCCATTGCTGAAAGAGTAACAAACAACCCAATCATATTCAAATTTGTATTATTAGTAAGGATAATTTTGCATTTAGTTATATTGAAGTAAATATAAACTTAACTCTCAAGAAATAAGAAAATAAAGAAATCCTTACGATTTGGTAGAAATCTATTATTTTCATAAAACACCAAAAATTCACAAATCAATTAAGAAAAAATAATCTGTCACCACCACTGCTAATCTGTAATCTCCACCTTCCTCCACAATTTTCCCAATCAGACAGCCCTAGCTCGCTTGACGACCTTTATTAATTACAATCTGTGTAAACGTACCTTTATCTCTGCGTATCGTAAAAACGATTCGGTATTTATATCTTAAACGTAGATAAATTATACGATATTAAATGTAGATAAATTAATCGTTTAAAATTACAATCAGTAAATAACTATCAAAGTAAAGAGTTTTATCTCACAAATGCTGAAATAAAAAAAAATGAATTGACAGATTCGAAATTCAAAAATGAATCTGTCACCTCTACCTGGCGAAAATTTTCCCAATCAGCCAGCCCTAGCTCGCTTGACGACCTCTATTAATTAAAGCCTGTGTAAACCGAGCTTTATCGGCGGCTGCGGCAGCCAATTAGAGCGGCCGACGTTCGCGCCAAAAATTATGCGGCTTATCGGCTGCCAGTAATGAACTAGAGTTGGGACTACCCGCATATATTTTTTTTTTATAATTTTTCTCGCATACTTTGCTTGAATATCGCTTTGTATTGTCGGTGGCAGAGAAGTCAAACTTTTAGCCATCTTTTAGAAATGATACTTAATTAGTTTTTGAGAAAAGTTAGAACATTTCCTGGCATTCCTAGCCTAAAAAAGTGGTTACAGAATTTTTGTGGTTATTGTGTATCGATTCCAAAATTTTCGACATTTTGTATTCTAAATAAGCTAAAGCACTTTAATAAGTATGCTAAATTTCATATATTTAGGTTAAATAGTTTTCGAGTTATGAAGGGGTCAAAAGTGCCCCGAAATGGTTCATGTAATATTACACACGGCTGCTGCGTCGCCTTTTTCTTTGGTCTTGGCTGGACACGCTGCGGCGTCATCATCTAGATAATCGAATATGGTAAAGTATTTAATTATTTGCTTTGGAAAATGATTTTCATATTATTTTCTATAATATATTTTTTGAAACAAATCATGACAATTAATGACATCAAATTACCGTTGCTTTTTTTGTTAAAATTGTTTACCAAATTTTAAAGCTATTTAAGCTACAGTACAGTCTGTGCAAGATCTTTTTTTGACTTTTTTCCGATATGATTTTTTTTTAATCTTCCCAAGTTTTTCTATTTTTTTCATTTCCTTTGCTAATGTGTCCCAACCCTAGCGCGGCCGGCGTCCGGAGGAGGGTACGCTCGAGTGGAGAGTGATCGATTACCCCATTACAGGAATATTTTCGCACCACCACAGATTAAATCGATGTTTTAACGCGTAGCCGAAATATTGAAAGTTTAAAGACATGTTCGGAATTTTAAATTGTAGAATCGATGGAATCTTTTTCAAATGTTGGTGTCAATACCTTCTACTTTATTTAGGTCAAAAAATTACTTTTATCCACTAAAAATAAGTTTATTATTGTAGTCAAATATTCTATTGTCTACCAAAATCTTATTATCAACATCATTAGCAGTAGTATACAGGGTTATTCCTAATCAATTAGCATCCTTTTAGGGGCTTATTCTGTACATCAAAACCAACAACTTTTGTCAAAACTCAAAAAAATATATTGTTTCATAGAAAAATATCAGTTCACCCGCGCAAAACGTAGGTATGGAGCAACAAATAACTCTGTATAGGACGTTTGTATTTTTATCATTGTACCTACTAAAATAACTATTAAACGTTACAAAAATACATTTTAAGAATTACGAACATTCAGATAGAATCCATAAATAAGCCAACTAATACCTACGGTAACTGAAACCTTTCCAAAAATAACGGCAGCCCCCGCAATTCTCTAGAAAAGCAATCACGCAAAGCGCCAACGCAAATAACAGGAAACTCTATTAAACTAGAAGCAATATGATATTCATTCAAACAGAGAGCTTCTGAGGCTCGTGCCTCGTGCCAATATGCCATTCATCAGGCGCTAAACACCGCGCGCGCCTGATAACCACCTCTAAACCCACAACAATGCACGCTCGCACTCAATAAAAGATGATAACACCATGAAATATGAACTGACGACACCCCTCTACCTTAAATCACACAACAGCACGATGTAACCTCTATACAGAAGGAAATAGGACCCTTTGTAAATTGAAAGAGACAGGAGGTTGAGACGTTTTCAAATTGAGAACCCAGTAAGCAGAATAAACGCTCACCAACGAAAACAAACCGCACCCAGCGCACGAATAAAGCCAAATTTTCCAAAGAAAACATACCAAGTTACAACGTTTCGGAACGAAGCGTCGACGGCGCGAAACAAAAGCGCGGGAAACGCCGCCATTGGCGGAGGAGATGGGCGGACTCCGGGATAATATGGCGGAAATATTACCGAGGAGGTATTCAAGGTGCACCGGGAGGACGGGGGCCTCGGGGGCCTCCCGGAGAGGTTAATTACCCGCCGGCCGATAAGGCAGAGGCTCGCTAATTACGTACTTATGGCGGACTGAAATTAGTTATCGTTGGCGGGAAAACGACGCTCACTTTGTTTGCGTTCCGTTTTACGGATAATATGTATTCTGCGGCGCTCGAGAGTAATGGAACAAAATTGGCGCCCATTCAACTTTATCTTTTACGGTAGAGCGTAGAAAGCTCCGTAGATAATGGAATCATTGTTGGGAGGTTGGGACGGAGCGCGCTCGGGACTCTTTTTTTAATCGTTTAACTTAATTTTTGCTTTGTTTTATATTCAAACAGCCAGATCTGTTGATAATGCGATAAAGCTCTGCATAATTACGTAGAGGGAATCTTTCCTCGGGTTTCCACTTTGATACAGTTCTTTGAGTAAGTTATGCTTAAGTACATTGATATTGGACCGAAATGTATTCAAAAGCCGCAAACAACACGACTGCCAGCTGAGCTCTCGAATAAAATGCGATGAAATAAAAAGATGCTGGCGACAAAACGTAGATACTTAATACACGTGCCAAGTTACCTATTCGCCTGTCTTCAGCACGTTTTTGTTTACGTACTGCGCGTCGTTGAAGAAACAGGGGTTATTTTCGCGTGCATTTCAGTGATGCCCTGTAAAGGTACTTTTGGTAAGTTTATACATATTTACCACAAAAGCGGCTCAGAGCGAGATCGCGGGATCCGTTCGCCGGTTTTATTTTTCCAAGCTCTAAATGGAGTCGGTGGAGCATTTAAATAAGCTTCGCCGCCTGAAGTATGGTAATGTTAGTAATACGGAAAGAAACCGCGCCTGTTTCGGCGGCGGCCATTTTGAATTTTTGTGTGGCAACACTTCGAACTTGGCTCTTTAATATTGCATGATATCTATGGAGATGCGAGCTCGTTCGTTGGGGTAAACAAATGTTCAGCTTGAATAAAGTTTTAAGGCTCTCTTTATTTCCTTTTAAATTGCAATTTGGAAGTAGGTAAGCGTACATAATCGCATAGGAGTCTATAAGAAATTTTCCTGGCTCGATGGAAAGTTTTAAAGCGGGGGATAACCCTCCTGACACAACTGCTTGTTACTACAATAGGCTATTTGACTAGTTTTTGGAAATCGTTTTAAATTATTCATTAGTACATAATAAGCACACTACATTTATATTTGCGAGAGATCTAATGAAAATCAAGTGTTAAGAATAGATATTCAAGATCCCGCCAAAACGACATTCTGTAATAGCGCTGGTCTGTGACGTCACACACTAGTAAACAACGTTAGTTAATACTAGTAAATATGCTAGTTCACATCTAAAAATTGACAAAAAATACTTTTAGAATAACTTACAGATCCAATAATATTACTCTAAAAACACAAAACACAAATTACACAAACAACAGTCTTTCGAGAAATTCTTGTTTACTAGCATGTAACGTCACCAGAGTTGTCGCCCTTCTTAGAGCGTTCACGTCACAGTATCAAAAAAATATCGTATTTTATTTCGTGTGATTTGCGAAAATTAGACATATTTTAGTTTAACTAAAGTGAAATATGTCTTTTTCAGGCTATTATTTGTATGGATTACCACAATCAATAATATATTTTCAATGTTGTCAAATAGCCTATTGGTCCTAAATTAATATATTTTCTCTCTCACGATACCTAATTTTGATCAATAGAATAAAATAAAGTTTTTCATACCACCTGCTCGAAAATGGCTCATTATAATGTCGTACAATCTCATTATACTACTATATTAATACGGGATTTATCACGGTCACGGGCAGACTGCCCGTGACCACGACCAATGCAACTTGGTCGAAACGTCGGGAGAAAAAGAAAAAGAGGTATTTATTAATATATCTCATGTTTTATTGCGCGATAAGTCCCGTATTAATATAGTAGTATAATGTGCTCAAATCGCGAAAGTTTGAAAATTACATTCGTACAATATCAACGTAAAACTAGTCATTATTATCTTAACATAATCTCGAGGGCTATGGTAGGTCAATAATGTTGTATGAAACTCCCTAAGTAAGTGAAAGTGATTTAAATTTGTAACGTCTAATTCATATGAATGTTCTTATTTTTTCACGTAGTATTTAGGTACATTCTCTGTTTTATTACGGTTTTATGAGCTTTTCTATAAACATTCGTAGGTATATTATAATTTGTTTATTTTACACAATCTGGTCCCACCTGCCCCTTTCTTCTATCGTACGGCTAGACAGACGCGACCAAAGCGCCACCCTTTTATGGTGGACATCCCACGCGTTAGAACCAAGCGTTTTGAGTCCACATTCCTCATACGAACTGCCAGAATGTGGAACGCTTTGCCTGAGTCTGTCTTTCCGTTAAAGTACAATGTAGGTGTCTTCAAATCTCGAGTAAATAGGTATCTTCTAGGTAAGCGTGCTACATCCTAGAACGCATATCTGCTTAACATCAGGCAGTGTGTAGTCAAACGCAAACCTATTTGAAATAAAAAAACACACACACAACAAGTTATGACTATGCTAGGAGTATTTCTGCGAAATTGAATCAAAATGAGGAAATACGTAGAAGAACCAAAGTTACCGACATAGCCCATACCTTCCAAGAAGTAGGTAGGTACACCTACCTACTTCTTACTTATTTACCTTTTGTTACAAACCCTATAAGATTTAATTCGAACCTATACATCGCCTCAAAAAAAGGAGAAGAGTAGGTATAATTAATAAAATGTGTAAAGTATCACAAAAACGCCCAGTAGCATGCCAGTAGCGCAGCACATGTCCCTTCAAAGGAGCCGGGGTTTTTGTCCCGTTAATTAGTAACAAATTATGAAACAAAAACTAGCTTTGACAACGGCGGCACTTCGAATATAAAAAAAACAGATGGACTGTTAAGTTCAAAAATAAAAGGCACTAATATATCCAAAATAGAGTAGTTTGCAGTCTATCTTTTAAAGGAGAGTGGAGAGTATTAGTATTGTCATTGATTTTATAGAAATTAGATCCGGTGCTTAGAAATTTGTCGTAAGCTCCGCCTTGAAGTCGTTTGACATTTTGTCGGCCATGTTACGGAAACTACGTGACATTTAGTCTGTAGTTCAAATTGACATAACTTGCCAAGTGACATTACGTTCTATGTGTTTTAGATGCTCCTTTTAATGGCTTATTCTAAAAAGGACAGATTCTAAAAAAGTTTTCTTCTACTTATGAATAGGGGTCGGAACATCTATTCCAATTTTACGTACTTGCCATTTTGTAATAATAATAATATGATGGATGGATATGACTCCGGCATACCCCTAAAACTTACTATTTTATTTTCATTTTAATTCAAATTTTGAAAATAGTATTTCATTTTCTGTCAGACAAAGCCTATAGCAAAACAAAATAAAAATTTTGGAAAAGGCTCTGAAGAAAAAATTTAATAACGAAGAAATATTATAAAGAATAAATTAGCCGAAACAAACAGCAAATTGGAAGCTAGCTTTTTGACCGACGAAACGTAGGAGGTGCTCAATTCGACGCGTGTATATTTTTTTAATGTATAACACCGCATAACTTTTTACGTTGTGGTTCGATTTCAATAATTCCTTTTTTGTTGGAAAGAGTCTAATTCGAAATTGGTCCCATTTTAATTTTATCGAAATCGGCTGGGCCATTTTCGATAAATCTACAAATACTGTGAAAATGTTATATCGATTTGTGCGAAATATTCGCGAATTCTGTACACGGAAGTGTGTGGGTTGAAGTCGGTCATGCTATTTTATGCAAAAAAATATTATTAACCACAGCCCCTATTATAAAAAAAACTAAATTTTTATGCTTTGTCCTTCTTTCAAAGGAGAACATTTCGGAAATCATGCTGATTCCCGGGATTTTAGGTTGCCTCTCTTTCTGCAAGTACCAACCTACCAACATAAAATTGAACTACTTACGGTAGTAAGTAGTTCAATTTTATGATGTTGTTGTTTCGAAATAGGTATATTTCGACCATTATTTATGAGTTATGTCTATAACGCGGTCACATTAACTCGACGCATCGCATTAATTTTTAAGCACTTTTTACTCGATCTTAATAAACAGGTAGAAACTTATCTTTTATAGAAGATGGTTTGGAACCTTTCATGCGGGAGTCCGACTCGCACTTGGCCGGTTTTTTTGCACACCGTACTTGAGCGCCAAAATAACGTCACTTGGTCAAGCGTCTAGTTAATGTGACCGCATTGTACGTCTATAATGAACTTTCAATGAATTTCATTCATTCAAGGAGAGTCCATCTGTTTTCTTCCAAGTTTGCCGCCAAGGCATTCCGCCAAGCGGCGTGGAGGTACGTCTCCCGGAACGGGGTCGTAATGAACTTCATTAATTACCATAAGTGACAATCGTAATTGGCTGAGCAGCCTTCGGAAATCGTCGGTTGAAACATTAGGATTCTTTCTATTCATGCATTGCAAGTTTTTTGAAGTGATTTCCATATAACATCCAAAAATATGTCGATGATCACAACGAAAGTTATGTTTTTGGCCAAGTTTGTGAATGAATTACGAAGGATTTATAGGCCGTATCATACAAGTTGGCGGATGTAAAGTTTGCTACAAGCTGGACGTAGCCCAATCAACGCGTAGCTTCGGCAGACGTGAAGTTCGCAACAAGTTACTGAAACCCAATCAATGCATTGCTTTATTTGAGCCTCAGTCAGGGTTGGATATTGCGGAGTTTGTAGCTAACTTCACACCCGCCGATTTGTATGATATAGCCTATAATAAGTATGTAAACTACCTACTTGCTTCCTCACTTTACCTTGGATGTAACATGAACATAACTTGGCCGTAATGAATTACTTATATTTATTTAGGTAGGCATCACCAAACTTCATAGTAAATCGAAAATGACAAGATTGCATTCCAGTTCCAGTTAATCGAAAATGACACATTCGTATAAGGTACTAGTTTTTACCCGCGGCTTCGCCCGCATGATATTTTGATTTTTGAGACAATATCATTATAATTTATAGCCTATGTGTTATTCTGATATATATAAGCTATATTATTGCAAAGTTTCATCTCAATCCGTTCAGTAGTTTTTGCGTGAAAGAGTAACAAACATCCATCCATCCATCCTCACAAACTTTCGCGTTTATAATATTAGTAGGATACTTACCTAAGTAAGTAAGTACTCTATAGCATACAAAATAATTTCTTTTCGATGAGATCGCAGCTGGGATTATCAGTTCTGCCGTCCTTATGAAAAGTGCAATAACTCGACTTTTTGGCCAAATTGAGTTATATACATATTCGTGATCAGAAAAAAAAGCTCTACATTTTCTTCTTAGACATTATTGACGTATCTTTTGAAAATCTCGAGTTTTTGTTAAGCATAATTGCAATATATTAGGAACTTTGTGTTAGTTTACCAAGCAAGACCACAATAACTTGAGTTGTGGTAAGGTAAAGTCTAAATTCTATTATTTAGGTCATAATTACTAGCCATAAAGACAATAACTTAGAGTTATATACCATTTTTATATAGATTAATTTATTTTTTGTGATACCGTCTCCTAGTCATAAGTGCAATAAGTACAAGTTATTGCACTTATATTAAGAAAAATTGGCTAGTTATTTGAAAGTTCACTAGTATTTTAAAGTAAAAGTTATGGCATTTATTTTTAGAAGAAACAAGCGATACAATATACCTACACAAACTAAATCCCAATATTTCAACTACATACTCGTAGTTAATGCGTTCATGAGTTTTTTGGTTAACATAGTAAACAGCGAACTCATTTCTGCAGAATCTATTACAGTGAAATATTTTTTGAACCCGGCCATACGTACATGTCTGCCGATCACTTCCACCATCAAGTCAAAAAATCCGTAACAAAGAAGAAAAAGGTTTATGACTTTGAGGACTTCGCAGACGCGGTAAAAATGAGTAACTCGGACAAAAACATAGTAAAAGTCATGACAATATCTGATTTCTAATGTTATGAAGATGTTTCATCATAACATAAAATAAGAAATAAAGAACCAAGGGTGTATTTGAAACACATGGTGATGGTTAGGGCAGACAGAGGATTTTTTATTTTAAGGTATAAAGAGATGCATGACGATTGTGACTGGATAGAACTGGATTTCCTTCAAGTAAAAATAATAAAAAACGATATTTTCCAATTGTTGATGCTGAAAGCAAAACCTCTGTAAGAGGTGTTTATTGCCAAAGGGCGTAAGCAAAGAATGATAGCAGATTTAGTGCCTTTAACGAGACGAGAGTTCTGGTTAAATTTACCCGAAGTCTCTGAGTTCTGGTGCCAAATTTGGATTGAGCAAAGATCAATCCAAATTAGGCACCAAAGTAATAGTTAAAAAAAACAACCCAAAAAACCCGACTATATACGTAAAAGTTTTCGTCTTTTCATTGTACATTTCTACTGTCCAAAACCTGTATGTCAGAATTGTTTTAAAAACTTTAAATCAATATAGATCCTAAACGGTAAGTTGAATCCAAAAATGTTGAGAGAAAACTAAAATTGATTTTTAAATACCTATTCAAAATAAAGTGGGGTAACAAACTACATCAGTAGTTTGTTGACTTTCATTTTTTTCATTTCCACGATATGGCGTCCAGTAGTCGCCACGCCATATTAAATTTTCACTAACGTAATATCTTTAGTGACACTCGGACTAAGAGGAATCGTTTGACGTGTAAATCATAATAATTGGCCCAGGCGTTTGGTCTGTGTAGTGCTTCAAAGAAACATACATACATAATACATAGGCTGATAAACACATTACCACTCTTTTGCGTCATGCAGTCGGGTAAAAAGATTATCGTACATAATTTTTTTTAAACTGATTGAAAAATTGATCTCACTGTGCACTGTGCTAAATATAATTATGAAGATGACTTTTGTTAAATTAATAAAAAATTATGACTGACACTTAGTTTATCTTACAGTGATGTTTGTAGCATTTTAAAAATAAATGAACCTTATTTTTATGTACAACATTAAACATTGTCTTACATAGTAACGCCTTTTAGAATCACATTCAATAAAATTTATTAAACTCTAATAAAAACTGCAATAAGTCAGACAAATATTGCACTTATACTTAGAATTACCATACAAACTATTCAGAAGCACCTGCTAATCTAAATTGAAATATGTTGATTTACTAACAAAAAGTGCGATAACTATGTTACTTATTGTGGTTATGACTGGTAATCATTTACACTTTTGATGTATTGTTTTAAACAGAAAAACAATGTTGTGATTTAAGTAGCATAAATAACATAATTTTCAGTTTTGAAGTACCTGGTAATATGCTCAACATTTTTATCTACAATCTTGTGCAAGTTTCAAGTTGATACCTCACTTAAGGGCAGATATACACTTAAAACAATTTTAAATTTTTCTATCGCGTTTTTCTCAAAAGTTACTCAAAGTTAGTTATTGCACTTTTCATAAGGACGGCAGAGTTTACCCCTTAACTTTTCAAAGTAACACCTTGTAGGTAGGTATGGGTACCTACTACTCCGATTCCAACCGCCCAGCGCCACAAGTGCTAAGCATGCAAGATAAACACTACAATCCGTACTCACTATCTATTACACAAATAGTCCAATATCTCACTCAAATTGGGCATCTAAATTACGTGTTCCTTCTAATCATTCTCAGGTTAAACCGCTGCCGTTACGTTTCGTTTCACGCGAGGCGCGCGCCGACTTTACTGGTCCGTGGTGAAGACGGCCCCGTTTAAAATTACTTACAATTTATTTCAATACATACAGTATACATGTACCTACCTATATGTACATTTTTTTTTACTTATTCGACAATTCCAAAGGATTTGTAGAGTATCTATATCTACCAATCTATTTGACATCTTGTATTATTATTACATAAGTACCTATATACTTATTGTTATTTTTTATTTTAAATATTTTTTTTGTTATACGTTTGAATTAATGTGTTGACATAATTTTGTGAAAAATTAATTGCAATTTTATTATTTCAATTGAGTATCTTTACTCTTTTTATAAATGTAAAAAGCACGTAACTTTGTATGTAACTGTATTTTAAGTATGCTTATGGCCAACAGTGTACTAAGAATTAAAAATGCTGGTAGAGATTAAAGCATGACCCGCCCGCCTCTCCAAATTTCGAAACGTTTGAAAGTATTTACAACGCGTACAAGTACATGTGTGCGTACTGATGCGGCCGTCAAACAACTAGTCAAGCTAGCAAATACAAGATTTGTTGCTCGTTACACATTAAAACACTACACACATTAAAACAATAATTTGACGGCGCAAGTCACGCTTTAATTTTTTTAAATAGTCAAAGGGGCCATGTTATCGTAGATCTCTACAGTACGGTATGCTGAGTGTGAGTTTTGTCGTAAATATGACGCGCTCGCCGCGAGCGCGTAAGCATGTAATTTGTATGATGAAATGTACAGCGCCACTAGCGGCGCGTTTTTGAAACACTTTGTGCGAGTGTAAGTTCATACAAATTATATGCTTACGCGCTCGCGGCGAGCGCGTCATGTTTACGACAAAACTCACACTCAGCATACGGATAGGGCAACGTTATTCCATTCCGAACTATTGTTCAATCATCTTCTAAAATTATAAACTCAAATCAAATATTTCATTTTCAAAATTAGGTACACTACACACGCAAAAATAATACCTATAGGTACACGTGCATTGTGCATACAAGACCGAAGCACCATAGTGAAAGAAAACAACTATATCTGCTGCAACTAATTAGCTTCCGTAAGCTGTAAATCTAACTTATACTGCTGCCGTCAACGCGCGCTCTTTGATCACGGCGCAAGTGAAACGGAACGCCGTGGATGAGCGAACGGTTTCTGAACGCGGCGTTTAATGTCAAATGTGGCGGAGTTCGTTTTTTGAATACCTTTTTAGCTAACTGTCTGAAGTACCCGCCTTTTTGTGTTTGGTCATTAGCATGATAAAGTTCGTATAGGACGGATGTCTAGCCCTAGGGACCGTTTTTTGAACTTCGCAGAGTTTGCTCGTAGGTATACGGAACTTGTATGGACTATGGAGCACTCGCAACTTCCATACAACTTCCAACTACAACATATATAGAGATTATCTACCTACTCCATACAATCTGTCAAAGTTCCGTATACGTTCACCATACGTTCCTAAGCGTTCTGTTACGCCCCGGGTTTTAGGGCTGTATTCCTTGCTCAGCATCCCTGGATCAGCATTATAGTCCTAGGCTTGGGAACGGGAACGTCGGAGCGTCAGTCCGTTTTGAACCTCAGGCCTCAACAATTTTTATCCGCTTTATTTTATTAATTCAAACTAAAAAAAGGGAAATAAAATCCTTCGTTTGAAATTCGGCTTATTTTTAAAAAGCCTTTTCCAATCCACCGCACAACAGTTCGAAGTTCAAAAAATCCTCTGGTGTCAGAGTTTAGGTATTGCGGCGTTTGGCCCCGCAAGCTGTTGGTCCCGCGGGGCGAATCGACCATGACTCTTTTTGAAGGCCCCCATTGGGCCCGCGGGGCGAAACGCCAATAACTATAAAAGAAGTGGTTGTTTGGGCCCACGTTGATAAAGATCAATTTCCCGCATCAGTATTACGCATTTCTTATGGTACAGCCACGCATAAAATTACATGACATAAAATAAAAATCCGACTACAAAAAATCAACAGATATGCAACGCTATAAAAAGAATTGTTTGTTTGTTTATGAGCTTTTAATGTCCCATTGTTGGACAAAGGCATCCTCTCGAGATTTCCAGTTTTGTCGGTCTTGTGTTGATTCCTGCCAATTTGGATCAAAGGTGTTCAGTTACAGACATGCCACAAGGGCGGTGTCGCCGCGACATCGCACCGCGGCGTCACCGCGGCGACCAGTGTTGCCGGTAGCGATTTAGACATTAAATCTAGAGTATTCGAGTATTCTATGAATATTTAGTGGGCAAAAAAGGTTTTGACGACAACCGTTCAATCTTAAAATGAAGATGAGAAAAATCCCTCGTACACGTTAGAAATCGGATCGTGTAATTTGTCACGACTAATGTCACAGTAACAGCTGTCCAAGTGACAGCTGTCAAACTTCAAAGTGATTTATCTCGGTCATTATCAATTCTAGACTACTGTTGTCTTCACAAAAGTGATAGAACTTGACGAGACCTACATTACTGTTGACAGCTGTCAAACTTAAAACTGATTTATCTCGGTTATTATTGATTCTAGACCATTAATGTCTTCACAAAAGTGATAGAGCTCAACCAGATCTACATTTCAGATGACAGCTGTCAAACTTAAAAGTGATTTATCTCGGTTATTATCGATTCTAGACTACTGCTTTCTTCACAAAAGTAATAGAACTCGACGAAATCTACATTTCGGATGACAGCTGTCAAACTTAAAAGTGATTTATCTCGGTTATTATCGATTCTAGACTACTGCTTTCTTCACAAAAGTAATAGACCTCGACGAAATCTACATTTCGGATGACAGCTGTCAAACTTAAAAGTAATTTATCTCGGTAGTTATCGATTCTAGACTACTGCTGTCTTCACAAAAGTGACAAAGCTCAACAAGATCTACATTTAGGATGACAGCTGTCAAACTTAAAAGTGATTTATCTCGGTAATTATTGATTCTAGACTACTGCTCTCTTTACAAAAGTGATAGAGCTCATTGAGATCTACATTTCGGATGATAGCTGTCAAACTTCAACGTGATATATCTCGGTTATTATCGATTCTAGACTACGGCTGTCTTCACAAAAGTGATAGAACTTGACGAGATCTACATTTCGGATGACAGCTGTCAAACTTAAAAGTGATTTATCTCGGTTATTATTGATTCAACAATTGATTCAATTGATTTAAGTTTGACAATTGTCATCTGAAATGTAGATATCGTTGAGCTCTATCACTTTTGTGAAGACATCAATAGTCTAAAATTGACAGTTACAGAGATATACCTCTTTTAATTTTGACAGCTGTCATTTTTTATATGACAGGTAGCTTATGTTTTTAACTGACAGCTGTCATTTTATAATTTTTACAGCTGTCGAAGCAAAGTTCATGCAAACGGAATACTTTTGCACACAGAGCTTTTGCAGACAATAAGTAAAAGTAAAAAAATATACTAAAAGGAACTGGAAAAAAGTATCCTCTACATCCTTTTCCTAGTTCTAAGCTATCTCTTTACCAATTTTCAGCCAAATCGGTTCAGCTGTTCTTAAGTTATAAATTGTGTAACTAATACGACTTTCTTTTATAAATATAGATAGAAGATAAATGATTTTCAAAAAATTTTGTGAGATATAGTGTGACAGATTTACCATAAAAATCTTTTTCTATCATGGCATCTGTGGGACACGGTTGGTAATTCCACAAACTTCTAAAGAGCCCCATGACAATTATATTTTTATTCTAGATAAAATTAAAAAGTATATTGTAGATAAAAAGACATGGAATGGTTCATTTGTTAGCTTCAAATGAAATATTTATGTTTACAAAACACGTGAAACCAATTTGGCACATTAGTTTCATGTGATGATCATTCAATCATCAATTGCATCATTCAAACAAATGCATTTTTGTTCATACACTCCCATAGGACTCATAGAATGACGCCCTCAAAATAATGCAATTGTTTATTTTTTCCATTGACTACTTTTCTACTTAAATGTACAGATAAAAAAGTGAATCGCGGGGCGAATCGCCCAAGACTCTTTTTGAAGGTCCCCATTCGCCCCGCATTGTTTGGAGCGGGCCGAATGGGGACCTTCAAAAAGAGTCTTGGTCGATTCGCCCCGCGGGTCCAACAGCTTGCGGGGCGAAACGACGCAGGACTCTTTTAAGATGCCTGAAGGCCTCTGACGTGGCACGGTGAAAACAACCGGGACCTACAATTTAACGTGTCATCCGAGCCACGGTAGCGCTCAGTTGTAAATGCCACCTGCGGTCACCCATGACTGACCGTGCTGGACGTTGTTTATGGTCATTATCATGATCAGACGTAAGACGACCACGGCTGGACAAAGGCTTACCTACGGATTTGAAATAAGACCGGTTTGATTGGAAACGGCTTGCATCCTGCATGTCCCCGTTTGTTGTCCGTGATCCTACCAGATGTACTGCTAGTAGGACCACGGGTAATAAATTTTTCCCGTGGTCCTACCAAGCACTAGTAGGACTACTGGAAAAAATTTCGTAACTAATATTGCAGTGACATATTTTCAGGATTTTAGCCACCTTGTTGGTGGACGTCCTACGCTGCGCTAACCGGTACGTGGCCTCCACTCGAGAATTTCTCGACGTCATTGGACATCAGTCCTCCGAGCTATGTGCCCTGCCCACTGCCAATTCAAATTGGCAATCCACTGAAGTATGTCGGAAACTTTGGTTCTTCCACGGATCTCCTTAAGCTCGATTCGATCTCGCAGAGACTTCGAGCATAGCTCTCGCATAGCCGAGCATAACCGGTCAAAATCACCACAACACAAAAGAGTCACTTTGATAGAGGACGTGGACGCGTCCGTATTGGGAGTTGCACAATGCACAGTATGGGAGTTTCACTGTATAGTAAATCTGTTTTCTATGTAAAAAGAAATAAATTGAAATACCTACCTAATACTGTACCTACTGTCCCCTTTCTAGAAAGAGCAAGCCCCACGTCCGAGTAATCGCTCATATCGCTCCGGGAGCAGAAACAATCGATTGGAAGGCGGCAATAATCTCCTTTCAATTAGCCGGCGCTAGTAGGTAATTGGCCCAACCGGTCTTATTGGAGATCTTCAGGGAAGGCCTATGTCCAGCAGTGGACCTCAGGCTGAAAAGAAGAAGAAAAAGTAATTGGCCCTCGCCAGATCAGATTATATAGGTACAGGGTTATTCCTAATAAATTAGCATCTCTACTCTGCTACCTACACAGTACAGAGGAACACAGAAATTTATAATAAAAATAATAATAAAAAATTAGCATCCTTTTAGGAGCTTATTCTGTAGTTATATCAAAACTAACAACTTTTGTTCTGCGTCTTATGACAAACTAAAAAAAATCCGCTGTTCCATACATTTTGTTGAGGGTGAACAAAATTTTTCTCGAATCGAACAATAACTTTTTTTAGAGTATTAATAAAAGTCGTAGAAGAAAAGTTGTTAGTTTTGTTGTACAGAATAAGCCCCTGAAAGAATGCTAATTGATTAGGAATAACCCTGTATACCTACCTACTGTACTATTTCGTGTCTGGAAAGTGCAAGCCCCACGTCTTAGCATCGGACGAGCGTAGCTAGACCTTGCGCCCCCAGAAAAATAGAATGTAGGTAGAGATTAGCAACTGCTCTCCTAGAGAAATGTTCTAAGTACGCCAGCGTCCGAGTAATCGCTCATATCGCCCCGGGAGCAGAAACAATCGATTGGAAGGCGATCCCCTTTCAATTATCCGGCGCCAGTAATTGGCCCTCGCCGGCCGGATTAGGTGTTGCCGATCGTTATGGACATTTAATTGGTATCTAGGTGGCTGACATGATAGGTACTAAGCGATTTGCAGTTCAGGCTGGAGAATTGGAGATGGAACCTTTTCGAAATAAAAATACATATAAATATATTGATAAGTAGCTGACCCGGTGAACTTCATCTCACCGTCTTTCAACTGTCATTGATAACTTTTATATGATTGAACATTTTGTATGGGAAAATTAAATTCACGTTTTTACTATTTCACTTCATACATTTTTATATTTTTAACTTCCACGGATATTTCAAGACCAAAGTCAGACAAATCAGTTCAGCCGTTCTCGAGCTTTAGCGAGACTAACAACCATGGTTTATTTTTATATACAGGGTTATTCCTAATCAATTAGTATCCTTTTAGGGGCTCATTCTGTACATCAAAAGCGGCTGGTACACTTATCCCTCCCGAACTATCCACCCTGGTAGGGATAAGTGCACTTTTTGTAGATTTAGTTCTACCAGTAGCGATAGGTGCACTGACCATTTGTGTAGTGCACTTATGCCTATCGAGTTATCTCCACTGGTAGGGATGGGTGCCCATTTCTACTATTCATATTATATTCTATTACTAATCGAATACAATGCTAGGGAACGTTGGTTTTATTGAATTAATTTGCTGAAATGATGAAGTTTCATTACATAACTTTTTATCTTATAATTTTTTTAATGACAGATGTCAAAGTGACAGCTGTCATCTTCTAGTATCGGTACTAGAATGGCATGACAGGTGTCAAAGTGACAGCTGTCAAACTTCAGTGGATTATCTCCGTAACTATCGCATATAAACCATTGTTGTTTTAACAAAAGTGATAGAACTCAACGAGATCTACATTTCGGATGACAGCTATCAAACTTAAAAATTGATTATCTCCGTAATTATCACATATAAACGATTTTTGTTATCACAAGTGATAGAGCTCAACGAGAACTACGTTTCGGATGACAGCTGTCAAACTTAAAAGTGTATAACAACTTTTGTTCTGCAACTTTTATAAAAACTTATTTCATGTCTAATCTACTTCTGTTTTCGCTCTACCCACTAAGCCAAAATGGAGACCATTATATTATAAACAACTTTTACTAAGGAGCCAACCCGGAATTTGAGAAAAAAAAACATCAGTAGTTCCATACAACATTGTAATTTGAAATCGACAAAATGTATGAAACAGCTAGTTCTTTTTTTCAAATTTCGGGTTAGCCTCATAGTAATATAACAGCAATCGCATAAAAAAATGCAATTAAACAAAAAAACAGAGATGGAACTGAGAACTTCGTCCTTTTAAGAAGGTGATTGAAAATAAAAAACAATACCTTATTTCAGTATAACTATAATAGGACAATAAATATACTCGAGTGTAAAAATACTATAAAAATCACTACGCATTTTGATCCTGCTCTGCCTGAGTCTGGTAACACTTATTGGTTTGCAGCGGCGGGGAGGAGGAGGGCGGGGACTTGATCATAATTGACCCCACCGACGACCGGGGCAGCTGGGAAAATACAACACAAAAGTCGTTTAATTTATAATATATAGGTAGATTTAACACAAGTGTCATTCACGTGTAAATTTAAAATCAGACACACAACAGATCAGAGCACAATGAATTGCACAGTTATAAGGAGTTAAATCTCCTAATACGCAACTTCAATTGCAGTAAGGAGTTTAACTTCGATCACGTAGGTATGCAATAAGACTCAAATTTCCTTAGGGGCTTGACACTCCAGCCCTTTTTTATGTGACGCGACATATAAGGTGTCTTCCCAGTGTGACGTACCTACGAGTACTATAATAATTATGGTCATTTGAAATTTGATTATTTACAGAAAATGTAACTCACAACACTTAATGCCAGGCACTACATTTTTTATCCTTTAATGATATTATCTTGGCCGACTGACCATGCTAGGAACGTATAAAGGTAGAAAACGATACGATATGCTCTGCTATGCCCACTACAACGTGCAAACAGCGTACCTCAACCAATAGTCATCGAGAATAATATTTTGCTGGTGCCGAACGAAACGCACACGACGTTGCTAAACGGTGACAGAACGTTAAGTACATTGTGTTGTAACTAAACGAAACGGTAAGAGAACATGGTTTCATACTTTTCACCCGTCTATAAAATTATGTCGCTCGTATCTTATGCTAGATATGCTGGCGTACCCTTGGCTACGGCCCTGTAATCCATTTGTATTCTGTGTAAAAATACTTAGGAAAAAAAACTAAAATAAATCAGGAAAGATTTAAAATAACATACCTGTGGTTCCTTCCTATGCCTGAGCGACATGTTAGACCCATTGTATGGTTTCTCTATGACGTGGTGGTCGGTGCGTCCACGCTGCAACTCAGCCAAGTTGGACGCCAGCTCTGCGGCCGCTTCGCCGTATAGACGCTGCCCGTGGAACACCTGTATAGAAAAATAAGAAAAAAAAATAAAAAAAAAAGATATTCGACTAAAATAAAAAAATAACGAAGTATGAATAACTTGTGAGTAAAATAGATACTAATTTAAAAAGAACTCTGTGGTATGGTAGTCGGTGCGACTACGATGCAATCCGAACGGCTTAGGTGCTAGCTCCACAGCCGTCTTATAGACGACGTCGCCAAAAATACAGTAACAGAAAAAAATCAATAAATTTTTTAAAAAACAATTTTTCTAAGATTTTTATCATAGTTGCTAACTTTGACGCGTTCACTTTGCCCTCGTGTGACATTTTGTATGATTATTAATACATCGAGAAAACAAGATAAAAATAACGACTAATAAAAAAATACTTAAATTGTCGGGTAACAAACAAACACTAAACCACAATTCTAAAAATATCATTGCAATTCAGTCATCAACCTTACGAGTACTCTTCATTAAAATAACAAAAAATAATTGTCTACAATAATAATTACGCATAAAAAAATAACAATAGGTACACCGCAATACCGTGTAAAATCGAACAATCTAAGAAAACTAACAATTTGCTAAGAAATAAATAAAATCAAGCAACAAAGTAACTTAAATCGATTCAAATTTTAAAAAACCAGTCAACATCGTTTGCAATGACAAGCTTGTAAGCAAACTGCCTTCTCCATGCTGTTTTCAATTTTGCATGCTTTCGAAGTTGAGGCCTCTTCTGACTTGTTTATATCATTCCATGCTTTGGAGCAACTGGCATCTTCTGAACCTTCGATTTTGTTGACAACATTACAGTCTTTGTCATGCTCATTTTTGTTCCTTGCTTTGCATGCTTCCAAACATATGTCTTGTTCTGTTTTGTTCCCGGCTTTGCATGTCGAGGTAGCATTTTCTTCTCTTTTGTTCTCAAGTTCGCATGCTTTTGAGCAACAAACTACTTCAGTTTCCACAGCCTTGCAGTCTTTCGAGCAACTAGCATGTTCTGATTTGTTCCATGCCTTGCATGCTTCCAAGCATGTGTCTTCTGTTTTGTTCTCAGATTTGCAAGCTTTTGGCCAAATAAGATCTTCGATTTTAGTTACAGCGAAGCATTCTTTTAAACAATTGCTTTGTTCTTTTCTGATCCTACTCTGACATGTTTTTGAACACGTCGCCAATTCTCTTTTGTTCTCGTCTTTGCATTTCGAGCAAGAAACTTTTTCGCTTTCGTTCATAGCTTTGCATTGGGCTAAGATTTGATCTTCTAGCTGTTTTACCGCTTGCAGGTCGCACTTTCCTTTGCGAATGATCTAAACAATTCATATTCAGTTACTGTTAAGATAAGGTTTTCAGCTTTACTATAATAGACATTAACATACATAGGTATTAAGTAGGTACTTTTACATTTTGGGGTGATTAAAATGCTCTTTAGGGTGATTAGCTGCTAAAACAAAATTAAAAATAAGTACTTACGAATCATTTTAACGTTAGTTCGCCTTATTGAATCGAAGAACACACTTTTTTTAAAACGATTTAACTACTCTCGAATTCTCGACTGATTAGTGTGAAATAAACAGGATAAGCTAGCAGTTATTGGTCTTTGTCAACGTGTTAAATAGCATCAAATAATCAACTAAATTTACACAGGGTTATTTCTAATCAATTACGCACTATTTTTTCATATTATAGTGTTTTAAAAATGTTTCATTCTTGTGATTAGAATCAAGTTATTTTAATACTATACAGGGTTATTCCTAATCAATTAGCATCCTCTTAGGGGCTTACTCTGTACATCAAAACTAACTTTTGTTCGGTAACTTTTGTCAAAACTAAAAAAAAGCTGTTCCATATACGAGTATTTTGTCGCGTGTGAACGATATTTTTCCATGAAACAGTTATTATTTTTTAGGTTTGACAAAAGTTGCAGAACTAAATTTGTTAGTTTTGATGTACAGAGTAAGCCCCTAAGAGGATGCTAATTGATTAGGAATAACCCTGTATAGTATTAAAATAACTTGATTCTAATCACAAGAATGAAACATTTTTGAAACACTATAATATGAAAAAATAGTGCGTGGAGTCCCTCCGCGCGGATGAAGTGAAACTACGACGCATTAGTGCTTTCTTACCCCCTCCATGGTAGCGTTAAACGTTTAACGCAACTTTATTAGACAATAGAAGTTTCACTTCAAAATCTTGCAAGGAAAAAATGCGAAGGCTACAAATAATAAATGCCATCTTGTAAAGGGAACTATATCCATAAGCCGAATCAAACTGCTTGGCGTCTGTGAAGCTTACTTCACAGACAGACAAGCTGTGCAGGTCCCCTTTCCTCGCATGACGAATTTGCTGCGCAATGATTCGCCTCGTTTTCACAGTAGAGGCTAAGAAAAATTATTCGAAGTGATTTTGTGATAAACATTTCAAAAATTTGTCGCGAATGTAGGACTAGAGCCTTGCGTCTTCGCTCGAGTCCTGCATTCGCGACGAAGTTTTGAAAAGTTTATCAATATAATAACTCTTTCGAGATAAAATAAACCCAGTGTGGGATGCACTATAAAAGTAAAATCATTTCAAATTCAATAATTCCGTTTTAACAAAATGCGGCGAACCACACGGATTCAAACATCCATAACAAAGGTAACAAAAACCTTCGTTCATTTGTCTGTTATAATATCAGTTTTATGTAACACAAACCAGCATGGCTAGTAGTTACATTTACCTCGACTTTGAGCTCGGCCCGTCTGCGCGAGACCCACTCGATCTGCTCCTGTATCTTCTTACATTCCTTCTCGTTGGTGGTCAGATCGTTCTTTAGAGAGTCCATAATCTGGCGATACTTGAACCGGACGGTCTGGTCGATCGCGTGCAGGTTGTCGATCTCGTTCTGAGTCTCGCGGATCTTCATTTTGGACAGGCGTAAGCGGCCTTCCTGCGAAAAGAATTGCTAATTAAATGGGCGCATTTTGGATAGGCGTAAGTGGCCTTCCTGCGAAAAGAATTGCTAATTAAATGGGCGCATTTTAGACAGACGTAAGTGGCCTTCCTGTAAAAAGAATTGCCAATTGAATGGGCGCATTCTAGACAAGCGTAAGTGACCTTCCTGTAAAAAAAAAATTCCAATTGAATGAGCGCATTCTAGACAGGCGTAAGTGGCCTTCTTGCGAAAACAATTGCCAATTGAAAGGGCGCATTTTGAACAGACGTAAGCGGCCTTTCTACGAATGGGCGCATTTTGGACACGCGTAAGCGGCCTTCCTGCGAAAAGAAGTGGCAATTGAATGGGCGCATTTTAGGAAAGCGTAAGCGGCCTTCCTGCGAAAAGAATTGCCAATTTAATGGGCACATTTTGAACCAGCGTAAGCGGCCTTCCTGTGAAAAAAATTGCCGATTGAATGGGCGCATTTTGGACAGGCGTAGGCGACCTTTCTGTGAAAAGAAAAGCTAATTGAATGGGCGCATTTCAGAAAGGTGTAAGTGGACTTCCTGTGAAAAAAATTGCGAATTGAATGGGCGCATTTTGAGTCACCTCAAAACCAGAAAAAAAAGTAGAGGTAGTAGGGCCAGAATAGGGTCTGCTTATGCGAATTCTGACAAGCGAACTAAAAGTACCGTAAGTAACCGAAGTTTTCAATAAATGAATTGTACTCACGTGTAATTCGGGTGTTTGCTCGTGGTCATATCAATATGACCATGAGGATATACATATATGTACTCGTGGTCATACTCTTGTTTTTGCACACCCTGAGAAAGCCCAACGAATGGAAATTTTTGCAAAAACATATTGATACTTAGATATGAAATTGTTCTAAATGGACATCAAACCTTGTTCCAACAAAACTACTGTCATCGGTGAAGTCTGGTCTGTCTGTCATCACTGTACTGTAGGTACCTATTATGAACCAAACCGTTATTCCAACTGAATAGTGGCCGTATACCGCTTGCACCAACCAACTTGGTACAAGTTCTGCTGTAAGTAGGTAACCTATACTTGCTGGAACTTCCAACTTACAACATGAACTTAACTAAGACAACCATCTACAGTTTAGGTACCTTTTCAGCTAGTTTCCTAGAGAGTACGTCTAGATGCTCGTCAAGACTGTCCTTTTGTTCAACTTCAAAGCGCTGCACCACGTTGCTGTGCGGACACAGGCGGTGCACCAGCTGCACAGGAGTGCACGGTGGGCAGTCTTGTTCCGTTTCCGAAGCACCCTATAAATAACATTTTGTAGGTATTTTATAGTTTTCAAAAAAAACGTTAGTATAGGCCGAGTAAGCTAGGTCTTCGTGTGAGTATCTGAGCCACAATAACCATATACGAAAATTTAAGAAAAATTGAAAAAAAGCATTATCAAAAAGTGATCAAGAGCATAACATATGATAGAGTTCACAAAGAAATCTATTTCTAAAGGATCTTTGCGATGTGTGAGAGCAAGCTTCGGTTTTTTCCTTTATAACTCAAAAAGTAAAAATTCATAATAGTTTTCAAAGAAATTTGTTTTTATTTTGACCTCTAGATCAATAGATAAACAGATTACATCTTGCTTAGATACCGACCTACCTTAGGAATTAAAGTAGGCCACACTGTACCTACTGATATATAATCTGTGTCTAAAAATAGCCTGCAAGCTCAGACCAAATAAAAAAACCAAGACAGAATGTCGAGAAACAAACAAGAGAGGCCGGCAAAACTACGCCTCGCCGTATACAACACACACAAACACGTACAAGGAAACTACGCCTTGGCTCGTCAGTCGAGCTATGGCGGCGCAACACCGACCACTCACCACATGTATAGGTAAAAAACTGGCCTCACTAGTATGGTCACGACGTTCCGTCCATTTGTTCGCTTCTCGTTCTTGATTTTTTATTTGAATGTACCTTTTTTTCTATTTCATAAAGGTTTGCGTTTGACTACACACTGCCTGATGTAAGGCAGATATGCGGTCTACGGTGTAACACGCTTACCTAGAAGATACCTATTTGCTCGGGATTTAGCACCTACTGTCAATAAAGTGTTATATACCTATTGTATACCTAATGTGTTGTTGTAATGTAAAATACCTACTAAATAGATGGTTCGATGATCTATTCCGCTCAAACTTAGTGTTGCAGTCAAGTACCCACCTTCATAGACCTCCATTTCCACCGAAAGAGAAGCAGCATGAGCACCAACCCGACCCCTATCCCGGCGGCGACAGCAGCATTCATCTTACCACCGGCCGACCAGACATCATTCACTGCTATGACGCTACAACCACCAGAACTTTGGGCTAAACATTATTGGGATGGGGAAATTGAAAAAGAAAATAATGATTTGATTTTCAAAGTGAAAATATACAACCGTCAAAACGACAGCTACGGCCTTTCAGTGATGTTCGGATTTGGAATTACTTTTTTTGGGTAAAAGGTTGCGAGTTTGAAGAGGTTTCTATTGATGTAGAAATGAATGGATAAACCATGGTGGTGATAAGGCATCCTATCAGCAGCAAGTCGCTTTCAAATCCAAGCAGCAAGTCGCTTCCAAATCCAAACTAGAAAAAAAATATTTAGAAAATTAACGTAGCAGAAACCAGAAAGTGCATGGTGAAATTCTGAAGGCTCGGTGTTCTTCTAGAATAAAAAAAAGGTCAAGGTAGGTCTTGTGTAGGTGAGATAAAATACCATAGGCTCCGCTAGCTCGGCCACTTGGAAAGAATGGGAGAGGATCGCGCCGTAAAAAGGGCTTACTTGGGAGTGCCGAAGGGTCGAAGGCCCGTCGGCCGTCCAAGTGCAGGTGGAAAGATGAGGTGGAAAAAGATCTTCGCAAGCTCGGGATTGATTTACTACTATTACTTTTTCTCATATACATTAATGAGCTTCCTCTTATTACGGATCAGTTGTGTGTTATGTTTGCGGACGATGCAACTATATATATACCAAAAGAAAATGATAATGATGAGCAATTTGAGAAAAAAATATCAGACATACTAGAAAAGGTTACAAGTTGGTTAGAACATTTAAACCTAACAGTAAACATCCACAAAACTAAATTAATGGAATTTAGGAATTACAAAAAAAAACCTCTAAAGTTAAATTTCACGGATAGAAGCATAGAGGTGGAAATAGTAAATGAAACAAATTTTCTAGGTGTCACAATAGATGCAAATTTAAACTGGAAAGCTCAAATCGATAAAATAAACGGTAAAATCAATAAACATATTCACTCATTGTACATACTGGCAAATGTATCATCAAAACAAATTGCGATAAACGCATATCACGGTTACATTTATCCTCTTTTAAGTCATGGGGTTATATTCTGGGGGAATTCCGTAGAAGTAGAATCAACCTTTTTATTACAAAAAAAATGCCTCCGAGCAATATTTAGTCTAAAAAGTGTTGATTCTCTTCGTAAAATATTTATAGAACATCAACTTATGACGTTGACTTGTATATTTATTTATGAAATATGTGTATTCGTAAAAAATAATCGGTATGATTTTTTCAGCTCTTCAAACAGAGCTGATATTTTACGTTCTAAATACTCACAGAATAGGCCCTATTACACAGGGCACAGAAGGAGCCTCTTCATACAAACCGAGACTTAAAAGTGTGAAAAATACATTTTGTACCATAGACAACTTTTGAGTGAACTTGCCACTTCAAAAGTGATTACCCAATTTTATAGGGGAAATATTTAAAATAGAATTATTAAAGAGAAATTACATGACTGTAAACAAAGCGTATGTTACAACATTGCTATATAATTGTCCCAGCAATAATTAAAGAACCGAACGACATTTTCGAAAAAAATGTGGGTTGGATCATTTTCGCTTGATTGGTTCGAAATAAAAAGGCTAGTTTGATGTGAATGAAAATTTTTGACATTTTTTTTATGACACTATCGTACGTATAATTTAAATATTTTGTATGTAATAGTATTACATACTGGTCCATAATATGGTGATTCCGTTCGGTCTGCAACTTCTACTAAATTTTCTTTTTCTGATTCTTCAATATCCGATTCGTTTGAATTTGAAAAAAGTGCCTTAAAATGAAAATATAATTTAAGTTATTTAAGTCTAAATCACAGAAGTACAGGGTATTCTAAAAGGGTGTAGTAATACTGAAGGGTGTTGTTCTACCCGTTAAAGCTAAGAGCTTTTAGAACATAAGATTGCTAAATTCGAGAGAAAAATAACTGAGTCTCGGTACAAAAGAACTAGTCACGTGATCGATTTTGTATGGATTGGATACTCAATTTTTTTTCGAACTTGTATTCTTAAAGTTGTTAATTTCGACAGCTAAAATTACCCTTAAATATTACTACATCATGTATACTTACTTTATTGATATCGGCTAAATCTTGGACTGCATTTTCACATTTAACACTACATATATACTATATTAATGTCTCAGGAGACAACTACTACAGGAAAGTATAGTAGCATGCATGTGGTGTAAAAATATACAAGTATTTCAAAAGGGATTTATTTTTTCTTACGGGATTTATTCCGAGTTTAACTTGTGATGTAAGCTCTGCCGTAAGTGCTACTTATTTCAAAAGTAGCACTTACGGGAGTATATTTTTACATTGTTTTGGTGACACATTAAATTATTATGGTGAAATAGCCATTACTAATTATTTAGATTGCTACTAACAATATCTTACATCTAACTACTAATTTATACTACAACTTAATAAATGGCTACCAATACCAACAGTGGCCAACCTTTGAAGGGATTGCTCCATGTTTTATTCTTTGGCGGCCACTTTTCGTTAAATATTTATCTTTGATGCGGAAATGCGCAGAACATATTGTCGTAGAGGGACTAGGTTTCCAAAAATAATTTATTTTACTTTGACGAACTACTTTTATCCACCGATCAGCCCAAACTGGATCTCTAGGAAATCTAAACAAAATGTGGAAATTACAAAAAATCTTGTGTCAACACTGAAATTACTTTGAAATAGGGATTTCAATATACATGATGAAAAGAATCGATTCCTAAATTGATTCGAGTCTAGCATGACGTCATGTCTTATCAGATGTTAAGTCGGACTGGCAATGAATCGATTAATCTATTCAAATCTTGATTCTTTTTAATAGATGGACTTATGTGATTATAAATAAATTTTCCACTCTGTTTACATTGTCAAATGATTTCATTTTCATTATTTTGCTTTTGCTTGTAAATAAAGTCCGGCTGGCTTCAATTTCGATTAATCTATTCACATCTTGACTCTTTTTAATAGGTAACTTACTTACTACTTATGTAATTATAAATACGTTTTTATCGTTCATTCCAGAAGTTATAAACATAAGTCAATAACACTATTAAATAACAGCTGGCAGCCTTAAGTACCGCTAAATTCGATCTTTTCTCTTCCAGAAATAAAAAAAAAACATTATTTGATTCGTAAACCTAAAAAAAAATACTTACAGACGAACATAGAACCTCTTCCTTTTTTTAAATCGGTTAAAAATGTGAACACATCACGTGATGCTGCTCCATATTGTTAAATCGATCTCAAATTAGTAGTTCGACCCACATTGACCTTGCGACCTTATTCCTTTACATGGCCGGCCGCCCGGGTCAAAATCAATTTTGACCTTAAAGTTAATCGATTTGACGAGTCAATATTCGATCTCATACATTATCCGACATTCCTAACTGACCATAGAGAAATTTTCCACTCTGTTTACATTGTCAAATGATTTCATTTTCAATATTTTGCTTTTGCTTGTAAATCACATAGAAAGATATTTATTACTTACCGGTGGTATGTGACAATGCCTTTCGTTATTTCTTTTGAAACCGAGTAATTTCGGCAAGATGGAATGACGCAGTTCACCATATTTACCTCGTTGCTTTGAGACGCGACCGCAACGCCAGTCTAATGAAGACTAGTTGTCAGATTGGTGTATTCCTGTAATATTGGTTGATATTGGTTGGCGACATTTCATTTTGTACGATTAGGTGTCTTCTTGAATGAAGGTCGCTGTAAATACTATAGTAACATATATATTCCTCAAGCAAATAACGCTCTATATCACAGAAACGCATATTTTACTGCAATAAAAGTCTATAATAATTTACCTACTGCCTTGAAATCTTTACACGGTCCTCTTTTTAACAAAAACCTCAAGAAATGGTTGCTCTCTAAAGCTTTCTATAATTTGAAAGAATATTTCAACGATAGTAAAGTGTATTATTAACTTTGCTCAAACACTTATTTAATAATATTTTTATTACTTTATAACATTGTAAATAGTGGTTTATTATTAATCGTCTTGTGAGCCCTCTCACTATGTACATAATTATAATTTATTAAGGCGAAATACTAGTGACGAGGAAATTGAGAAATAGGTATTTGGACTAAACTATTGCCGTCGCGATGCGCCCAAACTAGGGAGCTTCAATGTGTGTGGTGATGCAATTGTATTTGTGTGCGTACTGCGCTCGAACTCTCCCCGCACCCTACCTGCGCCCCAACGAACTCGCTGGCCGACCGATATTTTATTTTGAATTGTAGCAAAATATGATATTACGTAGAGTGCGCGCAAGATAACTCTGCGCGCGAGTCGTGGCGCCACGTACGTTATATCACTAGTATTCTGTATTCCCTGGCAGCATTGAATTGTTTCCTGATTTTGGCCGTACGTAGAGCTATCTTGCGCGTATTCTACGTAACGATGCTCTGGTTACCTAGTAGATATGGCAGATAGGCGATCGATAGCAAACAAAAAGATAAAAGATTAATTATTTTAAAGATTATTTATTTTTCTGCCATTAGGAAGCTACATTATTTGTGACATGGGTTAATTTTTCTTTATATGCTAATTTATTTTCTTTCAAATAATTATTGTTTGACAAAAACGTAATATGTACCTAACTAACATCATATACAATTGGATATTTGATATCTGTAGGCGCTGCAGTTTACATAATATATTTTTACTGAAATTACTTCTTTTTAAGTATAGGTAAATTAATTATTTTTTTATGGAAATATCTTACATTACGTCGTTCTTTTACGGTCTATAATAAATATCCCAAATGCAAGTTGGACTCGCGCTCGAAAGGTTTCATACCGTATGAGAGCCAATTATTTCGATTCAATTATATATTTTTTAAATTGATACATTTATATACATGATATATTGATATATTATATTACTAAATATTCTGAGAATATTTCAAGCGTCTACCTTTTGTGTACATTAATAAAAATCGTGCAAAAAATCACGTCTGTTGTATGGCATGAAAAAATATTTATTTCATTCTATTTTTTGACCGACGTAACGAAGGAGGTACTCAATTTGACGATTTTGATAATTCTTTGTTAGAATTTTTTTCATTGGAAAGAATATACTTCGAAATTGATCCCATTTAAATTTTATTGAAATGGGCTGAGCCATTTTTGATAAATCAACAATAATCGATCCGTGCGCACTATTCGCGAATTCTGTACCTACACGGTTGAAGTAGATATTTATTTTACTCTATTTTTAGTTTTGTTGTTATAGTGGGAACAAATACATCATCTGAGTAAATTGTAACTGTTTAACTTTTACGGTTCGTGATATACAGCCTAGTGACCAACGGACAGACGGACAGAGGAGTCTTAGTAATAGGGTCTCGTTAATCTAAAACTTCTTGCCTTTTATATTGTAGGTACCTATAGCCGTATTTGCTTTCCGAAATTAGTCCCATAGTATAAAAATAATTGAGGATTCAATTAAACAGATGCGAGGTTTACTGTTTAGAGAACAGCTTGTCATACTTTGGTTCTACTTTAAAAACGTTTAAAAAATTGAAACAATTAGCTAATTAAAGCAGTGGGTAGGGCACATATAATAGTAATACAGGATGGAACATACACTACTTATTATTTATTATTAGATTAAAGCATTTAAAGCACTTCTAATTGAACTTTTTAGCAAATCTCAGTGGATTGGCAAGTTAATATGACAGATGGCAAGGCACATAGTTCAATGAACGGATAGCCGATGGGGCTATTTTCTCAAATGGATCTCACGTACTTACAAGCATAGAACGTTTTGCCTTAGGTGGACTAAGGATAGATTTATATGTTACAGTTATAATATATTTTTAGAGAGCACGTGATTTTCCTAATCAGAACTATTATTTCGGCTTAGACGCAGTAATATAATGTAATGAATGAAGTAGTAAGTATAATGGCACATAGTCCAAGAATGCTCAATTTTACGAATGCACAATTCTCAAAATGGCAAAATAATTTCAAATGGGAAAATCACATTTTCATATAAAAAATCACCGGTAATTAAAGCACACTCTCTAGGCAAGTTTTACTATTGGAGCAACTAACATATTATATGTATTATATAACCATAACTAAGTATGACATAAAGACCTATATAATTATACACATGAGATCATAGTTACTCGTATCAGTCAGAATTTGTACATACATAATATTATTTCATGCTATATAAGGTATTTTCAGCGAGCCATTTTTTAAGCTATGTTTAAATTTGTTTGCATCTAAAAATTTTATGTGAAGAGGTAGACTATTGTACGCTTTTATGGCTGTATTAGATGAATTTCGATGATACAAAGTATTATTTACTTGTACTACACGAATATTGAATTTATGTTGAGGACGTAAAATTTGCGATCTAGCTGATTTATTATCAAAAAAGTAGTTTTGGTTATTTTAAACAAATACACAAATCTCTTAAAGTAAGATTTTTTTTGGGAAATTTTTGATTGAAATTATGTTGCCATTAAATTAAAATTAAATTAAATAGATTTAGGCATTCGCAGAATTGAGCATTCCCGGATTAGTTGGGCATTATGAGAATTGGTCATTCTGCACCTAAACCATTTAGATGTCTCCCGATACAACACGATATATATAAACTAAAAAATTACTACACAGAATTGTGTAGTCGCTGCAATAAGTCGCAGTAACTAAATGCATATATTCCATACATAAGATCTCTTTCTTCAAATGTAACAAAGATACATCGGTAAAATTACAAGATTTGAAAAATTAACTAATATTTTTAATAAACATCGATATCGATGGACATTACTAGAGCATCGACAAAAATATCATCTATTACTACATCCCTAGTGCATGTGTACGTATAGGTTTGAACCTCCCTCACCTCAACCCTACCTCCGCATCGTGCGATAGGGACAATTGCAGCTCAGAGCAATTTATACCTACAAAAATCTTGGCAAAACAACGTTTCGTATTACGCTGTTTTCTTCATCAAAAACTAAATTAATCAAGTATTTTTTTATATCAAAATTTACAAAAAATATGTGTTCATGATTATGTCATTTCATATTTTGTTAGAAATTAATAAGTTTATTCTGGTGGGTCTTTAAAGACGTCGGTAAAAATGGTGAATTTTTTTGAGACTTTGAAGGATCATATTTTGCCTGATAATTAATTTATCAAAAAAATGAAAAGACAGGGTAGTTTAAACAGCTAAATTTAATTTTATGGCAAAAAATTGTAACTCTTAAAGCATTTTCCAGAAAGAAAACAGCGCAATACGTTTGTATGGAAAATTACAGACCACCTCAGCTCTTAATACCTATAAGTTCAATTAGGTCATATTAAATTACCTAAATAAAATGTATAATAGAAATAACACTTAAGTGTTCGGTATAGTTAGTTTGAATAGTACTTAATTTGATTATTCTCTAAGTTAATACATTTCACGTAGGTAAGCTTGTGTAATGTAATGTAATGTAATGTCTAGCCAAGTTACATTTTTTTAATATTGCACGCCCGTAATGGGTCCACTATTGGAACTAATATTTATTATAACATCTTTGTACATAGTGTTGCAATAAACGATTTCTGATTTCTGATGTCTGGCAGGAACTTGTCCAGGAAGGAGAAGAGTGGCGACACGTAGTATCGGAGGCCAAGACACAGTTTGGGTCGCTGCGTCAACATAGTAGTAGTAATAGGTCTTGTAGATCAGATATACAGGGTCAAAGGTATTAAACGCAAAACCTTTTAAGGGCGGGTCTAATACATCTAGACAAACAACTTTTGTTCTAGGACTTTTGGAAAATCACGAAGTAAAATTTCGTCAACGCGCGGCAAAATGTATGGAGAAGCGAATTTTTTTTTTGCGAATTTTCAAAAGTCGTACCTACTACAAAAGTTGTTTCTCTATATGTACTAGACCCGCCCTTAAAAGGTTTTGCGTTTAATATCCATGAGCCTATGACCATGTAGAGTGAGAACTAATAAGTAATAGCGTTCTTGCTAGTAGGTCCAATGCACGATGTAGGCCTACCCACAAATGGTAATTGGCCCTTATCCACCTCGCTGTCTGTGTGTGAAATTCCGTATATGAGTTCCATACTTAGGTATAACTCATACTAGAAACTCATACTTAGGTACTGGATCGGATCGGGATTTGAACCGACGACCTCACGACTGTAGGACGGGTGTTTCTACCACTACTTAGACCACCAGGTAGTAGATATTGTACATTAGGTATAAAGATGAATTGTGCTAGTTTCAGGTATCTGTCTAATCGATCCGTCTATGGTGAATAAGGACGTATATATTACTGAGGAAGATAATATTATGGTGATGCAGACAATGAAGCCTTAAAGAATTGTATGATAGTGACCTAGGACACAGAGACATTACCTGTATCTTTAATTGCTACTTCCATTCACAGAACAATTACCTATAAGAAATCATCCAAATCCGACACAAACGGGAGCAGATTGCCGCGAAATTATTCACAAAGCTCCCCCGGCGAGGACTTGATGATATTGTATTAGGTGATCACATACGAATGCGATTTTAATGATACCACCCCTCAAAAACAACCCACCGACCGTAACGCCTATGAAAAAGAACCCAATTCTCTTTTTAAACTCGCGTGACGTTTATGACCATTCGCGCGCGTCGCATTCAGCCCCAATCTAAATTAAAATCTAAAACCTTGTAAACAAGGCAAGTGCTCACTTTTTCGGGGATTTTAACCCTCGGAATTAACGAGAGATATAAATGGAGGGTCCCGTGCTTTGTTTCGACGCGTGTTGGAGTTCCAGCGGCCGTTGGACAAACTCCGTCGCGTGCTTTTGTTTTCATTTCTTGAGGTTGATGAATTGCGATTTGATTGGTTGCATCTTGGTTGGATGGATTAATTACGATGCAGTTAGAAAGCAAAAGTTTAATAAACGTGGGAAAAATGTTTCTTTATTGATAAATAGACAATGTGATACATTTTATTTTCAAAAGTAGACAGTGTTGTAACGTTTCCTACTTATATATTCTGTCACTATTAGATAAATTGATAGACCTAAAGCTCGATTACAGAGGCGCCAGCGTAACTATATTAGCTAAATAGCATAGTTCTGTTTCTTTTTCACTTTAGGCATTCGATAGAGAGAACGCTTTTTACGTTGCTAATTAATTTACGCTGGCGCCTCTGTGATCGGGCTTATTGTGGACAGGAAATATTATTTTCTATTTCCAACTAAGTTCATATCAGAGGCCTGCGATCGGCCCAAAAACTGACATCTGGGCTAGCCACCTCACCTAGGTATAGTATGAACTTTATGTTTATTTTATTTTAAAATTAATATCAGTTCACAATTCATTGAAATTATCCATCTATAGCTATAGGACGTCCACTGCTGGACATAGGCCTCCCCCAAGGAACTCCGATAAGGAAGCGGCTTGCATCTAGCGTCATCCTGCGGTCTCGACGAGGTCATCCGTCCACCTCGTGGGTGGACGTCTGATGCTGCTGTATTAGGAAAGGCATGGATTTATCATATGGCAAAGGTATCTACTTGCCTATGAGTTTTCTAAAAATCTTACATGGCATTTACCGACGACAACATTTTCAATTTTTATTTTTTTTTAATATTAGGGGACATCTTACACACGGTCTCTGACCCCAAACTAAGCAAAGCTTGTGATATGGTTGCCAGAGACTGATATACTACATATACATATTTTTAAATACATACTTAAATAGATAATACCTACCTAAATAACACCCAGACACAGAGCAAACACCTATGTTCATCACATAAATGTTTGCCCTGCGTGGGGATCGAACCCACGCCTCTTTGGTCCAGAAGTCAGGGTCACTAACCACTGAGCCACCGAGGCAGTCCTACCCTACCCTTCCTACCATAATTACCTACCCATTCGTGGTCACCGTCCGTCCGTCCATCCGTTGTTCCATTCCCTGCTATGTTTTTTTTAAACAGGCTACTTAATACCTACCTATGTATGAATTTTCCAAAATACTCAGCATCCACCAACGTCACAACTTTAAAAAAAAACTTGTAAAATATTTGTTTTCCTATTTTAATTTAATTAACTACCCATCCATGGTCGAAGTGCCATCTGGCCCATTCCCTGCTATTTGTTTCGCCGCGGGGCGAGAGCTCGTGTGTAAACACACTAAATGTGTCAATCAATTGCTCCTCCCGGCGGCTTCTGGTCATTCAATTACCCAAAATGATGGGTGATTTATTTGCATCCTATCCGTACTCATTTTCATATGTCGTGGCTTTTTATTTGGGCTTGTATTCGACTTGATAGAGACGTTTTAGATCTTTCATATTTTTGTACCTAGAAAGATAGGTAAAGAACTAAAAAAATCTGCCAAGTGCGAATCGGTCTCGTGCACGAGTTCCGTATCGTATGGAACCTTATGAGCCCCCCTTAATATATGTTATTTTAACAAGTAGGTATTTATTTTTGACCGACGAACCACCGGAGGAGGTATACAATTCGCGTATATTTTTTTTTATGTATAGCCACGCATAACTTTTATCGTAGTAGTCCGATTTCAATAATTCTTTTTTTTATTGGAAAGAGTATACTTCGAAATTGGTCCCATTGAAATTTTATCGAAATCGGCTGAGCCATTTTTGATAAATAAACAATGTGAAAAATGCTACATCGATCCGTGCGAAATATTCGCGAATTCTGTACACAGGTGAAGTCGGTCGTGTTAATTTTTGAAAAAAATAATCTTGGTAAAGTGAACAACTAAATTTTCTGTACCTACCTAAATATTTTAAGCTTCTATATGTTGCCGTTATTAATATCGAGCAAAAACGGCAATTAAATCACGTTTGTTGTAGGTACTCGTATGTCATCCCCTTTCATATTAATTAAATAATTATTATTTTAATTAGGTAAGTATTTATTTTTAAAGTGAATTTTATACAGCCTGGTGACAGTCAGAAGACGGCCAGTGGAGCCTTAGTAATAGGACTAATAGGTTCCGTTATTATCCTTTGGGTACGAAACCCTAAAAATCAAAAAATATTTGAAAATGCGAAGTAGGAAAAGGTAGGAAAAGTTCAACCGCCAAGGTTGGCATTTTTCCTACTTAGTTAGGTACAAGTGAGACGTAAAGACGTTGATAGATTAAGCTATACTTACTGATCCGCGTGAGTGTGATGACATGGTCGTAGCATTTACGTAGCAACCAACGTAGCATTTATGAAATTCTAGCAGCTAGGCGACCAATACAAACGCCTATCAAATGCACACATGGACAAAAATCTACCGCCTTACCGCAAAAGATTTAAACACGCTTTAAACACTGTTTAACCGTGCAATTTGTTCTAAACAGAGTAAAGCGTGTCTCAAACTTTTGTGGTAAGACCACCAATTTTTATCCGGATGGAAGGATGTGAACCCTGACCACCCCCAGCGGCACTATAGTCTGACCGTTTAACTGAGTCCTCGCCTGTGCGGGTAAAGGGGCGCGGGGATAGACGATAAGGAGGGCTGCGGGCAGGCGAGACAGGTGCGGGCGGCGGGTCCCCGCCACCGTCGGTCCGTCCCCCTTTGTCATCTACCCCCGCGCCCCTGTACCGCGCAGGCGAGGACTAAGTTAAGCGGTCAGACTACTATAGCATGGCTAAGTTCTACGAGAAAATAATGGACACGACAAGAATAATAAATCCTATCCTACTAATATTATAAGCGCGAAAGTTTGTGAGGATGGATGGATGGATGGATGAATGGATGTTTGTTACTCTTTCACGCAAAAACTACTGAACAGATTGAGATGAAACTTTGCAATAATATAGCTTATATATCAGAATAACACATAGGCTATAAATTATAATGATATTGCGTCAAAAATCAAAATATCATGCGGGCGAAGCCGCGGGTAAAATCTAGTTATGTATAAAAGTAACTAGATATCTTCAAGCAAATATCTATAGAGACACAAAAAAGTATTCGAGGTAAAACTCTGCCCTAGCTAGAAAGTGGGCAGGCTTTTTAGTTAGTCATAAAGCAATTGCAAGCCGACTACAACGCTGCGCGATGACAAAGTGCTCTGTTACAAGCACAAACTTAGGTATTATAACGTCGAGATTCGAGAAAACAGGTCATTGTAAATATCTAAATCGCTGTGTATGATGACGCTCGGACATTTTTTTTACTACTCTCACTTAGGGATTGTGGCTCTATATATATTATGCTATACTTATTTTTATATTATATTTTTTTATATTTCAAATAATATTTGCTCGATATGTAATATCAAGTGAGTGTTATGTAAGGAGCAATCGATAGTAGTCACTTTAACAGCAGGAGTAAAACACTCCCTAGAGTTCTCCCCATCAGTTTTTAAATTCGCTAAGCGCTTCACATATACAACGTGTTTATATTTTAAATAAGGCAACATTACCTTTGCCTTCCCGTACACAGAAAACATTGGACGATAAACCTAACGCCCTTGAAATAAGAATTGTAAAATTTTCGTCGAATACAGATGTAAGTAAAAAGTATATTAAAAAGTTGCAGCACCCTTCTAAGTAGGCGCTTTTTTTGTCCTAATGTAAAAAGAAAACGCGAAAGTTTCGGGACGCGGAGTTAAAAAATTCCACCCCTAATGCGATTATTACGAGAGGGAAAATTGAGTGTCTCAAAGTTGGCTACTTGCAAATAAGTTCGCTTTTATTGTCTTTTTATTTTGTTCATTTGGACGGTGACAGTTACAATTTTTATTTTAGTATACTTACTGGTTCTTTTTATGGGGGATATTTTGTGAAGTACTTACTACAATGTCTTCAGAGAAAATTGCTGACCCTAAGTAGGTACCTACATCAGGTATCCATCCATCCATCAGCCAAAGGACGTCCACTGCTGGACATGGGCCTCCCCTAGGGATCTCCAATAAGACCGGTTCGTAGCGGCTAGCATCCAGCGCGATCCTGCGGTCTTAATGAGGTCATCCGTCTACCTTGTGGGTGGACGTCCTACGCTGCGCTTGCCGGTACGTGGTCTCCACTCGAGAACTTTTCGACTCCACCGGTCATCAGTCCTCCGCGCTATGTGCCCTGCCATTGCCATTTCAACTTGGTAATCCGTTGAGCTATGTCGGTAACTTTGGTTCTTCTACGGATCTCCTCATTCCTGATTCGATCCCGCAGAGAGATTCCGAGTGTAGCCCTCTCCATAGCTCGTTGGGCTACTTGGAGCTTACTAATAAGGCCCATATTTCATTTCATTTCATTTATTTCTCAACATAGATACAATTGTGTACACTTGTGAATGTCCAACAAATTACATTAAAAATTAAGTACAATTGAAATAAAACTGCACCATAGTGAGGGACCACGTTTGTGCCATAAGTCATCACTGACAACTGACTAAGTACCTATACCATCAGGTATAGGTATTTTGTATCTCAGATAATTTCAACCAGAGGACATAATATCTTATACGTAAGTACCTACCTTCCTCTAGCTTGCTTCATCTTCGACCACAAAGTAGCTTTTCGACAAGCAAGTTCGTGGAACCCAAAGTTGGGGTAAACACTGAACGCACACCTGTCCGAGGAGCAGTGATCAATGCTTACATAAAATTATCATACTGTACATATTTCTGCTCTTGCGAAAAGGACAGGTGCGTATAATGTACAAAGCCGTAACTAAGGACGTGTACGAATGATATCCACCAATCAGAATCGTTCTTTTTTCATAACACAGCTTTAGCTTGGCTCTATAATACGATTGGCGTCTGTAAACACGATGTGAGTCGTTGCGCAATAGCAAAAAAGTCAGCGGGGGTGAATGATAGAGGGCGAGTTCTGCACAGCCATTAAGTTAATTCGACCAATACCTACAAGTAATTAACCATATCGTCGAATTTATGGCAATTTATCGTATTTGTGGCCCGTAATATTTTCCTAGTACAACCAAGCAGTCTAGCAGTAAATACTACGGGAAGAAAAATTTACCCATGGTTTATAGGGTTACTGGTAATCAATTGGCATTTTACGGACATATTATGTATATCAACAAAACAAACATCTTTTGATCTAGGTACGACTTTACCTATTTTCTTCCATAAAACATTTAAAAAATAATAATTTGACCGGTCTAAACAGTCATAATTAACTCTATCAATTTTACATAGGTACCTACCTATAAAAAGCAAGCGCACCTCCACCCGCAAAACTTGGACCTCAGAGATACTGTGTAAAGCATACAAGTATAAATATTAGTTAGACAAATATGTAAACAAGAATAATTTAAAAAAACCTTTTTTAAAACAAGTTTCTACTGAACAAGTACTCGCCAAGACGTATCAAACGAGCCGAAACTCGGTGGGTTTGCGTCGATACGTTACAGAGTTCCTAGGACCACCTTCCACTCTTGTGCAAAGGCCAAACGAGCGCAGTTTTTTCGCTCGCGAATCGCGTTATTTACACTGCATTCGATTTCTTATAATATCTACATTTGACTAAGGGGGTGCCTAAATCAAACACAAAATCAAGCGAAAGGTGTATTTTTAAAGACGTGGTGTAAAGGTAACGAACATAAATATCCATATTAAAAAATACTACAGGAAAGGAAAGACCTATACTTCGCGTAGAATTTTGGAAAATAATATGGTTACTTTCGAAAGAAAATTAAAACTTCGCAAAATAAAAATAAAACTTTTTTCTTCAAATGCTCGAAATTATCAGCGACAACACCACATTATTTTTGACAAATTACGTAGCCAGACTAATTGTTCTAGTAGACTATTCTTCTAGAGTAATCGATTGGTTTTTTTTAATATACCTATGCTTAAATTTTGAATAAATAAATAAAATGTCACCTAAAAATGTAAGCTGGCGCTCGAAGCCAAAATCATCGTGAACTGTGTCATGTCGATGCAAGAAGCGCGGGTGAAATGTTTTTTTCGTGGCATTAGGCGCACTCTTAACCGAAATTACAATCGTTAAGTATACGATCGAATAGGGTAGTTGATTGGTATTTTATCAATGATAAGTATTAGGATTAATGAATTACGCAATTAAATATCTGAAAAAATATTGAAATTTGCTTGTCAGGTTCTCAGATATAAGCTTGTAAAGATTTTGGTAGATACAGAGGGGATATCTTGTTCCTCTCCCACAAAGCATAACATTGTATGGCAAATGTATCACACTTACTGGCAGTGACGTCATAGTCTGCTATGATATAGTGCGCTCTTTGTCTAACAAGTAAACAAATGGAACTTTTTTAAATTGATTTTATTTTTGTTGTTTTAAAACTATCGCGTTTTGAACACATTATTCTGTACCGTGGTCACGGTCGATGCAACTCGGCCGAAACGTCAGGATGATGGGGTATTTATTTATTTCGTAATTTTAGTGAGCGATTAGTCCCGTAGTATATAATAATAATGATTTTATTTTTGTTTTCGGTAATCGGCTCTATTTATCGTTAGCTGTTATAAGAAGGACGTCAAAAAATGTTGTCAACTACCTAGCCTATTTCACCAAATTTTACTATCTAAATAGATTAGTTATACATACCCAGTCAGACAGACACGCTCCTTCTAGGGAATCATTCAAAAACAAATTAAAGAAATGGCTTGTGGAAAAGGCATTCTACAGTTTCGATGAAATAATTAAAATTGTATGATTGTGGTGTTTCTCTTACATGTTTTGTAAGTAAGTAAGTATTATTGTTTTTTTTTGTTGAATTTAATTACTTATTATTATTTATTTTCAATTATTTTGATTATTTTGCGACATGTAATACTATTATTTGACTGCCTCGGTGGCTCAGTGGTTAGTGACCCTAACTTCTGGATCAAAGAGGCGTGGGTTCGATCCCCACGCAGGGCAAATATTTATGTGATGAACATAAGTGTTTGCTCTGTGTCTAGGTGTTATTTAGATACTATCTATATAAGTATGTATTTAAAAATAAGTATATGTAATATATCAGTCTCTGGCAGCCATATCACAAGCTTTGCTTAGTTTGGGGTCAGAGGCCGTGTGTTAGATGTCCCAAAATATTTATTTATTATTATGAATAAATGACTATGACTATACCTAAAACGTGGCCTAAAAATGCTTTGTTGTGGTTTGTTGTGCCTTTAGGAATACTTATTTTGGATGTCCAACCAGCCCCCCTACCGCCTAAGCAATAGCAATCGTAATAGCAATCGTTTATGACTTCATTTTAGTCATTTGGCACCGCCTATGTGACGTTAGCCATCAATTGCTTTGCGCGGATTGCCAAAGCAATCGTTGAATGAACAACTTTGATGGCTAACGTCACATAGGCGGTGCCAAATGACTAAAATGAAGTCATAAACGATTGCTATTACGATTGCTATTGCGTTAGGCGGTAGGGGGCCAGTTGTGCGAAAGCGGTTGGTCTACGAGGAATTCCTCAAATAAAACGATACATATTACGATTTGGAACAATATTTATTACATTTAACTGTAACTAGTTAGATTAACTTAGATTGCAGCACAATATATATTATTTACACAATGTAAATGTAAGTTATACTTCCCTATAGCAAATTCCTACAAGTTCTAGATTAAATTAAAAATGTTGGAAAAAAAATACAATGTGGATTTCATTACTTTAATACATACCTACATAATAATAAGTATTATTGATTTTATTTATATATTTTATTTTATGTTTTTCATTATTTACGAGGTTTTTATAAATGAAATGGAAATATAATATATACTCACCTTAAATGTATGATTTTTGGACATCAACGGGTAAATTGATGACCTAATTACATAGGAAAAAGTGACCATTGTGTCTTAGAATTTACTATCCAGTGTCTAATGCAAAAGGAAAGGACATCACCCAAATTCAGGCGAAACTACCAGGGCATAAATTATGACAGTTACAATTCCGATTTGTTTAAGAACTTGCAAGCGGTAAGCGAAACGGATGATCCTGAACAATTATGGGATGGTATCTTGAATGCTATTAATGTTACTACAGACGAACATGCGCCTTTACGGCAAGTACGATGTAAACCATTAAAGAATAAACCATGGATTGATGACAGTGTTCTTGAGTTAATTTCGGAAAAGAAATTCTTATGGGACAAGTACAGAATGTCTAAGGATGAAGATGACTATAAGAGGTTTCGTGAGGTGAATAATAAGTGTGTCGCCTTGTCCAGAAAGCAGAGGAGTGCTTATGAGGCCAGAATCCTTGACTATGGTGATAAGGCTTTTTATTCATACCTGCGACGCTGTACTACCTCTACTGTCAGTATTCCACCAGCAATTAGAAACCACAATGGAGACTTAATAACTAAACCATGTGATATTGCTGAGGTTTTTGCAGTTGAGTTTGAAAAAGCATATTCGGTAGAACCAGAACTTAATCAAAACACTATGACTATTGTAGCTCCCCATGTAGAGAAAAGTTTGTGTGACATCTCTTTCACTGAAAATGATGTAAAGAAAGTAATTGCGAACTTGAATATCCAGTCCTCCCCCGGGCCAGATCAACTTCCAGTCTGCATACTTAAAAATTGTGTTAATACTATTGCTCCAGTCTTAGCAGAATTAATGACCACTTCCTTTGAAGCTGGATACTTGCCTCAAGACTGGAAGCATGCGATAGTGACTCCAATTTTTAAGAAAGGTGACAAAACTAATCCGGAAAACTTTCGACCCATTAGCCTCACTAGCATTGTGGTGAAGATTATGGAAAGGATTATAAGTGAGAGAGTAGCACAATTTTTAAATAGAAATTGTGTAATTTCAACAAAGCAACATGGTTTTGTTGAAAAAAGGTCAACTGTCACTAACTTATTGACATGTGTTCATGCCTGGAGTGTACAAGTTGACAAAAAAGAACCAGTTGATGTAGCATACCTCGATTTTGAACGTGCATTTGACAAGGTACCTCACCAGCGCTTGTTGTTTAAGCTTGAACATCATGGATTGCGTGGTAAGTTGCTTCAGTGGTACCGGAGCTTCTTATTGGGTAGAACATTTCAGGTTCGAGTGGGGAACTCACTATCGGAACGGAAAATGGTTTCCAGCGGTGTCCCCCAGGGTTATGTGTCCGCTCCTCAGCTGTTTGGAATTTTCATAACGGATCTGATAGAGCTCATAGAATGTCAGTCAGCTTTTTTCGCAGATGATGGAAAGTTTTTCGCTAATGCATTGATAAAGTCTGGAGAACTTCAAAAAGATCTAGACCGCATTCAGAACTGGACCAGGGACTGGATTATAAAGTTGAATACAACCAAATGTAGTGTGTTACATCTTGGTAGAACCAACCCCAGAGCGACATACACACTTGATGGAGTTGCCTTAGCATCTGTAGACCAACAGAAGGATTTGGGAGTCATCATTACTACAGATTTGAAATGGGATGTGCATATATCTATGATAGTCAAACGGGCTAACTCATTTATTTATGTCATACGCAAGTCCTTTCAGACAGTAACAATAGATGTTTTTATTAAGGTTTACAAAACCTATATAAGGCCCCTGCTAGAGTATGGGTTCCAGGTGTGGAGTCCTTACTTTAAGAAAGATATTGATTTGCTTGAAAGTGCACAAAGAAAAGCCACCAGGATTCCATATGCTCTGCGCCGCAAAACCTATGAAGATAGGTTAAAAGCTCTTCGTCTCACGACCCTGGAAGAACGACGATTGCGTGGAGACCTTCAAGATTCTCAATGGCTTCTACAATCTTCCGGATATTCACGACATGTATACCTTGAAAGAAAATATGCGCGATAGCAGACGCCATAAGTTTCTCTTGCAGCCTACACCATCACAAACCAACACTGGACACCACATACTATGCAATAGAGTTGTCTACAATTGGAATAGGTTGCCTGAGGATGTCATCTCAGCAAGAACTATAAACACATTTAAGAATAGACTGGACCTTTGGATAAAGAAGGAAAACATTTCTTTGTCAGATAAATACTAATTTAAATCGACTCTGCTTGATATAGGCATATCAGTATACACTGCTCGCCTATAAACAAATAAATAAATAATTCCATAGCAAAACACCGTTCACCCTCGACAAAATGTATGGGACAGCGGTTTTTTTTAAATTTTGACAAAAGTCGCAGAAAAAAAGTTTTTAGTTTTGATGTAGGTACAGAATAAGCCCCAAAAAGGATGCTAATTGATTAGAAATAACCTTGTATAACTTGAAAGATTAGCCAAAACAAGTAATTTTAAAAATGATTATCAAAGTCTTTTAGACGTTTCTTATCTTCTTAAATAAGCCACTCTGTATGATACATATTATCAATACAGGGTGTTGCTTTGGCAAGTGCACGGATTCAGTGGTACTTACGTTTTAGTGATCACTAGCGACACGCCCCGGCTTCATATAAATAAATACATAAATAAATACATATAAACCGTCCCTCTTGAATCACTCTATCTATTAAAAAAACGCATCAAAATCCGTTGCGTAGTTTTAAAGATATAAGCATACATGGGGACAAACAGACAGGGGAGCGACTTTGTTTTCTACGAGTATGTAGTGATTATAAACAAGTTTAGTAGGCGCGATTATTTAAAGGCTTTACTTGAGCTCTTAACCTCAACCAAATAAAAAAATCAACACAGAACGTCGTGAACCGACAAGTGAGGCCAGTTTGTTTGTGCATGTGGTGAGTGCGTCGGTGTTGCGCCGCCATAGTTCGACTGACGAACCGAGGCGTAGTTTCGTTGTACGTCTTTGTGTGTGTAATTGTGTCTGTACACGGCGAGGCGTAGTTTTGCTGACCTCGTTTGTTTCTCAATATTTTGTCTTGACTTTTTTATTTGGTCTCAGTTCTAACTTATTAAAAGTATACACATACTACATATTACACATACAAACAGGATAATATATCTAATTTACGCCTCTAACCTCTTAAGGTGGATTCACTGAGTCGCGCCCAAAATTCAAATATTTTTGTTTTATTTTAGCATTTACAGATAAACTGCTTATTGTAAGTTCACAAAAACTCGTTTAGCGGCCATGAATAAGAATTTTTAACCGATGAACCAACGGAGGAGGTACACAATTCGACGCGTATATATATTTTTTTTTTATGTGTAACCACGCATAACTTTTTTCGTAGTAGTCCGATTTCAATAATTCCTTTTATTATTGGAAAGAGTATACTTCGAAATTGGTCCCATTTAAATTTTATTGAAATCGGCTGAGCCATTTTTGATAAATCAACAATAATGTGAAAAATGCTACATCGATCCGAGCGAAATATTCGCGAATTCTGTACACGGGTGAAGTCGGTCATACTAATTTTTGCAAAAAATAATCTTGTTAACGAGGTATATACACCTAGTACACCTAGAAATCAATAATTTTGACTGAGCCTTGCTTATGCATAAGAGTCCTCTTAACTAAAAACTAAGGTGAAAACCAGTTGATGCACTTTCGTGCATACTGACCACTTATTTGGCTTTTGAGTCTATAACTCGGAAATGCTACCTATTTGTGGTAGCTAAATGAGTTTTCGTAAACTTAAAATCAGTAGTTTATCTATTAAAGTCAAAAAACCCAAAAATATTTGAATTTCGCGCTCTGACAGAGACGATCAGCCTTAAGGGAATGTTTAGTAAATCAAGATGAAGAAGTCTTACTACGGGACCAGCTTTAAATCGCAATAAATATCAGCTGTTCTATATTTTGCCGCGGGTGGCATTTATAACTGATTGCTACCGTGGCTCGGATGACACGTTAAATTGTAGGTCCCGATTGTTATAACCGTTTAGCCATGTCAGAGGCTTTGTGGCGGCTTCAAAATTGACATAGCTACCCATTCTATACGAATTTACTTACTTTGACGAAAGTAAATGATCTTTTTGTATGGAACAGCCATCGAGCAAGTATACAGGGTTATTCCTAATGAATTAGCATACTTTTAGCTCAGAGCAAATAAAAAAATCAAGAGAGAATGTTGTGAACAAACAAGTGAAGCCAACCAAAACTACGCCTCGCCGTGTACAGACAATTACACACACATCCAGGTAACTATGAAACTACGCCTTGGCTTGACAGTCAAACTATGGCGGCGCAACAGCGACGCACTCACACATGTATAAAAAACCGGCTTCACTTGACTGTTCAACGACGTTCCCTCTGGATTTTTTTATTTGCTCTGAGCCTTTTAGGGGCTTATTCTGTTACATCAAAACTAAAAACTTTTGTTCTGCGACTATTGTCAAAACTAAAAAAAAATATCAACTGTTGCTTACATTTTGTCGCGGGTGAACGATATTTTTTATGGAGACATTTTTTTTGAGTTTTGACTAAAGTCACAGTACAGTTGTTAGTTTTGATGTATAGAATAAGCCCCCAAAAACTCGTCCAAGCCGGGTAGTGGGCAGGCTTTTTTGTTAGTCGTAAGGCGAATGCAAGCTGACTACAACGCCGCGCGATGCCAAAATGCTCGGTTACAAGCACTAATTAAGTGATCTAACATAGATATATTCAAGACAAGATTATTTTTTTGCAAAAATTAGCATGACCGACTTCACACGACTTCGCGAATATTTCGCACGGATCGATGTAGCATTTTTCAAATTATTGTTGATTTATCAAAAATGGCTCGGCCGATTTCGATAAAATTTAAATGGGACCAATTTCGAAGTATACTCTTTCGAATAAAAAAATAATTATTGAAATCTGACCACTATGAAAAAAGTTATGCGCCGTTATACATAAAAAAAATATATACGCGTTGAATTGTATACCTCCTCCGTTGGTTCGTCGGTCAAAAATGGATTCTTGTGAATTATTTAATGCATATATCTAAGTAGGTATATATGACGGCGCTCGGACATTATGTACTACTTTCAATTAGGAACTGTGGCTCTAGAGATATTTGCTCGAAGGGAACAGCTGATTCTTTGCGATATCAGGGTTGGACCCATAGTAAAAGTTGTTCATAATGAGTATTATATTATACCGCTATACATCCGTACACAATACGATATAACGCCTGTATTATAATATTATTATAGAAGTTAACACCTAATCATTTATTTAAACTTAAGATAATAAAACCACGAAAGAACCTCATATTCGTAATATTTCTAAATCAGCTTTTCTTTTTAATATTAATTAATAAAACAAGATTTTTTTTACAGATTCTGGATATTAGACATAGTGCCTAACTATTCGCCATTTGTATAAGCATTGAAACTGCTTATCAATAGTCGAACATCGACTAAATGAAATAACGTATTTTTCGTACGAGACAAATAAATGTATACATAATGTATATTCAAGTGTCAATAGTGTCAAATATCAAGAATATGAGGCCATTAATTTACAATAGGTAGTGCGATCTATTTAATACATAAACTGCTGCTCTAAAATAACATTTTATGAATAGTTTCTATTTTTGTTTAACATTTTAATGTTTACTTTTCGTCTTCATCGTCCATATACTCTGCGTCCAGTACGACCTGAAAACAATAGTATAGTAGTTATACATTTTGTACAAGGTCGAGTTAATACATATTATTATAGGGCGCGTCACACAAGTTGGCAGAAATTAAGTCAGGGGCCGTTCAAGTATTACGTAAGCAAGGTAGGGGGGTAGAGGGGTCTGTATCAGCCTTTTTAATAGTCCACTGCAGGACGTAATCACCCACTAAGGGTGATTGGGCCATATCCACCACGCTGGCCCAGTGCGGGTTGGTGGATTCACATACACCATTGAATTTCTTCTACGGACGCATGCAGGTTGCCTCACGATGTTTTCCTTCACCGAAAAGCTAGTGGTGTGAAATTCCGTACATAAATTCCAAAGAACTCATTGGTACGGGACCGGGGATTCGAACCCACGACCTCACGATTGTAAGGCGGGTGTCACTACCTCTCGACCACCACGGCTTTATTAGATTATAATTAGAGGGGTCTATCCGTTGCTTATTTTTGATGACAAGGAGGGTGGGGGGGAGGGTCTATATGGTGATTACGTCAGCAATAGTTATTTATTTCCTATTCATGAATCTATAAAAAAGTAAAATGCATATAGGTAGAGGTACCAATGATTACGTAAGCATGGGATGGGGGGTGAAAGCTTTGCTTACTTTTGCTGACAAGGGGGGAGGAGGGGTAAATAATTGTAATAAATCTGCTAACGTAATACTTGAACGGCCCCTTAGCTACAGGCTGCGCAATGTCCAATCCTGACTGAAGCTCACACAAAGCCGCGCGTTGATTGGATATGGCGCAGTTTGTGGCTAACTTCATGTCCGCCAACTTGTGTGACGCGGCTTATACATATACAGAACCCGATCCAGGTCAACTATACTTAGTTCTATTACTGTTCTTTACTATAAATAAAAAAAACAGTGGTCTCATACTTTAAGCCGAATCGCCGATTCTAATTCAGTACTGTACTAGCCTTTTTAATAGTCCACTGCAGGACGTAGGCCTACCCACGAAGGGTGATTGGGCCATATCCACCACGCTGGCCCAGTGCGGGTTGGTGGATTCACATACGCCATCGAATTTCTTCTACTGACATATGCAGGTTACCTCACGATGTTTTCCTTCGCCAAAAAACCAGCGGTGTTAAATTCCGTACATAAATTCCTAAGAACTCATTGGTACGGGACCGGGATATGAACCCACGACCTCACGATTGTAAGGCGGGTGTCACTACCACTAGACCACCACGAATTAAAACCTAATGCAATAATATAACCTATCTTGCTAGGTAGTTCAAAATTTGGGTATTTCTAGTGCTAAGTGAGCTTCAGTCAGGACTGCGCTTCTTGGCAGCTGTGATGTACAGCCACAGTCGCCAAGAAGTTCGGTCGGGTGTATGATATAATTAGAACGACTTACCGCCTGCATGCCGGCGACGGCGCGATGGGTCTCCTTTTCTTCGTCCTCGTCCTCATGCTGCTCCTCCACCACTTGCATCGACGATTCAATATCGCCATCTGCAATAACAATCGTTTTCATCATCAAGTTTTCATTTTCAACATCAAGATTTCAACATCAATAGTTTTCAACATGAACAGTTTTCAACATCAATACTTTTCAACATCAAGTTTTCAACATCAATAGTTTTCAATATCAATAGTGTTCAACATCAATAGTTTTCAACATCAATAGTTTTCAACATCAATAGTTTTCAACATCAAGTATTCAACATCAATAGTTTTCAACATCAATAGTTTTCAACATCAATAGTTTTCAACATCAATAGTTTTCAACATCAATAGTTTTCAACATCAATAGTTTTCAACATCAATAGTTTTCAACATGAACAGTTTTCAACATCAATACTTTTCAACATCAATAGTGTTCAACATCAATAGTTTTCAACATCAATAGTTTTCAACATCAATAGTTTTCAACATCAATAGTTTTCAACATCAATAGTTTTCAACATCAAGTATTCAACATCAATAGTTTTCAACATCAATAGTTTTCAACGTCAATAGTTTTCAACGTCAATAGTTTTCAACATCAATAGTTTTCAACATCAATAGTTTTCAACATCAATAGTTTTCAACATCAATAGTTTTCAACATCAATAGTTTTCAACATCAATAGTTTTCAACATCAATAGTTTTCAACATCAATAGTTTTCAACATCACATCAGTAGTTTTCAACATCAATAGTTTTCAACATCAATAGTTTTCAACATCAATGAGTATTATAGGCTAGTGCTGCTTGCGGGTCTCCGTCTGCTCGCGGAATTCACGTAGTGCACCGGAAGTATAGGCCGAATCACACAAGTCGGCGGATGTAAAGTTAGCTACAACATGCGCAATATACAATCGACGCGCAGCTTTGTTTGAGCTTCAGTCAGGATTGGATATTGCGCAGCATATGGCTAACTTCACATCCGCCGACTTATATGATTCGGCCTATACAATTACTAACTTAAGCTAAGATTTAGACTAACCCCTATCATTGTAAACGTCATTAACAAAGGGCACGGACTCTGAGGGGCTAGACAAAGTCACATACCATTATCGAATCGAACTGAATCGCATAAATTGTGACATAAGTCACATGGCTTTTACCCACGTGACTTATGTCAATCCCATACTACAGACCATCCAGAGACTTTGATCTGTTGTCGCAACCTATTTCAATTTAATTTTTTCAATTTATTAATTTACATAAAACGAACAAGTACATTGATAGATACATTAACATTGATACGTATTAGTCATAATACAAACATTACTTAAAAAGTTTAAACATTTATACTAAGTATTAGTTTTTTCTGCTTTGTAACTAATCAAGATTAACCCTACCTCCCGAACTAGTTTAAACTGTATCTCGGGCGGCAGTTTACCTCTCGCTCATTTACTAGGCAACGTGTAATGTGTACGACGGAGACGGACGACTCAATGGATAAAGGAGTATGTAGTATATGTACACAAATCAGACTATTCTTTGAACCAACAACAGTAAAGTGAAGGTGTTGAGTTTTAAATTTATGTATTTATATATACCTCTTGGCTTTAGACCACCTACATATAGAATAATGATATAGAAAAGACATAATGATAAGTCCTACCTTCAGATTCAGCCGGAATAAGCTGCAATTGTCCATCAACAATCTGCCCCGAGACCACCCCGGATAACCCGGAGACATTGATCTGTTGTCGCATCTTCTTGGCTTCAGCCTCCATCTGCATTTGAAGGTAGACTTCCTTGTGGTGCACCTTGTTGTGGTACTTGAGATGGTGCGCTTTGGTGAACTTCTTGTTGCATGGAGTGCAGCTGGGGAATAAAATGAATTTTTAGTGGAACACTTGCTAAGATATTGAGTTTAGTTTTTTGACATTGATTTCAGTTTTTTTTTTTCTCTAGGTTATTTATACATATTTAGATATCAGTGCGGTATCAGATATGCTTTGGAGACCAAAATCTAGCAACCTCCCTCGGTCACCAGATTGAAGTCAGTTTGGGTATACTAAGCACCACACAAATCGGCGGATGGGAAGTTATGTGCAGAGCGCTGCGCAAAAGCCGAAATATAGGTATGCGCGGGAGCCAGAGAGACGAGATGCTGAGGCACACCCGCCCGCCAACCTCATACCTCCCGCGCGCAACACTTCGCCATCTGTGTCGGTACTGTGCACACATAGGCAATAATTAGCGAATCACGGCGAAGTGTCATCTGCGGCTAACTTCTCATCCGCCGATTTGTGTGGGCGCTTAGTATAGGAACCAACAATAGGCTATTTGACAACATTGAAAATATTCTATTAATTTTGGTAATCCATACAGATAATAGCCTGAAAAAGACATATTTCACTTTATTTAAACTAAAATATGTCTAATTTTCGCAAATCGAACGAAATAAAATACGATATTTTTTTGATATTTTATCTGTGACGTAAACGCTCTAAAAAGGGCGGCAACTCTGGTGACGTCACGTGCTGGTAAACAAGAATTTCTCGATTGACTGTTGTTTGTGTAATTTGTGTTTTGTGATTTCGGAGTAATATTATTGGATCTGTAAGTTACTTTTAAAGTATTTTTTTATTAATTTTTAGATGTGAACTAGCGTATTTACCCGTATTAACTAACGTTATTTACTTGTGAGTGACGTCAAAGACCAGCGCCATTACAGAATGTCGTTTTTGGTAGGATCTTGAATATCTATTCTTTAACACTGATTTTCATTGTTAATACAATAGATCTCTCGGAAATATAAATGTAGTGTGCTTAGTATGATATGTACTAACGAATAATTTAAAACGATTTCCAAAAACTAGTCAAATACCCTATTGTGCTAATATAACATATGATAATAACGTCCAAAATGTTTATTGTCCTTAATGTGTACTTACGAGTATTTCTTCTCGCCGGTGTGCGTGAGCATGTGGTTGGCCAGTACGTAGGAGTATGTGAACGATTTCCCGCAGATCGAACACTGGTACGGACGCACGCCCATGTGTAACCTGGATAACAATCAAACTTGTTTACTAAAAAATAATTAAGCCACCTTAGCTAGAGGGAAGGAGGGGTACGGATGGACCTTACGCACCCTGGAAAGTTTTTGCTCACTCCAGAAAACTTAATATGTTATATTCTCTGGGGTAGGCAAAAGTAGACAGCTGCCTCACTAGTCTCAGTATTGTGACTCGGCCCTGTCCTTGAAATATATATACCTTACTCACACAGAACGCATCTAGCGCTGCCCCCTAGCGCGAGATGCGTTCTGCGTGGCCTTCAGTAATTTAATTTCACTTACTTACTCTTTACCTACCTACTTAAGCTTTTTTCTAGTTTCACAAAAACGAAATTCGTTGTGAATGAACAAAGAAACAATAAAAATACATATTGTGTTTTTTCATGTTTTTAAGGTTCTGTAGTAAAACGAGGAATCCTAAAAACATAAATTGATCGTTTACTACTTACAAATCTACATTTTCATTCATCACTACGATGTGCCGCGGCTAACTAGCGCTACCCCGCTCCGAGGCGCGCAAGTATGATTCGCGTTTCGTTTGGACCGTTTGTATGAAGACGGAATACTGTTAAATATCATTACCGTGCCTGTACAATAGCCGTGGTGGTCAAGAGGTAGTGACACCCGACTTACAATCGTGAGGTCGTGGATTCGAATCCCCGGTCCCGTACCAATGAGTTCTTTGGAATTTATGTACGGAATTTCACACCACTAGCTTTTCGGTGAAGGAAAACATCGTGAGGCAACCTGCGTACGTCCTTAGAAGAAATTTGATGGCGTATGTGAATCCACTAACCCGCACTGGGCCAGCGTGGTAGATATGGCCCAATCACCCTTCGTGGGTAGGCCTACGTCCTGCAGTGGACTATTAAAAAGGCTGGTACAGATAAAGCCGATAGCGTTGATAAGATCCATCATAATGAACAACTTTAATTAAGGAATCAATCCGGAATTTTAGGAATGTGTGTTTCTTCTCGTGTTCTAGTTTGGCCCCCCTAGTACATCATTTCTAGATAACCCTGTAGATACGAGTTCTTCCAAATCTCCTACCTTTCATGTTTCTGCCGGCTGCCGAAGTCCCCGAAGCGCCGGTCGCAGATGCGGCACTTGTAGGGCCGCACGCCCGTGTGCCGCAGCATGTGACGACGCAACTCCATGTTCAGCACGCACGCGTAGCCGCACAAACTAAAAATAAACAAAATTGTGCGTGGAGTCCCTCTGCGCGGAAGAAGTGAAACTTCGACGCAACACTGCTTTCATACCCCCTCCATGGTAGCGTTAAACGTTTAACGCTACCTTGTTGGAAGTCGCATTAGAAGGTTCACTTCAAAAAAAATAGTGCGTGGAGTCCCTTCGCGCGGAAGAAGTGAAACTTCGTACGTATTTCAGCTAACCAACTGAGCACTCAAAATAAACATTGATTTAGCAGTGCGCCATCTCTCGTCAATCTTTAGAAGTTCTAATAACTTCTAGTTGAGTGATAACCTGTCTAATACGGGTATCAGAGGTGGCGCCACCAACGCTATAAGTTGGTGTAATATAAGCACTTCAAAGATTTGAAGCTTGCGTGGGAGGCGGGCTGGCTCAGTTGGTTAGAGCGTCGGGCTAGTGATCCGAAGGGGCAGGTTCAAATCCTGCGTTCGCTTCAGATTTTTGAAATGCTTATCACAAAGATAACTCTTTGAGATTATTTATATTGTTTTGTATTGATTCGTCTGTGTTATTTTTGACATTTCCACTTGTCTTGTAAGCCCATCCACTTTCAGTGTAATTTTAAGTAGATAACAAATAAGCTTCCAGCAAATATCTACAGAGCCACAGTATCTAATTGAAAGTAGTAGTCCGAGCGCCGTCATACATACCGACTTAGATATTTACATTGAATAATTCACAATAACCCATTATATCGAATCTCGACGTTGTCACCTAATTAGTGGTAGTAACCGAGCACCAGGCATCGCGCGGCGTTGTAGTCAGCTTGCAATCACCTTACGACTAACTAAAAGGCCTGCCCACTACGTTACTTGGGCAGGGTATTTGCTCGGACACGTTTTTTGCACGATTGTGACTCTATAGATATTGGCTTGAAGCAAAAAGCGAATATATACACGACAAAACAGTTTACCTGCACACGAATGGTTTGATGCCCAAATGCCTTCGAATATGCGCCTGCAGAGAAGCATTCGATGTGAAAGAGGCGCCGCACGTCTCACATGTATGTCTGGAAAAATAATTAACACATAAAAAAATACACAAAAACAAATATTAATTTTGCTGTGTTACCAATATTTTATGTAAGTTAATATTATATCCTAAACCTCTTTGAAATATCCGGCTTATTATACAGGGTTATTTCTAATCAATTAGCATCCTTCTAGGGGCTTATTCTGTACATCAAAACTAACAACTTTTGTTCTACGACTTTCGTCAAAACTCAAAAAAAAACAGCTGTTCCATACATTTTGTCGCGGGTGAACTAAATTTTTCTATGGAACAACAAAACTTTTTTTTGAGTTTTGACGAAAGTCGAAGAACAAATGTTGTTAGTTTTGATGTACAGAATAAGCCCCTAGAAGAATGCTAATTGATTAGAAATAACCCTGTATAATACACGAAATTAAAAGAAATTACTTTTAATTTCGTGTATTATAATTAATTTTACCCTCGTTTTTCTAAGTAAAAACTTTTTTAGCGGCGTTGTGCACTTTTTGGGCTGGGTAAAAAATGTCTCGCGTCACGACACGTGACCTGATCGAAAATTCGTAAGACGGAAGGAGAGTAGACCGCCGGCGCGGCGTAAGAGAGGAAGTAATATCCCCTCTTTCTACCGCGCGGCGAAAATGTATGCTGAGTGTGAGTTTTGCCGTAAACATGACGCGCTCTTCGGCGAGCGCGTAAGCATGTAATTTGTATGAACTTGTTGTTTCAAAAACGCGCCGCTAGTGGCGCTGTACATTTCTTCATACAAATTACATGCTTACGCGCTCGCCGAAGAGCGCGTCATGTTTACGACAAAACTCACACTCAGCATACTGCTCCTACTGTTGTGTTTAAGCGGCGCAGGGCGTTTGCGCGAGAGTGCGTGTGTGTTTGTTTAATATTCAAGTTTTCACTTCCGACGGCACCCCCGGAGTGCAACTCGTAATTTTTTAATAAAATTTAAATCGTAATTTGGGTACTTTCCCTGACTTAAAAGGAACTTACGTTTTCCCATAGTTATATTTCTTCTTCTTAGCAGAGGCAGGATATTTCTTCTTCGGCTTGGGGTTTAAGATATGGTCAGGTATGGGCTCAGAGAACGCCATGATGGTTTCTTTGAGAAGCATGTCCTCGCTCTCCTGGTCGGTGACCTCAGAGCGACGAGACTTGGGCTGGGCCGGCTCGTTCTTACGGGGACGCCCGCGTTTCTTTGGAGCTGGCGCCTGGCGGGAGTTACAAGAGTTCTAATGAGTTTTATTCCCGCATATTTCATTCACTTTAACTGCGGAAAACACACGTGGTCTTTGTTTTTTTACAATCTTTTATTTAACTTGCAATGGACCTGTGTAATTCGGGTGGAATCTTGCAAGTTCAATTTGACCAACTTCCCGGTATCCGACTGAGCAGAAATTTTGCACGTATATGTACATCGTATGACAATGTACATATACGTGTCACGTGAAGAAGTGGTGGTCAAGAGGTAGTGACACCCGCCTTACAATCGTGAGGTCGTGGGTTCAAATCCCCGGTCCCGTACCAATGAGTTCTTTGGAATTTATGTACGGAATTTCACACCACTGGCTTTTCGGTGAAGGAAAACATCGTGAGGCAACCTGCATACCTCCGTAGAAGAAATTCGATGGCGTATGTGAATCCACCAACCCGCACTGGGCCAGCGTGGTGGATATGGCCCAATCACCCTTCGTGAGCAGGCCTACGTCCTGCAGTGGACTATTAAAAAGGCTGGTACAGTACAATGACAATGCAATAATATGGTACCATGGAGCTGATCTGATGATGGAGTCGGAAGGTGCCCATAGGAACTCCTGTACTAAACAAGATAGACCCGTCGTGTTTGGGCTCGTTTTACTTGTCTTGGCTATCTGCTGCTGCTACATGCTATCCATGATCTCAAAAGCTTGTATTTTAAAAGTTATATTTTAATTTATTTCTCCTGCGCTGATGCGGCTAACCACGCCCAGCGTGTTGCGGCGAATTCGAAAAGTTCGAAAAACACCCGCATTTGTGGCTTATAGTCATATAGTCATTTATTCATAACACCATTTGTTACAAGTCAATAAGTAAAAATTACATTAGGGCACTATACAATAGAGCACAAAAAAAATAAAAGAACTTGACAATTACCAAATTAGTCACAAAATCTTAAAACAATTCAGGTAATGTCAAAAAGTCATTTACGTCATAAAATAGTTGCTCATGTAGCCAACATTTTAATTTATTCCTAAACGACCCAGCGGAAGGTGCATCCCGAACTTCTACGGGTATTCGGTTGTATATAGCTGGCCCACCAAAATATACAGACCTCTCCGATTTCGCCAGCCTATGAGAAGGAGTCACCAGTTGGTTTTTCCTAGCATTGCTTCTTAAATTTAACCTAGAATAGGTACCTTTCCTCTCAAATAATTCTAAATGGTTGTGCGTGAAAAGGGCTACCTGATAGATTAGTTCGCACGGCAGTGGCAGTGCGCGCAGTTCTCTAAAGAGCTCCAGCTTTTCCGCAAAAAACGCCTCAGCAGTATACTGAGCGCCACACAGATTGAAGGATGGGAAGATATGCGCAGCGTTCTGCGCAAAAGCCAAAATATGAGTACGCGCGGATGCCAGAGACGAAACGCCGGGGCACACCCGCCCGCCAACCTCATGCCTCCCGCGCGCTCCCTACGCCCGAGCTCACTACTTCGCCATTTGTATAGGCATTGTGCACACATGCGCAATAATTAGCGAATCACGGCGAAGTGTCATCTGCGGCTAACTTCCCATCCCTCAATTTGTGTGGCGCTAAGTATAAATGGGTTAAAACAAGTGTTTCTCAATTTTATACAGGCCGAATTAAACAACTTGGCGGCTGTGATGTTAGCCACAAGCAGCGGATAGCCCAATCCTGACAGAGGCTCACTAATCAGCAGCGCGATGATTGGGTTATCCGCCGCTTGTGGCTAACATCACAGCCGCCAAGTTGTGTGATTCGGCCTATATCTTAAGCTCTATATTATTCTTTCTTATTCACTTAAAATCACAAGCAAAGCTTGGTTCTTTGGTAGGTATCAATGGGGCCGAAGCCAACACTGAGAGGCCTTTTTACATCTTTTTTTATAAAATTAATATAAAATGTTGTGTAAATAAAGTAGAAAGAAAATAAAAATAACTATTGCTAGATGTGACTTACAGTATATCGGGCTATTGTGATGTGCTGTTCGATGACTTAATACGGGCTATGGAATGAGGTACGGCACCCGCCATATAATGCCTCATTTCAAATATTCAGGCGGGTGGCGACTTGCCATCCACTAAATGGGCCCCCCATAATAGCTACCGTATATTGTCACCGGAGTGTTCTTTTTTCAGGTTTCCCAAAGAGAAATGTCGGAGTACTTCATGGTTAGCAATAATAATAATAATAAGCTCCAGGGTGGAAGTGTTAAAGGGCATAACGCCGCGAGTAGCGTCTAGTGCGCAGCACACCTCTCGACACCCGATAGCCGTCCACACCGATGTTGGGCAATGTTGTGTGCTGCGCGTTCACTAGACGCTACTCGCGGCGTTATGCCCTTTAACACTTCCACCCTGGAGCTTAGGTTCTTAGCTCTTGCGGTTTCCACTGCAAGCCGGCCGGTTAAGGCAAGAGAGGAGTCAGGGGTTTCATTTAGCCCCAGGGAATCAGGGTTCGCGGTGTCGCCACTCACCGACGACTCAGCATAAAGTCGCCCCTGCGATTTTATTTATTTTATTTTTTTTTATTTTATTCTCTCTATTATTGAAGTAGGTAGTTATTTATATTTTTATTAATTAATTGTACTTTATCATTTTTTAAATTTAATTTTGTAATTATGTATTGACGAAAATCCATGACATTTTAATTGACCTAGTTCTATAATCTACAATATACATTGTACTTTTGATATTTTGTATTGTTCCCACATTATTTGATTTTGTATTCGTTTACCTCTCTACAGTATTTAATCTTGTAGATAGTTATTTATTGTTTTATTTAATCAATTTTTCAATTTAATTTTTGATATTGTGTATTGTAAAACTACGAGATATATTTTGCGGTACTAACTATTATTATACAAACTCTTGTATATTTAATTTTAGTATTAAGTTCAATACATCAATAAATGATTCTAATTTTATATCTTAAGCTATTTCACCTAGGACCAAAATCAAATGTTAGTGATCTGAAAAATTATGATCTAGTTACATTGCCAACCAAACAAATATATGGAATATGTGTAACATAAAGAATGTTTTTTTTTTCTAATCGTTTATTATGGGCAAGGACTATGCATGTGAAATTAACTACAAGAATTTGTAAAAACAGTGGTTGTTTAATCATATTAAGATTCGGGAATGTTATTGTACTCACAGGCATCTTCTCTTCGTCTTCATCATGCTGAGGATCAAAATCGGGATCATCATCTGGGAAATCTGTTGACAAAAAGGTAGGTTTTAGATGCAAAAATAGCCATAGGATGACACTACTGGCATAGGATGACACTACTGGCATAGGATGACACTACTGGCATAGGTTTACAATTAGAGAATACATAGTAGTTGCTGTTACAAAGTACAAAACAATTACCGTAATTTTATAAAGGGTTAGTGGTAATCAATTAGAAACCTTTTAGGAGCTTATTCTATACATCAAAACCAAATAAAAAAATCAAGAGAGAATTTAATGCTGTGAACAAACAAGTGAAGCCAACCAAAACTACACCTCGCCGTGTACAGACAATTACACATACATCCAGGTAACTATGAAACTACGCCATGGCTTGTCAGTCAAACTATGGCGGCGTAACAGCGACGCACTCACACATGTATAAAAAACCGGCTTCACTTGACTGTTCAACGACGTTCTCTCTGGATTTTTTTATTTGCTCTGAGATCAAAACTAACAACTTTGGTTTAATAACTTTCATCAAATCTCAATAAAATGCTGTTCCATAGAAAATATTGTTCATCCGTGACAAAATGTATGGAACAGCTATTTGACAAAAGTCTCAGAATGAAAGTTTTTAGTTTTGATGTACAGAACAAGCCCCTAAAGAGCAAAGACCCTAAGCACTTACCATCGCCAAACGGTTCCTCCTGCTCTTCACCAGGTTCCACCTTGATGTCGAGATCACCTTCCAGCAGGCTGGTGAGGGATGGAGGCTCTTTCGCATGGTGCTTCTGCTTCTTACGAGTGTAGGGGCTGATCACTGGAACAGAAAGTTTATGTGTCTTTAGTAATTTTTGAACAGGTTAAATACAAACTTTGGTGTAAACCGTTTAACTTGGTAGTTGTGAAGTTAGCTACAAACTGTGGTAAGCCAATCATCATGCAGCTATTAAGTCTTTGTGAGCTTTAATCAGGATTGGGTTATCTGCTAAGTAATTTGATTCATAACATATAGTAATGATTTGCATAACATTACTAGTATGTATTATAAAACGATCAGTGCATTTGTTGTTTTTAAACTTTTGCTATTGAACACATTATTATTACCACCAGCTGTTTCACATTCCAGTCTACCCGTGACCACAGCCGATGCAACTCAGCCAAACGTTGGGATGATGAGGTATTTATGTATCTCGTAATTTTAGATCGCGATTAGTCCTGTAGTATATAATAATAATCAAAGCATTTGTTGGTAAATTAGATTTTTTCTCTTTCATGCAGCTATTTACCAATAGATTGCAATAAAACATCCTATATGAGTGCGACAAGTCATAGGACTTATCACACTCACACAGACAGAATAATACGAAATCAACAGAACAATGTAGTTTTTCTAAAGTTATAGGTTGAGAGAGTGGGACTTGGGAGATATACAAAGGCTGATATAGTCTTTTTTACCAGATAATTGGTTACTTAAGCTATTTAATATATAATAAGTATAATAAGTTCACTATCGAATAACATTAGTGTGGGTGAAAACCTATGAATTATAAAAATGGAATAATGACAAAGACAACTAAACTTTTACTATCATGTTAATTTTCACTCTAAAATGTTTGCAAAGAAATGAGTTCATGTAAATGTTTTAAGTACCTTCTTTCAATTTAGTGAAAAGCCTTTACTATAGCTAAAGAGATTTACTTTGGGCTATGTACAGAAACCCTGTAAGAAAAGAGAAGTTATCATGTGTTTTTACCTATCTGTCCTTGTTCGTTAGGGTATTTCCGTGGGCGCCCCCTTTTCCTCGGCCCGGGAGCTTTGGTCACCACGGCAGAGTTCGGAGTCTTCACCAGGGTCCTTGTCCATCCATGAGGATCGTGTTCCACTGGCAACTCATACTGGAGTAGCATGCCATTCTCCTGCTTTACTGTGATGGTTTCTGTCTCTCTCGGGGCTGCTGATGGAAAATATTTTTAGCATAAGTTTACTTATTTCATAGTATTATATATTTGTGTAGGCCGAAACATACAACTTGATGGCATCGAGACTAAAGCTCGCATTATAGCTGAATGAGGATTGAATTACCCCAACTTGTAGGTAATATCACAGCAGCAAAGTTGTATATTTCAGCCTATAGTATCGCTTTGAATTTTGAAAGATGTGTTATTTTGTTATGACCTTGAAAATCTCTTAAGACAGTAACATACAAACATCCTACAACATTTATAATTATAATTAATTATATTTTGATGCACAGCAGCTAACCAAGTGGAATGTGGATGACAAGCATAATTGTAGCTTTAACTAATTAACCCTAAAATGTATGTTAGAAAATCTGGGAGATTTTTTAGAGGTAAGTATTAAACATTTAAGTACTATTAGACAACCTATCGTGAAGCACTAACCCAACATAAGTGGCCATAACAATTTATCACTTATTTAATTTGCAAAGTACTTCCTGTGCATGTTATCATGGATGGGTAGGTAGGTACTTACCGTCCCTGGAAGTGGAGGCCAGTACAGCAGCAGAAGTCTTCTTGAACTCTTCCAGACATTCCTTCAGGGTATCGTTGGACGCTAGACATTGCTGTTTGAACTGGTAGGCCAAGGTGAGCTTATCCACACAATTCAGGCAAATCAATGTCGGCAACGCGTCATTTTTCGTCACCTAAAATATGGAATAAATGAGCCGTGGATTTCGGAATTTTCTAAAAACAATACCATTTTCTAGTAAATAATACTTGGGGATGTCAGCAAAAAATCTCATTTCGCCACAAATAAACCAATATAGCAACATTCTAGCTGTTAAAAATTAGGGTGGCCATCGCAACCATTTTGTTTTGGTAATTTTTACATACCTCAACGCCGCAACAGTACGCGTACTTGTCGCCTAGTTGTTCATTATTTTCATCCCAATCGAAGAGGGAAACCATATCACCGCTTTCTAAACATACTCGGCAAGTTAATTGCCAATCCATTTTGCAGAATTCTAACCACAAGTGATAAAATACGTCAGAATTTCCATGAAATGAGGCGTTTTCTGATGCCGGAACTTGGCTATTTGACAAGTCATGCCAACATAATCAATCCAACTGTATCAAAAACGCGGCAAGATGCCATTTCCGGTTAGGGCTGTACGCGAATCGGTAACTTCCGTCACTGTTTATTCTGTCTATGGTCGTTATCGACTTTTTCTCAGCTTCTCTCTTTGGTATTCAGTGATGACAACACTTAGATTATAGAAGGGAAGACAACATCAAGAAATCAAAACGTCAAAAGTGTAGTGTCAAACAAAATCGCGAATTGATCCCACAAATTACAAAAACAATAAACACGATGAAAATAAATAAAATGCTTTAAACGGTCAATAAAATTCATCACAATGGAATTGTTTAGATCAGAATCATACTACATATTTGTCAGAAACGAGTCTAGCTTATGGTGGAACAGAATAACAGGAGCCTTTTCAGTCAGATCAGGTACGTAATAAATTATAATGTTTTCGCCTTTTGTGCTTGTAATTTGACCTAGATTTAATCTTTTATTTGGTAATTGGCTAATTACCTTTCCGTTAGAAATCGTATTCAGTCAATTGTATGTCAGAATATTGTTGTATGAACTCATAATGGTTGTGAGTTTTTTCGCTTACAAATCCTTTGTTTCAGCATGGGATCTTTCAGACATCGAAGATATAGAATGTTTGGGCATTACAGAAGGTATTATTGGGAAAGTTGAACACTCCAATATATTTGACCAGCGCCTCATGATAATAAAAGAGAGCACACCAGTTGGCAACATCTACTTTCATCACACCATTTATAAAATTAAGTCAATATCTTTTTTGAACTTGGGAACTGTTAACCAGGAGATAGATCTATGTCCATGTACAAAGCATGGATCGTCTAATTCTATTTCAAGTGCAAGTAAAGGTTCCAATAGGAAAATCGGTGCCCGTCTCTTTGAAAACTCGGCATTCTTAAACAGAACAGTTGGTGCTGTTAAAAATGTCAGTAACACTATTAAAACGACGACGCAGCAAGCTGCTACTCAGGTAAATATATTCATCATTCAATAATAAATAAAAATACCCTTTATTCTCTAGTATATGACCTTACAAAACACCCTGGACATAGGCCTCCTCTAGAATTTGCCAGAGCAGGTCGTTTTCATCATTTACTCAATAGAAATTAATTACTAACCATGCCATGTCAGAGGCCTTCAGGCAGCCTAAAAATTCTGACACCAGGGCTAGCAGGGAATATCACAATAATAATAGCCACCCGGCCTATACAAACTTACTTACCTTATTGGGAATGTAATCTCAACAGGGGCCTTATTGTGTAAGTGCTCTGATGTTCAGCTTCACTTTTCCTTCCGCTCACTCTCATGGTATGAGTAACAGGCGTGAGCAGGAAAAACAGTGAAGCCGAACGTCAGCACTTACACAATAAGGCCCCAGATCTGTGTTGAAGCAGCTTGGATCAAGCTTATCCCAATCCACCAATATGTTAAGCAATAAGAAGGTTCTCATTCTCATTCTCATTTGAAGTAGGGGCGATAAGTCCTGCACTGACGTCCCGCATGGGGTGTGTTGTGCATTTCCCCCTCCAGCGTCTACCCCAGCCAGCCCAGCTCCTTTAGGAGCGTGGCTCTGGGCCGCTGGCAAAACTGCTCCAGTGGCTTGGTTGGTATACCAGATGGCGATGAGGATGATGCTGTAGATGATGACAAAGCAATAGCAGCGTCATGCAACCCGAAAGCGATTCTAGTTTCTGCCGTGGTCTTACAATGCCACAAGACATGCTCTACCATTTCATTCTCCTGCAGGCAACCACGACAGAATGGGCTGTCGGTGGCTCCCAGTTTATACATGTGACTATTCAAGTTGCAGTGACCAGTGATGAGTCCTACCTAATAAGAAGGTTGTGACCATCACAAACCAACACCTCACATCACATCCTCTGCAATAGAGTTGTCTACAATTGGAATAAAATAAAATTGGATTGCCTGAGGATGTAATCTCAGCAAGAACTATAAACACATTTTAGAATAGACTGGACCTTTGGATGATATGGATCAAGGAAAAAAAATCTTTTTCAGATAAATACTAATTTTATTTGATTCTGCTTGATAAAAGCACATCGGTATACTCTGCTTGTATATAAACAAATAAATAAAATTTAAATAATTTTGTATTTATTAACATTCTATGCTGTTCAAATATATGCACTATCCAATATTTTTATGCCTGATTCCAGTAATATTATAGGCAACTTTACTGATATAAAATAATAACTCAGGTTCTTTCACTGTCATAATTGAATATAAATCCTACATCAAGCTTGCTAATCTGTTGTCTTCATTTAAAACAACTCTAAATGCCCATAAAAGTCAAATACCTAGTCAACAATCAACATGTTGAATCATTACTTCCTGTAGTCACTTAAAACATCTATCTATGGAAAATATTTGATGAATCATGTTACAAATATCTACAGTGCGGAATAATTTCAGTATGTCATGTGTTTGATATGTAGGCATCATGCGTGGTTTCCCTAAACTGATAACATATTGATCTATTGAATTGAATGTGAACAGAAATACCAATTTTTTTTATATGCACTTCGTTCCTTTAGGCACTTCAAATAACTCGAATTATGTAGTGTGCTTATCCATGACTAGCTGCCTGTCCTGGCATAGCTATAAACATTTCAGAATAAATATTTTAAAAGATAGTGAAAACTGAGTGGAGACCACATACCGGCAAGCACAGCATAGGACATCCACCTACGAGGTGGACAGATGATCTTATCAAGACCGCAGGATCAGGCTGGAGTTCCATAGGAGATGCCTATGTCCAGCAGTGGACATCATATGGCTGATGGATGGATGAATTGCTTACTAGAAAATTTCATTATCACCATAATTCCCCTTTACAAACGGCTCACAATAGGCAGGATATTGACTTAAAAAAATTGATGCGAAAACTATGATTTTGTGAATGTAACCGGTCTCACACAATCGTGTGGTCATCTGCTTATCCTGCATGAACATATGAGACCAGTCGCATTTACAAAATCGGTATGGTTTTCGAGCCAATTTTTTGTCGTTCCCTACAATAGGGTCCAGTAAAAATCACGCAAACCTAACGAAAAATATGCTTTTCCAGGTAAAACAGACAGTAAAAAAGCAACGAGACCCAAAAGTCGCCGAGCGTTTCGAGAAACGGCTCACAGACGAACTGCACAAGATATTTGACGACACGGACAGTTTCTACTACTCCCGTACATTGGACATTACCAACAGTTTACAGAGACAGTATGAGATTGAGACTAAGTTAGCGAGTGAAGAAGGGGCGGGGAAGGCAGTGACAGATATTACGAGGTGGTGGAAACATGTGGATGATAGGTTCTTTTGGAATAAGCACATGTTGAAGGATATTATTGCTTTAGGAGTAAGTATTCGTATTTCGTTTCGGCCGAGTTGCATCGACCGTAGTCACGGGTAGACTGACCTACCCGTGACCACGGTCGATGCAACTCGGCCGAAACGTCGGGATAATGCGATATTTATTTATCTCGTAATTTTAGTGCGCGATTAGTCCCGTAGTATATAATAATAATGTTTTCAAATCGCGATAGTTTAAAAACATTTCTCACTCTTCATACTAAGATTTTACCTTATATACAGTAGCCATAAAATGCTGCTACCAGCCAAATACATTGTACAAAGTTGTATGTGTCTCATAGAATATTGTATATATTTCATACTTAACTTGTAGGTATGTTTGTTGTACAATTTTGTAAGTCGGTGGACGCATTTCAAGCCTATGATGTAGCGTTTGTACTGGAACTTACCCATACTATATGACCTTTTATTCACAATTTTCATTTTCATTTGTGTCCTAATCAATTATTTTTAGGGTTTCATACCTAAAGGGTAAAAACGGGACCCTATTACTAAGACTCCGCCGTCCGTCTGTCTGTCTGTCACCAGGCTGTATCTCATGAACCGTGATAGCTAGAAAGTTATTTTCACAGATGACGAATTTCTGTTGCTATAACAACAAATACTAAAAACAGGGAAAAAAAAATTAAGGCGGGCTCAGGTACAATAAACCTGATTGTTTAGGAGTTTTTTGCTCGCTATTAATAACGACAAGAAGAATGAGGCTAAAGAGGCTCACACACACAACACGGTACGGAACACTTCGTACGCGAGTTCAACTCGCATTTGACCGATTTTTTTTGTAATCGCTATTAGCTATAGGGGCGTTTTGCGCCTATGACGGAGTGTTCGTGTTCGTAGGGAATGTATCCATATTATGTGACCTTTTATTTACAATTTTTAACCCCCCTTTTTTTCGGTGACCATTCTTAGTATATGCCAAAACCCCCTCCCTCCCCTTTAGTCTTCTCATAGGTAGATTATTTTTTCGCAAACAAACAAAACAAAAAATTAATTCAATTCAAAAATCATCTGGCTCATTGAGCCAGATGAACTTAATTTTTTGTTTTGTCAATTAATGAAAAAATATCTTATTAGATATTTTTTCATTAATATGGCGCTGGCCATGTAGCTTCAAGAACAATTTGATAAAACAATAGTTTTCCCTATGGGATATTGATTATGTCATGATAACCTAAGATTTGATCATGGTCTCGGGGGATTTTTTCCCGTGACCACGACGTCGTGATTAGTCCCATAATAATAAAAAGAAATGTACTAATGAATTGATTTTTATCGTGATTCACACACTTTTTATTGGTTTATAGAAAATGTTGTAATTTGGCGGGTTCGTAGTACAGCGTTCTAGCTTAATTTGGACAAAGCATCTGGGCCGGAATCCCAGAGGGATGCAGGCCAAAATCCTGCGAGCGCGTCAATTTTTGAAATGTTTATTACAAAAAGAACAGAAATGTACTAATTCTTGACTGAAATTAATTTCAGAGCCCAGACTGCGACCAATGGATCCTGCCAATCATCCAGGGCTACGTGCAGCTTTCGCAAATAGCGGTCGAGCAAGAGAGCAACCCTCTCAACACGGAGTCTCTCACTGCCTCGGGGTCGTGCGATGAAACATTCACCCTGGGGATCATTTCGAGACGATCGAGATATCAGGCAGGGACTAGGTAACATTACATAATAGCAGCGTTTTACCTGAAATAAAACGCATATTAAATACTTACCTTACTGGAAGCTTTTATAATGAGAGTGCGTATCCCTTTCCGTCGAACAGCTATCGTTTTCAGTCCCTTTAAGCGTTGTAACCGGAAGCCTCCAGGTGGCGCCCTTGTGGCGATTGCGCGCCATTTTATTTTCTAGGAAAAATAGCGTGCCTTTTGGCCTCATTGCGTTAATTTTTGTAATTGCCACCAGGCAGAAATCAAAAGTAAAGCTTCCAGTAAGGTAAGTATTTAATATGCGTTTTATTTCAGGTAAAACGCTGCTATTAAATAGCTTGACCGTTACTGGAAGCTTTTATAATGAGATTCTGTTTGTTATCGCCTGGTGGCGTCACCTGGAGTGGGGCTTTTAATTATAACTTATAATTGTGTATTACGCCAATGTGATAACTTATGATTATGTATTACGCCAATGTGATTACGCCAATGTGAGATATATAGCTCTGGTGACAATTTAGTTTTTTAATTATTAATGATTTCAAATAGGTACATTAAGCTATATTTATAGTGAATAATGTCCTGAATATATAATTTTAACTCAAATCTTAAAAGAAAATGGACATTAAGAATCTTCCGGTCACTTCAAAGGCTCAATCTTAAATTAACATGACCTTAAATAGGCAAGATTACTTTTAATTTGTAAAATAAAATATAAACAGTTATTTAAGTGTTAACGTACAAATAATTTACGACATACGTAAAGCTTAACTATGTACATAAACCAAAATAATCGCATATCAACATGCATATACTTACGGTTAGGCTGGGCGGCTCACCGAAAAGTCAGGGTTTCTATGCCACTAGAAAGAATCTGACAACGTATAATAGATCCTATTGAAAAGGATTTGTTCGGCCATGATATTTACCCAAAATTATTGCAGGAATGCGATATGCATTCATATTCTGCGTCATTACTAAGCAGGGAGTCCCACGCGATGGAACTGTTACTTTTAGAGTACTTCTTTCTCTTGAGAAGCGGTGGAAGGCTTGCTTAGCCTGTACCATTATTGCAGTGATGCATTCATATTTTGCGTCATTGCTCAAGCAGGTAGTCCCACGCGATGAAACTGTTACTTTTCAAGTACCCCTCCCTCGTGAGGGGCGGTGGAGGGCTGTGCCATTTTTTACAGGGATGCGTTATGCATTTATGTTTTGCATCATTACTAAAGCAGGGAGTTCCACGCGATGGAACTGTTACTCGTGAGAAGCGGTGGATGGCTTGTTTAGCCTGTGCCATTATTTCAAGGATGCGTTATGCATTCATATTTTGCGTCATTACTAAAGCAGGGAGTCCCACGCGATGGAACTGTTACATTTAGTGTACCTTTCCCCCGCGAGGGGCGGTAGATGGCTTGCTTAGCTTGTGCAGTTCGACATATGAGTCGACAATTTGGCAATAAATTTCGACTTTGTAAATAAGTATAGTAACAAAAAATAAATAAAATTGATGTACTTCAGATTTTGACCTCAAATTAGCAATGTAGAAGCCAATTCAGTCCATATCAATATAAGGAAATATTAAAAATATGAAATACAAAATGTCACTGACCCACTAAAATATAATGGTAAAACCAAAAATGGCAGCCAAAATAAAATCAAAGTAATTATGCAATCAGCTGTCACGGTACTGTTATTTGTCTCGTACTTATACTTACAGAATACATACATAATACTAACAGATACAGCTGTTAGTAAATCTCTATAGATTTAATGGTCTTTGGAGTTGCGACTAAAGATTGTCATGCGAAGCAGCAACTTAAAGAGTTGTTTTAGCTGCTACTAGCAATTTACGAGAAATAGATTGCTTTTTAGTTCGTTCCAATACTAGGTTTGACAATCTCACTTAAGGAATTTTAATAACTCAAAAAAGAAAACAAAAACTAAGAAATAACACCACTGGCAAAATGAACCCTTTGAATTATAATGACTCCTGGCACGACCGTAAAGTTGCGAATGTAGACTAATCTAGATTAATCTGGACTTAACGATTAGTTTTATGTAAATCAAGTGATCTTAATTATTTATTTATTTAAATAACTCAAAATCAGTTAGGCTGATTTTTATAATATGCTCAATCACGACATTATCAAAAAATAAGTAATAAAGAGATCACTTATTTATTTAGATATTTATTGATTGCGTAGGCGGCGTAAAGTTTGCCGTTACCTATGTACTTGCCAGAAATATTCATAATATTTTATGAAAAATGAAGGTAGTAAGACCTACTCTCCACACCAAAAAAGTTTTGTTATTTAGACTAGACTAGCCAGGGTTATCTGACGCGCATTTTTGTTTCAATCTATTTTTACTAACACTACATTCCTATTTTGTTTGTATTTAAGTAAATTAAAAAGTTTCGAAATTAAATATATGTGGTCAGTAGTCATAATTACAAAATAAAATATTACAAGGGTTATTAACCTAAGCCAAGATGGTAAACAGACTCGTCTTCACCTTTTCTTTCTTAGCAATCACACAATCTAGCAACAGTGGTCTCTGGCCACAAATTCAACATACATTACTGCATGTTTACACAAAGACATGACAAACATTTTTATCACTTCACTATTTTCTCCTTAATTACAACTAAGAACACCATTTCATCAAAAATAAAAATCTCACAGCTATAAAATGCAAAAAAAAAAAAAAACAAAGAGAGTATGTAACTCACTTTTTAGTGACGTAATTCTATTATTTATGTTTCTCCTTATCTGTTGGAGAAAAGTTGTTCACGATTGCTATCCTTGCGGATAAGACATACTAATTGTCTCCAAATAGTTTCGATTTTAGTAGAAACACAACATAGTGCTGCTGAAGCAAGTCTTGCTATCACCATCACAGGGTACTTGCATGATTGCATCTTGGATGGTTTTCTGTCCCGAAAATGTGAACAGACTTAATAGAGCTTAAATAGGTGCGAGCTGTTTAAATATTTCTTTATGTTGTTACCACTTACAAACTTCAAACAAGGAAAAGTATGATTTTTCTTATGGCATATTTTATTCATGTATTTTAATGATTTAGCCCCATTTTACACAAACCTTTACTTATTTTATTATTTTTGGGTATGCTACAAATAAGACAGCTTATTGCTTTGGTTTGAGATTACTCCCAGTCGGAAGAAAATCACTACGTTTTTCAGTGATTTATTACAAGCTTTTGAATGCTTGATAGTTATTGACATAATTTCAATACGTCAGGATTGCAATGATTGAAGTTACGTTTTTCAGTGATTTATTACAAGCTTTTGAATGCTTGATAGTTATGTAGTGACATAATTTTACTACGTCAGGATTGAAATTATTGAAGTTAGAATCATATGAATTATTTTTATTCAATTTATTCAATGAAGCAACTGGTCTTGTAGCTATTAGTATGGAATCCCGGTGAAATTTTTAGTAAAAATCGCACTTTTAATTCTGCTCTTAAAATATCGAATAAAACAGTACTCGCAGCTTATTAAGTTGGACAACACTAATATTACATCACAATTTCACAAGGAGCTGCGAGGATAGCATATTATAATTATGTGTAAAACATATTTTCACTCAGTCTTTAATCCTGTTACGCTAACATAATATGATTTGTAGAAGTACATTTACATTCAGTTTTTAAATTATTTGCATAAATCGTGTAGAATTCACTCCGCGGGAGTGGCATGTATCACAAAAAGCACTGACCCCATGACGGCAGTTGACTTATATGATGTAAAAGTGCATTGTACACTGTATCACTCACTTCCCAAGTAGAGAATTTCACAAAAAGCACTGATTCCCTGAGGGTAGTTAATCCGATAGGTGCGCTAACCTGTTCGTATTATAACCTTATCGATTTTATCATTATATGATCGGTAAAAACATGTTCATATCAAGAACACGCCACTGCTATTATGGTAGCTTGTTCCGTTCATAAGAGGGCGTTAAAAATACCGACCCCACGAGGGTGGTTGTCATGCATTGATGCATGGTAGTGTTGCTTCTTCCATACTGTTCTATATGGTTTTGTCAAACAATTTGCTAAAAATAATCAGAAGGTAGGTAGTTTTTGAAAACTAATTTACCCTAAAACGGCAGAAAAAATGTAATATCACGTATATTTCGAGTCGTGACAACAAAAGTTCCTCGCAAAGAGATGCTTAGCTAATCAGCAAGCTCAATAATAACAACGAAACAACCAATCATTTACTCGTTATTTTCCAACACGTGTTGGAATCATTTGCACGTTTTCTAACAAAGAAAATTAAATATAAGCACATCAAATTAAATATAACTTTGCACTAAATTTTACTAACTGAGCTAAAGTCCTGATCAATTTAGAAACTTGTAAAATAAAATTAAGGTCGTAAAGTGGGTGTAGTTATCGGCTATCGTAAGGTGCCGTATATTTTTCCCAAGTTGCTTGATACTAGGTTTAGGAAACCTAGGTAAATCTTACGGTGCCGAATATCTCAACACTTCAATATTAAACTTCAGTAAAACAAAATTCTGCTGCAATGTAAGCTTAAAGAAGTTCTTACAATGACTCGGCTATGTACAGTAGCTCATTTATTAAATAAGATTTAATATTAAAATACCCGCCCCGCATTTGATGCTTAATTTGAATGGAATTTCGTATTTTATAATTTGATTTTTTGTTCAAGGCGGTCATCAGGCCGACATATTTTACAAGCAATATCAAAATATTGTAACATCCGAAAACCTTGAGTTTCTCAAGGTGCCGAACACTGCAGTGTTAACGGCTGCTGCAATATAAGCTTAATTTTACCAAAAATCCAAATTTCGCTCACCCATTTTCATCGATAGATTTCTCCATCTGGTTGGAAACGTTCAGCACGCTTACCCGCTGCCGAAAAAGTAGCTCTGCTTAGCTGACATCACACGACTTGTTGAAGCAGTCGCGTTCATCTATTTTTTAAAGGAATATATTTAACAGGGATGAAAACAATGGTATAGGGCAACCGATTGCCCTATTTTAAGCACTTTTGGTTAAACACCTTTAGGCTCTGTTGGAAATATTTGTAAACGAACGGCAAAAGCCGTTAAAATTAATTTATTAACAAATTTCTCACTGGCAATAATTGGATAAACCTTGGACACAGTAACTTTGTTTTAATCCATTTTCTAGAGAAATAGATGAAATATGTGGCACTTACTGCGCAGGTATACTTAGCTCCGTTATTTCATGGAAATAACGTGTTCATTCCGATGATGAGCACCACCATGTATTCACTGAGTTTAATCTTTATATTAGTGATAAGATAATATAGTTAATAATTTTATAAAATAAACTGTGCAACAGGCCGGGAGCTAGCTAGAGCTGCCCGGAGCTGTTGCTTCGACGAAAAATTCAACGCCAATGAGGCCAAAAGGCACGCTATTTTTCCTAGAAAATAAAATGGCGCGCAATCGCCACAAGGGCGCCACCTGGAGGCTTCCGGTTACAACGCTTAAAGGGACTGAAAACGATAGCTGTTCGACGGAAAGGGATACGCACTCTCATTATAAAAGCTTCCAGTAACGGTCAAGCTATTTAATGTTATTTTTAATACCCGTTAAACAACAACGGACAAAGGTGGCAGATATCGGATCCCGTATAATCAATCTCAAGTGGCGTTGGGCTGGACATTTAGCCAGATGTGATGATGGCAGGAGGAGCAGGTCTCTGACTGAATGGTGGCCCCGTGACGGGAAGCGCACTCCCGGTAGACCCTTACAACGGTGGTGTGATGACATCCAAAAGTTTTGCGGCAACACCTGAATAAGACTGGCACAAGACAGGGATAGTTGGCGTAAGGGGGAGGAGGCTTATGCCCTGCAGTGGGCCGAAATAAGCTGATGATGATGATGATGATTTTTAATACCCAGGCTATCTGTGACCACGAATGATGTAACTCTGTCGAATCGTCGGGATAATGAAGTACATACTTAATTATCTCATATTTTCAGTGCGCGATTAGCCTATTAGTATTTAAAAATTATAATAGCCGTAAAGCAGGAGAACAAATCTCTTAACATGGACTCTCTGCTTCGGGGACATGTGATGAAATAATCCCTCTGGGCATCGTTTCGAGACATTCTAGATATTAGGCGGGGACTAGATAATACTGTGACTATTGTTTTTCGGAAATAGCGGTCGAGCAATAGAGCAACCCTCTCATAGTCATATATTCATAACATAATTGTGTTACATGTCAAAATATTAATTCAAAAAATAGGTATCCTTAAAATCACATTGGAATAGGTACAATAAATAATAATTATAATTGTAATAAATTTGAAAATTGCATTATATAATCTTAATATTAGTCATCTGATAAAAGTTGTAGAACGCCTCTTCGACTAGCCATTTCTTTACTTTCTGTTTGAAAGTTTCCCTAGACAGAGCGTCTCTGATGTCACGTGGTATTCGATTATATACCTCGGGAGCAGTGACATGCCCCAGTTTCGATGTCTTATTCTCTCAACGCTGAGTCTCTGCATCGGGGTCGTGCGATGAAATATTCATCCTGGGGATCATTTCGAGACGATCTAGATATCAAACGGGGACTAGGTAATATGGGTTTTGACTGTACTGGCGTAATCCGGAGCTAAGGTGTTGAGGCCATAAAAAGCACAGTTCTAGCACTACTAGCCCTTTCACACAGCAACAAAGCAACTGATAAACTTTTTTTGTTATGGATACATTCGATGTGGGAGCTATAACTCCTACACTGACGTCCGCATGGGGTGTTTTGTGCATGGATACCGTGCAAAGGTTGGCGAATGACATAGGGTACTTTTTATCCCGGAAAAATAAAATATTTATATGGGGTAGCCTCAGACTAAATAGAAAAATCAAGACAGAATGTCGTGAACAGACAAGTGAGGCCGGTTTTTCATACATGTCGTGAGTGCGTCGGTTTTGCGCCGCCATAGTTCGACTGACGATCAAAGCCGTAGTTTTCTTGTATGTGTATGTGTGTGTAATTGTGTCTGAACACGGTGAGTTTTGCCGGCCTCGCTTGTTTTGTTTTCAACATTATGTCTTGATTTTTTTATTTGGTCTGAGGGGACAGCATAAAAATCAAAATATAACGCGCGCAAAAGCTAGTATTCAATACATTGCCAATAATTTAAAAAATAAACTTTATTTCTATTTTAGATGTGGTTTCATTTTTCAGATATAATCGGCGTGGCATCGAATCGAGCGGCAAAGTCGCCAACTATGTCGAAACGGAACAGATAGTATCCATTATTTGCTCAGACAGCATTCACAGGGCTTCCTTTGTACAGGTAATATAATTTTTAATAACTTCATTTAATCAACGCTTTTAGACGGTTTATCATTATCACTAAAGAAAAAGATACGGCATACGCGTTCTTCTCGTACTCCCTTACGGTATTGAGTCTTAGTCTCTGACTTAGAGTCCCTATATTGTACGGCACGTATTTGATGACACCAAATTGGACGGGCAGGAAAGCACGTCCCCTATTTCATGTCCCATGCCACCAATTATCAGGCTGTACAATACGTGTCTTACAATACTGGCCGGACATTATCACCTCGTGCAAATAATGTACAGCCCGTATTTTGCGACCCAATAATGTACAGCATGATAAAACGTGTCCCGAAGAAAAGGACGCAAAATATCATGCTGTGCACGAGCACGGGTGTAGGGAGCGCGCGGAAGGCATGAGGCGCGCGGGTGTGCCCCGACGTCTCGTCTCTCTGGCTCCCGCGCATACCTTTAAAGTATCCTTAACTCGTAATAAGGACAGGTTGTTTCTGGCGCTTCGCCGGCCGCTTGCTTCGCTCGCTCGGCTCGCGCATTGTTGTCACTGTTCAAACCTAACCTAACCAACAGAGCCAGAATATTACCTTAGAGAACTCATACCTTGTCATAAAATAGCTAAGGTCCAGGGACACTAAATATCAGGCCGTACAATATCGGGCTGTGCAATACTGTGCCGGATAATATCGACACAGGCCGATAATGTACGGTCTGTATTTCACAGCCCAATATCGGACAGCCTGATATTCGATGGCCAGGGACACAAATTATCATGCCATACAATATCAGGCTGTAAATTATAATGTCGTGAATTACTGAGTCGTACATTATTGGCTCCCCTGACTTATAAATAGTCCAGTCTCGAGTCTGCTAAATAGCTATAGAGCTGGATTGGAGTAAGGTTGGTTAAATGAATTAGAAAGTCTGCGAAATTAGAAATAACTGCGCTCGAGAAGTGGTTTGTCATCAACAAGATACAATACAATAACACTTTATTGACACCAACATATAAAAAACATAACAGAAGAAACAAAGACAGAAATGGCACAAAAGGCGGCCTTATCGCTAAAACCTAACAACCTCCTTTGGATGTAAGGGGACATATAGACGACGAGGACGGTGGTGGAAACGTAGAAAAAAAAACAATTAAAAATAAATAATGGATACAGTTATAACTTGCCTCAATAAAGAAAACGTCCGAAAATTCGTCCCTCTGGCTCGCACTCATTTGGTTGTTGTAGTATGCAAGTGAGAGGACATGAATCCCTAAATATTTTCTTTATTGACGCGAGTTATACTACAAACTCAAAGATCTCAAACTACCGGGCCGATTTCAAAAATAATTTCACCATTAGAAAGCTACATTATTTGTGAGTTACGTACGCGCCCGGACAAAGCCAAAACGGGCAGCTAGTATAACAACAGAGAATGGTGATCGAATAATCTTTGTTTTAAATAAATATTTAGTGTATTTCCGCTATCATGTTGTAGGTAAATAAGTTTACTTTAAAAATGATATTACAAAATATTGAAAATATATTTTGTACTTCACTAATTAATAACACCTTTGTTCTCACTGCACTACACTCTTCGACACGTGTTTCGCCTCTCAACGAAGCATCTTCAGGACGTGTTGACTCTCTTGCGGAATAATAACAATAGCGGAAATACACTAAATATTTATTCAAAACAAAGATTTGAAGATGAATTTCCGCAAAGTAACGCCTGATTCAATCAACTAACCAATGGTGATCAAACCAACAATGTCTGTTGATGGCATGGAACTACATAATGTACCTTGTAAACCTAGGGATATTACGTTTATATTTCTGTTTGCAGGTACGCGGGTCAGTGCCAATTTTCTGGAGTCAACCAGACTATAAATTCAGACCACCCCCACGACTCGATAGAGGTATGAAAACGCAGTTACAATAGATCCATCCATCCATCAGCCAAAGGACGTCCACTGCTGGACATAGGCCTCCCCTATGGATCTCCAATAAGACCGGTTGGAAGCGGCTTGCATCCAGCGCAATTTTGCGGTCTTAATAAGTTCATCCGTCTACTTTGTGGGTGGACGTCCTCCTGCGCTTGCCGGTACGTGGTCTCCACTCGAGAACTTTTCGACTCCACCGGTCATCAGTCCTCCGCGCTATGTGCCCTGCCCATTGCCATTTCAACTTGCTAATCCGTTGAGCTATGTCGGTAACTTTGGTTCTTCTACGGATCTCCTCATTCCTCATTCGATCTCGCAGAGAGACTCCGAGCATAGCCCTCTCCATAGCTCGTTGGGCTACTTGGAGCTTACTAATAAGGCCAATAGATATATACGATACGAAGTTACAATAGATGTATACAGCCAAATAAATTGTTAGTAGCCAAATACGGAGTAGGAAATACGTGCTATGGAGAGGGCTATGCTCGGTGTCTCTCTGCGGGATCGAATCAGAAATGAGGAGATCCGCAGACGAACCAAAGTTACCGACATAGCCCAGCGGATTAGCAAATTAAAGTGGCAATGGGCAGGACACATCGTTCGAAGAACAGATGGTCGATGGGGCCGGAAAGTTCTCGAATGGAGACCACGGACCAGCAAGCGCAGCGTAGGACGTCCACCGACTAGGTGGACTGACGACATAATAAAAATCGCAGGAACGCGCTGGATGCAGGCCGCTTCCAACCGGCCTTATTGGAAATCCATGGGGGAGGCCTATGTCCAGCAGTGGACACCCTACGGCTGATAGATAGATAGATAGCCAAATACACGTAAACAAAGAGAGCCCAAATATAAATTGAATCAAATCCACCATTAATGAAGTATGTGAAGTAAGCAACAAGCTGTTCAAAACCCCACTCCTCACTCCCGCTGACAAGTGAATTTGCTACTGCATAACGACTCGCCTCGTGTTCACAGAGGCCAATAAGTTTGAATCGTTTTAATTTAAAAAATAGGTACATTAGGCCACGCCACACAAGTTGGTGGATGTGAAGTTAGCTACAAGCTGCGCAATAGCCAATCAACGTGCGGCTTTATGCGAGCTTAAGTCAGAATTGATATATTGTGCCGCTTATAGCTAACTTCACATCCGCCAACTTATGTGGCGCGGCCTATACCGGCTTTTTCAATTCACATTTATTTTTACAAAGTCTAACAACTGCTAGCTAATTATTATCTGACCATCATTATGAACGACTTTTGCAGTGGAGCCAATCCGAAATTCGGGAAAAAATTAAACAGCTGTTGTATACAAAATTGTAACTCGGTTTTTTTTTCCGAAATTCGCGTTGACGACAGTAAAAGGTGACGTCCACTAGTGGTATATTATTCAGAGAAAAATCGAACCAAGATGATATATACATCATTTGAAAGCTTGTTATGTGGGCTTCCTAAAAATATTAAATTTAAATTTTTTCACCCCTCCAATTTTTTTAAATGCGAAAAATAAATTGTATGAAAAATAACAATACAGCTTATTATTTTTTCTAGTTTAGCAATAATAAAGTGCTTCTATAGTTATTTTACTTGCATTCGTAGCTGATTCTTCCACATTCATCTTTTAATTTGCTAAAATTAAAAAATATAACCGACCAGTGTGATCAGTTAGTACTAGTTAGTAGGTACAATGTGACAAAAAATCACTTAAAAAGTGTGTCTAATTGGTAAAAATGCTTTTATTTTACAATTTGGGGGTTACTTAATCAAGGCTGCTAGAGATAAACTACCTATTGAGCCAAATATATTTATTTTAAAATTAATTTAAAAAAAATCTTAGGGCTCTTTTTTGTTTTTAACTGTTGTAATAGACTAAGAAAAATATGAACTTTCTCGAAATGTAACGAGTGTTGTGGTTAGAATTTTTGATTATTATTATACCAGCCTCCATACATTTTGTAGACATGTCCTTTGTTCATACTGATAGGCTAAATCGCCTCATTTCGGATTAATACACTAGTTCTGGATAACACTGCAATACACGCTACATTGCGATTAAAAAATCCTTTGTTACAGACGAAGAAACCTCCTTCAGTGCATTCAAAAAACACTTTGACGAAGAGCTTACGCTTTACAAACAAGTGTGCGTAGTGAACCTAGTGGAGCAACAAGGGCGCGAGCGCGTCATATGGGAGGCGTACGGCACGCACGTGCTCAAATACAACAGCTGTGATGTTGTTTATGCCACTTTTGATTTCCACGAGTATTGGTATGTGCCATTTTTACTTACACAAGTATTGGTATGTGCCACTTTTGACTCCAACGAGTATTGATAGGTATGTGCCACTTTTGACTTCTATGAGTATTGGTATGTGCTACTTTTGACTTTTACGACTATTGGTATGTACCACTTTTAACTTAAATGCTACTTTTGACTTTTACGAGTATTGGTATGTGCCACTTTTGACTTTATGAGTATTGGTATGTGCTACTTTTGACTTTTACGACTATTGGTATGTATCACTTTTAACTTAAATGCCACTTTTGACTTTCACGAGTATTGATTTGTGCCACTTTTGAATCCCACGAGTATTGATATGTACCACTTTTGACTTCTATGAGTATTGGTATGTAGCACTTTTAACGTATATGCCACTTTTGACTTTCACGAGTATTGGACATGCCTCTTAAACGTATGTAGAAACTTGTTTTGTATCGATAAAATATTTATTACTAGCTGTCTGCCCCGTAACATCTGCCCCGGTCTCAATCCGGTGCCCATATTACTTTACATATACACAAAGAATTTCATTCATTTAACTCGTGTCATTGACTAGACATTTTTTATTACAATAAAATGTATCGTACAAACTTGTGTTTGAGCTATGAACCGACAAAATCCTGAAACGAACAAAATTAATTGTTGGTCCCGCAGTAAAAGGAGTTGTTCCTGATTTACAAGGAACTCGGTATTAAAATTCTAACCAAGATCATTTAATTTTTCTAGGAATGTACTTAAATTTGAAAATAAAAAAAATAATATTAATTTCCTTTGACATTGACATTTCTATTATACTTTTTTTTTTAATTGGCTTTGAGTTTTATCAGATTAGCGTGTTTCTTTACGAGATATCCGTTCCGTTTCACGTTACATACCCCAAATATATATTATCGATTTTCCAAATATTGCAGGGCTTTAAAAATATGTTTTTATCCGATAATAATTACATTTTGAATGCTCTTTATAAAACAGCAATCATTGATCTGGTTAGAATTTTTATTTATTTTAATACCGGTAACGGAACAAATCCTTTGCGACCAACTTTAACTTCCTATGCTTCTATTTGCTCAGTATCGGTTGTTTGTTTTCAGCCGAGGTATGCACTACGAAAACGTGAGCATCCTAATCAACGCTGTAGCGGACATTATAAGCGAGATGCGGTTCTGTTGGCGCGACGACCGCGGGCTCATCTGCGAACAACGCGGCGTTTTCAGGGTTAACTGCATCGACTGCCTCGATAGGACTAATGTTGTGCAGGTATATAGACAAAACTTCTTCTTCTTAGTTTTGGCGTCGCATTATTGTGCATTTGCCAGTGTCAAGTATTAAGTTTTAATATTTTTTTATCAAAATAGTCACTGTCGTAGTCTCGTCATAGTCCAATAAAGTCGCGGTCAAGTCCAAACATAGTCCAAGTCATACCTCAGTTAAGCAGTGCAGACTTTACTAGAGGCGTCTGTGGAGTTTTGGTAACAACACGGAACAACACGATACATCACATTATATCACTTGCCTACACTCATGCACATAAATCAGCTCATAATCAACAAAATACCACAATTTTTCACTAATTATCACTGATAAAACACAAGTTTAACAAAATAATACAATGAGGCGACATGATTTTTCCGCGTTCCCGCCAAAAAACATATAGAGAAACATTTATTTATTTCGCAGCCAAAAAATTGGGTATACAATAAAATACATATTATGGAGAGAATCGCTAAAAAAATTATTATTTTATTATTTTGAGCCTGTATTGTCCCACTGCTGGGCAAAGGCCTCCCTTCCCTCCTTTCAAACTGCGCGATCCACTGCGTTGGTGGTCCAGAGTTTGTCGTGTGAGCTCAGTTCGTCGCGCCACCTGTTCAAAAATCAATTTTTCATAAATTTTGCTATACCTACTGCCTACCTGTTGTATACTGAGCGCCACACAAATCGACGGATGGGAAGTTATGAGCAGAGCACTGCGCAAAAGCCGAAATATAGGCTTTCGCGGGAGCCAGAGAAACGAGACGCCGGGGCACACCCGCTCGCTAACCTCATTTCTCCCGTGCGGTTCCTACGCACTACGATACGCGGCGTTGGAGTTGTGCACACATGCGCAATAATTAGCCAATCACGGCGAAGTGTCATCTGCGACTAACATCTCATCTGCCGATTTGTGTGGCGCTCAGTATAACAACAGTTGAAATTTACAATACGTGGTACTTCTATCGTGCGGCTAGACAGACGCGACCAAAGCGCCACCTTTTATGGTGGACATCCCGCGCGTTAGAACCAAGCGTTTTGAGTCCACATTCCTCATACGAACTGAGTCGTATAGTATATATAGTCTACGCCTGAGTCTGTCTTTCCGTTAAAGTACAATGTAGGTGTCTTCAAATCTCGAGTAAATAGGTATTTTCTAGGTAAGCGTGCTACATCCTAGACCGCATATCTGCTTAACATCAGGCAGTGTCAATCAAAAGGTAATCAAAGGCAAACCTATTTGAAAAAAAAAAAAAAACAGCTTTTCTTGATCAACCACTTTATCCCTAGGGTTGTAATCGCTCTGTGATTCTATATAATTTTATCTTTGTTCCCAGACGGCCATAGCCAAGAACGTGCTAGAGCTGCAACTGTGCCGGTTAGGGCTGGCCACGCCGGGCGCGGGGCTGCCGGCCACGCTGCGGCAGGCCTTCCTCACCATGTGGGCCGACAACGGAGACCACGTCTCTCGGCAGTACGCGGGCACTAAGGCGCTCAAGGTAACTTCTACTTATTTACCCTATTAGCGTAGGTAAGAACGTGCTAGAGCTGCAATTTTGATGGTTAGACCACGTCCTTCGAGCAAATATCTACAGAGCCACTGTCCCTAAGTGAAAGTAGTAAAAGAATGTCAGATCGTCGTCATAAATACCGCCTTCTATATTTACAAAATAATTCACAAAGTCCCGTTTTCTTGAATCTTGGCATTATGTAGCGTATCTAGTGTACTGTAGCAGCGTGCATAATCGCTACGGTGCAGTGAAATGATCTCCTGCAAAGATCTACAAATCTACTTTCGCGCAAGTTCTACTAATAGTAAAGTAAAATATGAAACTTTAAAATGAATTCAAATATAGTTTAAAACAATCTTCTTTAATTTCAGGGTGACTACACGAGAACTGGCGAACGTAAATTCACTGGGCTCATGAAAGATGGTGTTAATTCTGCTAACAGGTACTATTATGACTTATTACTATTATATCACACATTAATTTACTTGTTATTATTGTAAGGTACAAGTACTGTACCAGCCTTTTTAATAGTCCACTGCAGGTCGTAGGCCTACCCACGAAGGGTGATTGGGCCAAATCCACCACGCTGGCCCAGTGCGGGTTGGTGGACTCACATACGCCATCGAATTTCTTTTACGGACGTATGCAGGTTGCCACGATGTTTTCCTTCACCGAAAAGCCAATGGAGTGATTTTTTTATTTTTTTTTATTTTATTTATTTGATACACAAAACAGATAACAATCGAATCCTTATTCTAAACTTAGTAGCTAAATTTTACACTGGATTGTCGTCCAAGGTATGTGTATACAGGAAAAATAAAAATTAAAGTAGACGAATACTTTGAAAGTATCCTTCTGTAGCGAGCTTCCAGAGGGGTACTTACAAAGACGCACATAGATTCAAATTACAAATTAAGAAAATTACAAATTACAAAAATTACAAATTCCGTACATAGGTTCCAAAGAAACTCATTGGTACGGGATCGGGATTTGAATTTGACGATTGCGGGTCGGGTGTTACTACCACTAGACCACCACGACTTACAATTTCTTTTCACGCCGAAACTACAAGTACTCTTTTCAAAATTCTAGTTACAATCATTTGATCATAATCGAACACATGTGCTCTCTAAAATCTATCTAACAGAAAATCGTATGTTTTAAAGCCTAGTATCGTTATTCAAAATCCAGTCTTATACCAATACAAACAAGGCATATTTCTGTTTAGATTCATCATCCGCCATTTCAAAGACGCTATAACCCAATTCGCGATCGACATCGCGCTCGGCCAACCCCCAAACATGACTACGGTAAAGGAATATAACTACTGGCACGATATAAAAACTGCCACGATGATGGTGTATGAAAACATGGAGAGTGAAAAAGCAGTGGATTTAATGCCAAGTTACTTTGGACATCCGTTGACTAGGGAGTTTGCCATAGCCGAGGTCGCGTACGGCGCGGGGAGGTCAGTTTTTGATAAAGAAATTGTAATTTTCACCAATTTTTTTTTGTTGTATAGTTTGATTACACGATTTTCGCTGAACTTAAATTGTCTTAGTGCTATTGATGTTGCAATGCTTTACTAATAGAAAAGCAAGAAAAACTAAACAAGGATTTCAGTGCTGAAACTCGGGCAAATCTTGCACCACACAAACTCTAAAGCTCACTCAATTCATTGAAGACGGCTACGAATCAGGAAATGTAACAGGTGTCGTATTTGTTGACCTGACCTCTGCATATGTCACTGTTAATATCAGAAAACTACTCCTTAAAGTATACAACCTGACTAAAGACACCGGTTTTGTCCAAATCCTGCGGGAGATACTCAACGATCGGCGCTTTCAAGTCCATGAAAAAATTAAACCATGAAAAAAGTAGGTGGCGCTGCCAGAGAAACGGACTTCCTCAAGGAAGCGTTTTAGCGCCAGCTCTTTTTAACATTTACACAAACGACCTGCCTAGCACACCTCTCGCCGAACGTTTTATTTATGCAGATGATCTTGCATTAGCAGTCCAAGCACCTCGCTTTGAGGAAGTGGAAGAAAAGCTCACGGTTGCATTAGAAACACTGGGAAAGTACTATGACGAGAACGCACTTAGGCCTAACCCGTCTAAAACTCAATCTTGTGCGTTCCACCTCCGTAACCGTGACGCTGATCGACCACTTCATATCTCTTGGCGGGGTGAAAATATAGAACATTGTGCCCACCCACGCTACCTAGGCATTACACTAGATAGATCTCTGACGTACAAGTACCACTGTATTAAAACCAAACAGAAAGTCTGCAGCAGAAACAATATCTTAAGGCGTCTGGTTTCATCATCTTGGGGAGCCTCACCAAAGGTCCTGCGATTCACTGGTCTATCACTCTCTTTTAGTGCCGGTGAATTCGCATGCCCGGTTTGGTGTCGCTCGACCCACTCCAAGGAAGTTGATGTAGCACTTAATGAAACCTGTCGCATCATAACCGGATGCCTCAAGCCCACACCTCTAAACAAGCTGTACCCGTTGTCCGGCATAGCACCACCCAGCGTACGTAGAGACGTAGCCAGTGCTTTAGAAAAACTGAAACAGGAAACAGACACCAGACACCCCTTACATAAATTCCAAACAATAGACGTCCGCTTAAAAAGCCGAAAAAGTTTCCTGAAACAGACAGAATCTCTAAGTACACACCCTCATGAACTAAAACGTGATCTATGGGAAGCCCGGCACCCACCCTGTTCAGACTTCACACCACCATCTGAAAGTCTCCCATCTCCGTTCATACTCCCGTGGCCAGTCTGGAAGTCTCTTAATCGACTACGTGTCGGGGTTGGCCGCTGCAAAGAGAATATGGTCAGATGAGGCTTTGAAGACCAGGAACAATGTGAATGTGGTGCTGCCATCCAAACCATGGCACACCTTTTAGTTTGCCCGCTTTGCCCAAAACAATGCACACAGAAAGGCCTGAACCTGGCCACCGAGGACGCGGTAGAGGTCGCCAGATACTGGTCCCAAAACATCTAAACCATGTAAATAATTTGTATATATTTAAAAAAAAAAAAACGAATAAAAAAAAATTGTCTATCCATTGACACGAGATGAATGAAGTGCTGAAAGATGTCTGCCCACTACAGGGTTATAGAGAACTGGTGTATTAAGCCGAAAGTAGGTGATTTAGACCATCATTATGTACATGTTTTACTATAGGGCCAACAAGGAATTCGTGAAAAAAAATCAGGCGTTTCATACATTTTATCGATTTCGAATTGCCATTTTGTATGGAATAGCAAATTTTTAGAGTTCCGTACTTCAAAAGGAAAAAACGGAACCCTTATAGGACCCTCACTTTGTTGTCCGTCTGTGTGTATGTCAAGAGTCTTTATCTCGGGAACGCGTCAAGATATCGAGTTGAAATTTAAACTGTATACATATATCTATGGTCTCTTGCAGTTGTGTAAAAGAAAAACTTCTCAATTTCGTTTAAAAAAGTTAGAGCCGTTTATGTCGTAAAAAACTATTTCGACACTCACAAAAATCAAAACCTACAGGGTACTTCCCGTTAACATAGAACTATGAAATTTGGCGAGAAGCATTGTCTCAGAGTAGACATATAGGAATAAATCTGAAAATCTCCACGTTTTTATTTAAATCACTAAAAAATAGGGCCTCAAAATTCACAAAATATGGGTCAAAATTCAAAGTGAGTAAATCGTATCATGTAAGGTATCATATAAAAAAACTTCATTAGTATATGCTAAAACGGGTTTGTTATTATTTTAACGATGTGTAATTTTCGATGTATGACGAGAAAAGTGAAAAAAAACTTTTTTCTCGATGGTTACATATATAGAGAGTATAGGGATTTTAATAACTTACTTCCCAATTTTGTGAAATTTTCTGGATTTGTACGGAACCCTCGATGTGCGAGCCTAACTCGCACTTGTCCGGTTTTTTGCTACTTAAGGGCTGGCCCCATAGCAAGAGTTGTTTATAATGATGGTCTTAATCAGCCCTGTTAGGTTTAGTTCAGGGCAAGCAGGTAACCCTGTATAATAGTATTGGCCCACATGGTACGTTATTTATCCGTTTGTAAGGATCAAAATCGTTGTGTCAGTATTGCTGATTCATACAATGAATAGTACTGTACTAGCCTTTTTATTAGACCACTGCAGAACGTAGGCCTACCCGCGAAGGGTGATTGGGCCATTTGCCACGCTGGCCAAGTGCGGGTTCGAATTTCTTCTGTGAACGTATGCGGGTTGCCTCATGTTTCCTTCACCGAAAAGCCTGTGGTGTGAAATTCCGTACATAAATTCCAAGGAATTCATTGGTACGGGACCGGGATTTGAACCCACGAGCTTACGATTGCAAGGCGGGTTTCATTACCACTAGACCACCACGGCTTTACAATGAACAGTACGTACAATGAATATTCTGCCGGCTTTCCTGTTTCCTGAGAAGTATTATCTGAGGCTTTACAAAGTCAGAGTGTGAGAAAACAAACTGTTATATACGTAGGTATTTGTGATACCGAACACACGCGTCTCTTTATGTCTATCAGTAAAATACAGCGATTGCACATAGTTGCTTAGTTTAACCAATTGACGCTTAAAGTAGCTTCAATGCCTTCAATGATACTAAAGATTACAATTTCTGAATCTTTTTATGCCTGATGTAAAATTGCTTATGTAATTTTTCCGTCTAATGTGTTGTGGCCTCCCCGTAACTACGCCATTAGATATTCTATCCGTTTCTTATACGAATGTATGACGTCATGACTTTACACCTACCTAGAAAAATTATAACTGTTCGCTGTTGCTGCCAAGAAAATGTTGGAGTTTGGAGCACGCTGAATGTTTTTACATACCTCAGTGCCTCAAGTCGAAAGTTATCGACCAGTGTGTGTTGCTAGTGATGACTTTTGGCACAGAAACGTGGTCTCTCACTATGGGCCTTATTAGTAAGCTCCAAGTAGCCCAACGAGCCATGGAGAGGGCTATGCTCGGAGTTTCTCTGCGAGATCGAATCAGGAATGAGGAGATCCGTAGAAGAACCAAGGTTACCGACATAGCCCAGCGGATTAGCAAGTTGAAGTGGCAATGGGCAGGGCACATAGCGCGGAGAACTGATGACCGATGGGGTCGAAAAGTTCTCGAGTGGAGACCACGTACTGGCAAGCGCAGCGTAGGACGTCCACCCACAAGCTGGACGGATGACCTTATTAGGACCGCAGGATCGCGCTGGATGCAAATCGCTATCAACCGGTCTTATTGGAAATCATTAGGGGAGGCCTATGTCCAGCAGTGGACGTCCTATGGCTGATATGATGATGATGAATGGTTTTGGCTTGGGAGAATTTATAATATGGATTTTAAAATGTAGGTATCTGATAGTAAAATAAATTCTGTTCAACTAACACTCCTAAATAGATAGACTGTTGCAATTATAAACTTTAATTGTTATTTAATGGATCATTCTAGTTCGATTTTCGTAATATTTAAGCTATTTGCAGTTAAACAAAGACGAAATGCTACGATTCTCATTTATTCAGCATTATTATTATACACTTTAGTAGGTCCAGTTAGGAAGGCGCCATCGTAATTATAATAGCTATATATGTAGACTATTTCTCTTTCTTTTTAATTTTAGGCATTCGATAGGCTTGCGGTCTGTTTGGACTGAATCTTATTTTGTACTGCGCTCAGTATGAACTAATTTTAAAATCACCTTTTCCCAAAATGTCTGATTTTCTATCCACTGCAGGACGTAGGCCTACCCACGAAGGGTGATTGGGCCATATCCACCACGCTGGCCCAGTGCGGGTTGATGGATTCACCTACCCCATTGAAATTCTTCTCCGGACATAAGCAGGTTGCCTCACGATGTTTTCCTTCACCGAAAAGCCAGTGGTGTAAAATTCCGTACATAAATCCCAAAGATCTCATTGGTATTTGACCGGGATTTGAACCCACGACCTCACGATTGTAAGGCGGGTGCCATTACCTCTAGACCACCACGGCTTGCAATTAATTAATTGGGCCTATTGTCTCATAATTTTTATTTAGATCATTTTGTATTCGACTAAGACCCGAGTCCACCAATGCTTGTTGTGATTAACCATTGGTTAAATCTTAAACGACTTGTTACCGCAATTTCAACGCTGTTCACAAAGCAACCGTTTTTTAAATAATAATAATAAAGTATTTGTAGCCAATAATATAAAGCCGTGGTGGTCAAGAGGTAGTGACACCCGCCTTACAATCGTGAGGTCGTGGGTTCCAATCCCCGGTCCCGTACCTATCAGTTCTTTGGAATTTATGTACGGAATTTCACACCACTGGCTTTTCGGTGAAGGAAAACATCGTGAGGCAATCTGCATACGTCCGTAGGATAAATTCGATGGCGTATGTGAATCCACCAACACGCAGTGGGCCAGCGTGGTGGATATGGCCCAATTACCCTTCGTGGGTAGGCCTACGTCCTGCAGTGGACTAATAAAAAGGCTGGTACAGTACAGTACAATATTATAGTTAACATAGTATTCAGTAACAAGAGTGACATAAAATAACAATTTATAGGTATTGAATATTATTGAACTTGATCGGCATGATCTTCGAACTTTCGAATACTACATGTTTAATTTAAACACGCGTTGGTGAGCTCGGGTGAATCGTTGTGATTTATAGCTTTTTTTCCAAAGTACTAATAAAATTATATCCACATAAAATTGTAATGTTACTAGTTTTTACCCGCGGCTTCGCCCGCATGATATTTTGATTTTTTACGCAATATCATTATAATTTATAGCCTATGTGTTATTCTGATATATAAGCTACATTATTGCAAAGTTTCATCTCAACCCATTCAGTAGTTTTTGCGTGAAAGAGTAACAAACATCCATCCATTCATCCATCCATCCATCCTCACAAACTTTCGCGTTTATAATATTAGTAGGATAAGCTTGTTCCGTCCCACTGTTGGTCAAAAGCATCCCTATAATCCTTCCAATCTTCACGTTCTGGAACTGGACTCCTTTTGTAACAACTGGGCCCGAAATATCTAAAATACAACTATTAAATTTATATTTTTTTTATTGATTTAGGTACTACCTATCGACGTTCAAAGACGCTCTGAGACAAGTTGCCATCGACGTGATGACCGGCGAATCGCGCTCCATACCCGAGCACTTAATGGTGCCTGACTGTACTAAAATCGATGTTCATATGGTCAAGGTATGATTCTATCCCTTCGGCCGCGTATGATACCAGAGTTTGGTAACCAGTATCATCTATACTCTTCTTCGACAAAAAATATATTCCAAAGAGTTACCTTTGTGCTAAGCATTTCAAAAATCTGAAGGGAACGCAGGATTTGAACCTGCCCCTTCGGATCACTAGCCCGACGCTCTAACCAACTGAGCCAGCCCGCCTCCTACGCAAGCGTCAAATCTTTGAAGTGCTTATATAACCTATCTAATACGGGTATCACAGGTGGCGCCACCAACGCTATAAGTTGGTGTAATATAAGCACTTCAAAGATTTGAAGCTTGCGTGGGAGGCGGGCTGGCTCAGTTGGTTAGAGCATCGGGCTAGTGATCCGAAGGGGCAGGTTCAAATCCTGCGTTCGCTTCAGATTATTGAAATGCTTATCACAAAGATAACTCTTTGAGATAAAATCTAGTGTGGAAAGCACTCAAAATAAAATCATAACAAAAAATATATTGTCGATATCGTCTATAATATTTTCTTAGTTTGAAATCATTGAAAGCCTTGTCTAGTAATTTACGGCTGAATATGATGATAATATTAGCTCTAGCTATATACCAGCTCTATAGCCATAGTTATGTCTGACCAACAATCAAATGCGCATCTTATTTCAGGCCAAGGACTAGTTTATTTCCATATTAAAGCATGAAACGTTTATAGTACCTATTTATTTTCTGGCAACAGTAACACAGCCAAATACGTATAATATTACAGTTGTAGGTCTGTAATAGGCTCTATTATGCAGTTTAATTTTAGTCTTGACACGTTTAAAATTACTAAAAATATAGCCATCCTTTTTCATTGCGATCTATTAGACAAGAAATCCAACACTTTGAAATTTCATTTAGAGCTGTCGAATAGCCTTCATAATTAAGCCTAATATCGAGATAAAAAAGGTTACCAAAGTTAAACCTATACTAAGTGCCACACAAATCTGCGTATGAGAAGTTAGCTGCAGATGACACTTCGCCGTGATTCGCTAATTATTGCGCATGTGTACACAATGCCGATGCCGCGTGGTGTAGTGTTGAGCACGGGCGTAGAGAGCGCGCGGGAGGCATGAGGTTGGCGGGCGGGTGTGCCCCGGCGTCTCGTCTCTGGCTACCTATATTTCAGCTTTCACGCAGCGTTCTGCGCATAACTTCCCATCCGCCGATTTGTGTGGCGCTTAGTATAACACTGTTTTGTTAGTTCGGTTTCAGCCGCGTACGTAACCAGAAGTTCGTAACCCGTTACGATAGAGTCACGATTAATTTAATGAAATGTTTATTTTATCTCTCAGAGCCAAACGATGCCCGACACAGCAGCGATGGCACAGCACGTCAAGTCGCTTATAGACGACTGTAAGAAGCTGGTCGTCGATACGGAACCCGTGCTCGGGTCCTGGGGACTCATCGACGCGGACCCTAAGTGAGTTTTACAATAACTAGTCAAGTGCTAGTTGAGACACGTCAAGTCGCTTATAGACGACTAAGAAAATGGTCGTCGATACGGAACCCGTGCTCGGGTCCTGGGAACTCATCGACGCGGACCCTAAGTGAGTTTTACAATAGCTAATCAAGTGCGAGTTGAGACACGTCAAGTCGCTTATAGACGACTGTAAGAAGCTGGTCGTCGATACGGAACCCGTGCTCGGGTCCTGGGGACTCATCGACGCGGACCCTAAGTGAGTTTTACAATAACTAGTCAAGTGCGAGTTGAGACACGTGAAGTCGCTTATAGACGACTGTAAAAAGCTGGTCGTCGATTCGGAACCCGTGCTCGGTTCCTGGAGACTCATCGACGCGGACCCTAAGTGAGTTTCACAATAACTAGTCAACTGAAAGTTAAGACACATCAACTCATATATAGACGACTGTAAGAAGCTGGTCGGCGATACGGAACCCGTGCTCGGTTCCTGGGGACTCATCGACGCGGACCCTAAGTGAGTTTCACAATAACTAGTCAACTGCAAGTTGAGACACGTCAAGTCGCTTATAGACAACTGTAAGAAGCTGGTCGTCGATACGAAACCCGTGCTCGGATCCTGGGGACTCATTGACGCGGATCCTAAGTGAGTTTTACAATAACTAGTCAAGTGCGAGTTGAGACACGTCAAGTCGCTTATAGACGACTGTAACAAGCTGGTCGTCGATACGGAACCCGTGCTCGGATCCTGGGGACTCATCGACGCGGACCCTAAGTGAGTTTTACAATAACTAGTCAAGTGCGAGTTGAGACACGTCAAGTCGCTTATAGACGACTGTAAGAAGCTGGTCGTCGATACGGAACCCGTGCTCGGTTCCTGGGGACTCATCGACGCGGACCCTAAGTGAGTTTTACAATAACTAGTCAAGTGCGAGTTGAGACACGTCAAGTCGCTTATAGACGGCTGTAAGAAGCTGGTCGTCGATTCGGAACCCGTGCTCGGTTCCTGGGGACTTATCGACGCGGACCCTAAGTGAGTTTTACAATAACTAGTCAAGTGCGAGTTGAGACACGTCAAGTCGCTTATAGACGACTGTAAGAAGCTGGTCATCGATACGGAAACCGTGCTCGGGTCCTGGGGACTCATCGACGCGGATCCTAAGTGAGTTTTACAATAACTAGTCAAGTGCGAGTTGAGACACGTCAAGTCGCTTATAGACGACTGTAAGAAGCTGGTCATCGATACGGAACCCGTGCTCGGGTCCTGGGGACTCATCGACGCGGATCCTAAGTGAGTTTTACAATAACTAGTCAACTGCAAGTTGAGACACGTCAAGTCGCTTATAGACAACTGTAAGAAGCTGGTCGTCGATACAAAACCCGTGCTCGGATCCTGGGGACTCATTGACGCGGATCCTAAGTGAGTTTTACAATAACTAGTCAAGTGCGAGTTGAGACACGTCAAGTCGCTTATAGACGACTGTAACAAGCTGGTCGTCGATACGGAACCCGTGCTCGGATCCTGGGGACTCATCGACGCGGACCCTAAGTGAGTTTTACAATAACTAGTCAAGTGCGAGTTGAGACACGTCAAGTCGCTTATAGACGACTGTAAGAAGCTGGTCGTCGATACGGAACCCGTGCTCGGTTCCTGGGGACTCATCGACGCGGACCCTAAGTGAGTTTTACAATAACTAGTCAAGTGCGAGTTGAGACACGTCAAGTCGCTTATAGACGGCTGTAAGAAGCTGGTCGTCGATTCGGAACCCGTGCTCGGTTCCTGGGGACTTATCGACGCGGACCCTAAGTGAGTTTTACAATAACTAGTCAAGTGCGAGTTGAGACACGTCAAGTCGCTTATAGACGACTGTAAGAAGCTGGTCATCGATACGGAACCCGTGCTCGGGTTCTGGGGACTCATCGACGCGGATCCTAAGTGAGTTTTACAATAACTAGTCAAGTGCGAGTTGAGACACGTCAAGTCGCTTATAGACGACTGTAAGAAGCTGGTCGTCGATACGGAACCCGTGCTCGGTTCCTGGGGACTTATCGACGCGGACCCTAAGTGAGTTTTACAATAACTAGTCAAGTGCGAGTTGAGACACGTCAAGTCGCTTATAGACGACTGTAAGAAGCTGGTCGTCGATACGGAACCCGTGCTCGGGTCCTGGGGACTCATCGACGCGGACCCTAAGTGAGTTTTACAATAACTAGTCAAGTGCGAGTTGAGACACGTCAAGTCGCTTATAGACGACTGTAAGAAGCTGGTCGTCGATACGGAACCCGTGCTCGGTTCCTGGGGACTCATCGACGCGGACCCTAAGTGAGTTTTACAATAACTAGTCAAGTGCGAGTTGAGACACGTCAAGTCGCTTATAGACGGCTGTAAGAAGCTGGTCGTCGATTCGGAACCCGTGCTCGGTTCCTGGGGACTTATCGACGCGGACCCTAAGTGAGTTTTACAATAACTAGTCAAGTGCGAGTTGAGACACGTCAAGTCGCTTATAGACGACTGTAAGAAGCTGGTCATCGATACGGAACCCGTGCTCGGGTCCTGGGGACTCATCGACGCGGATCCTAAGTGAGTTTTACAATAACTAGTCAAGTGCGAGTTGAGACACGTCAAGTCGCTTATAGACGACTGTAAGAAGCTGGTCATCGATACGGAACCCGTGCTCGGGTCCTGGGGACTCATCGACGCGGATCCTAAGTGAGTTTTACAATAACTAGTCAACTGCAAGTTGAGACACGTCAAGTCGCTTATAGACAACTGTAAGAAGCTGGTCGTCGATACAAAACCCGTGCTCGGATCCTGGGGACTCATTGACGCGGATCCTAAGTGAGTTTTACAATAACTAGTCAAGTGCGAGTTGAGACACGTCAAGTCGCTTATAGACGACTGTAACAAGCTGGTCGTCGATACGGAACCCGTGCTCGGATCCTGGGGACTCATCGACGCGGACCCTAAGTGAGTTTTACAATAACTAGTCAAGTGCGAGTTGAGACACGTCAAGTCGCTTATAGACGACTGTAAGAAGCTGGTCGTCGATACGGAACCCGTGCTCGGTTCCTGGGGACTCATCGACGCGGACCCTAAGTGAGTTTTACAATAACTAGTCAAGTGCGAGTTGAGACACGTCAAGTCGCTTATAGACGGCTGTAAGAAGCTGGTCGTCGATTCGGAACCCGTGCTCGGTTCCTGGGGACTTATCGACGCGGACCCTAAGTGAGTTTTACAATAACTAGTCAAGTGCGAGTTGAGACACGTCAAGTCGCTTATAGACGACTGTAAGAAGCTGGTCATCGATACGGAACCCGTGCTCGGGTCCTGGGGACTCATCGACGCGGATCCTAAGTGAGTTTTACAATAACTAGTCAAGTGCGAGTTGAGACACGTCAAGTCGCTTATAGACGACTGTAAGAAGCTGGTCGTCGATACGGAACCCGTGCTCGGTTCCTGGGGACTTATCGACGCGGACCCTAAGTGAGTTTTACAATAACTAGTCAAGTGCGAGTTGAGACACGTCAAGTCGCTTATAGACGACTGTAAGAAGCTGGTCGTCGATACGGAACCCGTGCTCGGGTCCTGGGGACTCATCGACGCGGATCCTAAGTGTTTCCGCCAAAAAATACCGGTAGACTGGACTCCAACCAATCTACTAAATCGTGCTGGGCCCATATAATAATTAAAACAATAGGAATTCGATTACCATCAATTCGCGAATGCTGCGGCGCAAGCCGACGAGTTCATTCCACCCTGGAAATAACCTAAACTCGTCCCGAATCCTACCCCCTTGGTCGACCAAAACTAAATGGAACGAACTCACAGCTGATGAGGTGTCTTCAGGATTCTATTGCATCCGCCGCCAATCACTTGCACTTCAAATCAACAGTCAACACAAATTAGGCGATCCGCGCCCCACTTAATATAATTGGCACACTAAGAATTAGGCCGCTAATCCTAGAATCGTTCCGCAGACGTCATCCGCGACGGCGTCCAAGTCACACACTGCCGTACTTGCACCGAGCTGAGTAACTCGCGCGCAGGGACGGTTTTATTCTCAACAACCACCCGTCCCGGCTGGAGAAGCCAGCCGCTAGTCTTAATCCACCGGGAGCCGGGAGAGCGTCGCTATAGCCCGCTGTAAAGTCGAGCCTCTGACCAGCACTTCGGCGACGCGAGGAGTCCCATCAGGACCCATAATTAACTTTATAATGCGCCCCCTGCGCCAAAACAATGAAGGCAAATTCGCTTCCTTCAACAAAACCAAATCCCCTTCCCGTGGAGGATCCGTCCGATCTGTCCATTTAACCCGTTGTTGTAGAATGTGTAAATACTCTAAAGACCATCGACGCCATAGGTCTTGACCCATTTGTTGTAACATCTGAAACCGCGACAACCGTGTCGTATTGACATCCGTCCACGGATACTCTGGCAAAGCCGCGAGTGGCTGCCCAATCAAGAAATGACCTGGGGTGAGGACCTCTAGGTCGTTTGGGTCGGAAGACAATGGACAGAGCGGACGTGAATTCAGAACAGCTTCCACCTTACAAAACACAGTGGCAAGCTCTTCGAACGTGAGAGCCGTCTCTCCTAATATTCTCCGTAGGTGCGTCTTGGCTGACTTTACCGCGGCCTCAAATATACCTCCCCAGTGGGGACAATTTGGCGGACTCGTTAGCCAAGTTATTCCCCTCTGGGCAAGAGCCTGACTTATACTATTTCCATTAGCTTGTAGGAATTTACCAACTTCCTTTAAATAATTGTCTGCACCCTTATAGTTTGTACCATTGTCAGACCGGATCAGTGACGGGAGACCTCTTCGCGACACGAAACGGTCTAGAGAAGCAATAAATGCCTCAGTAGTTAACGAGGATACCGCCTCGAAATGAACCGATTTTGTCGATAAACAGACATATACGCATAGATAAGCGCGAGTAACCTTAGCGTTTCGTAATGTAGACGATTTCACATAATATGGCCCGGCAAAGTCGGTAGAAACCCCATCAAACGGCCTCGCTTGATTGACCCTATCCGAGGGTAGATCACCCATCTGTGGCTGCATCGTAGCTGCCTTGACCCTATAACAAGGTATACAACGAAATATAACACCCCGGACAACCCTCCGGGCCGATAAAATCCAAAATTCTCGTTGTAAAATTGCAAGCAACGCAGTGCACCCTGCATGCGCGTTGCGAATGTGTCTGTCTCGCACGATAAGTTCTACCAAAGCTCCCTGCTTCGGAAGTAGTAACGGATGCCTACTCCCATATGGAATGTTAGCCCTTCGAAGGCGGCCTCCGACCCGCAAAAAACCATCAGAATCAATGAAAGGGTTAAGCCGAGCCACGGCTCCCTTCAACTTCGCGCGTCCTAAGCGTAAGATTGATAATTCCGCCTTAAAGCAGTCCGACTGAATAATCTTGATCCAATATAACAACGAGCTTCGCCGCTCCTCCGGCGTCGTAGTGGGTGAAAGCTGCTTCCGAGTCGGGTGGCGGCAGTTGTGGATGAAGCGTTTTATCCAACTGGTCACACCCAGTAACTTCTCCAAACTGCTGTATCTCCCCACCAACCAATCCTTATCCATTTTTGGTTCAGTTGCCACTGCATTCACGCGCAACTCCGGCAGCACCGATAGTAACCTCTCCTTTCTTGGAGCAGGCCAAGAGGACTCTGGTTCCAATAACCAGTCCGGTCCCCACCAAAGTGGGTGCTGCACCAGCTCCACAGCTGTACAGCCCCGAGACGCACAGTCAGCCGGATTGATTTCGCCCGGAACGTGTCTCCAATCAATATGAACTTCGGCATTCTGAATTTGGGAAACCCGGTTTCCCACAAAAACATCCAGCGTGTGCGGTGCGGCTCCAAGCCACGCCAGGGCCACTTGGCTGTCCGACCATCCGTATATCTTCTCAATATTTACAGTGGACGCTAACTCTTTGCCAATGTGGCATAACAAACGCGTTAAAAGGTGAGCCCCGCTCAGCTCCAATTTAGGTATTGTCAACCTGGTCCGAATAGGAGCAACCTTGCTCTTGGCCATCAGTAATACGACGGAGACCCGGCCCTCGGCGTCAACCGCTCGTACATAAACTGACGCCGCATAACCTCGTTCTGAGGCGTCACAAAAGCCATGCAGACTGGCTTGGTATTTTCCCGGTGGCAGTATTCGTCGAGGAAGGGCAATCCGATTGACCTCCTCAATGGTATCAAGCAATTCAAGCCATGTGTTCAATGGGGCTCCATTGAGTGGCTCATCCCACGAGACACCCAATGTCCAAAGTTCTTGTAAAAGACATTTGGCTGAGAAGATCACGGGACTAACCCAGCCGTTTGGATCAAAGGTCCGTGCGATGGCGGATAGAACAGTCCGCTTTGTCCACACTTGATGTCGTTCCAGATCCACTTGGAACGTAAAGGTATCAGCTACTGGCTGATATTTCATACCCAACACAGCTATCATATTTGGGTCCTCTCCGTCCGCGAAGAGGCCCGGATTCTGCTGGTGTTCTTCTGGGATACCTTCCATTACCCTAGGATCATTCGACAACCATTTACGCAGTTCATAACCAGCTGTCGCCAGTATGGCAACCAACTCGTCGCGTAGAGTGATAGCTTCCTCCCAAGTCTGCGCACCCGTACAGATATCATCCACAAATAAATCGCGACGCAAAACTGCAGCAGCCCGAGGGAAACGCACTCGCTCACACTCCGCTAACTCACGGAGCACGCGAGTCGAAATCCAGGGACTCGACCTCAACCCATACGTGTTGGTGTTGAGCTCATATACGACCACTGGGTCGTTGGGATTTTCACGCCAGAGAATAAGCTGAAAGCGTCTATCTTCTGGGTGAATGACAGTCTGACGGAACATCATCCGGATGTCCGCCCCGAAAACTACCTGATGTCTCCGAAAGTTCAGAATGACATCGACAACGTCACGATTCAATTTGGGACCCGCGTGCAAACAATGATTGAGAGCTACTCCCGTTGAGGTAACAGCAGAACCATCAAATACGGTCCTTAATTTACCCGTAGATGCCTTCAGCACCGCATGATGAGGCAAGAAGTAGTGCTCAGTCGAGCTCCAATCGACTTGAGCAGGCGACATGTGACCTAGTGCTTCATATTCACGCATGAAGTCGATGTATTTTTCCCGGAGAACTGGGTCTCGTTGCATACGTCGCTCCATGGACAGCAGTCTTTTCTCGGCCAACGCTCTAGAAGACCCCAACGAGGGCGGCGAGGTAATAAAGGGTAGCCTAGTCATGAACCTTCCTGACTGAAGCCTAACCGTGTTGTCCTTAAAGAACGCTTCGCACTCGTCGTGATTCGGGTCTACCCGTGACGCCTCAGGGGGTTCTTCCACCTCCCAGAACTTCCGCATAATTCTGGCAAGGGCTGAACTAGCGATAGTGACCGATGACTCGCCCTGAGTTTGGTCCTCAAACACCGGACCCATGACCGCATGTCCAAAAATAGTAGAAATTGCTACCAAGGAAGAAGTCCCTAATGTCTTCTGTCTTCCCGTTAATACCCATCCCAATACATCTGCTCCGATTAGCAGATCTACAGGGCCTGGTTGATGAAAGAGTGGGTCGGCCAAGTCCAACCCCTCTGTCAGCGATACCCTTCCCGTAGGGATATCCACTGATGGATGCCAACCCACCACGGTATCCAGTACCATGGCGGCAACAGAAATCCTCAGCGCTGGAGTGTGCACCGAAGAAAAGGAGACGTATGTATGGCCCCTCACACCCAATACTTCCGAATCACCCACACCCAGTATGGGTTTCGATGCGCGTTCCAGCTCTAAACGCAATTTACGTGCCACACGCGTTGTTATTAGACACCCCTGTGCCCCCGTGTCAAGAAGGGCTCGTATCCGTACGCTGTCCCCCCTTGTACCCCAAACGCGGACCTCCGCGGTAGGTAACAGCACAGTTTGTGGGCCTATTGCCTCAGAGGAACCAGCTAGCTATTGACTAGCTGGCGGAGAACAATTTGGATAGGCCTGATATTCCGTGGGACGTGCGGGACGCACGCACAGCGTCCTCGCTGGCACCACGTACCCGGCAGCCCTGCCGGACCGATAGTACGGTGGGTGATACTCCAACCGTGGGTACTCATGCATGGGCGGCGAGTACCGCTCATGTTGCGAGGTCATTACCTCCTGGCCTCGTGATGGGGGATGGCCGACCGCAATTGGCGCCGTTGCCGAGGCCCCCTTCCCCTTATCACAATTTGCCGACCCCTCCGCCCTGGAGTGGGTGGCCATGCTCGCCCGAGCGTAATAAGGACCGGATGCGGCCGCCGCATGTCCGGTTACCTGAGGGCTCTGCCCTCCAATGCGCTCACTAGAGGACGACTCCCCCCAGCCCCTGTGTTGCACTTGACCTTGTGCCCGGGCACCTCCTCCGTCCCTCGGAGAAGAGCTTCGGGGGGGAGCGCACCCGCCCGTGACAGACGCCTTCTGTTTGTCCTGGTGGCCTGCGTCACCCTTGTTCATGCATAGCATGGGGTGGTGCGCGCCTCCGCACCACGTGCACGGTTTTGCCTCGGAGCAGTCCCTGTGAAAATGTGCCCCAGCGCACGAAAAGCATAGGTTACTGCTCTTAACGTACCGGCGCCTCTCCGGTACCGTCAAGGTTTTAAAGGAGCGGCACTGCAACAGCCCATGTCCTTCTTGGCCGCAATGCCGACAAGCCCTTCGAGCCTCGCCGGCAACCAATGTAGCAACCCTGTTGCTGCACTTCCAATTCGGT